>JANVFU010000008.1:1200000-1932608 GCA_027921405.1 Lentinula detonsa
GAGACTGGCAGGGTGAGGTTGTTGTCTGTTCTTATTTCAACACTTTCTTTCACATATTCTAAGCTTGCAAGACTAACGTGAAAAAGGGCGGGGCAGAATGAATGGAAGGAAGCAGGAATCCTGTGGAAAGATGAGCGAATCGGTATAAAACATCTCTTGTGAGTTCATACCTGTGGTGGTGGTATGGGTTGAAAGAGCCATCGGCTGAGAACATTCGAGAGATATTATGATTATTCAATTTCGAGAAAGACAGAAATATATATATGTTAGAACAAGATGACTAGTGCTACAGTAATGCGTGGATGCAAGATAGATAAGCAAGACATGGTAAATAGTAAGCATAAATAATTAAATCGTGCCGCTAATCTTATGAAACTTTGCGTCTATCGTCTGCGAGCTGCAGCATATTCCGAAGACTCCGTTCTAATACAGGTTTGGTAAGGACACTGCAGACACAGGTAAGAGTTTGCACCAAAGAAGCCAAATGAATAACTCACTGGTCAACTCCAGCGTCTAAGTATTCTCTTTGATCTGTGACTAGCGCATTTCCTGTATTCAACTCGTTCAGTACACCTTCGATCCATGTATATATGATGACAATATACCTGTTACACCCACTACAAAGTCCCGCCTCCCAAGCTCCCTCAATTTCGCGATTGCCTTGACCCCAGAAAGCACCGGCATCTGGTTATCCAAGAATATTATGTGGAATTTATAATCTAACGGCTGGTCGGAAGTCGAACTTTCCTGAGTGCTTTCCCCATCCGAATCTGGGGCAAGTATTATTTTTAAAGCAAGATCACCATTTTCCGCAGTGGTGACATCGCATCCTATCCGTTCTAGCATCCGCTTCATCAGCGTCCGCGTCAAAGCGTCGTCGTCCACAACCAGGACGTTTAACGGCTGGCTAAAGAGTGGAGCCGTCGGAGACGGTGGTGGAAATGCTCTATTCGCCAAAGGAGAGGGGGGGAGATGTGTTGGAGAAATAGTAGGCATAGATGATGTCGATGTAGCCGTAGAAGTGTTCGGATCGAAGTTGAATGTTCTCGGACTTGGCAAAGGAACATAGGTAGGTCTTGCGGAAGCACGCCGTGAAGACTTTGAACTAGAGACAGAATCGGATTCGTTGTCCTTACGAGGCTGTATTCGATGAATAGAAGCGTCAGAGCGACTCAATTCCTCCCGTGTGAAGACTTCCATAGGTACTTCGGTCCCTGTGGAACGATCGCCTATCATTCGGGTCGGGACAGCCGTATGAGACTCGAATTTCGCCAGGTTCAGTTCAACACTACCGCCTGTAATGAATTTCAGCTTCGCCATGTTCAACATGTGCCAGATACTCACCTTGGTCCATTAACCTATGCAGCGCATTGCTAGACCGCAAAGTTATCGGCGAAGCTTGTGTTGCACGTTGCGCAGCAGCGTCTACAGCCTCAATGATGCTATTTCTCGACTGTGTAGAGTTGCTACGGTTTTCTGATTTGATCAACTGGCGAAGGGTATTCGACGAAATGTTGCGAGCGGGAGATGAGAAAAAGTTACTGCCATCCGCACTCAGCACAGTATTGACCCCGACCCCCAAGGGTAGCTCGACCCAGAACGTAGATCCTTCTCCAACTCGTGAGCGGACGCCTAAGCGGCCTCCGCTCAGTTTGACAATCAGACGGACGAGAGCCAATCCGAGTCCGGTTCCTTTACCACCTGAATGAAGTAAGCAGGGTAGACATGGATCAATAACACTTGTTTAGAATAGAAATATAGTAGTCACCTTGTTGACGGCCTTGTTCGGTCTGATTGAATGCGGCTACGGTAATACTCAAAACCTGAACCAAGACACAATACGTTCCAACTTACAGAATAACTTGGACTGAGCCATATCCTGAGGCCGAATGCCTGATCCAGTGTCCGTTATCTCAATCCGGACTACTATCCTGTTAGAATTTTCGATGTTGTCCTCCTGGTCATGTTTCTCTACGTTATGTGTTGTAAGCGACCCGTCGATGAATGAACTCTGCTCAGTCTCCTCATCATGCAGCAGACCTGGCGATGGAAGGATTAACCGTGTGCGGATAACGACCTTCCCTCCCGCAGGGGTGAATTTACAAGCATTGCTACAGAATCTATCAACAATATACGTTTGTATAGAAATAACGGAGCCCACCTAGATAGATTGGTTACTATTTGCCGTAGCCTGGTCTCGTCTCCGATAACAATACCGAAATGACTCTCTCCACTAGGTTGCTCCTTTAGATGTTTGTCAATCGTTTCACTATCTTCACCCAGAGCCTCGTACGCAGCACGCCGCGCTATCTATATATGAATGAGAAACGAAAGAGGGGATAAACAGCTACAGGAGACAGTACCTCATCGATATTCATGTCAAGGTCCGTCACAAGTTCAAGCTTTCTTGCATCTGTAGCTAGACGGAGTGGAAGGAACATCGAACGCATAACATGATGGAAGGCATATGGCTACAAAACTATTATTGAAGGAAGTGGCAATGAAGACGAATTGATAATCACACACCCTAGACAAGGACTCGAATTTTCCGCTATCCATTCGGTTGCTTAAGACTCCGATTTAGATTCTGCGGTCACAAACCAGTATGGAGCTCACAAATCAAGCACATCGTTAAGCACTGCCGTGAAAAGTCAATGAGATGAAGAGTATGAAGCGGGGTACCAACCTTTGGACATCATACTCAAACTTCCCTCCAATGCGGTAAATTCGAGTTCTAGGCTCTTGGCAATAGTTCCAGAAGCAGACATGTTTTGTACAGCAAGTACTACGAAAACGTCAATCAATGATTAAAATCGCAGGATCAGATACACGCACACGCAGTGTTCAGAGGAACTCGGACCTGTGCTAACCACTAGATAAGCTAGGAGTACAAACTGTGATAGACAAGAAAGACTCATCATGGAAGACATAACTAGAGATATTAGTTTGATTTCAGCGACAGCGAACACGTAAAAGGAATGAAATCGTACGAGGTCAGCCTATACTTCGAGTCCGCAGCTTTTCTTTCGTTAATTTGTGCCTTCTGTGTTCGTTCAAACTGTTCTTTGAGCTCTATCCGCAGCGCGGAAAGGTGGCGGGCAGACTACGGATGGAAAGGTCAGTTTTGTAAGATGTGACATACCCGAACACTGACCATCTCTCGCTGGTAATGCATGTACATAAGAAATATCTGGAAAAAACCGAAATTGACGGCATCTATATAAACCCATGAGTATGAGATAGACGATAACAGCGAGTGAACATACTTCGCATCCAACTAAATGGTCAAAATTCAGGATAACCGGTAGACATTCACAGTATCAGTGAGGGATACTTACTTAACTTTCTCAGGAATGATGAAAACTCCAGACAACACGATAAAGATGATGGCGCCCAGAAGAGCGGGAAACCTCTTCAGATCCAACCCGAATAGCGCCACTGTTTGCAACGCAGTCGTATAGCTGCAAAGGAGAACCTTGTGAAGCTCGGATATTTCGGAGCAGTACAAATCTTACTAGAATGTCGAGGAGAAATCTTTAGAACCGCAGGTGAAAAGATCATTCCTTCCTGAATAGCCACAAAGGAATCCAAAAAGAACTTGATAGTATGACCTAAGGGGAAGATATAAGCAAGTTCATACAAAAGTATGAGTTTCTTAGCATACCAAGACCAGGTTGTTATGAACAGAAAACATTGATAGAATTTGGTATGATCTCGAGGAAAATTGAAAGCACAAAGTAGCACAAGAGGAACGGCAGCTGCAAATCGATGAGACAACAGACATATGAACAGGAAGAGTCTTTGCTTACTGCAAGGCGCAAACTGTATGGTACGACATTGTCAGGGTAAGAGTGATCGCGTCTGATTATTGAAAAACGCTAATTTGACGCACTCCGTAATAGTATATCTATAAAGTGTAAAAGTTCGTGTTGAGTATCGTAATATGAATTAGAGAAGCCGGACGACGTACCTTGTCCAGTAGCACTGCGGGCGTTGGAATCAAAGCAGCTCCTAAAATCCAATTCCCTACAAAAAACACCGAAGCCCACAGGGATAGCCGTTTAGAGTGAGTCCAATTTTCTTTTTCGTAATGCGACTCTTTATGAACGTCCTTGAACTTTGGATTGAAGAACTGTTGCCAGTGCGAATAGAGTGTCCAGAATACGATCAACACTGTGGGACGTTTGTCGGAGTCATGCATTTCGAGAACACTGGCTGAAGATTCGGGACACATCTCGCCGCCATCGGATTCCGAAAGGGCTTTAGATTTCAATGAAGTTCTCGTTGAAGCTTCGTTCCATACTCTGTCCACCACGACCTCCTCCACAACTTCGTCTTCATGAATTCCTTCCAGATTTATCACTTGATCTTCCTCTAATGCAGAACGATTATCATCCAATGCATGTTGAATGCCTTCCAAACTTTCTCGAACAACCGTACCAGACGACGGAGCAGCTAAAGTCTTTTGGACTCTTCGAAAGACGTTAGAAGTCTTTGAATACACAGCCGAGTTGATTCGAGCAACAAAGCTATACTTTTGCTGCGAAGGAGAGGGCTGTTTCTGGATGACAGGGACAGGGAGATCAAAGGACTTGGAAGTTGAGCTGGGTTCATCAGCAACTTGATTGCGTTTCTGCATGGAGGCCATTGCAACTTCCTCAGCCCATTTTGAAGAGGCAGAATGTGTCCACAACGACATCAACTGGGTGTAAACCAGCTTTTATACAGGTAGCGTACGTGGTGGTTGAAGGTCAAAGCCGTCGGAAAAACAACCAAACCAAGCGAACGCGGCCTCCGGAGTAATTATAAGACCCCACTTCAGGCCTAGGCCCCGCGCGGCGCAGCGTACATCTCAATGAAATCGGCGATATACAGTCACTATGTATGCGATAATGATACGACTGCAACTACAGGCTCAAACTACTGATATTATTTGGAACCAGAACTTGGCTTCAAGGAACCCGTCTCGACCGTACGGGACCCGTTTGCACCGAGACCGTGGGTCTCCCATGTTTGTCAAGAGGAATAGGAAAGTTTGTCGGTGCTGCTTTCTTTTTTGTCATGGTACCCGTCATCTTCCAATCTGAGGAGAATCCTGGACCTGGCATACCGGAATCAAAGTCGAGATCAACATTGGCCAAATGTAGCTCGTTCGTGATCTGTGAGAGCCCAAAGGATCGATATTTTTTCCGTACGCGTCCAGGGGAAGGGGCAACTTGTGCGGAGGAAGAAGACGGAAGGAAATTCTGCGACTCGAGGGTCAGAAAGTTTCAAAAAAGCAATCGTTAAGTAAACAGGATTCACGTTGTCAAGATAATCATCCGACATAAACACCGGCAGAGACTCATCTAATGCAACAGACTGAGATTCTTCAAGACTCTCGTTTCTTTTTTTGAGGTCAGAGATCTCCTCCTTTAGTGCTTGGATCTTGGCCTTCCGAGATCGGGCCTGTAAACAATTAGTCAATTAGTAGAAACACAAAGAATATGTTACTCACATCTTTGGCTTGCCGCTCCAGTGTCCCTCGCAACTTCCAATTATCGTCTTCTTTCTTCTTCTTATCCTGCATATCAAGTTCATTCTGCCTCTTTAAAAACAAATGTTCTGTGGTCAAATTTTCCATCATCGAAAGAACCTGTTGGCCGTCTTTCTTCGACTGATCGAGTTCAGAACGAAGGGCATTGATGAGAAGGTCCTTTCTTTCAGAGCTTTCACGAATTTCATCAAAGGCTTGTGCCCTGCTCTTTGCGCGAGACAATTCGTCCCGCAAATGCTTTAGTTCTTTAGCCTGTGCGCGCACATCTTTGAAAACAGGGACTATACGCTCATCGAAGTCTTTGATAGCTTGTTGTAGTGATTTCTAGAGTGTATCAATAGAGGTACATTCATCGAGCGATAGCTAACAACTTACGGCTTTCTCGTTGTCGCATTCTATCTCTTGAGCTGTCTTCTTTAATCTTTGGCTCGCTCTTTCCACACTGATGACTGGCACTTTCGCATCCATTTTCTCCAGACCCTCAATAGTACCCTGGAGAACTGCCACCTTTGAGTCCACTACCTCGATGTAGATCCGATGAGCTTTGCTTCGGTGAAATTCTTGTCGGCACATCCAGCAAGCACCTTCTTGTGTATTCAGATCAAAGATCTGTTCGAGGCAAGAGCTGCAGCCGCCATGACCTAGCTAAAAACGTTAGCACATTGAGATCTTAGATTCATGCGATTGAACTTACCGCAAGGCAGAATCTGGAATTCCGATATAGGATAGTATCCTAAGCACACCTGGCAGTGTCCGTGAGGCATTTTGACATATCTCGAGCGCAGATGCTGAAAGTCTTTATAAATTATTCAAGGTTGAAATTGCAATTTATGAAGGAGTGCACGTGACTACAATCAAGCGCTTACTCAAGTTTAGCGCTTATAGATGAAACTCCAATTTAATTTTGAACAGCCTGATTATTTGTCTACCTGGGCTAAGCTTCCTACACCTCGAGTGAAAGGTACCTAGCTCATTCATTCTCTTTTGGCAGATTGTAGACGCCCGCAAACGGATCCCAAGAAGGATCTTCATGCCTTTCATATTCCATCTCATTTGCAATCCTTTTTGCGTGCTCCTCTCCGTATACTTCCTGAACATATGCAAGAGCAGAATCTATGCCAGCAGTCACGCCTGAAGACGTCCATATGTTCCCGTCTACTACCCATCGGGCATGCGGAACCCAGTTCACTTTTGGACCCACTTCTTTTGTTATCGCCCAGCCTTGCTTGTTAGACGTGGCACGCCTTCCGTCCAGAACTCCGGCCCGTGCAGCCACCCATGAACCGTTACAGATTGTCATGAGGTACTTCAGCGAAGGGTATGTTCGTCGGACGAAGTCATATAATGGACCGAGATCGTCCGCCTGAAGACCGTATCCTCCGGGAATAATCAATACATCGAGGGGAGGAGCATTGGCGAAAGTATGGGTAGGTACAACTGACTCCCCAAAGTTTGACTTCAAAGGGTTCAAGGAAGGATCTTTGGACTGGGTAGAAACTGGCTCCAGAGTTCGCGCAATGATGCTGAGATTCATCGGAAAGGTTAGAGATAGCAGGTTAAGGATGTCCATTGTGCCAAATGCATCCAGTGCCTCGGAGACCAGTAAGCTCGAATTGCAATTCATCGTGTATTGCGGACAACATACCTGAAATGTCGGGAACACCAGTAACCCGTAATTCACTGGAAGACCTATCATAATAGAACGACATCATTGGCTGGAGGGTGTTGAAGGGAAATAGAATTCTCACCTTCTCGTTCTGTCTTGTGAGGTTCAGTGGCCATATCCTTCTATGATTCGAATGTGGGAGAGGGAGAGGAAAAGCCTATCGATATTTATACAGCACATGAGCCCGGGGTGTCTCAATGGCCGTAGCGGGTGTTTCCAGCCGTATAGGGAGATAATCATCAAAGCTAACAATTTCCGATTCTATAGACCTTTGTACCTATATACGGGCATTGCACTGCAACTCGTACTCACTTATCCCACATGCTATTTTATCTTGAGTCTCTCCCGAATTACTGCGCAGTCTACCGCTACTGAGAATACATTACTTATTCACTCTGTTTAGTCTAGCGGTTGTCGTCCCTTTTCTCATTTTGTTTCCGCTATCGGCGGTATCTGTGCACTCGCACATTTCTACCTCATCCGTAACCCGTTGACTCCGCCCCATCCATTCATTTTTCCATTGTATATCCAAGCTCGCCAGTAATTAAAGCTATTTTATCATCTCGTGACCACCATTTACTCAGCTTAGTGTACATTATCTCTCCAAAAGTTCTACATTATCTTTCATTACTCTGTACACGTAGTACGAGCTGCCTTTGTTTACATTTGGTATCGCTTGCTCAACGTCCGTCACAAGCGAAGATGTGAAAGAAGAAGTAAGCAATCCGGACTCCGGAGCCCTGAGCTGGGTCCTGGGAATGTGATTTCAGCCCTCCAACTTGAATCGTTGCTACTGCGAATTAGATCAGAGGTGGGCACCAAATCGACCTTCTATGAAAACTTGTGACCGAGAGTACCCAAGAGTACATAGCATTTCACAACTCACCAAGGCCAGTAACAGGCAGAGCAGCAATGTACTATGTAATGGAAACGAGTCCAAGAACGAAGTTCAAGCGCACGCCAAAAGACAAAGTTGCATGATGAGGAGAATGTGTCAAATCGAACAGGACAGGCTTGATTTTTACGAAGGTGAAAGAAGTCAGCTCCGACCGGCAAAGTGTAAGTGATCTCAACGACCAGCGCTGGGAAATGATTTTAGGAAAGCAAGACTACGAAGAGAGGTGAGCTTGTCAAAGCAAAATGGACAAATGCCTCGCCTTTATGTGTAACGGACAGATGTCCAAGCTATAATCGCGATTCGCCTATGTACTTGGTGCTCGGATCATGAAAAATCAGAGGCAACCAAAGACAGAGGTTATAATGATTGGCTGAACGGCCTCCGAGAAGCCCAGCTGAGGGCTCAAGGCAGATTTTGATCCTGCTTATTTGTCAAACAAAAAAGGACAAGTTAAAGTCTTGGTGCCCAGCCAAGAAGTTATTGTATCTCAACGGATTCAACAATCTGTGGTGAGCACAATTGTTAATTCGCACTATCACATGGGGTGGACTCCGAAACTTGTATTATTTGTGCGCAAAAACAAGGGTCGGTTCGGAATCAGACTCCAAGGTTTTGCTGGGAGGAGTCCCGATCGGACGCTATGTCCAGCTCCCCGAAGGACAATTTCATCGCCTTATGTTTCCGTTGGCTGCTCACACCCATTTCGAGTCACTGAACGTAGCATATTTATATGTCTAGATACATTACATCCACTCTCAGTCGTTCACACTAATTGTGTGCCACTGAGGATACTTACGGTAGTCTTACAGTATGTTAATTGGGCTAGCTAGTCGTATCTGGGGCGATCATGAGCGATGAAGGAGACCTACACAGCGTGCACGGATAGAAAGGAAACGGATGAACGCGTTGACTTCGTCCTTATCGTAAATTCTGACTATTGTCTGCTTCTTCACATTCCACACTTGTGCATCCATACTAGAACATGCCTACAGTTCACTATCTGAATCGCCGGATCCTCCTGGGTCTTAGCCTTAGATTTTATTTAAGAATCGTCTGAGCAAAATACATACAAGTTACAACTAAATATTGTGTCGACTTATAATCACAGGCACCCTACGCACATTGTACAAACTGCATAGCCAGTTATGTAGACAGTTGGAAACGTCGTGTGTACACGACGGACACTCACGATCTGACAAGCTGATACGAACACAGTCTATTCTGGATGATGTATGTGATAGTCGTACGATATGCAGTAAGTGAGGTAAAGGTAAGAAGAGAAGAAGCAAGCAGTAGGTAAGGATGGTCCCGAGCTATAAGTAGTCTCGGGAGCCGTGAAGCCGTGTGTGTGCCGGGAGGCCGAGTGTAAGCGCGGGCAGCGCTTACATCCTCCCCCACTTCGAAAACCAAGAACCGGTGAACAAGACAAAGAACCAAGAAAGGCATCATGAAAGATTAAGCAAATCCTTAGGGCCATCTCCGCCAGCCAGGGCCCAATCGTCAAGAGCAGCACAGTCGCGCAAGGATGCATAGGATAGCCAGCGGTCTTCACTAGGAGGTTGTCCAGACCAACGGACCAAAAATTGCCAACCCCGACCGCGTTTGCGCGAATCCAAAATTCTCTCGATGTTAAACTCCTCCAAACCGTCGACAATTACAGGTGCGGGCCACTCGTGTTCACGCCCAGGAAATAGCTCGCCGTCGTTAGGCTTCCAACGCTTCAGCTGGTCGACGTAGAACGAAGGGAAGAGATTAGGCTGAGAAGGGATATTCAGGGTGTAATGAGAAGTCTCCGGGTAAGCCTTTATAATTTCGTAGGGACCGTCGAAACGAGGAAAGAATTTTGCCACACGCCGTTCACCCGCTTTCTTATAAGCTTGACGGCGGTTCAAGGTGGAAAGCAAAACGAGATCCCCGACCTCAAAAATTTCGCAGGGGCCTCTGGATTTGTCCGCGTGGTACGCCTGCAGTACTTTCGCGCAATACAGGTTGTCGCGCGCTTCGCTCTCCAGGAGCGAAATCTTCGTCAACAAGTCACGCGCGTCCTTCAAATCGGAATCAGGCTTGCAGGAGGTAACGGTAGTGCCGGTCAGCAAAGGGGGAATCACACGAGGAGCGCGCCCGTAGCGTAACTGGAACATAGAAAGACCTGTAGACGCGTTAACCGAATTCATAATATCAAAACGAATTTTTGGCAATGCAGAGACCCAACCCTTCTGGTTACGCTCCACATGGTACCGAATAGCCTGGTTGATCGTCTTGTTAGACCGCTCGCTCGCGCCATCCGTCTCAGGGTGAAACGACGATGACATCTTAAGCTTAACGCCAGTCAATTTATGCAAGTCCTGCCAGAACTTCGAGACAAACAGTTTGTCACGGTCAGAAACGATGGAAACGGGCAGTCCATTATCGCAGTACCAAGTGTCAAAGAACAACTTGGCAAAGGCTCGAGCAGAAATATCTAATGTCGTCGGCACAATCTTCAAGTCTGAGTTTAACCGGTCAGTCATGGTAACGATGCAGTCAAAGCCATCGTCCAGGGGCAGTGGCCCGATAAAATCGACAGCAACGCTTTCGCAACGAGCATCAGGGACGGGCAGTGGGTGTAGGGGACCTTTGGGATTTCGCGACGTTCGACCCTTGTTACGTTGGCAGTCTCCACAACCAGGAATATAAATCTGCAAAAGGTCACGCTTCATGTGAGGCCAGTAATATGAGTCCACAAGCATCGCATAAGACTTGTCACCACCAAAATGACCACACGAATCATGCGCTAAGTGGTATAGGCTCTCGCGTAGCGACCCGAAGGCAGGGACGTAGAGGCGGCCATCTACGTACCATAAGTTATCACGGCGTTCAACGCCAGGGACTAATGATCCCCCATTCCGAAGCTTCAAAACGAAAGGGTCAGATACGTACCCAAGTTTGACGTCCTCCAAGAACGCACGGTCCGCCTCCAAGGAGAGGACAGACGCACACGTGAACGGATTAGCCTTCCATGACGAAACAGCGTCGTCGTCTTCTAACGAGGCTTGCGCAAAATGGTCCGAGGGTAGGGATCCCAATCGGATCCTGCTGAGTGCATCAGCCGCAGGGTTGTCCTCCCCGCGTATATAAGCAATGTCCAGGTCGAATTGTGAGAGTTCCTCCTGCCAACGCAGTTGCCTTCGACTCAAATCTTTCTGGGTCTGAAAATTCTCGAGCGTGCGGTGGTCAGTGAGAACGAAAATTTTCATGCCAAGGCAATCAGCACGCCACTTCCGTAGGCAACCCACGATAGCATACAATTCCTTCTCATGTACCGGATAATTGAGTTCTGCACCCGAAAACTGTGAGGAGTCGAATGCCACGGGTCGCGCAGTACCCAACGTGCGACCATACATGAGAACACCACCACGGCGGAAATTGCTGGCGTCCGTAACGAGGAATATCTTGTTATCCTTCATGTCGTCGTGGTCAATCACGGTCAGACAGGCCGAAGACGCGACGAGCGACTTTACCGACGCGAACGCAAAGTCATGTTCAGAAGACCAAAAGGGGAAATTTTTGTCACAATCTTTCGTAGTGAGCGGTGTCAACAAACGAGTGTGCTCCGCCAACATATTGAGATGTCCGGCGACAAAGCGGACCATCCCAAGGAAACGACGAACTTCAGGTGCGCATGTAGGCGTGGGGTAATTGACAATAGCCTCTACTTTTGAGGACTGTATCTCCACACCTCTCCGTGAAACATGATGACCAAGGAAATCGAGTTCATTCAGGAAGAACTTACACTTTCGAGGGTTCATATAAAATTTATTGGCGCGCAGAGCCTCCAGGATAAGCCGAACATGTTTCTCATGTTCCTCCTCTGACGCCGAGAATATGATAATGTCATCGACGTAGATATAACAGAACTTCCCAATGAAAGGCCGCAAAGCCTGTGTGACGCGGCGCTGGTGGCAAGACGGGGCGTTGCGCAAGCCCTGGGGCATCACAGTCCATTCGTATAGACCAAGGGGTGTGTGCACAGCACACAGCTTAATCGAGGCATCATCGAGGCGAGTGTGGAAAAAGGAGTCCGTCATGTCCATCTTACCCCACACCTTGCCTTTAGCGCAAGCAGAAATGATATCATCAATACGCGGAAGCGGGAAACGGTCGGGAACCGTATTGGCGTTTAGCAAACGGAAGTCATTAACCCAACGCGGGAGCACCGTCGGGTCTGCCTTTGGGACCAGGAAGGCGGGAGAAGAATACGGTGAGTTGGAGGGTCGAATACGACCCGCCTCCAAGTGTTGTTGAATCAAGGTGTTCCAGGCGTCTTTGAACTTCCGAGGTGAGGCATAACCTCGCGTCTGAAAAACTTTATCAGCATCCTTCAGCGTAATACTACAGGTGAAGTCATCCGGTAGAGCAGACGTGTGTGCAATCGGAGTAAACACATCAGAGAACTCCGACTTGAAAGAGTCGGACAGCGCATCGAGACGCGCACGGTGCTCCAAAGACTCCACACGTTGACGAATCGCCGCAACGAAGTCGAAGCAACGGACGGGAAACTCAGAAACGGTGAAGCGACGAAAACGCTCATGTTCACGAGCGAAAGACGCGGCTTGCTGGAATACCACTTTCTTAGCCTTGAGTAGGTCCTGTTGAGATCGCAACAAAATTCGACGACGTTTGACAGGGGGAAGTACAGGTAATACAGGCGTAGCGATCACAGGGTTCAGTAGGTCAAAGCCGCAGGACTTGTCAATAACAGTCCGGGCACTATAGTCCATAACAAGATTATTAAACGTTAAGAAAGGTAGTCCGAGAATCATTGGAGAACATAGCGAGGGAACAATAAGTGCACGCACGGAGCGTGAGCGCCACGATAATTTAGGATCTTCCAGAACAAGCTTGCAGTAATCGGTAGAGAGGAAAACTTCGGGCTTCCCAGAAGACATCGCCACAGACATCTCCTGGGGTCGCCACAACTTCTGACGTTTCAACCCTAGGGCAGAAACCAAGTCAGCACGGATCAGGACAAAAGGGCAAGCACTGTCAAGAAGTAACTTCGACGTCGTGAAACCCGAAGGTCCGGTCAGTCTCGCAGTCCATTCCAGATGAGGTAACACGAAAGGCATAGCTTCCACAACGTTCAAGGGAACACGATCACTCACCAAGGGAGCCGAGTGAGCACGCACTTGGTTCGACGGCTCACTGGACATACGCGAGGACCTTCCCGAGCCATGTTCCTCAAGAGACGAGCGCATAGTACCTTCTGCATGTTCATGAGTATCCGAATCGACGTCGGTACGGCGAAGTCCAGAGGAAGACGGCGAGCGGGATTCAGAGCGGAAGCGGTGGTTGGCAAACTCGATCGAGTCCCGGCGGGAAGTATCAGGGGAGAACTCACGACGACGAGTGTTGCGACCCTGGGGAGGGGAGTACGGAGAACGATCTCCAGTACCATTACCACCGCGGTAATCATTCACACTACGGCGGGAGGGAACCAAGGTGGCAACCGGCTTGGACACTGGAGCGCTAACCGACTCATTGTAGTCGAATCCTCGGTCCAGCGCGCTGCCATATACCCCTGCACCGGTAGAAATATGTAACACTTCGCGAGGGCCATAGAGTGCAGCGACATCGTGGGACTGCAGGGTGGTACTGGGCGCATTCTGCACCTCGTCGAAATCGGGCAAATCGGTAAGGGCAACCCTGTCCTGTATTACAGCCACAGGACGGCTAGCTGAAGGGGCGGTGTTGTTTTTCTTGAGAATCAACTCATAGGGGATGCTGTTATTGGGCGCAGCCACATGTATCTTATTTGCAAGAGCAACATCGCTTTCATTCAAAGGACGATAGGGGACAGATAAATTCGGAGGGCCGTTATTTGGGCAGTTACCGCTGAGATGACCAGCGAACAGCTTGTAACAACGGTAGCAAGCCTCGAGTTTGTTCAACAGCACCTTTTGATCAGGTTGTAGCTTAGGGAATCTATGGGATTTCGAAGTCGCGGAAGCAGAAAAAGAGCTAGCAGTCACAGGGTAGTTTGCAGCGGCGGAAGGAGCCATGATTCTATCGTTTCTAAGTTCACGTTTGGGCGCATAGACCGGAGTGGAAGCAGTAGGGGGTCGCCGTTCCTCTACGTCTTTGCAAGCTAACTTCCACTCCGCGTACGGGAGCTGCTCCGAAACCTTACAGTCCCGCAGGTCAGCGCGAAATTTGTCGGGTAACTTTTGCATGATAAGGGTTTGTAGAACCTCGTTCGAACGGTGATACATAGTGCCACGCAGGCGTCGGTTATGAGTTTCCATCAAGGTAACCAGCTTCGAGAAACCCGTGGGGTCGGCGAGCATAAAGTACTTCTCGCGCTTCATGTCATACACCCTCGCCCAGTCGTTTCCCAAGATCTTATCACGAATAGCGTCGAAGAAAGGCCGACACACGAAATCATCGGGGTTGGAACCCGTCCCGTTCAACCTAACCCAGTCCTTGTCCGTCAAGGTATCTGAGATCTCGGAAAGGATGTCTTTCAATGAGCTCCATTTGGCGAAACAGCGGAGGAACTCCTTCTTTTTCAGGTTCTCATCCGTGACCTCGCAGTCTTCAAGGTTGGTCGCGACATAACCCCAAAGCTCTTCTAGCGCGTCAAGAGAAGGGTTCGGTGTCAAAAGCTGACATCCCGTCTTCGAGGTCCCCATGTCGACCCATCCGCTCCCACTGACGTTACGTGCCATATCACTCGAGATAGACGAATCAGAGGATGTAGGAGAAGGGATGCGGGATAAGGGCAGCGAGACTTGGTCTGAGGTGAGGGGCGAGGCGTCAGCACAAGGGTCCAAACCAGAATTCGGTTCAGAAGTCGATCCAGGGATCTGATCGAAGGGGGTTACAGATGGTGTATTCGAGATTGGTAATCGTCCTGCAGAATCGTTTGCAGCGTTCCTACGACGAGCTCGCTCAGAGCGATTTTCCGCTACGGGTGTTAGAAGCTTTGGACCCGAGTCGCTCGGAACCGTGGGCATAAACCTATCAGTGATCATGGTGAGCGGTAGGTTCAACATGAAAACAAGACAAAATTTTTAAGGGCGAGAAGGCAAAACCAAGGTCAAGGGCAAGGAGGATACACGGACAAGTGAGAATCGAGGCAAACAGCGAGTATCGAGATCAAGGGGGTCAAGAGGTCAGGTATATGCGCGTAGGCAACACACAGACAAACACGAATATCGTGTGTTCAAGTGTTAATATATGCGTGTATTTCGCGCGATATATCAACGGCGAGTTAAGCGAGATGTTTGTAACAGTACAGGAGAACGATGATGAAAATGCAAGAGAGAAATATGAGAGATGAGGAGCAACACACACAGGGTGTTGTTCGGCGTCCAGCCAAGAGTAGTGTTTATGAATATCAAAAAAAAAGTGGAAACGTCGTGTGTACACGACGGACACTCACGATCTGACAAGCTGATACGAACACAGTCTATTCTGGATGATGTATGTGATAGTCGTACGATATGCAGTAAGTGAGGTAAAGGTAAGAAGAGAAGAAGCAAGCAGTAGGTAAGGATGGTCCCGAGCTATAAGTAGTCTCGGGAGCCGTGAAGCCGTGTGTGTGCCGGGAGGCCGAGTGTAAGCGCGGGCAGCGCTTACAACAGTGGCGATATGAGACGAAGTAAGATAGCACGCGCACTTTCCGCTTCACCACTGGCTGACGAGATGGTATTCTCTCTGCGGAAAACATCTATCACAGATAGAATTGGAGGAACAAGCCGCCGGGCTGCTGGTCTAGAACACGCAGTCAATGCGAGGGATTTTGTGACCATTGGGCAGTCCACTAATACATACCTGGGCAACCAATTGATTTTTCGTATATGAGTTGTGTCAAATTTCTTCTTCTCAACTTTAGTCTTTTCACTAGGCCGCTCAGGTATCAAAATTGAAGCTGCCGAGCTAGACGCTGGAGTGGTTCCATTGCTAGACTCGGACAGAGCCGCAAGAGTTTGAAGTGGCTTGTGTAGCTCCTGTAGAAGAATGTCCCACATTCTGTTGACTGTATCTTCCAGCCTTTCCTTCATCGTCAGCTCGATTCGTTGTATAGCGGGGATCGACCACTGGTTATAAAGTTTCCCATGACATCCCCTGGTCTCGATAGATCCAAAGGAATTGAGGAAAGCCTTGCACAAGAAGCAACTACGCTTACTGCATCCCATGTACTGGAAGACATTCTCGATGGGAACATGGGTTCGCGCTAAATGCCAAATAATCTGTAGCTCCGCATGGACTTGCAGAGACTGTTTCTGCCGTTGGTTAAAAATTTGCTGTGCCTTTTCAACCGAACATGTAGAAGAGACGTATCTCTGAATGGTAGTCTGGTTCAAACGTGAAGGTCGAATGTCGAGGAGGCGTAATGTGTCTGACAATGTGAGTGGACTGTGAATACTGGTTATTTCATCCTGATTCTTTGTGATAGGATGAACTTTAATTGAGCGAAAAATCAGAGGGGTTCGTGAGATTTTAAGAAAAGTGCGATGAGCTCTCCGAAGGCGTGCAAGAAATCCGATTGACTTCCATAGTTGACGTTGACTGCCGCTCTTGAACTCGGTTTGGACCAGATTCTGCGCCAAAGCGATGTCCTGGATCTGAAGCGCCTGACAACAGAGACGTCCGAATTCATTTGTACCGCCTGGTTGTTCTAGAATATCAAAGAAAAGTTTGAGCGAGTGCTTGAAATCCTCATTACCAATGAGATTCAAGGTTTGGCGGTGCTCCTGAACTTTTACTAACAATCGACCACGATAATCCTGGAGACGAGGTAAGTAATAGTTCAGAAGCAAATTCCAGAGGGAGGCTCCTGAAGTCGAGAAACGTTCAGTGGACCTTCCAGTCCTCATTGTTAGTAATCGCACCTGAGCCATCAACATTTCGAGCGGCAAGAGCACGCATTTCTGCGGAAAACTCTTTGAGGAAGGATATGTCCTTTCCGCTAAATCCTCCATTGCGTGCCACCCAGATCACGACGTGGTCTCCAGACTCTCTCATAATTGTGCATGCTACATGCTCACCGCCTCTTCGATTAGAGATGACCTCTGCAAAGCGATCTAAGAATCGCTGTTTTATCCCGTGGTAAGAATCATTTACAAAAGGAACGGATTGGTTTACACATTTAAGTTCCAATTGACGTCCATTTCGTAGGGAAAGGAGATTAATGAGTGCATTAAACGCCCTCAGTCTCTGTGTGTCCCAGATGAAATTCGAGGCATTGTGAGCCACTTTTGAATGCGTAGCCTTGGATGTCAATTGGAACTTCTTGTAGCATCAATGGCATCTGAATGTTCTTATAAGCTTCTCAAAACAAAGTTCCGCAGGCTTTCGAGGTTAACTGCGATCAGGCTGTGGCCAGAACTTTTGGTGAGAAGGTTTCGTAAAGAGGCAAGCCAACTATGGGTGGTAAGAACATTATTCGGTCGTAATGAGGCCATGCTGAAACTTCCACATCAGAGGATGGAACGAGAATAACAGCCTGAGAAATCGAGGCTTGCCTTTGGCAAACTTAAAAACAATACACTTTACAAGCTCACAGTGCTCACCATACGTACAAAGCAATACTTAATGCCATCCAGCTTAGTATCTATGTAACTAAAACGAATTCATGAAAGCCTATTTATGAGATCATTTTTCCCTATTTCCTGCGGAATTTTGGATGTAGCTGGTATCGATGTCTATGACAACTTCTCTCTGGGAATAGACGCGAATTGTCACGCTCGGGTGGACTTCTCGAATCCATTATGTAATCTTATTCAATCAAGGCTCGGGCTCTATTCGCCACTGCTACGGTTGCTTGACAGAGAATTCCACCATCTCAAGGGATTACCAGAAGGTTGTTCGAAGGACTTGGATACAGCCTGATACAGCCAACTCAAGTGATTCAATCTTACATTTTGGATATGAAGGATTGCACCCTCGATTAAGAGGCCAATCAATCCTTACTTTTTTTGGTTCAATTTTTCGTGCAGCATATATGTACATGACTCTGGCTACTTATTCCTGGTGTAAGTGAGTTTCGACTCTCGTATCAATCCAGTTCAGGCTTTTTTGAGAAGAAGGAACCTTGTGCGGGTGAGGACTTCAATAGACGTTGCGGAATATGTGTATTTGTTACCGTCGAACTATGCTATGTATCATACATGTACATTGAGACAAGCCGTCGGGCTAAGTAATCATAAGGATTGCCGAAATCTTGGCTGAGGCTTTTAGGTGATACAAATCTCATGTGTGGTCTGTGTTGCAATGTGGTCGAAATTGTACCTTCCTCCCCAATTCCATCAACCTGAAGTCATCAACTAGATACCCTTTCTGCTGGCCAAAGAGGGTAGTCCTGGCTTCAATGTTTTCGGCAAAAATCGTCTACGTTGGCCTTTATCTGGTTGGTCTCCTGACTGTGACTTTTGCTGTCCCGCTGAGAGAGCGTCGAGAACTTGTATGTACTATGAGGTGCTGTACGCAATCTTGCACTAAATGATAAGCATCCCTTTCCCCTCAGAGAAAATTTTTCGATGACATGGTCGAGGTAATCAATTATTCCTTTCAAGAGAAGTATTACTACTCACTATGTTTATTTCTACTGTCCAGAAGGGATTCATCAAGGCGATCGATTACACCTACAAGTATACACCAGAAGAAATGGGGGCTCTTTGTTTGTTGATATGACTACTATGCCCTCGAATTATTACTGATGATCCCATTTGCTGCAGCGAAACAACTTTCACTGTCTCCAGATGACTATGGCCCCTATTTTACAGATCGCACTCCAGTCAAAGTATCAAGAATGGCTGGTTCAGGCGAGTACGGGGGGCACAAAAAAGCAAATCTAGTCATCAAAACTTTCCCCGTCAACTACAGTGCAGCTGCTCTAGGCGAGATCAAAGCGCTTGAGTTGATGGGTGATTTGGTTGACTTTGGAAAGAATTCGAAAGGAGATCCTGTTATTATCATGAGACGAAAGGAAGGCACCAGGCTCAACGATATCAAGGCTTACCACGATGCCAATACAGAAAACAAAAGGCAAATGGTGAAGGAGACAGGAAATCTAGCATGTGCAAAGGCAGCATCTGATGCAGTTCATAAGGGTGTTTGGCATAAGTGAGTTTGTTCTTCGAAGGCTGCAAAAATTAGTGATTGTAGGACTTTTTCAGTGATCAGCATCTAGGTAACATCTTGGTCACCGAGGTCAAGGATGGCTCGGTGAAATCCATAGAGCTCATTGACTATGGTGAAATCAACAACTACCTTGTCTATGATGATGGACGTAATCCAGATCATGAATCTAAATTTGTGAGTTTTCCGTCATTTGCTTTATCCTTTGCCCTTGAGTCTATTTCTGATAACACCTTTGCAAGTATGAATACTGTCAATTTTATTGGGACTGGTATTTTAATAATACCCTCTAAAAGATGAATATTCTAGATGAATGATACTGTTATATCCATGTGAAGACAACTCCTTATGATTATGATCATGCAGGCAGGGATTTTTGGGAAAGTGAATTGCGATGTTAATTGCAGGAAGAAAGCCTTCGTGTTGGTATATACCTTCGCCCATTACATCCTATTCAAAGACTTCACTAAAATCGCCGTCTCGGATAACTTCCCATCCGTGATTTTCTGTCTTTTGCATATCACTCCTCTTTCCCTCGAGAATCTGTCCTCTCTATATCCCACAGCATTTTAAAGAAGCGTATGTTGGATAGTTCGTACCAGTCGAGCGTCGGCTGAACGTTATCGCCCGCAGTTTTATTTTCCTCTTGCCAACCCGACCTGTCTTTTCCTCTCCTCTTGCCGAGTTTTCTGCGGCTATTGGACTAGCCAGGAGACGAACCATTCGTTATGGAGTTCAAACTTCGGTCTACTGTGCAGACAATTGCTTGGCAAGGGATTGGGGATAAGGATGTCTATTTAATTCATCACCTAGTAAATCGTACTAGATACAAAAGTTCGTAGCTTGTAAGTAAGTATTCGTGAGCAATGCAATGCAGTAAAAGTGATACAAATGAGGATGGAAGTCATCAAGACAATTCACTAACGGTGAAGTGACGAAAGTATACTGTACTACTACAAATGAAGGAAGAATTGAATTGAGCCATTATGATGCTTGAAGAGAGAGGTAGATGCACGATATAGCGCAAAGGAAGGAGAGAGAGAGAGAGAGAGAGAGAGAGAGAGAGAGAGATTTTTAAGTGAAAAATAAGAAGTAGCAAAGGAAAAAAGGATAGTGGTTGGCAGTACATCACTCGCCAAACCACTCACCGCCACTAGCCAACGTTGCAAAGACCCCTCTGCGTTCCATAAGGTCGTCGTATTTGCCCTCCTCCACGATTCTCCCATTGTCGACCACGAGTATTCGATCGCACATCTTCATCGCTGGCACCTTGTGAGTGACCATAACGGTGGTGCGACTTTTCCTATCGAGCCCTTGTATTGTATCCAACACCTCCTTCTGGTTTTCCGGATCCAATGCACTGGTGCATTCGTCGAGAATCAGAATTCGACAGGGTCTAGCGAGCGCCCTAGCGATTTGGAGTCTTTGTGCCTGTCCACCCGATAGTTGACTAGCGTTTTCACCCACGACGGTATCATAGCCCTTCTCAAGTGACATAACCCAGTTGTGTATATTGGCTGCCTTAGCGGCTTTGCGAATATCAAGCTCGGTTACCGAGGAATTTCCATAGGCAATGTTTTCAGCAACCGAGGCATCGAAGAGATGAGCTTGTTGAGAGACAACGGAAACGTGTTGTCGGAGGTACTGTATGTCCATGGCGCGAGTATCGATGTCTGCTACTTGAACGGACCCGGACGACGGTTCATAGAGACGTTGTATGAGCTGGGCAATAGTAGATTTTCCGCAACCGGAAGCACCGACTAATGCAACGGTTTCACCGGGGGCAACTGAGAGGTTGAGACCTTTGAGGACAGGTACATCAGGACGGGAGGGGTAAGAAAACTCGACGTTGTGCAAGGCGATGGGAAGGGGAGCTTGCTGAAGTTCGGGACGTAGGAAACCTTGGGTCTCGGAAGTGTCAGTAGGCAATTCGAGCACGGCATGCAAATCTCTAGTAGCCTGTACTGATCTTGCAATGCGGTTGGCTGAAAAAGATAGAATCAGAATCGGAGAAAGATGGAATTTGACCCAAAAAGTACTCACTGAATGCCATTAACTGACTCCCGATTGTGACAGTGAACACGACTAGATCGAGTACCTCGACCATCTGTAAATAGGTGTAGGTGCCTTTCGCAACCAGAACAGCTCCAACGTAGAAGAGGAGCGCTTCTGCCGCGTAAATCAGACCGGATGCCACACCATATGTGCATCCTTCAATCATAGCACCCTTGACTCCAAGTGACATAGCACAATCGAGCGAACAATCAAAACGCTGCTGGAACACAGTTGTAAGCCCAGTATACCGTATGGAGCGAACGTTGGCAACAGCGTCGTAGTACGCAGCAGCGACTGACTCCCTCGCAGCCTTGTTTTTCCTCTCAATATCAGCAACAAACTTGCTCTGGATGCTCATCACACCTGCAAACACCGGCGCAATAGCGAGTCCGACGAGAGTAAACTGCCAGCCCACAACAAAAGCCCAGATCAGCCCAACGCCGAGCATAGAAATAACAACCAGAGCTTGGCCAGCAACGACAGCCAGGAGGTTCTTGGCGTCTTCAGCGGACTTGGTCAAAATCTGGGTCAGTGCGACAGGAGAAGTACGGGCGGCTGAATTTGGAGAGGGCTTTTCTTTACCGACGACACCCGCATCGAAGAAGCTCTTCGGCATAGAAACGAGTCTTGCGAAAGCACTTTCACGAAGTCGCTCGATCCACATCCAGCCAAGGGTTTGCATGAGGAAGAACTTGGCACCCATAAGGAGCCCATCGAGCGCGGCCATCCCGAGAACGAGACCACCATAGTTGTTGACGATGCGAACATCCTGAACACCAGTTGAAACTTCGAAAAGAAGACGGGAGAGGAGGAAAGAGAAGATCGGGGTCATGGCACCAGAAGCGACACAGATCAACAGACCTATGAAGAGAAGAGGCTTGTGGGGCATTGAAGGGTACAAGGCACGAATAAGTTTCCAAAACCCAACCTCGTTCGCAATAGGAGGAATTTCGGATGCACTTGGAGTTACGATCTCGAGTTTCTCCCCATCCATGCCCAAAACTTCGCGACGAGTTAGTCTACGGCGAACGCTGACTGAGCGCGCGCTACGTTCCAGCGCCTGCTTTTCTTCCAGCCCGTGCTTCTGCAAATCTGCAAAAGTCAGCCCAGTGGGTGTGGCAGGTTCGAATTGCAGGCTATATCTACGCTGACGATGTACCTTAGGTTGCTCAGGTATTGAAGAGGCATCGTCGAAGGGAGACAGCGTATCCAGATGAAGGGGTGAGGGGATAGAGATGGAAGAGGGGCGGCGAGAGCGAGTAGGTACCGAGAGAGGAGAAAGCGGCCGGAGAGCAGGAGGGAGGGGAGAGGCGGAGGAGGGAGGGAAAACAGTATTGCGGCTTTTAGGAGTGGGTGAAACCGCTCGACTAAAGCGGGTGGGAGAAAGGGCACGAGAGATTCTTGAAGCATGACTGACCTGAGTCGGATCCAGAGATGCGCTTTTAGTGAGATCCGCAACGACGTCGAACATCCAACCGCCCATCATACTAGCGCCCATGGTCAGTCGATGAGAGAACGGTTGGTGTACCTCGAGCGAAGCTACATCGAAGGCGTCAGACTCGGAGCGTTCTGAAGCGAACTCGATGTCATCCCCAGGTGACTGAGCAGTACAATCGTCTGCATCGCTTTGGGAATGAATTCCTTGGTTTCTAGCTAGCCTCATGAACTCGCCCTCTTCGCCATCCTCGTCCACACTGCGCTCCAAATCGTGCCTATAACCAGCTTCAACCATGCGACCGTCTTTCATCACATAGACGAAATCATTCTCGCGAATGGATTCGTAGGAAAGATCGTGAGTAATAACGACTGTGGTTTTGGGTGAGGAACGAGAGGAGGTGGTTGCACGCCAGCGACGCAATGCAGCATTCACGAGGGAGCGAGAGGTAGGGTCAAGAGCGGAGGTAGGTTCATCTAAAAGAATAACGAATACATCATCAACTGACTAGACCTCGAAGATTGCGGAGGAGACTTACCGAGAATCAACAAGGAAGGATTTCGTAATCTCGCACGAGCAAGTGCAAGTCGTTGTTTCTGGCCACCACTAAGCTGGATACCAGTATCACCGCCTGACTGCTGGCTGACAGATCCATCTCCACCAAGACAAGTTTTGTATCCTTCTGGAAGGTCTCGAATGAATTCGTGTAGCATAGCCAGAGTACATGCATTTACGACTTCGGCTTCCGTTGCGCTTTCCATCGTGCGCTCTGGATGTGCAGCAAGAGCGACAGCGACGTTATCATGGATAGACTGACCACCAAGGAGGACTGGAGGAGCTTGGCTGACGATTCCGACATTTGCGCCGATGAAGGACGGGTCGAGATATTCAATGTTCTGCTCGTCGAGTAGAACTTCACCACTGTTACCCTCTCTGCGGTTGAGTTTGTATAAGCCCGCAATGATGCTGGCTAAAGAGGATTTGCCGGAGCCTGAAGAGCCGACAATGAAGGTGATCTCCCCAGCAGGAATGTACATGTCGACATCGATGAGCACCGGACGATTCGGACGTGAGGGGTAAGCGAAGCAGACTCGGTTGAGGTTAATATCACCTTTGAACTTGTGGGGACGGATTTTGCGTAAGACACGGGACTTGTTGGTGCTGGAGCGGTGCAATGAACGGCTGGGACGAGCGGAGTAGGTAGTCAAAGTCACTGATGATGCTGGAGAAGGGGGAGGAAATGTTGCTGACATGGGAGTAGAAGGTGTATTGTAGGGGTGGGAAGACGGTGGGACTTCTAAATCGGGCTGATAGTCGGGATTTTCGTTGACTAGAGCCATCAAAGCAGCCATTGCGACTTTGCCCTTTCCAACAGTGACCAACTGAGGGACACACATCTGGAGATTGCTCGTCGCAATCAAGCAGGCCCAGAAGACGCTCATGACAGCGCCAGGCTGAATGGTGCCTTCGCGAACGAGTTTGGAGCCGAACCAGAAGGCCTGCACAAACATGCTCATCATGACGAATTGTGAAGAGCCACTGGACAGACCCCAAATGGCATTCAAGACAATTTCGTTGGAGCGCATACGGCCAGTGAGCAGAGTATGAAGCTTGGCCTTGTGGTACGGCACGGCTGTGAAAGCTTTGACGGTAGAGATGAAAGTGAAGGTCCGCTCGAGAAGGGTGGCTAACTGTCCTCCGTCCTTACGTTCGTTCATCAATAGCGGACCTGCGATGCGCTGAGATATTGCTTGAACGATAGAGAGAATGGGTACAGTGGACAGGGTGAGGAGGGCCAGAAGCGGAGAGCCGACGAAAGCAAGGACAAGAGCAGTGATGGTGGTGACAAGATGTTGGAGGAGGAGACCAGAGGCCAACGAAGAAGCCAGACGTATGGAATCAGTGTCCCTTCATGGTCGTGAGATGTCATAAACAATCTAGGTGGAATTTAGTACTCACTGGTTGAACTGGGCCATAAGGCCTGCAGCACCGATACTATCTTCATGTGTTTTCATGTCGAACCACTTCATTTCTTGACTGACTACACTTCCAAAAACTCTTCGGCGTACTTCACGCACATTATATTCTCCGGTCCATATCCACAAGCTACTAGTGATGGCGCTGAGAACAAAGCTACCGACTGCGAGACCAAGGAGCTCGAGGGCAGCAATGCCGACGTCGTGTAACAGCTGATGCTTTGCCGATTCTGGAGGATTCGGAGTCTGAGGAAATTGGGCGAAAGCATTGAAATTTTGGCCAATCACAATTGTCATGAAAGGCGCGATGCCGCCAGCGATAACGGAGGAGATGATGGCAGGAAGAAGAATCATGAAGCGATGACGGTTAGACAATAGGGAAAAGAGTTGTTTGAAGGAGCCAGTGCCAGGAGAAAGTGAAGGAGTAGAGGTAGGTGTTGGAGAGACTTCAGAGACTGGCTCTGGTTTCTCAATTGTTTCTACACTGGAGAGTGTTTGGAGATCACTGTCGATGGGTTCTGGACGACGTGAAGGCATTGTAAGCGTCGTCGTCGTCGGGTTAGGCGTCGAAAGTCGTCAACGTCGGGGACGTTGTGAAAGGGGCGTATCAAAGGTGGAAGAACGAAGGAAAGAACTGAGTTATCCTCCCTACGCCCATTTCTTTTTGTTCTTGCCGCCATAGCTGAAAGACAAAAGAAAATGCCTGGCCTAATTTGGAAGGACAATGAACGATATTGATCATGCCGTAATAAGTTTAACAATAAGACTTTCATTGTCTGTTTACATAATTAGGCCACGGTCTACTTTAAGCTGCTTTGTAAGCATCTTTGATGAATAATCACAACCCTTTGTCCTGATTGCGAGTTCAAGAGGCGGGAAGGCGTGGAAACGTCGGGAGGCATAAGCGCTTGTGATGTCAAGCGCGCACAAACATGTTAGGCGCTGGGCGCTCTCTTCATATACTAACACCCTCGCGTCATTAACATGAACGCGTTCGATTGCAGAGGTTCATCTCTGCACTGCTGACCCACCTCTGGACTGTCCCTAGGTCCCACTGTCTTTGTACGCCAGCCGTCATGTTTCCCTGTCAAACTGACCATTCTCAATCTTCAGACGAGTCAGACTATAGATGAAGCAGAGGTACAACCCCCTTGGCACAACAATTTTACGCTAGCTCAAATCTTTTGCTTGGAGTAATATTTACTTAATCAACTGTTATTTGGAACTCGCGTCAACGATGTTATTGGTTGACAATCTGCGCTACTAGTACATACTATAGTATCCCTTTCTCCAGATGATGAACTTGTCGAGAAGCTTAGAACTAGATTGAAGGACCTGGTGACTGAGCTCCGAGCGTGCACGAATAGCTTTGTCTAAGCATGAGCACTCATTCGCTCTTGCTCTTAGGCGCGTTTCTGCTTCAGAGTTGGTCATAGGACGTGGCTCAGGCTTACTCAGTACGTGTGTCTCCCATACAACTCGATACTTACCTTCTATGGAACCATATTCCTGTCGGTAGTACTCAATTAACGGTAACAAATCTCTCATTCTGCCATTACCAAATGTGATTATCGCCGACCCATGAGATAGGCCCGCTGCGTTGATACCCAATCGAGCGATGTACTTTTGTGCTAGGTCCCTGTCTTAAATGACACAAGCCATGGCACTTCAAAATATGGAGACAGCGCCAAGAACCAAGAGCCGACGCATTCACGTTAATGCACATTGTCCGGTAGTACTGTTGGTAAGTGACTGCTATCACAATGAGTTTACATGCGGTCTTATAGTTATTGAATGTAATTCTAGACCTTTCATTGCATAGTGGCAGACCCAGCCAAAAGGTGGCCTCCCAAAATCCCCTTTTGCAACCAGTATCCTTGGTGTCTTGCCTATTTTGCTGCCGGATCCTTTGCTTTCTTCACTTTCGTACCGTCATTCTGGGAGCCCAAAAGGCCGAAAGGGTGATGAATTCATCGCTTTTCATTTGAATTCTGATTCTCGTACTATAACAGACTTACCTAGTAAACTCAGTCAACAAAACAACCCTGAAGCTGAGGTATTGCTTTCCAATGACCCAGAAACCTCGCTACGGCTCTACTGAAAATTGGCCACAAGTTGAGGTCCCTCCCAGTACTCGAGATAGAAATTTACGTACGCGTACTACCCTGCTGGGCATGGCTTTCCTCACTCTCACCGACATGTCGTACCAGGTTCTGATACCTCTGATATATTCACCACGTCAACATCCGCCGGCGAATTGGATCTCCCCTGAACAATTTGGCTTCATGCTCGAAATCTTTGGATTTGTGAACGGATTCTAGAACTGGGCAGTTCTCTCCTCAAAAATTTGGGGCTTCGAAAAACAGCATGTTATTCCTCCTTATTGTACTTCGCACTCTTGTGGGCTCTCCGTGATGTAGCGTTCGTTATATGTCAGTGGGCTGGGCGCTTCTCGTTTTTCAGTTTTTGGTCTTTGATTGTGACGGCTTTCAGTGAGTGGATAATACTAGTCATGGAGTTAATTAATACCTCATTTATCATTGATTTTCTTTGAAGTAGACGCATCAGTGTTGACCAATGTTCCGCCTAATATATTAGATTCTGTGAACGGACTAGACGGTATCTTCCGGTACCAGAGGCCTCGTACATGTTTTCGCATCCTCACTTTTGTCGCTCTTTTTGGCATCTCAGATCGCCTGTGGACATTCGGTCGAAATTGTACTCATAGGTGTCACGGTTGTTGGCATTTATTGCATTTTACCTTGTTCAAGGATGAGTACTAGATGATTGGAGAAGGGCAATCTTGAGTCCTGACCGGCGACAGAGAAAGCAAAACCAGCGAGAACTGAACCTCGAATCAGTAGAATGGGAAGCATAATGATACTGTAAAGTTTAAACCTTTGAAGCAAATTATGCTGTCACCTTCGACACGTGGTTCATCGTTTTTTTATCTGCCGCCGTCACTCGCCGAACTCTGAACTATTTACTTCCTGGGGAGTCTTGGAACTGAGTCACCCTGAGCACAGTAAATGCATGCTTAGGTCTGTAATGAGTCCTCTTCTATGTGCCTCCTTTCGATATTCACTTTTGTAGACGAATAACATGTGGACCTAATGCTCAGAAGTCTCATTCTCGAACTCAAACACCATGGCTCGCGCGCGCTAAGCATCATTTATCCTATGTCTGTGCTCATGAATGGCTCTGCTGTGGCGCAGCGTGGCTATCGGAAGGTCAACGATGCTGGCGAGTTTCGCTTTAACTCAGCACCGCAAGCTCCACCTGCAGTGCAGAAGCTCTTGAAAAAGTTTGAAGCTCTAGGGAGTAATCCACCTCGTATGCCTTCTTCTTTCTGCTTTGTACTGCTCTCATGGACATCCCGTAGATGATGCATCTCTGTATTCTCGGGAAACAATTCAGAACCACGTATCTGCTGATATCAGAAAGTATACACAAAGAGATGAACGGGATATCACACTCAAGGACCTTCGGATAGCCAGGTGCTTAGGAACTATTCCAATCTTCTTCGCGTCGTTTTCGCTCATTTTTTAAAAGGCGGTTGGATTTCCACACTTACGTCCGTACGAAATTGAATGAACTGGATCCGTCGACCACTAGACAACACCGAAAACGAATGACATTAAAATTCATCAGTCATGCTGTAGCGAGGTGGCATTCTCTGACGTTGAAGGAAAAACTGGTGAGTTGCTACTTGCCAGAAGACAATTTGAAGCTCTCAACACCTACGAAGGACATCGCCTCTTCTGTCAGGCAAAGGAGAATGGATCCCAATAGTTCTTCAATTGGTCCCTCTCGACGAAGCGTCATCCAACGCCGGCAAATCAAACAAATCAAAGCCAAGAAGAGCATTGATCACCAGATCAGGCTCTTGAGAGTGAACCAAGCGTGGAGGAAGCATATGCGCAAACGTTACATACACCGCAAACGTCGCGAGCAACAACATTCACATTCGTTACTATCATAATCGTAAAATTATCGTACACAACAATACTTGCCGTCCCCGAAATAGAATTAAACAAGAATAAATTATAAGGCCTCATATGTTGGATATCATGACTATTTCATTTTACAAGCACCCTGACCGAATGAGATATCGTCGAAATAGGGCCCTAGGGAGATAGTCTTTTTATGAGAAACTTTGCCACATATGTCTCAAGAGGTCAAGATGATACCTGTATGATCAGATACATGCTCTTTGAAAATCGAATTTCCCTCTGCGCAGTGTTTGTTCTCTTGTCCGGGGCACGCAACCACCTTCGTAGCTTGACCGGTCTTGTCGACATCTACTATGTGTATCTCTCCAGAAGGATGATAATAGTCCATCATCCGAGGTGGAAGGTCGACCACTGGGTCCTTGCGATCCGAGACTCGAATAAACTCCGTACCGATCTTTGAAGCCATACGTCGTTAGTCTTACAGTGTTTATAATGCTCAAGAGGATGTACCGTCGTGTCGACTAGATTAGCCCAATGCTCATTACCCATGCGCGGTAATCCAAATACGACAACCGACTGTTTGATTGAGGAGTCGAGTTGCTCGTGGAGCATGATAGCGTCTAGGATCGCGATTGTGGCACCTACAGCCAACGGTTACAAGAAGGCGCAAAACAGTTCAGAGACTTGATTCGCACCTTTTGAATGTCCAGTGAACAGAACAGCTTTGGAGTTGAATGTAGCTAACGCGTTCTTGACCTCGGTGAGAATAATTTTAGAGCTCCCCTTGAAAGCTTGCTGGAAGCCGTCGTGCACTTCTACCTTCTCTAAAGTCCATGAAAGGTTAGAATACTAATATTCAGAGATAATCATGACAATGCTGACTCGCGGGTTGTTTGAAGATCGACTTGTCCAACCCGACGTGTAAGATATCTAAATCGCTCAATTCAGACAAGAAGTTGTGCGAATCGGTTCCTTGGTGAGCCACGACGATGGTGTTCGTCGAACCATCGTGTGCAATGAGATCTAGAGATATATGAGTACATATATGGATGGTCAAGAGTACACCAGGAACTTCACAAGATGGAACCAAACCATCATCTGTAACAAGTACTCCATCAGCGCAAATGTGAACACGATGAACTTCATACTTACTTCCTCCCCATTTGATGACATGAACATCGGGCCCAATGGCTTCGCAAGGCCCACCACAGTCCCACTTTGTTACATTTTGCTTAGCACAGTATACAACACGACTGAACATGGCAGGTCTTTGCAATTTAGAAGATATAAAATCGTTGTCCACTTCAGTCGTTGCTTGTGAAGAGACGTCATGGCTATGATGGAAAGGGATTAGAGTTGGGAAAGCAAACGTTGAATGTACAAGGAGAGTGAAAATGAAGACCAGCTTCAAAAATGGTGTTGACTTCAACGACATTCTTCGCGATAGTTAGGAAAGAATCAGGACCAGCCTATAGAAAGTAGCAATAGCTGATAGGCCGGGGGGGGGTCTTTTATAACTTGACCATAAAATTGTTCCTTTTTCAGCCCTAGTTCCAATAATTTGGTCGCCCCCGTCGGTGTGATATCAATCGCGTCGCTTTTCCCACGTCGTTGTTCAATTGATCGGAAACGCTCTGACCGACCCCCTTCTCTGTAGTGCGTATGTTGAAAAGCGATATTGGTGCATCATCAGAATATACAAAGCTATAGACCATCAACGTCGAAAGGGTAGCAGAATCTAGTAGACTCCTCGTCCCCTGCGAGTTCACCTCATAACACACCGAGGAACCGATACAAACTCTTGCATTATTCTTGGGCAACCACAATAACCTTCTTACCCGTGTTCGCACCAATCTGTACATCTCGTATAGCTTGTCCAGAGTTCTCCAGTCCGGTGGTAATATCCTCCCTGAATTTAAATTCACCACTAGCGAGTTTCTTGGGAATGACTTTATAGAATTCTTCTTCCCATTTCGGGGCAAGGTCACTGATGAGGAATCCGTACAACGTGATTCGACGGGCGTAAATTTGGTCCAAGTTCTACAGCAGATGATAGAATATATCAGGGAAATCTTCAATATCATGAGTGAGGATGAGCAACGAACTTTCATGTTCACACCATCCTTCGAGTTGTATTGTGATATGGCACCACATTCGAGGAAACGCGCGTGGTTAGCTGCATTCTCGATCGCAGCATCCAAGGTTGTTCCGCCAACATTGTCCCAGTATCTAGAAGACTCCCTCAGAAAACGATACAATGATGAGTACGACACAATGGCTCACATATTCAGCGGACCCTCTTGTCTTAGAATATCCAGTGTGCTCGCGGTCTTGTAATTGAATACAACATCTGCCCCGACGTCCTTGCAGAACTGCACTTTCTCATCGCTCCCAGCCGATGCAATCACTTTGAGACCATCTTGCTTGGCTAGCTGAATTACAAGACTTTGGGGGATTGACGGTCACTATCATTGGATTGTTTGAGTGATCGAGTCACCGACCTTCCTACAGGACCAGCTCCTCCAGACACAAAAACAGTCTCGCCCTTTAGTAAACTAGGATTCAGTCTAACATCAAACAGGCTTGTATGACATATCACAAACCGCCTTAGCGTTGGCATATTCTTTCCAACCATAGTATGAAGTTTGACCAGGCATGCCTCCCGCACCTACGTAGGCGGAATACTGTAAGCCTGGCTCCGGGTTGAAGACTCTGATTCCAAACACCGGTACATCGGGACTGGGCAGAGAATACTCAGCGTGATCTAGAAATTAGCCTCTCAATACCAGTTTTGTGATGTCCATGGTGCATTGAACTTACCCAGGAGCCCATATACATACCCTCCAGGTTTGAAACCGTCCCTTTCTGAGCGAAGAATCTTTCCGACGCCCAAGCTGAATATCCTGAAGGAGAAAGATGTCTGAATGTGCATATGTGCATCACAAATTGGAGGGAACGAGATATTTACGGTTGACCGACAATGAAAGGAGGCTAAGGATAAGCATTATAGCATGAGTATACTAGTAGATTTTCTTCGGACATACCATATAGCTTTCGATATCAGCTTCCCTCATTTGTACACGCATGTACGGATCCGCTGATAAGACCAGGGTTTTAACCAAGACGCCACCGTTGAGGGGTACATTCTCTAAATCAATAGTCTTGCTTGTATCATACACAGTCGTTTTTCCAGGTTCAGGAAAACCTGGACGAGGATCGTCGTTAATCGATGCCTTATCAAAAATTAAGTGTGAAGCTAAGACTCGCCAGTGGGGATCTCATTGAATAGAGTTCGTCCATTTGTTATGGGGGCCATCGTGCAGACAGTTGAAGGATAATGAAGAGTTGTGGCGTATAAATATATAGTGAGAACTTCTCATCACCTCGGGGAAAAATTTCCGACCCGGTTGAGGATAGCTTATGAAGACGAGCATTTAGCTGACCAACTAGGCGAGGTCTACCGGAAGCAATCGCTGGTAAATGTCCCCGGCCTGTGACTTCAGGATGTCGGAAGAAAGAACACCCTGCTCAAGTGGCTAGCTGAGGCTCAATTTGCAGGTTCGATAGATGATCAATCGATGCATGAGATTGAATACTTAAGGTAAGATTGGAGTTGATGATAGTCTAACACAGTTTTGAGCATGTGATTTAGTCCCTAGAGACTGCGATACAGTTACATAGTTTGATGTGAGTAAGTGCCAAGAAAGAGATTACGAGATGCGCGAGTTCGAACGCAACGGCCTCGCACAAATGACAAGCCTGCAGTTACGTGAAAGTCATATTGATACAGAAGAACGAAGGATGGAGTGACTACAGCTACAGGAAAAATGAATCCAGGTGTAGTACAGTAGTATTGTGGATAGGGATTAATGATTGATGATAAGACACAAAACCTACGTCGTGCACTACATACGTAGATCAATCCGAGCGACACTGAGAATAGCACATAGCAATTTGAACACTCCCGTCATAGGAACATAGGACAGACAAAACTTGCAAATTCACGCCCTATTGCCGCAAGCTTACAAGCGACGTCCCCAGTATACTCGGCTTTCATCAGATAAGATATCTTGGAGGCCGAGTGGTGTATGCCGCAACTTCCGAGGAGGCTCTGAAGAAACTCCCATACAAGGAGTATTTATCACAGGTGATGGATTGACGAGGGTGTACGCTGTAGGAACAGTCGTCGGCATAGCGTTCGTGACATCGCAATCATACTCTGCGCTGATAGGGTCCGAAAAGGCAGAGAAGGTAGCGGTCGACTGTGTAGCCTCTGATTCATACCCCGTGTTCAAAGCATCTGGCAATGCCAGTTCGTAAGACAATGGAGACGAAGTAGTCAACGTTGTAGCGTCCGAGTCGTATACGCCAGTGGGATCAAGAGAGCCTTCAGCAGCGACAGAAGCAGAGTGAGAAGGAGACGCCGAGGCAGAACAAGAGTATGTGGAAGGTGTTTCAATGATGATCTGCGGCTGTGCACAATCAGCGGGTAGGCCATTGCCTGGATTACGAGGTTTCCTTGGCTCTGGAACGTATTCGTGCCGTCTCTTTCTGTGGCGGGTGAGCGAACCGGGATCAGGAGTATCAAAGTCGCACGTGGGACATTTAATCTTTTCTTTCGTGCTGAAAAGTGTTTAGTCAATATATTAGGCTACAGTGGAGGGAGTCAAATATCACGCCTTACTGGGTTCGAATATGCGTGTCGACATTGCCCTTCTGCAGGCTCCTGTAGGTGCATCCGTCATATGGGCAAGCGTAAGACCTGGTCAAGTTGAGAGACGGGGTAAGACGGAGAAAGAGGTGTGGCGTACTTGGAGAATTTTTCCTCTGCACTGAGATGGCTGCGCATATGTCTAGGTAAGTCACCCTTACGAGCGACTTTGGTTCCACATAAGTCGCAAACAGCTGGGTCCTTGAGAGTACCGTCTGCCTTGAAAACCTAAAATTGGTTTTTAGCTTGATTATATGTTTCGATGGAAGAAAGCGTACGGGTTTTCTGGTTCTAGCCATAGGTCGGCTGCTCGGCTGAATGATTTGGAACGATTTGTGAGCGAAAAACAGGCAAGAGATCAAGGATGTGGCAAAAGGTGGCGGTTAAAAGTATGATGGGTGGGTGATGTTTTCAGAAGTTGGTGTCGTAGCACGCGCCACCTTTTTTAAGAGGAATTCATCAAAACACGATTGGTGTGGGACAACGATTCAAAAAATACCCGTTTAGGACAGCGCCTCGACAATTCCCAATCCTGGTCGGCGAACAATGATGCGAGCCACCCGCTTCTCAGTATGTTTAGCGAGTCCAGAAATACCAACTAAGGAAAAAATGCTGTCTGAGCGTGTTTGTCGTAAGGAGTAGATTCGTAGTTCGATGAGAGGTACAAAGGAACGAAGACGAAATAGGCAATTTGTCCGGAGATAGCCATTAGTTTAACCTTTGTTCTCGTGGTGGGACCTTGTGGGCGTCATCTAGATCAGAAGTTTCAGCGCAAGCCGAGATGAACCCTGGCATACACCACAATCCCTAAAATTGGGGAAACTTGCAGCACAATTCTGGGACAGAGATACATTCTGCGTGAAAAAAAGAGGCTTAGAGGGGCCTCACGAAAGACGTGACGAAGCCTTATGCGGAACACAATGAGCGAATGTAGATTTCCCATTGTCTGGACACGATGTCAATTTTTTTGATCACTCCCATGAGACTGAAAGAAATTGCTTGCCTTCCCTTGTTCTTTCTCGGAAAATTTCAGGACCACGACTGAAGAGTTTTCAAGCCGAAATCTGGTCTTTTGATGCTTCGTTGAAGGCGGCGAAACTTACAAAGGCGAGGGGGTTACTATCCTTCCCCTTGAATAAAAATCACGGGCTCACTTCGGATTTGTGGGTGTAAATTGGGTGCGGTAACGCATTACAGCGGAAGAGGTTGGCGGACTAAATATCATCTTTGAGAAACGGTGTATGTTGTCCCTTCAGCGTTCACAGCTGCTCCTGCTCTTATTTACCGATAAATAGACAACGACCACGACCATCGCCTTCATCCCTGTTACCCGCACAGCAGCATGCTCCTCGAGGGATTCCGTCGTGACGAGGTCAGGTCATTGCCATCCTATGCCCTCCCTCTATCGACATGAACACTGAATGGGGGTCTAAGAACCTACAGATGTCTGTCCAGAGCGTGCATGGCTGTAGACCTTGGACTCACTGTCTGACCAGAGAACGCTCCGTACTCGTAATTCATGCCCGTCAGGGTTCCGCCGCTTTGTGGAGGGATAGGACAAATTGCCACGCGCAATGACAGAAACTGGCAGGAAAATATGGTCTTGCCCTTGAGGTCAGCACGTCCAACACGGCAACCTTTCTCTTCCGCAGGTCGGAATCGTGTCCACCGTCAAAACACAGCAGCATTGCGCCAGATGAATCTCAATAACGGTCCCCGCCTTCCAATTGGCGCGATTTCTTCCATCAAACGAGGAACATTGGCTTGGAAAGTGATCGGTCTCAGCATGCCTCCTTGCGTTCACTGGAAGAAGATCGATGCTGGTACTGGATAGCAGCCCCAGAACCTTCATAGCAGGTCGTCGAGCTAAGCTGCGAATATAGGACAATGCTCAGCTGGCGATAAAGAACAATATCAGTGTTTATTGGGCTGCCTCCCTCACAGAAGGTGTAAGACAAGCACCGCATGAAGATCTAGGAATCCGGGTCCGAGAGAAGGCAATAGCGTCGTTTTGTCGCAACTGGCGCCGCTGGATAGGTCGTCGAAACTAACCGCCGTCATGGAATGCTACGATACCGCTCAGCTGGCAAGAAAGAGAATATCGTAGTTGCACTTGTGTGTTACCTTGCTCTCCGAAGATGTGTAAGACAAAGTACTTCGTTTTGTCATGATCTCAACCCAGAGGATTGATAGACTACCTTCAAGAGAAGACGGGGACTGCGTTATATTCGTCGCTACCGGTGTGGTCGTCCACCGAATCTGGGCAACAACTTCAGCTCTACAGGGCTGCCTGTAGCCGGTCAAGGGGAAAGTGTCTCTTTTGTGAAGTCTGCCTAGAAAATCGTGTAGATACCAGCCACTGGATTCCCCAAAGCTGCCCGCCGTCCGAATATCATTCGGAAAGAAAATCTCGGTGAAGGACGCAGGAGGCAACATTACCCAACAACATTGTTCAAGCAGGGTAGATTGTCGGATCCCTGGAACTCGACAACCTCATTCATGTTGAAAATCCTACTTCAGGCCTGCAAATAGAAAATTGCCTTCAAAACGAGAGCGGTAATTGGGTATGCGAAAAAGGACCACGTTGGAGCGGAAACGACGATAGACGCCAATCTTCATATCAGCAGTATCGAAACCTGACACAATGACACAATTGTTCTGGCGATATTGGGGAGACTATCAAGGAAACTCGGTGTTCTATCTGTTTGGCCAGATCAGACTAACGGGGGCGAACGACGAGCTTTAAAAGGTTGACCCGGTACGAACTACAGACTTCCAAAACGCTGGAACTTCAACTGTATGTGCGCCACAGTGGTATACGCTCAGTTCTGGAAAAGTACGCCTATTCTCCTATCCTGAAAATCGAGCGATTTCGCACTGGCTGTTCACCGCTGTATACTTAAGTCGACTTCGGTGAGTGAGATAGCAGTGTTCAGATCTCAGAGCCTATGGCGTTGTTGTCGAGGTAGATGGTAGGAGGCGAACGGCACCGAACAATGGAATTTTTCAACCGGAGCCATGGTCACAAAAATTTGGACGATTTGAGATTGTCAGCCAATGGGTTCTGGGCTTGTCCAATGCGTTTTTGAGGTGTCAGCTGATCCAAACGCAGCCTGGTGGCGACAGCCTCGCTAGCCACTCTGATAGTTCAACGAAGAGTAAACGCGTTCGTTGAATAACAGGCGACGGTGGAGGTCCACGTCCCTTAGACAGAAAGAGTTACTGTCAACGTTCAAAAAACTTTGGTGAAAACATTTATGCTTTGCGTGTTTCTCTCTCGTTGTACTTTAGGATTTTGAGTTTAAGCAATATGCAATTCAAGACGTACCGGTCGATCCTCTTAGAAACTCCCTTGCAGTTTCTGTGCGGTTTTTTCCCCAAATCTGTTCACTGAGGCCCCCGTTCTGGACCAGTTCCGCTCATAGAATCCGAGAGATCACGATGATCTAGCCAGGAGGCTTTGGGCCAACATATGTAGACCTACTTCAGCTAGAACGAAAGAGCAAATTTGTTGCATGCATCACAAGAATTGTTGATAGTTACTTTATTAGTGTGCACAATCTATAACCTTAATTTGTCACCTCTTACATGGCTACCTGGCGCAATGGTAGCGCGTTTGGCTTCGACTGCTGAGCGTACCAAGAGGTTGCAGGTTCGAGCCCTGCGGTGGTCACTTTCCGTTTTTTGTTTTTCCAATTGAGTCATATACACAGTACATACACTACTTATCAGTTAACGCCTAGCAGAATGTATCTGAATTGTTTTTTTAATAACAGATTGATAAGGAAAAGACAACGTGTTTCTGTAATGTCTTTGGTTGGCTGAGTCTTCGGACTGATGAACATTTGATAATTGTTCAGATGTCGAATATTTCAAGCTGCTCGCTTCTGACCGTCATCTCCTTGGTCCTCGAGCTCGTAACTCTTCATCTATTCTTCACCAGTCATCCATCAATTCTCTGCTCCATATCTCCCATCAACAGCGGAGCAGCTGCATAGCCCGATATTTTTCCCTTTTCCAGCGATCTCCCCTCAACATCTTGCTTTCACCTCCGTCAACTACCAACTATGACCTCTTTCAATAACAGAGGCGGGTTTCGTCATAGCAGCGCGAGACCTCTGAACCCCGATTTTAGTCGGAAATTTCACTCAGACTTGCCCATGAATTCGATTTTGGCAGCAGTCGACCTTGAGCCAGAGCAGACCTCGCAGCAGCAACAGCAACACGGAGCTTCGCAGACGCTTTATATGCCCATAGATTCGCCACCCACACCTGCACCATCTCCTGGACCTAATATCATGGCAATAGTCCACGGCGAGCGACCATCGCCGTCGTTTGATCTTTCAGCTCGCACCACAACAGCACCAATCTCGCCATTAGCCCTACCACAGAATCCAGTCCTACGAAGACAGTACTTATCTGCTGTCATCCACGCCTGCAACCCAACTGAACTACTTTTCATATCTACAACTATTGCTCCTCTTTTGAAAAGAGATTTCCTCCGTGCTCTCCCGACAGAACTTGCGTTACATGTACTTGGTTTTGTCGACAGCCCAAAGACTCTTGCGCGAGCTGCGCAGGTCAGCCACCGATGGTGGAGGCTCATCAGTGATGAGGCGCTATGGAAACGCATGTGTGTACTGTATGCATTCGATAAGGATAAGCCACATCGTAACTGCATTGGTCAAAGTCAAAGGAAAGGCAAGGATAGGATGCCGTTGGTGGAAGACGATGAACACATAAGGGGTGGACAGCTTTCAGCAATGTTACGAACTCGGTCCACATCGCTTCCTACCTATACAATTAGTTTTTCTTATCGGGAACATTTCAAGTATTCCTACTCGATCAGTATGTTCTTATCACGCTCTCGACGATGTTTAACTCAACCATGTACCCAGTGCAGAATTGGCATAATGGTGGACATCTTCTCCGTGCCCACAAAGTACCAGCTAGCTCGACAAATCCAGAGAGCGGCGTCGTCACCTCTCTAGCGTTAGATGAAGACTGGGTTGTCGTTGGATTGGCAAATTGTCGAATACACGTATTCAGTGCACGCACTGGCGTTCTCGCACGAACGCTTGTGGGACATGATTCAGGCGTGTGGGCAGTGTGTCTGGTTCACAAGGGCGGCTATATGGGTGGACCTGATTGCGTGAGGCAGCAGGAAGGTGGTAGTGGAACGAGGAATGGAAAGAGGCGGAAGAGAAAAAGTGCCCGCGAATCCCAAAAAGGTGAAGACTACGAAGAAATTGAGGAGACTGTGTCACGGAGTCCTCGTCGTCCTGAAACTCGGTCTCGACACAGCGAAGGTGATGTCGACACGATCAACTCCAATGCATACAACTGGTCCATCGGGGGACATACGTCTAGGTGGGCTACGACAAATCACACCAACGTCAATGCTTCTGCAGATGCTGATCCTCCGCTCAATCAGTTCATCCCGCCGTCTTTGAGGATTGCGCTTGGTCTAAAACCCGTCAACGACGATCCAAATAATATCCACGCTGATTGTGGCGGAGAAGAGGAGGGAAGTGACTGGGATGATCAGACCGCTTGGGAGGAACATAGTGTGTTCGATGAAGATGCTGAAGTGGGTGATGTTGATATGGATGAAGGTAGTCCAGGCATCGGTAGTAGACGGCAATCTCGATATCCAGGTAAACCCAGCAACGTAACAGGATCATCAGATGGGTGGGGTCAGCCAGGCGCGTTGGTAGTTAGTGGTGGATGCGACAAGGTTGTTCGTGTTTGGGATATTCGATCCGGGTACGTTCCTTACTTCTCTCATCATGTTATTCTGCTCAGTGCTTTTATACGTACTATCATCATTACAGATACTGTATCTACGTCCTCCGTGGTCACACTTCAACCATCCGGTGCATCAAGGTCTTGCATAACCGACCCATAGCCGTGTCTGGGAGTAGGGACAATACCCTTCGAGTCTGGGACGTTCAACGAGGTCGATCTCTGCGTGTACTGGCTGGGCATGTAGCTAGCGTTAGATGTTTGGACGTTTGTGGCAATCGGGTCGTCAGCGGGAGCTATGATAATACATGTCGAGTGAGTGAGCTGTTTCAAAGTTGCTTTAGTCAATGTTTGAATCCATGTTGCCGATAGCTCTGGGATGTGGACACGGGCGAATGCTTGCATGTGCTTCGGGGACATTTGCATCAAATATACTCAGTCGCGTTCGATGGAGTCCGGATAGCATCAGGTGGATTGGATACTACAGTTCGAGTATGGGATGCTGAGACTGGGTAAGCGAGCGAAAAAAAAGTACAATAATGATAAATCTGATGATGATCCTTGTAGTGAATGCAAAGCCACTCTGCAAGGCCATACAGCCCTTGTGTGCCAACTTCAACTCTCACCAACAATGCTCGCCACAGGTGGATCTGACGGGCGGGTCATCATGTTCTCTCTCCCACCACTCCACTCATCCAACCAGACCCTTCATCATTCTCACCAATCTCACCACTCTCAACACCAACCCAACCAAGCCAACCCATTCCAAGTTCTCCATCGTATCGCCGCACACGATTCATCTGTGACTGCGCTTCAATTCGACCAACGGTTCCTCGTCACGGGCGGGAACGATGGCCGGGTTAGGCTGTTCGAGACGCAAACGGGAAACTATGTGAGGGATCTGAGTGAGCCGAGCGAGAGTGTGTGGAAGGTGGCGTACGGGCCTGGGGCGGAGGGCTGTGTGATTATGTGTAGGAGGCAGGGAAAAACGATCATGGAGTTTTGGAGTCTGAAGCCAAGAGAGGGAAGAGTGGATGTGGAGAGGGATAGCGCGGAAAGGGAGAAGGAACGGATCAGGGTAGAGGAAGAGAGGAATATGGAGCCTGTCCTTGATTGTTAGATCAGGTATTCTGTTGATGAGGTGCGCTCATCATCTACATAGGTGGCGATGTGTGCGACATGGATTTTTTTTGCTGATATATCTCTGTTGATGCGATATACAACGTTGTTTCATATCATGCAGATTTCTCCCAGAAGGAGGAATGCATTTGTGTCCATCTGTCTGAAATTCCATATAGGGTAGCAGGCGGGACACAGTAAAGTCGGCGGAACAGATGCCAACGTGAAATGAACAAACTTCGCGACTTGTATCAGCTCGAATCCCTCAACTGAGGACCTCGGGAAGATCATCATCAATACCAAAAGTGCCACGCGCATCATTTTATCTTGTGCCATCATCAACCCACAATAGGCGATATTGAGCCAGGACGTTTGTGTTACCGGTCGTTGTTGCATCAACGATACATTTCCCCTCATAACAATCATGGTTGCTTGTACAGTGTCAGGGCTCAATTTTGATAACGTATGCTGTACAAATTCCGTGGATCTTCAAGATATAAGGAACATTGGTGGATTGTTTCCCTGCTCTTTCCTTCCTCCTTCAAGGTTTCCTTTCTTTTCTGTCTCGGTTTCTCTTCTTCCCATTAGGCCGCGCCTCACCTTATCCTTGTTCAAGGCAATCTTTGTTGTTGTTGTTTTCGTTGCCACTTGAATACAAGGAATACCAGATCTCGTATCATGCTTCGCTTTAGTTCTTTCGTTTCTATCTTCTTATCCACCAGTCTGCTTACCTCGGAGCTCTCTCTGGCTGCACCCCTCTTTGGTTTTGGCTCAAGCGATGACAACTCTGCAGGGACTACCGCCGTATCCAATGACACTGTCACTTCCGATTTTCTGAGACCTGCCTTTTTCTCTCGCATCGCTTATTGCTCTAGCGATGCAGTTCAAAGCTTTCAGTGCGGTGCTCCTTGTGATGCTCTGGGTTCTGATGTTGATGTTTTCCAAATCGGCGGAAGTACGTGGAGAGGCATCTTCGTCTTCTCATCGATGACTAACGAACGACTGTTGCATATAGATGATGGGACCATTCCCATGTGTGAGTGTTACCTCGGGTCTGTTGATTCGTTGCAAGATTTGACGAAGCTCGTGTCCAGACTTCATTGCTCATGATCCATCCACGAGTACTATCGTTGTTGCTCACCAAGGAACAGATCCCGACAACCTATTGTCCATTTTAAACGATGCCAAATTTGGGCTGGTTGATCTCAACACCACCAGGTTCACAACTGCTGACGGGAGTGAGTTGAATCATGTTTCCGATTGTGAATCATACTGATCATCATGTTCATTGCAGAAGGGATCCAAGTACATGACGGCTTCCAACAGACCTTTGAGCGTACTGCAGATGGAGTGTTGGCTGGAGTCCAGAATGGTCTTGCTACAACAAACGCAACTAACGTTTTGGTTACTGGCCACTCATTGGGTATGCTGGCACGAACATGATCTTGGATGACATTTTTCTGAAGCTGTTGTGTAGGTGCCGCGGTTGCTACTCTCGATGCAATGTTCCTCAAGGAAAAACTTGACCCTTCGGTCCAATTGACGACTTCAGTTTTTGGGCTCCCTCGAGTCGGTGATCAAGCCTGGGCTGATTTCGTTGATTCTAGTGTACGTGCTCATATCATTTGCTCGTGTTCCAGAGTACTGATCATCCTTGATCAACACAGCTCGGAAGCACGCTCTCCCATATCACGAACCAGAACGATCCCGTACCCACCGTCCCGCCGGAATTCCTTGGTTTCGTTCATCCCTCCAATGAGTTCCATATCACTGGTGTTGACTCGAACGGTCAGGCAACGGGTATTGTTGCGTGCCCGGGACAGGATAATGAGAACTGTTCTACAGGGAATGATATTCTGGATGCTAGTGTAGCGAATCACTTAGGTATGTGATCTTTTTCAAAGAAAAATAGTTTGAGCTAATGTCTTCCCCGACAGGTCCATATTTTGACGACATCTCCTTCGGAGCATCTGCTTGCCCTGCGTGATTACTTAGAAACTCGAAATTAATTTTGGTTTTTTTTTGTTATTTATACATCTCAATCATACGAGACTACGTTCTTTACCAGACCGACATACTATATGGTACGACTATCAGGGCTTCTTGCCATGAGTAATCATTGTACTAGTACCGTAGACCGTGACTTGTAGTAGTACTCAGAATTTTAGGCGCGCCGGAGGACGCCACACAAAGCCTAACGCGATCGGAAAATGAACGCGACCGCCGACGTGCATATGTTCCGGCCGTCTTGGAACTATAGGATTTTCGGGAATCAGATTTACATTCCATTATCTTGCTCTCTACAATCATCATGTCCGAAAACCAAGGTAAGAACAGGTTATGCACATCCGGGATATTGTCCCTAACAAATCGTTTCCTAGTAGAACTCAATCCAGCAGTCGACTTCATCGCTGGCACGATGGGGGTGTGTAATTCTTGCCTGTTAATCACCACAGTTATTCCTCACTTGCATGCGCAATATAGGGAGCGGCCAGTCTCGTAGTCGGGTTTCCGTTCGACACAGGTAAACACCACTTCAAATTGACTTTGTAGCGTTCCATTGATCAAACTGGCGGCTCTACGGATATCTGCAGTGAAGGTCCGCTTCCAGAACCCGCAGTTCGCACAGAGATACTCATCAACAATGAATGCCTTCACAACAATCGTTCGGGAAGAGAAATTTGTGGGCTTGTTCAAAGGAATCACTTCTCCTCTTGTGAGTCTACTTCAAGCTTCGCCTTTCAATTGATCATACAACGTTACCCCTCGGATCATGATAGGCTGCGGTTGCTCTTATGAACGGTCTCGTTTTCGCTTCATATCGCTTCCTCCTCAAAATCCAACTCGATGCTAACAACGATATTCCTACTATGTCACAAATCGCACTAGCAGGCGCAGGTTGCGGTGCCATATCTTCGTAGGTTACCTATCTCATTGCACATCACTTGACTTTCATGTCAAGAATTTAGTATCATCACTACTCCAACAGAACTTATCAAGATCCGTCAACAGTCGCTCACCACTCCAACAAGTGCTAAACAAGTCGCTTGGGATATCTTTAGACGTTTCGGTGTTCGCGGCCTGTATCGCGGTGGAACATCAACAATACTCAGAGACTCTGGATATGGCGCTTATTTCTGGGCTGTAGGTAATTCTTGGACACTGCGACCGACAGGAGACAGGCTGATCACAATCACCGTTAGTATGAAGCAACGTGCAGGTACTTAAATTCGCGTGTACCATCTACGACTCGTTCGTCTGAGACGTCGCTCGTTGTGCATGAATTTGATCATCAGCCGAATCAATCCTCGTGGACCACATTATTGACTGCAGGAGCGGTAGCTGGCATCGGTAAGTTATCTTATGTTGAGTCAATAGGTCTTTATCCAGTCGAACATGCTTTAGCCGGCTGGATCTTCACTTTTCCCTTCGATGTGGTGAAGACAAGAATACAAGGGACGGAGAGCTCGCACATAACACAACCACTTTCGACACGTCTTGCCAACACTGTATCCCCACCTGCATCTTACCCGGGTTTGTCTCAAATGTATTCAACGAAAGCCATGCACAGTCCAGTAAATCCATATCGTTCTACTTGGTCTACAATCGTGAATTCCTACCGCAGCGAAGGAATTCGAGTATTCTTCCGTGGCCTTTCACCCACTCTAATTCGGTATGTATCGAGGTATCTGAAATTGAGATTGAACTGAACGTTTCGAAATAGTGCAATCCCCGTTAACATGGCTACCTTTGCAACATTCGAAGCCATTGTTCACGCGTTGTCTTAGAGCATACACTTGGAACATTTTGTATATTATAAGTTTTGTACGTTATACTTGTACCGATAGATTTGACCTTTTGCATCAGTCAGATCTGGTCAGACTCCGAGTCTATACTCAATGAAACTCCAGGTCTAAAGCAGTCTTTCCATTAGTTTGTTGCACAAAAATGAGAAACCTCGATCTGCACATAGTAGTACTTAGTAGCGAGAGATTTACTTGATCCAGTTCTTGTATCAAAATCCTCTGATTATTCGTAAGTGTACAGTTGTAAACCACGGTGTTTGTTCACTTAGTATCATTACTAGGTCATCTCTATCATCTAGGATTGCAACCATAGTGAGGGTAATACTAACAATGGTATCATTGGTCCTACACTCCACTCGCTCTTTGGATCAAATCTGGTACTCCAACCCACCTAGGATTGCATAGTCCTAACAATTAAGAGCAAAAGGTCTGACAGGGTCTTAATACCTCACAATAACACTCATGCCAGGACAAGCGTAAGCCTTCGTTTATGCACAACCTGGGGTGATTTTCGCCAAAATCATGACTCAGTATGGTAATTCGTATTGAAGTTTACACCGTGCGCAAGTGTTGCTGAACGCAATAGCACCACGAAGCCTGATGGTCATCTCACGTCATCGGAAGAGGCTGCGTGACTCCACCGTGAGGGTGAAAGACCGTCTGCGTACGAGGTTTGGAACTCGAAAAAGGAGTGTTACACATGTCATGGATAGGGTAAAGATATCATGCCTTCTATGGGCTTAGACATGCTGCAAATAATAGCATTGGACCCGTGCAGGGGATTTTACGTGCAGAACATCCATCATGAGCTGAATTTTCAGACTCTGGTCCTGTTCTCGTGAGTCGTGGTGCATTCCTCACCGCACCTTTTGATTCCATAAGTGCACGTCGCCTTCTCGAGTCCGGTGAACTTGTCTTCTTGCACGATCCCTGAGAAGTGGTTCGCGGTTTTGTATCTTTTGCCTTTGCATCTCCCCCTGATACCAGCTCGGATACATCAATGACATATCCTCCCGACTTCACCTACAGAGAAACGGAGATATAAGATCCAAGTGGGAAGCAAAATCTATTACTGCCAAGTGGCTATCTGACTACGCCGCGGATAGTCCTGTTGGTCGTACGACTAGAGTCTGGCTTGTTGTGGATGAAGCTAGTCCTTCCGAAAGATGTTATGTCTTGAAGAATGTTTTAGGTTGACATCGAGCCTGACATAGAGAATAAAATACGTTCAAATCTCCTGAAAGACATCGAGGAAAAATGTAGTTTTGAAGATTATGCATAACCATTGGCTGGACACCATCACCCCAATCAACAGCCAGGTGGTCTTCATCTGCTTGTTTTACCATTCCCGTAAAAACTTGGAAATATGTGGCGCATTTGCGATGAGATAAAAGCGTGAGTGTTACTGCAGTCGTCCCATTCAGCCGGCAAATCATCTCTTCTGCTCTTTTCATCATACTTCTCCTCAGAACGGGCACAACCCCTTACTCAACGGGTGCCGAGGCTCATGAATCTTGCTTACTGCAGTAAATTGGGTCCTCAGACCCTCATGTGAAAGATGTGAATAATGATTAGGCCTCCTTGAAGATGTGATACTAGAGTGAATATATCCCACCTGTACTATATGGGATCTCTGTCAGAGGTGTTTGCCCTTGTCCAGGATATTGATTGGGACCATCCACAAATATTCACACTGGGTTTTTGTTAATAACATTCATGATTCCTTTTTCAATCATTGAGTCACATTTTGACTCACATGTTAATTAACGAGGTGAATAGCCCTCAGAAGCTCAGAAGGTCAATGTTATCAACATGCCCATGAATTATTCACGGCGAACCTCAATTGAGAACGCGTTCCTTCGGCATTGACATTTAGCGCTCAGCTTATCTAAGCATATTTGCCGTGGTGACGACCAGAACGCGCTTTGAACATTATACTACGCGCTTTTCTTTCTACGCTATCCACATTCGCAGCCAGGTTGCTATATTACCGAAAGGAAAATGGACTCAGATCTGATTAAGTTGGTGAACAAACTCCAGGATACGTTCCATAATCTTGGTTTGTTCTTTGCAATTGCTGTATTTCCATTTGCTTATATCTCAACCCCGCAGGAGGGGAGCTTGACATGCCTCAACTCGTAGTAGTACGTGCTTCTGTCTCTGCCAAGTCACTGTGCGCCTCTAATTGCTGCTCCAGGTTGGCAGTCAGTCGGCCGGAAAGTCCAGTGTCCTCGAGACGTGCGTCCAGAATCACAATTTCACTTTTGTTTCTGCTAACTCGTTCGCTCTTCAGCATCGTCGGTCGAGACTTTCTTCCTAGGGGTTCTGGTATTATTACACGGAGACCTCTGGTTCTCCAACTCATTCACTCTCCCATCTCGGAAGACAACCCACCACCGTATCCTGAATGGGGTCAATTTCTTCACCTGGACAAGCGATTTACAGACTTCGATGAAATCCGAAAGGAAATTGAACAGGAAACTTTCCGAGTCGCAGGGCAGAACAAAGGAATTAGCAAGCTTCCGATATCTTTGAGAATATATAGCCCAAACGTGTTGGACTTGACGTTGGTAGATCTTCCTGGACTGACAAAAGTATGTGTCGTGTCGGCTTCATTTTGCGTTTAACGCTGATGCTCTGTGCCTCTAGATCCCAGTAGGAGACCAACCTAGCGACATTGAGCGCCAGATCCGCAACTTAGTATCCGAATATATTTCGAAAGCTAATAGGTGTGTGCGCCCAGCTCTAACTATGCCTTCCATTATAAACTTCGTTATTGTCCAGCGTGATTCTTGCCGTATCGCCAGCCAATGTGGATCTCGCCAACTCAGAATCTCTCAAGCTTGCTCGCAGCGTTGACCCTCAAGGACGACGTACAATTGGTGTTTTAACGAAGCTTGATCTCATGGATGCCGGTACAAATGCGCTCGATATTCTGACAGGTCGTGTTTATCCTTTGAAGCTCGGCTTCATTGGCGTGGTCAATCGTAGTCAACAGGATATCAATTCTGCAAAGAGCATGTCAGATGCGTTAGACTCAGAAACGGAATTCTTCAAAAACCATCCAGCGTATAGAAACATTGCACACAAGAACGGAACAAAATATCTAGCACAGTCTCTAAATAAGGTGGGAGCAATTCTCTCTGTGCACTAGGAACTCTAACGTGATTGCCTGTAGGTCTTGATGAACCATATTCGAGAGAAACTACCAGACATGAAAGCTAGGCTTAATACATTGATGGGTCAAGCTCAGCAGGAACTCAACTCCTTTGGGGATGCAGCCGTTTTTGGAGATAAAAATCAGGTTCATGACTATGAATAATCTTCTTCTTTGAAGGGAGCTGACGTTTCATTAGCAAGGAGGATTAATACTTCGGTTGATGACCCAATTCGCACGGGACTTCGTCTCGTCCATAGAAGGAACGAACGTGGCCGTTTCAACGAAAGAATTATCAGGTGGCGCGAGAATATACTATATCTTCAACGACGTATTTGGAAACGCGCTGTTGAGCCTCAACGCGACACAAAATCTTGATAACCAAGATATACGGACAGCAATCCGAAATTCGACAGGTCCGCGACCAAGTTTGTTCGTACCAGAGGTTGCATTTGATCTGCTGGTAAAGCCGCAAATCAAACTCCTTGAAGCACCAAGTCTGCGATGTGTAGAGCTAGTCTACGAGGAACTAGTCAAGATATGTCACAATTGTACCAGCGTTGTGAGTCACATCCATCGAATCGACTCTTGTGGTATTAAAATTAGGTTTCCAGGAACTGCAACGATTCCCTCGATTACATGCTCAACTCATTGATGTCGTTTCTGACCTTCTTCGAGAGCGCTTGGGTCCGACGTCAGATTACACTCAAAGCCTTATTGACATCCAGGCGGCGTACATTAATACCAATCATCCTGCATTCATATCGGGATCTGCAATGGCAGCTGCCCAAACCCAGTCACCCCACAAAATCCAACCTCCACCCCGCGTGAGGCTTTTGTGCGAGTTTTACTGAAACAGATACTGATGATATCCTAGCCTGCGTCCGCAGAGCCTCTAAATGGTCACGATCACATTGACGATGAAGAAGATGATGTATCCGACTCCAACGCCAGTACCTCGAGTGTAATACCTCGCAACGACAGTCGCTCGGTGTCGTCAACCGTCCACGACCGTGCGCGAGCATCAACATCAAAAGCCATTAAGCACTCAAAGCACTTGTCTTCTCATCATCCCTCGCAGCCACCGCGACCGCATTCCTCAACCGGAGCATCAGGGTCTTCACCCCCAACCGCTCGTGAGACCTTTCTGAATCTGTTCTTTGGGCAGAACGGCACTGCACCCGTTGCTCACTCCGCCGCTGCTAATCGGTCACAATCTTCTGCTTCACATACCGGAATCATCCCGATTGGTAAGGATGTATCAGGCGAGGATCCTTCTCTTACTGCAGGGATAATGTCTGGAGCTCGAACATTGGATGGCAATAACACAGCATATGAAATGAAGAGTTTGGGAAGACATATAGAGGCTGTAAGTTCCGTCCTTTAACTTTTCTGTATCATACTCAAGCTTCATGTTCATAAAATAGATTTCCAATGACGGATCTCAGCTGACGATGCGTGAAGAAATGGAAGTGAACCTCATTCGTTCTCTGATCACATCTTATTTCGGTATCGTCCGTCAAACGATTCTTGATCTGGTCCCAAAAGCGATTATGCACTTCCTCGTTAACCACACCTCTCAGCAAGTTCAGAATCGATTGGTAGCGTCGCTCTATAAACCGGAGCTATTTGCGGAGATGCTCAACGAGGATGAGACATTAGTGGCGGAGCGTACGAGGATAAAGGCATTGTTGGATGCTTATAAGGAAGCTTTCAAAACATTGTCGGATGTCAATGTGAAGGCAAGCTAATTTTCCATCTCACCATAGATAATTTTCTTTCTTTATCTCAGTAATGCAAGAACAGTTTTCGTTTTTCGAGCATTCGATGTAATGAAGGGTAATAAAAATGAAAGCGGTCAATGTAATCCAATTTCTATCCAGCCTTCTAATTACACACATGAAACAGTAATATGTACACAACGCGACCATTAACATCCAAGACAGGTGGAAAGAATCAGACAATCAGCATGGCAACACAAAGTCGAACGCACAAACAAGGAAGCAATAGATGATGAGTTACAAAGGCGATACAGTAGATCATGTCGTTCTCGAGCCCGAAGAAGGTGATAGAGTTGTGCTGTAATGAACATAAGTACACACCAAACGGGATGGAAGAAAGAGGCGGTAGATAACGAATCGCCCACACAAGGACACATCGTGTTCATATCCAACCAGGCTAGTCAAGCACAGTATACAACTCTACAACTCTAAGGAGGGCCATTCGGTGCATCGGAGGTTGCAGATGCGGGGTTGGCAACAGCAATCCATTTCTCCTTGGTTGTATCCTTAGCTGCTACTGATCCATCTTTATCTGACTCTTCTTCAGATGTCACACTTTCTTCGGTGTCCGCGTCAACACCCGAGCTATTCTCTGATTCCGAACTGGATGATTCACTCAAGGAGCTTGCTGTGTTCGTAGAGGGAGAAGTTGAAGGCTCTGCCGGGAGCGACTCAGAGGAATCAGTCTTTGCTACTGTTGCGGTCTGCTTTGCCTTAGAACGTGTGTCCTTCTCGAGTTTCTAAACAAAGAAGGAATCAGCAGGTGTCGTATAGCAAAGCACTTGACTTACCTCTTTGGTTTCCTGTTCCTCTTTCTGTAAAATTTCAGTTTGTAATTCAGCATGATGGACAAGGATACTCGAACATGAAATTTTACCTCTTTGGCCTCCTTTTCCTCTTTCTATTATATTCCGTCAGCTTGTTGGGTTCATGAGGATATATGAAAATGAAAGTTGACCTCTTTGGCTTCCTTTTCTTCCTTCTATAATGATATCAGCATTGGTATTGCAGGTCAATTGAATGAAGGTCACCTCTTTCTGCTCCCTTTCCTCGGCCTCTTTTTTCTCCTTGGCCTCCTTCTGTATGCAACGGTCAGTGGGACCCACGCTAACGCTAAATAATATCAAACGCACCTCAGCTTTTTCTTTCTGGAGCTTCTCTCGGGTCTGACGTTCTTGAACAACCCATTCTGCCACCTCCTCGACACATTCTCGCGGTCTAGTCTTGTTCTTCAGGAGATAACCTTGCAAAGCCGCCACACTGAGTTCATCCTCCGGTATAGCCTCCGCGAAAGCCTTGGCGAGAGCACATATTTCCTCCTCGGTCAGCAGAGGAATCGAGTGTGCGGATTTACGCCTCGGTCCCGGCAAGTTCTGCTGTGAAGAATCGGTGACAGTTGAAACAGAGGTAGAAGAAGAGGAGGCAGAGGAACTCGAAGCCACGGGATTCGTAGGCTGGGAGGGGAAAAAGCACTTGAAGATTCCCTCTGCTTGCCATTTGGTGGCATGGGTAAAGTTCACCCATACATCCATACGGCCCGGACGACTCAAAGCCGGATCCAAACGTTCAATGTGATTTGTAGTTGCGAACAAAAGCCTGCAAAGGGATTGTAACATAAGTTATCGGGAGATGGCAAATATTCAAAACGTGGTCAATTGAAACGCAGAAAATCGTCCGTATGAAAGATAAATAGACACTTACCGTCCTTCCGCGGCCGCAACTCCATCCAGGCTGTTCAAAAGCCCCGACAGAGACAATGTTGATCCATCTGTTGTTTCTGGAGTGCTGGTTGATGCTGTGGATTCTTTTGGCGCCCCTGTTGACGATGAATCACGGCTGACTGAACGTGTGAATGCAGCGTCGAGATCTTCTAAGAGTAAAATGCATCTGCAGCGGTAAAAACGGAAAAAAGGGCATTTATATTAGTATCAAAAAGTTCACAGTCGAAGGGAGCGCTGTAACAGCGGGAGAATGTGAAGAAATTAAAACGCGCACCTTGAAGGTACGTTGCCCATCAAAGTGGTCAAAGTATTGTCGCTCATTCTGAATGTCAGAGTCAGCCGCGCAGCGCAATCACACGAAACGGAGATAACACAAACCCTTTGGAAGACAATGATACAACATAGATGTCAAGACCAAGCTCGCCGGCGAGTGAATGTATGAGAGAAGTTTTACCACTATGGATTCGGAAGTCAGAATGATTATATTTGAGTCATTCCGAGAGCGTATTACCTCCCTGGAACTCCATGAAGGAGATAGCCTCTTCGGAATGGAATACCTAAGATGAAAATATGTTATTGAAATCCACAAATTCGCAAACTCGATACGAACCTCGCTCGGCATACCTAAACGGAAATGGGAAAATGGCGAGTGAGCAGGGCATCGCGGGTATTCTAAACAACTTACCAGTCTTCCGAGCATAGGAAATCTCTACAGTCAGCCAAAAGCATGTCCTTGACACCGGGTTGTAACACAATTGAACTCATAGGCCGTTTTTGGCGTGCGCCGTTCCATCTCCAACAGCCATAGGTACTAAATAGAGCATCGGAGTCAATAAAGGTGGGAATATGCACGTAAGGCATGGACCCACGAATCGGCCATGAATATGTGGACGCGGTGCTCAGCGTCCTTTTCATAATCACGTTTGGCTTCAAGAACGAGTTTCTTGAGAATATCGTTATTGCGAGCCACGACACTGCAAATAACCGTGAGTATGGTTTGAAAATTCTTCAGAACGCGAGGTACACGGGTCACGGACCTGATCTTTAATGAACCACTGTTGCCATAATCAGGATACCTTTTGGACCTAGTTATCTGCGAGAAGGCCGCAGTGAGATATAGTGGTATGATATTCTATCTCCTTTAGAACATACTCTCAACCAATGTCCACGATAGTAGATGGTGTGGGTAGTATCTGAGATTAAATGAGCCCTGGGTTATGAAGGCATTGTGAAAACGACTTACCGACACTGGGCATAAACGCCACTTTACGTTTTCTCCTCCCATGTATCAACGCGTCATCATCATCTCCATCCTCCTCTTCCTCCAAGTCCCCAGTAGTTGTCTGGGTAAGACCGTGTCTACCGACTGAACGAGTGGTAATCTCAAACTCCCGGCTGCGGCCCCAAGCAGGTTGCTGTGCAATGGGCGCCAATTAGCTAAAATTGTATTTTGTTCTAAAAATGTGGCGTACTTTGGAAAGCCAGTGCATCAACCTGAGAATAAGATGCATCACTTGAGAAGCGAAGCTCAGCAGAGAGAATACATACCAGTCATATGGATAATCTTCTTGACTGAAATGAGCAGTGAGGAAGAAGGCTAACAAACCAACTTCAAGGCGCGTTCGTCAAATACAGATGTAGACAGGGACTCACAGTCAATGAAACCGTTCCACGCAGACATACTAGCTCGCCTCGCTGTCTCGACAGTACCTCCAATGACGACAAGTTTCTACAAGCCCGAAGTGGTCGATACAAGGTCGAAATGAAAACCATTGAAACACGTACGAGTGTGTCATGAATAGCACCAGTGTTCATGGACAACGGCGACAACACATTTTTGAGAGCATTCATGGTGGAAGACAGACACAACGAAAAGAAGGATACAAGGAGGGGGACGTCAGCACAAGAGTATACATCCGCCTTATATGGGACGGACGCATCAATAGTGCCTCGTGTTGTTTTTGTCAGGGTAATAGCGCTCAAGGGCCCGCGGCAATTACTACCCCTTCAATAGAAAATATATTGATAAATTTCGATGTCAGTTTGTGATGCCAATTTCCCCCTTCTCCGTTAATATGAGCTGAAGAATTGGAATCCGGGCAGCTAGTTATGTACTTACTCATTTTCAGTATTGAAACTCGGAGGATTCTTTACGTTTAGACGGTTCTGAAAGTAAACCCAAACACAAATCGAAGGATCGCGTTCCCCCCGAGTAAGAGTCATTTGGAATAAGATTTAACAGGTAAGTATTATCCTCAAGGTCATTCCCGCATACGCTGACTCGAATCTCCGTCAAGTTTGTCACTGATGGATTGAGCTCAACACGAACTTAACAGCTTTTTATGAGTCTTCTTCGAGTCATACTGGGACTGAGAGGTGTTAGGGTTCATCAACCCGTATACGTGGTTTTGAGATCCGCTATCGTACAAGGATCAATGAGAGTAGATCTTTGGGTCTGTTTACCCAAATGCAACCCGAACATAAGACAGTTGGCGATCTGTTGCGCCTATTGTGTAGTTCCAGGGCAACACTGTTCGGAATAGCAAGTACCTCGCAAACAACACTAGCAGGACCAGCATGAGGCGTCAATAGCTCGAAATATATTTGAACACGATGCTGAACCTGCACAAACTTACAGAACCTCTTCGTATCATCACAGAGAGCGCAAAAGAACTTCGGCCCGTCGACCGAACGTGCGATCCGCTTGTAACGGAAAACGTTATATGAACGATTCTGCGGAACGACAAGCGCTGGTAAACGCTCGACATGAAAAGAGAGCGGACACGCATGGAAATGATTACACTCACCGTTCATTTCTCCTCGCTTGAGAAAGAGGTTGGGATATCTAGTAGTTCCTGGCAGCGCGTGGGTGTGTGAGCTTCACGCAGCATCCTGTGTTTGCCAAGAGCTCTGAGATTAACTGGCTCCGCGCAGAGAATTTACATACATGACCCCCCTTGAATCTTGATTCAGTAAACTGTTTCCTTCACAAGAGCTGGTCACGATGCTATTGTCCTTCAGATCCTCGCAAAGGCCATTCGTGGGTTGGGAGTCTGGAAAGACCATAAGTTATACATAAGTGGGTCACAGACCCATACTATGAACTCGTTTGGCCGACGCAGTCGGCGATTCTCTGGAAATTGCATCAGCAAAAGTGTGTTTACCTTAGGGGCTCAGATGAATCTAAATCTCTTCAGTCTGAGTTAGAGCTATTATTGAGCCAATTGCAAGGTCCGCAACGATTTTGACTTTGAGATCTCCAATTCAACTTGATGTTGATGTTAGCCTATGGAAGCCTTAATTCCCCTCAGAGCTAAGAAGCGCTGTCTTTCAAGTACATGTGAGCGAGAATTTTGGGCAGGAATAACAAACAAGATTTGAGTGCAGGCTACAGAGGACTTTGGGCTGTGTTTAGGAGGTTTGAGGGTACTGATATGAATTGAACTCCGAAGGAAACATGACAGAACATATCGCGTGTCGGAGTGGAAATCTCTACCCTTGAACTTCGTGAGTGAAGAGTACTATTATATTTGAAAGAAGAAGATCTACGGGACCGAAGATAATTCACTGCGGGCTTTGGACGAGTCGAGAGATAGTCGCTCAAGATGATAAAACGCTTCGAGCGCTGAGGTATCCGTCTTCGTTTGCCGCTCGAGGGATATGAACATCCTTGCTAGCACCAGGTTCGAAATGGCTTCTTAACCATCAGGCGAATCATTTCAGTGAGCTATGGCTATACTATGGATAGAGCGGTCATGTCAGGCTGATTTTTCAGCGTAGGTAACAGGATCCTTACCAGAAGGATCATGTCATGTTCCCCTGCAAGGAATCAAGCCTCACCCGAGGTTCTCCCTTCATATGACTGCATTTTAATCAAATATAGATATCCGGATGCAATACTGAACGAAAAAAAAAACTTCGTACAAGCTTGAGTATGGATAGAGCAAAAGGGCGGGCCGTACGAGGCCGTAAGCAATTACGTCGTGGCGCATATGTCCGGATGTCCCACAGTGTTCAACCAGACGTATAGAGCTTAACCCTCCCGCAACTGAAATGATCGGTGGCTGTCGGATGAAGATGGCCCTGCAGTGGTCTTGAAAGCTTCTTGAGGTTTCCTATCTAATGATAGCATAGCTCGCGTTCATCGGCCAATCACAGGTAGAATGGCGCAGAACCTGGGTAAAAGTAAAACTGTTACATTATTACTGGGCCGGACTGTTTCGCAGAGGGAAGACGATCACGCTCATTTTTCGGGGTCGCTGGAATGGCAGGGGTAAGTTTAACCGAAAATGTTGATGAACTTGAAGTACTGTGACCCATGGGGCGAAAGAGCCGAGGGCCACGTTCATCTTCCTGAAAGCACTTAGGACATATTCAAAGGAATTTGACTGCCTTAAGGCATGCCGCAATCATATACACTAGCGGGCGTAGTGTATTGCAGGGGTAGAGGCAGTAGGGCCTGATAGAGAGCTTCTAGTGCAAGTCTACATACACATCCAAGAAAGAGTATCAACTCAAAAACTAAAGGCCATCCGACTTTGAGCACTCACCGGTAACTTGAGAGAATCCCCATATCATCGTTGAGCGAAAGACGCCTCTAAAACGACTACACCTTTTCCAGGATTGTAAGTTCTGGACAATACAGGCGGAATGAAAGAACGAAAGATTAGACGACGGGAGAAGAACAGGATAAACAGCGTCTTCATAAGACCGTTTGGACAATGACACCCAAGAAATACCGGATATGAACTTCATTTAACGACAGGCGAATGAGTACGGCAGTTGCTCAAAGGTATGCACGTACATACTCGAAGACGGAGACATAAGGCATGCAATTTCAGATAGAACGTGAGTACCTAGGAATCGCTTTGGATCCGAACAGAAGGACTTGATTATCGCTCTGTAAGGAGACACGACACGTTGAAGATGGATCCCGAGAACGACAGAGAGGTCGTACGAGGGAACACGACCCATCCGAAGGATCAAGTCGTAAAGAGTCATACAACGTATTCGTGAAGCCTCGGATAGTACGAATGGATAGAAGAGCAATCTAAAATGAAGACGGTTAGTAACTCGGGAGACCATCGCGAAGGGAGAACATCACCTGCCAATGATCTAATCTCTTCTCGGCAAGAGCTGACCCAACTCCATTTCATCCAAATCTTCTTCTTGTGCTCGTGCAGGAGCAACATTCAATCCCTCGTTCATCTCTCGCTTCACACATAACTGTTCAGCAATAACGACCGTCATGGCTGTCCCGGCAATGACAATTACCCAGAAAAATGGTGATGTTGGGACAGATGATGAGTAGTATGTTGTTAACACGAGGTGATTAAAGGTAAGAGTAACAGCAAAATCCAGGATAAGACGCGGTCGGCGGACAAGAATGTAAAGGTAATAGATGCTTTAGAACGAGTTAGTCCTCATGTGCGCGTAACGCTTAAGGAATTGACGTACTCTGCAGAGCAAGCTAGCATCCAACAAAAGGCAATGATCCACCCACGAATTGGGTCCATACCACCTCTCAGCTGATCTTCTCTCCACGTAAAGCCCAATATCTTGCCTCCACTCCATGCCCAAGAATATGAGCCCCATCTTTCACTGTCGTAGATATCTCGGACTGTAGGCCTTCCGGCCATTTCTCTCCAATCCATAATCATACCTAAATGCAGTGAAATCCAGTTCTCTTAGCAACGGTTAACTAGGACGAACCAACATTACTAGGACCTCCTTCATACGCAAGAGATGCAGAGTCAGCAAAGACAGTAAGCAATGGCGGAATGAAGATCGATAATGTTATATAGTGAAGAGTTTGCATCGAAACGATCTGGAGGCAGAATTCAGATTGAGTGCGGGTTTATTAGCGAGGCAAAGTTGACCTGTGAGATGAGAAGAATAGGATCCCAGCTTGATACCTGAGAGCTCATGGCTGTCTTCGTGAATGGTGATGCACTCTGAGTTAGCAGGCCATTCGACGGTCGCGGGTTGAACACTTGGAGGGTTAGGGCAGGGTTAGGGTTTCAAGAAATGTACTAGAAATATATTTTTCGCGCGCTTCAAAAATTGTTCCCCAATAACACTGTTTGCCTTCATGTTGGATTGAGATCCATTACTTGCTGATCCAGGTGTTCTGTGAGTTTGACCTTGTAAATTTCGAGTCTCAGCTTCTCGGAAACCTGCAGCAGGAACTATGGATTGCATCCATCATATACACGAGAACAAGTACACCTTCAAGATTGACGATTAGTTGTACCCAGTACGTACTTGTCTTGCGAAAATTAGCCTATAGAGACTCTTGAGAATACACTCTGTTTGCACTCGTTATCTTCGTAATCCGCCAAAATAATTGTAGATGTCAGATAATTACTCTTACTCAAACAGGAAAAGGTATACATTTTGGCAATAGTTATTATGTATTTCGACGGCGTGTTCCCGGTCGAATGTAACATACGCATAGCATATCTATACATCAAATGATCTGTAGATGATACAAGAGAATTTAGCAAAAATAATACATGATACAAAGACGTGAGTCCGAATAAGCGACATTAGTGAGATCCCAAAATAAATTTCCACCTTGTTACAGGCAACGTCCTCGTTTGATTAATCCTGATTCCAGAATCTACGAACCGAATCGAATTCAACTCCAGCAGCCAGACATCCTCTTCCTTCGTGTGAACGCAATGGGGTTCTACTATCCAATCGTCCACGTTGAGGTGACGAAGGGGATCCACAGAGATAGCGCCGACAGCAGCTAGCTCGGCAGAGTCGTGTCGAGAATCAACACCGTTCATGACGGTGTCCGGAAAAGATGAAGAGGGAATTCTCGGAACAGAGTCTGGTAAACGATAGTTAAAATATTCTTTGGCTCGGGATTGTTGTGTTATAAACAATGCGTATACACTGGAGTGGGATACCTCAGCATCCACTGGCTCAGACCTGAGGATACAACAACGATCCGAGTCATCCCATTTGATAAGTAGTGGTGCATGAGGCGTTGGCGGAGTAGAAGAACCAGATTCATCGGTATCAATTTTTTTGCGCTTCGTCGGACGTTCGGCAAGGCTATCGCTGTTGTGAGCAAAGACAGCGCGAAGAGAGTCAGGCGTGTACTTGTACCTGTATAGGCAAATCATTAATCATTTAGGAAAAAAGATAATCTGTCGAGTCAAACATACCAAAGTTCAGCACCCTTCCCGAAGACCAACGTTCTCCTATCTGACATTTTTATTTCCTCCATAGACTCTTCATCCAAAAGATCACACGACGACACACGACTTGGTCTTCCAGATCCAGCGCCAATTTCGTCCTCTTCTTGTATCGTGTCAAGAGCTATTGCATTAGGCTGTCGTCGGGAAGCCGAACCGAAATTCCATCGCGGTGTATGGATAGGATAGCTAGATTCGAAGACGCCTCTGGGTCGTTTGCGACCTGCAAGACTGGTTGTGACAAAGGGTTTGAGTTTCTTGGAGTTAGCCTCGTCACTAGCGAACATCTTTGCTCGTCGTTCAGCGTACTCGAAAAGTCGTTGGGAACGATTACGACGGCCAGAACGTAGCGAGGCGTCGCGCTGCAGTAGAGACAAGCATAAGTAAAAGTCGCATAAAATCGGGGAATGAATTAACCGGAATAAATTCAGCATCAATCACTTCGATCCCGCTTCCATCGTGTCCAACTCCCCAGCCAGCACTAAGCAAGCTGCGACCATCATCTTCGGGTCCGCCGTCAGGCACTTCCACTTCCACTTCTTCCACTTCCACAATTACCGGTGCGCTTTTCGCGAATTGTTTCTCCGGATGGGAGTCCTGATCTAGCTCACCCTCCTCCTCCTTCAATTCCCCTTCTTCTTTCTCTTCCTCAACTTGATTCTCCTGTTCTTTTGGCTTATCTACCATCGCTTCTACTTTTGTTTTGGCAGCGTTACTCTTCGCTTTGATATCCCCACCGAAATATTTCTCTCCCGTACTACCCATAAATCGGGCGACAACCTCCTCCCTTCCTCGTCTTCCTCCGAGAGACTCCGTAGCTGTGTTCACACCGGAATCCGTCCCTGGAGAAGAGCTTGTGCTTGACCCATTCATCGCAGGCAGAGGCTTGGTTCCGGAACTCTTATCGTTGACTTGTGCCCAAGGACCAACCGAGTTATTGGGTTTTCGTCCTAGACCAGGCGGAGCATTACCATTTATCTGTAATGGCACAGTTGTGGTGTACTCCGAGCTGACGATTACGTCCTCGCGAACACCCAGACACCGAATGATTCTCAGGCGGACTTTGAGATCCTTTCCTTCCTCTCGAGCCTTCCTCGCACCAGACCATGATAACCAGCCGGAGTGTAAAGCACAAAGAAAGATATCGGAATCGTCTGTGTAAATCCTTCGACGGCGCGGAGGCCGACGGCTGGCAGGATGGGATTTGCCAGTTGAGTTTGCGAAAGAGTAATTCTGTTCCTGGTACCGGCCGCGCATCCGTTCGTGCTCTCTCTCCCTCTCCCTCTCCCTCTCGCGCTCTCTGCCATGGTTAATTACATCGTGCTCGTTGCCTCCAAACCGAGGAAGAACACCGCCTCCCCAGATTCTGTACTTGTTCCGCGAACCGGATTTGGGTTTCTCGAGAGGAATGAACCCATTTGGAATAACAATCGTCACAAGGGTTTCGCTGTCGAGTAGATCTTTGTCGTCATCAAGTCCGTTCGTGAGGTTATGCGCATTGGTCGAAGGAATATTAGAGTCCGCAGGGACGTTACTCCCAACCAAATCGATATTCATGGGTTCTCGTTTATTGTCATTGTCTTTGGCAACCTGCTCTGCATCCACAGACATGTGGTCCGCTTCACCACTGGCCTTCGTCTCTCCTTTCTGATCATTCCCTTTAGTGTTGCCATCGGAATATGCCTGCCATTTGGAGTCTTCGAAGAAGTACGGGAAAGGTGTTTTCGGCCAGACGTATGTCCCCAAGTCAATTTTGACTCGGCTCTTGACTTCTCGCTCGGGGATTTCCACAATTTCATCTGGGATAGGGACCATACCCATGTTGCCCGTAGGATCCATTGCTGATCCGAGACCCATACCCATACCCATACCCATACTCCCGCTCGTACCCGTTCCCATATTCATGTTAGGCAGGACACCCATCGAACCATTAGGACCTGGTGAGCCCATTGCACCTAGCTGTCCCAAGGTGCGTAGATCATGATTCGGGTGATTAGGATATCCACGCCCGTGAGGATCTACCATCATCTGATGCATATACGGGTCATTCCCATACAACTGTGCATCAACATCCATCATGATGGGGATACCAGGGCCTGGAGGAGGAGGAGCTGAAGACGATGAAGAGGACATGTCTCCGATGACAGCAAGCCTCGTACGCTCTCGTTCTCGTTCTCGCATCAGATCCCTCTCCCTCTCCCGTTCTCTATCTCTTGCGCCCATGGCCAGGGAGATATTCATTCGTTCCCTCTCCCGTTCCCGTTCCCGCTCACGTTCCCTTTCCCGCTCGCGTTCCCGATCTCGGTTATGCATCTCTCGTTCTCGTTCTCGTTCTCGTTCTCTATCGGCTCGGTCTATCCTCTCAAGCCTGTCTCGTTCCCGTTCGCGGTGATGGAACATCTCCCTTTCGCGAGGATCGCCGCGAGAATGTAGTGGGGGTGGAGGTTCTGAACCAGAAGTATGACCAGGACCAGGGCCCATTGCATTGCCAATGATTCGATACCCCCCATCTCTCTCCCTTTCTCGCTGCCATTGCTGCTGCTGCTCACGCTCCCTCTCACGGAAGTCCCGATCATGTTCGCGTTCACGCAAATCTCGTTCATGTTCACGCTCGCGTCCCCTTTCCCGGTACTCTCGATCGCGTAAATCTTTCTCCCTATTGAGGTTGGCCATAGCAGAAAGCGGTACAGATGAAGGTGGAGCACTGGAGGTAGAATAACGACGGGAAGATGAGTTCATAGGAGGTGGTGGTGGCGGTGGTGGAACGTGTCTCTGCCTTTCCCTCTCCCTGTCTCTGTCGCGCTCACGGTCACGTTCGCCAGGGACCAAAACGCCCATGTTCATACCCATGTTGTGTGCAGGTATAGGAGATCCTCGTCTGGAGCTGTGCGTACTGGGCAAATGTTGGGATTGAGATAGAGCACGATGAGGAACATGTATATCCCTGTCTTGTTCTCGCTCACGCATCTCCCGCTCATCTCGTTCCCACTCTTTTTCTCTGTCTCTCTCCCTATCTCTGTCCCGTTCTCTCTCCCAGTCCCTATCATGCCCACGCTCCCGCTCCCTGGGAGGTAGAGACGATGACGCAGATGGACCCAACTGTAGTCCAGGCAAGAACTGCGTGTGAAACTGATTTTGAAACTGCTTTTGAGGAGGCCCATTTTGAGTTGGGCCATTAAGATTGAGAATCACACCTCCTCTAGGCTCCATAACGCCTGTGTTAGAGCCAGAGGTTGAAGGTCCAGCATGGATCGGGACCGGCCCCTGTGCGTTAACATGAATTTGCTGCTGTTGAGCTTGAGCCTGAGCGAGTTGGTGCTGTTGATGAGATTGTTGGTGTTGTGGAGGCACAAGAGAAAGCGTGCCAGGTGTAGGCGAAAGAACTGGTCCAGGAAGGGGAGCAACAGCGGGTACAAAATGATGAGGATGAGATGGAGGTTGAAAAGAAGCAGCATGGTAAGGGAAGTCTCCATTGCGCGGAGGAGGCGGTCCGGATGAAAGATGGGCTTTTTCAGTTTCAGTCGGAGCAGAGCCAGGCCTACTGCTACCATGACGCCGACCAGGTGGCCTAATATAGTCAACATCGTTTTCATGTCCTTCATCAACGATAGGTCCACCTGAGCTGCTTGAGCGTCTACTACTCGTGGCACGCATGATTGGAGATTGGGAGTGACTTTTAAGCGGTGGTAGAGTACTCAATGACAAGTCTTCAGGTCCTAAGCCAATAAGTCGAAAATGTCAAGTCAAAATTGAGGGGAAAAAAAGTTTCGACTCACCTCCAAGCAAGGGCCTTCTGGGCAGTCTCTCGCGTTCATCGCCACTTTTGGACCTGTCTCTCTCTCCTTGCCAGTCCATAATATTCAGAATCCTCGGCTGATCCTTTTCTCGGTCTCTTTCCCTGTCCATTTCTCGAATCGGGTCGCGACGAGGGAGAGGGAGAGTAGAATCAGCTATTCGAAACTGTTCGCCACGTGCGTCCGGCCCGAGAGGACCAGAAACGAGGCGTCCCGGGGCCGGTCCCCATACACCGCCCCGAGGCCCGACTGTGGGGAGAGTGGCAGAGTGCGGAAGCGAAGGTGAAGGTTGTTGTAAAAGTGTAGGCTGGGACAATGTTCGGTTATGGTTATGTGTATTGAGCCGTGAAAGCACCGGCGAGGATGAAGATGAAGATGAGGAAGGTACGAGAGATGTCTGCCTCGTTGTCGTCAATCCGTGACCATGTGCTGTTCCTTGAGTTATCGGTTGGGAGTTGTTCTTTGTCAATCCTAGTGAATTCGTCCCACCTCCACTCGTCCCGTCCTCTGTTCTCCGCCAGCCAGCTGGAATACCAGCATTGATGCCACTGTGCGACGCTATGCCGGGTGTTCGCGACGAAGGATTTGAGCTGTGATTGGTGCTCTGAAGCTGCTGTTGATTGTTACCGGCATTGCTAGTACTGCTCCCACTATTCCTCCGTCTATCATCTGAAGGTGAATCTTGTAGCAGCGCAGCGACGTTCATATCCTCCGTTAAAGTGCCCAGTCTTTTTGAGCCTTTCTGTCGAATCAACGATAGTCGGATGAACAGGAGCGAACGGGAGAAAAAAAGAGGCTTTGTTGGCACTGTAACTGAATTTCCAATCGTGTGTGCAATCAACGAGATCGAGCCGACCCTATTTCGATGCAATGTTAATACACGTGGCAATGCAAGGGCTATATCTCAGATTGACAGATCACCCGCTTTTCTGTCCGTGACGACGTAATTCCGACATTCTTCCCAAATTGAATCCTTTCAGCTTTCCTTCCGAGGATCCCGAGCTATTTCTTCAGGCTTCTCGCGGAAGGAACCATCTGAGCTTAAAGAGCCTTGAATTCGTTACTCAAAACCCTTTTGCTTGAACAACAATTAGTGAACTTGCACACAACCTCGTTGAACAAAACTTGGTGACCCATATACCGACCTCGCCGTTCATATAATCAAATTCCATTCACCGCGATCCAGCCTTCTCTCACACGACAAACCTCACAGCTGAGGATGGTCATGGTCACCATATGATGGACCTTCCCGGTCTTGCCGCCGTCCCAGCAGCACTGAATAAAAACAATCACCATGGCGTCTGCGCCTCCCACAATCTTTCAATCGCAATACGAGACAATCTGGACCCAAATTGATTCGTGTAAGGGACCGAGATACGCACTGATACGCTTGCCTATTCTGGAAGAATCGACGACGCGCGTTTTTGTGTCCCGAACGGACACTGAAAGCGTTAGTAGTTGAGAGTCGAAGATCAAGTACTAACACAGCTCTACCACGGTCTCCTACTCCGTTCCGTCAAATTCGAGGTCCCAATGCTGCGACAAGCCCGGAGGCGTAGTTGTGGCAGATGTATCGAACAACCGGATTTTGACTTGCTGAAGTGCGCAGGTGACAACAATTTCGCTTTATGGATATTACGATCAGTATTGTGGCCATTGCACGGCGAAAAGATGTTTCAATGGGGCTTACTTTTCCAGTTCAATTCAATCCTGACACTATAGGGACCCTAGGATGATCAGCAATATCGATTAGACATAGATTGTAAGCGCCTGGTGTAGTTTGATTGATCTGAGAGTACGAGCAGACACAATTGGATGGTATGCAATGAACGACCTGCATATATGCATCTTGCGGAACAAATACGAGCGATACTGGCAATTATTTCACAAGTGCAACTTTTCACAGGTTATGTTGTTTTCAGCCTGAGAGAAACATCCTTCAATCATTGACAATGCCACGACGGTGATCTGTTCGTTGCGTGTATGATCATCAGGTTCTCAAGATATGCGAAGTCACTCACTATTTTTAGGTGTCAAGCAGTTAAGTCTGTTCGACAGCATGATTAGTATTGATATATGAGCAAGCAATTTCTGTTCTCCAAAAATGAACGCGTTCCAATCGATGTTCGCTCCAGGATCGCTTAGGGATGATTAGGAAAATTGCCGTCTGTGTTGTGCCGAGCAGTTTGGAGAAGATCAGTGTAAAGAGAGTATTCGATTCGAATTGTATATATAACGAGAGAAAGCAGAAGAGATGCTCTAAGATCATGTGCACGCGTGTAATTACTCACTGGTAAGATATTCGAGTAGCTGTATATCTATGACTATATGTGTAGTGTAGTCAATATCAATACGAAGGTTTGCCTGGTGCGAAGCCCTGTGCTAGTACCAGAACGCGGAGAGAAAGATATGGGGCCCAATATTTCTCGTCACTGCCACTCCTTATCCTTATCCTTATCCTCAGATGATCTGTGGTCGACTTATCTCGGATTCAAAAGTTCGCATCTTAGTCTTGTGCTCATGATCAAAGAGGTCAGGCCAGGCATATCTTGCATGTATCAACCTCAACTCTTCTGCTTGCTATGACTAGCTCTGTTGGAATGACAGCTACTTGCACTCAAAGACACTACGATTCGCTGGTTATTCTTAAACACAAAGTCCGCCCAATGATCTAAACATCTTAGAACCTGCAATACTTCATGCCCTGCGACTAACTTTAGAAGTCCTCGCTTTAGGGTACGTGTATGATCTATTTTGTGGACAGTACTTCCTTCTCAAGCCTTCGACGAGAGTACAATCGATGACGAACTTGTGCGTCGGTTATTGTCTCTCACACCTACGCAACTATCGGCAACTATGGAATACACTTTAAAGACGAACTCATCGGCTTTTCGCCCTCGTAGAACCTCCGCTGTGTATGTATCAACGATATCAGTCATCCATTGTTGGCGTTACAGAACTCCGGCTGGACTCCTTAGCCTATGTGGTCTTTGAACCGAAATCAATGGCCCAATGATAGATGCACACCGGAACGTGCATGTGCACCCCGCAAAAGGAAACCCTGTAAAGCAAACTGTGTGTGCTAGCTACCAGAGTTTTTGAGACGTCAGAGCGTAATGATTTTCCTACAGTACTTCCGAGTTCACGAAATTCACAGAGCTGCTACTTGCTATCCTAGCCCCCGGTACAGAAGGATCCATTACCATCTTTCTTGATATACTTCTCCTTGAGAATCACTTTCGACGTTCGTCATTGATATATAGTCCCAGGTACATGATACATCAGTATACAAGCACCGAGCCAACACCTGCCAACAGCCATCCACTTATCGCGCTTCACAGTGGCGACATTTATAGTACCACCACGGAGTGTCTTTAACCCCGACGTTGTCTGCATTTACATAGGAACGAACGGGTATCGCCTTTATGGCAAACGGTATGTGATATTTTGTGGCTATTGATATTCGCTCTGCGTTAGACAGATAGCATGGTCTTCCAGCGAGACCTATGGCTCTCCTTGGATCCTTGCCTGTTATCCAGCTCCCCTTTACCCGTTGTCATTAAGAAATAAGTGAAATAGTAAATCCATCCTTGTACACAGGGTACGCCACCATGAGGTAACAAACTTTGTCCTCTTAAGGATATATCCGAGTGCTTATCAAGGACGAACAATGTCTTGATAATGAATTCAGTTTTGGTATTTGATATGCAGGTGTAGGTTGTACAAATTGTAGGTATATACAGAAATGCAAGAGGTGGATACAGGTAGGATGGGATAGAGCAAGTAGAAAACAGCAATATTTAACCCATAACTCTTAAGTAAATGCAAAAACCCCAAGAGGATAGATAGGAAGAGCAGATTATGATTGGTCCATTACATTAAGATCTATGGCGCCGCCACTTTCTTTTTGAGCCCGAGCATACAAATCCTCTCGCTTTTTCTCATCGAGCGTGAGGTTGGCTAGTGTAAGAAGAGCTTCCTCAAGGAAATGCTGCAATTCATCGTCGTCCTGGTCCATATCCGTGGAATTATTGGAAGATTTGGCTTTCTCTAGAAACGAGACGGCCTCCGTAAGGGCTTCTCTAGCTTCGTCTGCGTCCTCGGACCGTAAGACGGTCTCATCACCATTTTCCAGAGCCTCTTCGAATTCTTCTGCTTGTGCAGTGCCAACGATTAAGCAGCACTGGCCTCTAGCTCGGTTAATGGGACCTCTCCAAGCGTCGACATCAGCTTCCATCTTCATTTGATTGAATACAGAGTCAGACCAGGATGCCCAATACTTCCGCTCGGAAGGAACTTCGAGTTTTTCTGCAACGAGTAACACCTCGGACCCAATAGTGAAGAGTTCCTTCGCACGAGAAAATGAATCGAGAGCAGGTGCAGCACCTGACGTCGTTGATTTTCCCGAAGGAGGTACGGCATGAGATGGATGAGGCATGTGAAAGATACCCCGGGAAAATTGGTCCATAGCAAGCTTCAGGATATCGTTGGGAGTAGAAGTGATGAGAGACATCCGTCTAGTAACAGGCGGCCTGCGTTGGACGATGATAGAGAAAGGAGATTGCGCAGGCCATTTGGGTTCATCAGCGAAGAACGGTCCAACTGGAGGCTTGGGTATAAGAGACTGGGTAGGAGGGGTATCAACAGCCTTCCGTGATCTAGTGATAGTATTGTCGGCAAGACAAACCAGCGTGCGACCCCAGACAATAGCCATCCGCCAGTCTTCTGGAAGATTGGAACTTCGACCACTTGTCAGAGTAGGAAGATTTTCACCGGTCTCAAATACATCCAGTGCCGCAAGCCAGTATTGTGATGGTGAATCGGGTTCACCTTCAAGCGCAACTGAAGGATCTTGAGCTACAAGGTTCCCGAACAGGAACAGTGCAGTGCCAAATATAGCATGGAAGGCGGTAGGAGGTTCCACGCATTTACTGTGGTGATTGAGAACAACTGAGAACAACAGATGAGCAAAGATAACGGCTTGACTAACCAGTGAGGGAACGATTTGTCTATTGGCTCAGCCAATGTTTTCACAGTCCAGTCACGAGGTATACGCTCGTCGGGAGGAGTAACTGCATCTAGGGAATGTCCAGGAATGTTGTGTGGTATAGAGAATAGGACCGAGGGATCCTGATAGAACAATAGAAATCGATGACATTCGTGAACAACGCCACGGATGAGAGGAAGAGCATCAGAGGCATCATTGCCTTGATTGAGAATGTCAGGGTGAGACGAGAGTTTTGCGGAAAAAAAAAGAAGAGAACAAACCTTCATATTGCTCGACAGCTTTGCTGAAAAGATCCTTCAAATCTTCCCAATCCTCATAATCACAGGTAGCTTTTGAAGTTATTTGAGTGCCCTCTGACGCTACTGATGAAGTATCCATTATCCGCGTTCGTCGCGTCCAGCTGCTTTCTCGTTTTGGTGGAGGTGTACACTGACGAGAATAGTCCCAGTAATATAATTCAGCAGCAGAATCACTTCCACTGCTCGCTGAAGACGAGAGGCGTCGTCTTTTGGAACTTGAAGTCGAAGAGCGGATCTCTAACTCGTCGAGCTCTCCGAGTTCGTTGTCGGAATCAGAGTCGTGAAAGGTGGCTTCGCTGCCAGTGCCAGTGCCGGGGAAGAAACGTGGCGCCGAATCGGTCACACGGGCTTTCCATAACCCTTTTGGCCGTTGATACTTTTTCTTCGGCGTCGCCTTTGACAGTGAAGAGGTCATTGGTCGTTGGGCAAGAAATGGTGAGGGCATTGGTGGGGGATCGTGATATCAGGAAAAGTTCATGGCTTTGTCAATATGGGATATTTATTGAAGAAAGCAGTACCGGCTCGAATTCTGGCCCTCTTTGTCTAGACTTTCTTCATCAATCCGCAACTAAACCCTATTGGCTCGCGTCCCGTCTAGCCAACCAAAGTCCAGAACGCCCCAGAGAGATCATTACTACAGAGCACTGAATATGATAATTTATTATAGAATAGCCTTTCGAGGAACTATAGATAGCCAATAGGATTTTAGTATGGTCCAAATCAGTTCACCAGCCCCTCCTGCGTCCACCTTTTCCCCATTTTTCCTCCAAAAATCCCAACATATATTCATACACCTCCCGCTGAGCACCTCTTTTTGTGATCGAATGATCACTGTAACATGTTACAAGAGGTTCGGGTCAGCCAATCAAATGCTGGTGGTAGGGTAGCAACAGTGCGGAAACAAACGAACCTATCAGTGAACATCCTGAATCTAAAGTTCCTGACCTGGGCCTTCGTGAACATATCCAAAAGGTGCGCCGAATTTGCGAAATGGACATTGTCATCCCCACTTCCATGAGCTAAAAGATATTCGATATGGTGGAAGCCAGTCACATTCGATATCGAGGCATTGATATAACCACCCGGATTAAGCTCTGGAAGGTTCATGTACCTCTCTGTGTAGATTGAATCTGAATGTAAGTAGAACCAATCAGCGTCTCATATTCTGTACTGCGAGGGACTCCGGTTCTTACCGTACAGCCGCCAACTAGTCACAGGCTGAGGAACAAATCAAAACTTGCGCAAAATCATACCTTGACGCAAAAAGCTTACCGCGACAGCCATGGCAAGTGAATGAATGCCAGCATCTGCTTCTGCAATTTTCGAACTCATGAATCCTCCGTAAGACTGTCAATATTACTCTTTCGGATCGGGCACTTAATTTATGAAGACAATTAAAACGTACCCAGCCCCACACGCCAATTCGTTCCGGGTCCACGTAGTCCTTCGCTGCCCAAATCCTGATGAAAATGCGTCAGTCGATGCAAGCGATCGATGAAAGTACCGAAACGCCGAGCGGAGGAGCCAGTGAAGATGACCATCATGCTTCAGTGGCGTCAAGGTCCTGACCGACACTTTTCGAGAATTCTCAACGTACTTAGCAGCGTTGATTTGATCTATCGTCTCGAAATACCCAAGATTACTCTTGACTGTATTTCGCAATTTGCGACCTTTGTATCCTGTTCCCCGGCCGTCGACAATGACATAAATATACTGCATTCTACAAACCAAGTAGTCGTCCCACCCGCGCTGCCAGCGCGTGTTCACCATTTGGCTGAACGGTCCGCCATATCTATCAGTACACAGTCAAGACACTGGAGTTCGAATTCGGATTCGACTTCTCTGCTTACACATAGAAGAGTACAGCGTACTTTGTGCGTCCAGAGTCATCCATTCGGGGTGGCCGGACTTCTCTGACGTTCAATTCTGAGATTAAGAATTAGTAGAACTGGCAGGTAGAAGACAGGAGTGTATGACAGACTGTGACCGTCACTTTCGATAGTGGAATACAAAACTGTCGGCGCCTCGAACTGGCTACTTTTGTTACTCAATTCATCGTTGGTATGGAGGACAAAATGGAAATCTAGATATCGATTCACGAGCATGTGAGTTCCACGTAGAAGCCGGTCGAATGAACTCACCAGTGTTGTTAGTTTGAATAATTTCTTGCCAGGGTATGTTCGGACCTTCGTAAGAAAGCAGATAAAAACCAGCCTCAGGAGAAAAATTAGTGTCGTAGTAAGCAATCTCATCTGGCTCTGCCGTTGTCAACTGCGTCGGAGGAACGATATCTGGAGAGCTGATGGTAGGTATCGGAACAGAGAACAAATGTCTTCCGATTGACGAGGGATTTGCGGCTTCAAAATAGCTATGAGCATAAAGTCAGGCAAACCTTGGGATAGATGAGAAAAAAAAACACATACACAAGACTTAGCTCCGCGTCAACGCCTTTGATACCGCTTGAGACCTCCCATTCACCAAAGGTGAGGAATCGAGGCGTATTTGAGTTTGCCGGGCTGAACAATGCGATGTGGTTATACCCTTCAGGCGTCGGTACTATATCGAGATACGCAGTTGACCCTGAACCTTGCATACTTTTGGGTAGTGGGAAGATGTTTTGATTCTATGGTCATTAACGTCAGCGGTTGAGTGACTGGAACGTTCGGGAGTAGGCCTAGGCGATACTAACGTTGTCAATCCAGCCGTCATCCCCTTCTTCTCCTTCCTTTCCAAGTTTCCGAACCACGGTCCCACGAGAACGTGCTTTATCATCAGAGCTATTCAAGTCAAAGAACACAACACTTCCTGAATCTGCATTCCGGTTGACCTCTTTTAAAAGAAGCTGTGTATCATCCACCCAGGCAATCTCCATAATGATGCTATTTGAGATTGGATGTCTACCTGGCCAATCCAGTTCCAGAGTAGCGTTTGCGGCAGGAAAGCCGCTTATAACGACGCTATCAGAACCCACGTATTTTCCTAAATCAAAGACGTGCACGGAAACCAGAGGATTGTTGTAACCAGGCTTTGGATACTTCATCGTAATTTCAGATGTATATGGAATGACAGCGGAGTTGTTCTCGGTCGGGTTGTATATAGGAAAGGAGAATTCGTCGACAGCAGTTTCATCGAAACGGAGGAACGCGACCTTCTGAGAGTCAGGAGACCACCATAAGGCGTGATCACTAGAGAAGATTTCCTCCTCGTATACCCAGTCGGGCACGCCATGAAAGAGTGAAGCATTACCCGAACTTGTTACCCGTATTGGAGCCGTAGACGGTCTATGAACAGACAGCTATGAAGAAGTATTTGATAAACGAAAGGACATGACTGACGACGGAGATGTCAAGATATACAGGTCATTGTTGTCGACATACGCCAATGAACCACCTGTTGGTGACCAGGTAGCGTAAGCAGTAGTAGGAGGGTCTGATGGGGTGATCATCGGACGTGTAGCCTTTGCTACAATGTCATGAATATAGTAATTTCCAAAGCTTGACCATCTCCATTGCTAATATATTGCACGTTGAATAGCGGAAGGTAAATATCAGTCGATAGCGCGCACCTTCTTGTAATCTGCTTTCACTAGAAGATATCTCATGTCAGGCGACAGTTGCCACGCTCCCCAATGTTGTAGAGGCTTTCCGTACTCCTACTATAGAGTCAGTAGTAGAACCGTAATTGTGCAAGATCAAGTCTTACATCCTTAACATCGTCTTTCTTCACTAAATTGGACGTGGTGTTGGTCTTCAAATCCACCAGCTCAATGTAGCCGTTTTGCGTAGACACAGAGAAGACGCCATCCCCAGCTAAACTGGAAATGAGAGCTTGTTCGTTTCCTGCCCTTGACGATGGAATTACCTTCTGAAACCCAAGCGATAGATGATCTCTCAGCAGCGAACGTGCCGTTGAATATATGGTCCATGGTGATTTTGCGAGTGCCTGGAATACGATACACAGTTCCAACATAAGTCTGCGCGGCTATGATACCAATAATTCCACATAGAACGACAAGGATAATGAGAGTAGTGACAAGGAAACGAATGTTGGAAGCACGCTGAATATCGGAAGGTTAGTGAACCAACGCCAATATGCATATTTGGCGTACTATTTGTCGCTGGTTTGAGGGAAATGCTGCGCTAAGATTTCCAAGTTCTGCTACGCCTGGCGAGGAGGGACCTTTTCTTTCCAGTAATGCTTCTTCTTCCTCCGAATCCGAGCTGGGAGCTTCAAAAGGTCCTTGGCCATAGTACGTTGGGGGCTTGGCTATCGAATGATTAGAGTGGACGGAGACTACAGTAGACGTTTCGCTGGGGTCCTCTAATTCTAATGGCTCATAGCTCGATGTCCTCATAGCAGATGTAAAGGAGAAGGGAAAGATTGAAGGTAAAGATTGAAGGGATTAAACTGCGTCTAGCTAGCGCTCGATAGGCGCTCAATCGTTTTACCTATGAACAAGTCCGACACTCAAGTCTCATAGTGGACCTCCAGGAATGTACATTGCTTACGGACACTTGACATTGAGGAATTATAGTAGTGAAAGAGCTAGAAGTGGTCGGAATAACAAGATTACATACAACAATATCATGTAGACATACGACTAATTGTAGAATACGAGAGCCCTCAACTCGATTGATTCTCGGAACGGACTTCCTTCAGGTGTAGACGGGTCCTCAAATGCTGTATGAGGCGTAAGGTCAGAAACACCTCTATCCTCTGCCGAGTCATAGCTACAACAATATCGATGAGCGTGAAGAACCAGTAATGGTATAACCAGAAGCCAGAAGCACACACCATTTGATCAAAACAATTTCTTCCGGTGTCATTCCTTTCAAGTACTTCCACTTATGCTCCGGATTGTACTTGACGCCATAAGTTTCGCCTTCTCGGTCAGGATAGAGTAGAGCAATTGGTACGAGGTCTCTATCCTTGTCTATGCTGCGGAAATCACATAATGTGAGAGGCCAATCATACGCGGGATTGGAGATAGGTCGCCAGAGATTGATAATTTGAAATCGATTTTTCAGCAGTTCCGGGGCTTCAGATTCTGGAAGATGACGGCGGACACGGTCAACAGCTGACTTGCTTGTCTGGTCAACATGGACATTGGAGACAGGCTGCCTTTTCGATGGATCACTGTCTAGTTCCCCTGGGCGTCGCCGCCTGATAGCTGATGACGACGAGTCAGTCAATCATGCGTATGAGCAAGTGAGCAGGCAAGACGAGCGTAAACTAACTGTGATCAAACAATACGACTTTACTTGCACCGGTAAGTTCTTTGATCAGTTCTTCGCTCTCTGGGTAGTACTCCTTCTCTATCTCTTCATCATTGGAGAACGAAGTGTGTTTTGACTTGTGCTGATAGTACTGAAAACCGGCAGAGTCAAGGTTGTAAGAACCCTCTCTGCCACGAATGTTTTCGATGGGAACAGTGTGTTCTTCCTGTATCCAATTATACCGACTCCCGTATTTGACATCTTCATTTATGCGAGTGATCGGTCTGGATCCGTCCTTTGGCGGAGTGAAGTAGAGAAGTTTTCCGGGTACAGTGGAGGGCTGGATAAGCGTAGCAGGCATTGTTCAATCGGAAATGGTTGTTGAGATACTCTCTAGAATCCTCTCGTTCTTTATATACATACTGCAGGCCGATGTCGCCATTGTTGCGAGAGACTGCGAAGTGGAAAGTGGCAGCTGACGCTATAGATGAGACCCATATGAGTAAGATCTTCTCCAAAAACCTCTTTGGTCAGCAACAGTTTACGCCTCAGTCAGCAATCGGCTTTTCGATGGTCCATCCGTGCCAGATGGGTTCAACAAAAAGAAATGGATTCAACAAAAAGAGTCAAACGGAACTGAAACTTCAGCAATTCGAATAACCACGTATTCTGTCTGACTACATAGTACACAGTTTAGGTTATTAATTTGAATTCAGATTCTCGCTTCAATATACTACAAGTTCCATCAGATTCAAATCTCACATGAGATATTGAAACTAACCACCGAAGTCACTGGCGTAACGGACGTCTTCGCCCTCTCTCATCACAGGCTCGTTATCACCAAGCTTTCGAAATACCCATTTCAGTCCGTCACTACCACCGCGTATCAAAACAATCTGAATTTTTTCAAAGACAATCCTTTCAAGGAGGGGACACGCTTTCGCAAGTTTGCACACGCGCGTAGCGTTGCCTATAAAATCGTAGTTGGGATGTTTGTAAAGATGATATCTGTCATATTCGAACAGTGCGGGGGCTTTGAAGACATTTAGAAGAGGCAAACAGGCCAAATGAGGGAGAAATTCGTCCTGAAAGAGATGTGAACAGAACTCCTTTGAGGTACGAAATTCTGCACCACGCACCAATCTTGCTTCACGCACCCAGAAGTCAAGAGTGAGTTCGCGTATGTGTGGAAACGCTGCGACGACATCTTCAAGATCGTTTGAATCGCCCGTAACACCGAGATGTGTTAAAGAAGGTAATCGGTTGGATTTGAGGATGTCCAAGAAGGATTCACGAAAGGGAGATGGGACATCTTCACCGGACTGATCAAGCTCTATGTCGCCTTCGTCATTTTCATCCAATTCATCTGGATCATCGAAGAATATGTCGTTCATGACAACTCTCTTAGACAATAATACACCGGTGAGTTCGGTGACTCTTGATCCTGCGCCATGTTCAACGAGCCAGACTACATGGAAAGCTCTGCACTGCAAACGCTTCAGGTGAGGAAGGAGAGGCTTTGAGGGTGGATTTCTTGGCTTTTGAAACCATCGTTTTCCAATGATCAACGGCGCCAAGCTCAGCTCCTCAATGCCTGGATGTGCATAGAGGAATCCCAGTAGTGCGGAGGGAATACAGTGAGCCCTGCCAGATATGTTGAGGCTACGCAGGTGGTTCCATTGAGCGGTAATGATCAGAGCTGTTATCGACATCGTGATCGGCGATTTGAGGAAAAGATGCAACTTCTGAACATCGATATTTGAGAGCTTTCAAGAAACGTCAAAATGACCATTTCGTACCTCCAAGTCTTTGTTGCCTGCAAGCATTCCGACAATACCAGTAAAATCCACCTTGTCTTGTGTTTGATCATACGCATGAGTATATAAAGTCAGAGTCTTGAGCCCTCTCAGACTGAGGAACTATTGAAGTATTTCGTCAGTGGTAGAACCAAGAGTTTTGGGAAAGATGACGCACCGTTTCAGTGCTTGCCAACGGTTTCACAGCTATGTATCCAGCAGGCGCATGAGTAAGCACTGAGAATGGTTCATCAACGACATCAAGCTCCTCCAAGCTTCCTGAGCTACCCAAAGCATGCCATAGATCGTTTTGGTCGACGATTACTGGGGGCGGAGATCGATACCAACCAAAACGTTTGAGATTCTTCATTCGCTTCACAGCATCAATAAGCAACGCTTCATCTGCTCTCGTTTGCTCAAACGATGGCCTGCCTGAAAAATGCTGAATTTGTCCTCTTCCGGCAAGTTCCTTCGGTACGACGAGAGGTTCGGCCATCCAACGATCTGGTCCGTAATCGCCATGGCAAACGTCCGAAATGTTTTCAGGCAGGATATCTAATTCGCGAACTTCACCCGCAGTAAGATCTGCTTGAGCAAAGAAACGCCAGATTGCAGCAGAGCGAGATATCCTGGCACGAAAGACGCGATATATGCAGGGATGAGGGATGGAAATGTCCGCTAGAGCCTTATTCGAGAGCCCAAAAGACAAAACGTCGGAAGGCGAATCTATAAAGGATACAATTTCGTGTAGAAGTTCGACAGGTAGAACATCGGTTATTGCTGACATGTGGGTGAAAAGGTAATGGACTGGGTTTATTCAGCCAGTGAATTATTATAGAAGAATATTTCGCCCATGGCGGTGACTGATTGAGCTAATTAACGATACACATGTGATAAATTAAGCTGCGATATTACCAAGATCCTGCCTGGCTTATGTTTGAATATAAGTATTCATTCATTCTAGCTTTAAATCTCTCTTTTTCCATTACTTGAGCCTTCATCGCTCGCCCTCGGCATCTCTATTGTCTTCAAGCTTGAACTGCCAATCACAGACTCTGCAAACTTCTGAAAGTCTTTCCTCGAACAGAATCTTCCCGGCTAAAACTTGTCACAGACCCGGGTAGATATAATATAAATCATTCATACCTTCAGAGCGTAAACGACAATTTCAGTCGCTCCAGATGCCTTTGACCCTAATGACTCTGCCAGCAAGAGCCTGAGGATGCATTCCTGCGGATCGAACGTGCACCGGACCGCAGGTTGTAGACGAGTGTTCATTGAAATCTTCCAAAGAGGTTCTCTGCGAAATACTGAAGATTTGCACAAAGTTAACACGTTGAACTAGGATATGCACGCGTTCTCTCACTCACAAAGTCGCTGAACCAAAGTTCTTTTATCCAACAAATACTTGACCTGCCCCAATATTCCACTCGAGTAATCATTGCTGCCGCGTTTGACAAATAGTTTCACGCCCTTCAGCTCGCATTGAACGTCCTCATCTTCTTCGCCGGTTACATCTGATTGTTCGATGAGCATACAACTTCCTGTTTCTGCTGGCGGAAATACTGACGGGTGTAAGTTGGCGCGTCCCGAGGAGAATTCAATCCGAGGGCGTGAGGTTCTCTGCTTTTCGAGCTGGAGAGATCGTCGTCAAGCCGTTCGACGAAGGAATGTCGCTTCCTGAAACTGTTGGTTGAGGACCATGTTGGTCTCATGTCTGCTCCCGAGGCCAAAGTTCCGTTGTTAAACGAAAAAGAGGCTGGGGTTGCAGTCGCAAATCCTTCAAAGGCAAACGCTTGCGACGTTGGTGTCGTTTTTACAGCAGGGGGCTGGATTCAGAGATGAGATTAGGGACAATTCTACTTCTTTAAGTCTTACCTTGGAAGCCGGTGCGTCCTTCTTTCCTGTCTCCGAAGTAACCTGGTTGACATTGCAATGAATATCAGATTACGAAAATGTTCATTCAACTCACTGGTAACAAAGGTTCGTGAAGTGATCGCGAAAGAGCTGGTTCCTCATTTGCATGTCGTTGTCGCTCGCCGGTAGGCTCCTCAAGTAAATCGCCCACTTGCTTGATTATCACCTCTGAAGTCGCGGCAGCTCGATCATCGTTCTAAGAGCATAGCAGGTTGGTGACAGCATTCTTCAGAAAGAGGCGAAAATCACCTTCTCTACAGAGTCCTCAGCCACAGACATACCCTGCTCACTTTTCTCTGCCGATTCAGGTGGAGTTTTGCAACGTTTATTAGGATACAGCGCCGCAAGATTCTAAAGGACACGGACAGTCATGCGTTTGTATCTAAAGGGAAGACAGCGTTCGACGTACGTGTGGATATTCCAATGGCTGCGAACCACGGTTCACAGATTAACGATTGGTACTTTGTCCGTATGGAAGAGAACGTACGACATTGTTTTCGTCGTGATCGTGCATCTGCTTACGCTTCAACGACGGTCCTCTAGCCACAGCTAGCAAACGCTGATCTGGAGTGGTTATTTGTTCCGCAGGAACCGTTCTCGATATACTCTGTGTCTCAGCTCCTTCAGAAGAATTGGACGAGGAAAGTTCAACGTGATCCGGAACTGTTGGTACTCTTGTGCCAAACACGGGATTGCTCTTCGGTATTTCTGCCTGGTTTGGCAGCTCGCTTTCTCTGGAGTTTATGTCTTGTTGACTGTGCCTGAACAAAGGAATGGGAAAAGTACAAACGAGTAATTGAACAAACTTACAACTCTATCCTTCGCCTTTTGGCATAAACATATCCCACTGTCGCAGCAAACGTCGCCATTCCACAGTAAACAAAATTGAAATCGGCAGTCGGAAACATCTTGTGGTCAGCGAAGGCTGAACTAGAGGAGGATGATAATAGTTGGAACCGAGGAGTAGCGAACGAGGATGATGAGCCTTAAATGTCACCGATAAAAGGATGCGCGATTCCTGCATGTTTTTTTTTTTCGGAGCCTTGCAGCAACCTCACGTTCTTGGTAGCATCACAGGCAATGCTGTTATCCGCTCAGATGACATCGTTTAGCACAGCTAATCATGGAACATGCGTCTAACATAAGGATACCAGACACGGACTGTTCTATTAGGGTTAAGCGTTGGACGTGAATCATGTGCTCACGCAAGCCTGAACCTAGCAGAAGATAGTAATCTGAAAGACGGGATATGGTGGTGGCTGACAGGCTGCTGGAAACGGCGAAGGGAATCAGGAGATCGCTATAAATAGGGCAACAAACTACTTATACTAGCCAGAGAATCTACACCAAAATGTAAAATCCCATGCCGAGGTGTAGATAATCGCTATATACCTTGCCTATTCTCACCACGTTCAAAGAATCTAGTTCACAAACTGAATTTACTTGACACCCATTTAGATACACGCAAACACCAAGTTCAAGGTGCTTTTCTTCTTTCTCGATTAAATACAAGGTCAAATTTCACGATTCCACTATAAGTACTGGAACTTCCAGAAACAGAGGAAAGTAAGTACAACCTGAAAACAACTCGAATCACTTCTCTCTGTGTTTCATTTCATGAGCACGTCCTAAAAGTTCTACTTAGATATTCTGATGGACTACAATAGTCTCAGCTTGGTCTATTGTAGTTATGAGTCCGTCTCTTTCTTGAAATATAAATTTGGAAAGAAAGTTCGTCATACTTGCTCTGAGTTTCTTGTAGAGTTGAATTGAGAGAATTCGATGAGAGCTCAGAGAATGTCTTCAAACTCGTTCAAAAAAAAGTAGAAAAAAAAGTAGAAAAAAATGCTCACTGGCAGGGTCGAACTGCCGACCCTTGCATGATATGCGCAGGTATTCACATGCCCTCATAAGTACAATGCTCTACCACTGAGCTAAGCGAGCTATGAATATGGCTGGAGTGCAGCATATACAGCTCTGAACTAGCTTGAACAGATGTCTCATCTTCGATAGGGGTCGAGCATACTGTGGTTCTAAGCTCAAGGATTCGAAGGTATAATGGATTGAGCAGTAATGATTTGGATACGCTCAATGTATCCACACCTATATCCAATAATTTTCTTTTGGCAGCGTATCAGTCTCACATATACAGCGATCCTCTGACGGAAGAAAAGTACTGACTCAAAACTGAGGGTCCCAGGCTAAACTTTGTGGTATGCGTGTTTCAATATTTATCAATTCTTATCTACCCGCCCTGACTTTTGGAGTCTCACCAATATCTGATGTTCAATACAAATACCGTCCGGTTCAATACGCGACCAGTTCTGGCGACTGTGTTTTCCGAATTACCGAGCACGTGGGCGTGTCAAATTCTCACGGTGACGTGGAACTTGCGAATTCATAATTATAAGCTCAAATTCATATCGCGACTAACCCTCTCAACTTATCCAGCAATGTGGAACACTCAGGCTATTGCGTTAACGCTGGTCTTCACTTCAACGTTTGCCTCTGCTGCAATATTTCCCAAGGACACTGTAGTCAAGATGCTTGATCCAAAGGGATTCCGGAAAGTTATGAAGGCCAATGTAGGTATAATCGAAGTTCAATCGTGAACGCATACTCACTCATGCATTAGGAAACCACTATGGTAGCTTTTGTGGCCCCTTGGTGTGGTGTTAGTACAAGGCATTCTACTTATGAACCAATTGATTTATCTCCCGAGACAGCACTGTCAGCGAATGGCGCCAGAATACAGCAAAGCCGCATTAGGTCTTTATCCTCTCATTCCTACATATGCCGTTGATTGCGACGCCGATGCCAATAAACGTCTCTGTCATGATCAAGTGGGTAGAGCTCTGATTCTCATGTCGTACTTTCACTCACAAGCAGCGAGTAGGGCGTTCAAGGATTTCCCACAATCAAAGTCAGAACTAATTCTTCTTGCCAGTCTTGGCGCTTCTGACATTGTGAATATCTAGCTTTATCCTCGAGGAAAACAGCTCAACCCATTGACCTATGATTCTGGTGATCGATCTTCAAGTTCGTTTTTCTACTGGGCATCTAGGCGTGTGCCCAACCACATCAAGAAAATTGGACAGTTAGATGACATTCAGCGATGGGTGGAAGAGGTGTTTCTTCAAACTGCAAGATTCCGTGGCTCACACTAATCATCTGGTTCAGAGTGCAGAACGCGGACTTCCTCGCGCGCTTCTTCTAACAAAAGAAAAGATCATTCCTTTACTATGGACCGTTCTAGGCAACAAATTTGCAGGGAAAATCGAACTCGCGTCCCACCGTGATCGCAAAGGGAAAAGTTCTGTGGCAATGGGTTACGAAGCAGGCGAACAGAAATCATCCAAGGTGCTAATATACGCACCAGGATCAACAACTCCCGTGCGATACGAAGGTAGACACGCTTAATTCAATCCCCACCAGAACTGAGTGTCCTGAATTCTGCCAGGTATAAACAAACTTGACTCTCTTTCCAAATTCTTCGAATCAGTCATCGATGGTACTGCCGACCTCAAGACTGTCAATGAAGAAGCCGCTTCTGAGGAATTCGTTCCAGACGAAGCGGAGCTCGAAATTGAGCGCAAGCAAGAGGCCCAGCGTATTGCTCTCGCACATGGAGGATTCGCTAACTTCATTGACTTTGAGGACGCTCTCAAGAAGGGTCACAATCCGCACGGCTCACAAGGATATCCGGGAATGATGGGCGATATGCCGAAGAAGGTGAAGGAAACTGAAAGTGAGTCAAAAGTAGAATCAATGGTGGAAACTGGAGATGCCAAAGAGCAAGCTACATTTGCTGCAAGTTCCGCAGAAATGCCAGCACCTACTGCTGCTCATACTCCGGAACCGTCAGAAGTACCAACGGAGGAGACAAAGGCGTCTGACCCAGAGCCCGCGTCAGTTCCCAAAGACGAATTATAATTCAGGCCGGAGGTTTATTTGTTGTTAGGGTTAAAACATAACATATCATTATTCAACCTGGTGTACGATTTTCTGGATCATTATCCCATGCAACTAACTATTCGTAGTATATATTCATTTTTTGTCGGATGCAATGCAGATGAACGACCATGTGGGTATCTGTGCAGATTGATTGGAAACAATGTGTGGTATTAAAGTATGCGGCACAAGTACCCCGAAACAAAGATCCTCAATGACTCGTACATATCATGAATCTGAAAAACAGAGACACACGAAAAGTGCCAATGTCAAGAAGTACCGAACGAATTGAAGGGTTGTCAACACATGGAAGCTTAGTTGTCATGAATCGCCCTTGAGACCGCTCTACAGCTCTACATCCCATCAACCTCAGGTGCAACAATCGCGGTAAGAAATTCAGTGTCCATTGAAAATCCCATTGCCAAGCCCAAGCATCGGTCACAAGAATAGTGCGAGGGTCATCGCGGTGCTCATAACACCGATGGCCACGGACCACATTCTTGCGTCGACAGCGAGTCCGAGCCCACCATTTGCATTTGCTGAGCTCGAAGTTGCAGCAGCTTGGTCCGCCCCGGTAGTAACAACAGGGGTGACAGTCTTTGCACTTCCGGCACCAGAGGTGTTACCAGAAACAGTGACTACACTAGTAGTACCTCGAGCACTTGCAGCAGTAGAAGTAGACGTAGTGATAGTGATGGCACTTGATGAAGACGATGAGACGGAAGCTGAAGTAGCGGGGACACTACCGGAAGTCACACCGCTCGCGAAGGACGGTGCAGCACTCGCACTAGACGGGTTAACGAGGGCACCATTGCCCCAGGCGATGGTTTCACCATCTGGTTGAGTGCTGTTAGGCGGTGTGGTGGTTTCACCTGATGAAGATGCGATGGCAAATCGAGTGGTCCAGACAGGGTCCCCGGTTTCAGTTGGTGAAATAAACTGGTAGAAGTAAATGGCCGAGTAGATAGTGACCTCGGGACAAGTCCAACTGTATGAACCAGATTTTGTGCCATCCAGACCGGTAGCGACAGCTACAAAAATGAATGCGTAAAAAAGATTATACACGGAGAGAAATTCGCATACTGGTCAAAAACACCATGTCGAAGTTATCTCCGGTCATGAGCTCGATGGCCATGTTGGACCAGTTAGAGCTTGAACTAGAATCGCCTGTCCAAGTGATAGAACATGTCGAACCCGCGTTTCCGGTGGATGGTGTATCAGGCACAACATCAGCGCGAGCAAGGAGGGTAGAGGCTGCAGCAGCGGAGAGAACGACGAAAGAGAACAAAGAAACCATAGGATGTTTGATCAAAGGTAGAACTGGAAAATTTTAAGAACGAGCTTGCGAAATTTACATCTTTATATGCTCACCTTGAGTGTTAGCAAGGCTGTGATGAGTACAAAAGAGTGACAGTGTAGGTAAAGAGCGTGCGGTGAAAATGTCAACGTTGTCGTCCTGAAAAACGTTTAAGTATGCAGAAATTCAGGGCGTATTCATATGATATCAATCGTGGGAACGATATATATGCTTAAGCGCTGAAGCGCTGCGGTAGTAGTTATTGAGCGCTGCCAGGGTGCAATCAATATCGGGAGTTGGTCCTACAGTGACAGCAAGCCATTATCTACACCCCATATTTAAAATGCTCGCTCATGCACCAAATTTTGGCTGACAACCACTATGACTGCTCACAAAAAGCCTACAAGGCTCCCCCACTGCTCATGTAACACCCAATATATGAGGCCTGCTAGGCAGAGATGGTTCTTGGTTGGAGTACTAGAGTCTAGCCATTATCCTTCTTTTGCCTACTTTTTTTTTGAATGTATTGTATTGCTATGGCCTTCCTTTGTAACATAATGGCAGATACTAAATACTGTGAATTAGCTTTGAGATCCTAAAAAACCAGTGGGTGTCATGAAGTGAGCTGCCCTACTATTTACTGTTACTTTGAATACACACCAATCTATCACTTTTACCTATATTATCCAGTCCAGAACCTGTTTCCATTGCTAGTATGAGACCACTGTAAAACACTCTCTAAGGTCAATACCTGAAAGTCCAATAATCACCAACTTGGTGTTTTATCCTTAAAATTCTGTGCAATTTCTGTGACACTCTGTCCCTTCCCCTGTTTCAGATATTGGACGGTTTCATGGGCCAATTGACTCAAGTTAGATCTTCAAGGCCTGAAAAGAATTCAGCCCAGTACTTATTGAATGGCACCTGATTATGGCTAAAGTGTCAGCGACTCGATAGCTTTTATACGATGTAGCCAGGCGTCACGCAAGCCGAGATGGTCAAGTCAAACGAAGTGAATGAGGGAGGAAAGGTCTTTGATTCTTGTCTAGCTACCGAGGAGAATAGACGAGATCAGAGATAGAGACTACTCTAAGAAATGCCCTATCTTATATACATATTCTGAAATGAACCCATGGGAACTATCTCACGTCATAACTATGAGGCTATACAACGATCTGTCAAAGGTTGACAGACATGAGAGAATTCTCACACTGTCAATCTGTCAATAGTCTGACAGACATGAGAGAGTTGTGTTGACAGCGCGGGAATGACATTCTGTGAGAAATGCGTTGACATTGCGAGAATGTCAAGGTTGTCACATGTATGTAAATAAAAGAAAAGGAAAAGATAAAATAAGATAGACAAAAAGAAATTGAAAAAGAGTCAGTTCGTAACATCACCCTCTCCTTAGGGCACGAGTTCCACGATGTGCTTGTTGTAAAAGAAAGTTTTCGGAGGGTAGTGAAGCGAGATTGGGTTCTGTGTCGGCAAGAGGAAGGGGTCGAAACAATTCTGTAGGGAATAAAGAAATAGGGATTTCAATTCGACGAAATATTGCGGGTTTTGGTTTAGTCGGATTCTTTTCATGGAATTCCTTGAGCAATTGGTCAACATTTGTAAGATTTGACCGTGGTTCCCATGTCTGCTCATGTGAACCATATCCCTTCCATTGGACTTTATATTTGATTCCTCTTCCTACTTTCTTCGAGTCAAGGATTTCTTCTGCTTCAAATTCTTCTTCTCCTCCTACAACAACAGGAGGCGGGCGTTTGTTTCGGGGTTGTGTAGGAAAGCTAGGTTCTTTATACGGAGTGAGAAGAACTTCGTTGAAAACATTGTGTACATGTTTCCATGTACGTGGGATTTCCAGTTTATAGGAACTGGCACCTATCTTCTGCTGGATCATAAACGGTCCATACCTCTTGTCACCTAATTTCTTCATTGGGCGATCTACCGACAGGTTGGTTCCTTCTAGCCACACCTTGTCACCAACCTTGTATTCTATACCCTTCTTCCTCTTTCCGTCATACTGCCTCTTCATCTCTACCTTTGCTTTCTCTAAAGCTGATCCTACTTCCTTTCGTATCTTCTTCATTCCATCTACGAAAGCTTGTACTGAGGGGTTGTCCGAAGTCATTTGAGTTGCCGTGCCTTTATACGGGTGTCTTCCTGTATCTGCATAGAAGGGAGAAACTTTTGTCGCTGAATGAACTTTGTCATTGTAGTTGAACTCTGCTAAGGGTAACCATTCATGCCAATTATTTTGTTGGTAATTAATGAACAAACGGAGATATTGTTCAATCTCTTGGTTTGTTCGTTCCGATTGACCATTTGTCTGTGGATGGTACGCTGTGGTGAAGTTTGCTTCAATGCCTAGAAGTCGATAGAGTTCTTTCATGAACCTCGAGTGATACTGTGGTCCTCGATCATGAACTATCTTGCGTGGAAGTCCATGGGTGGAGAAGATGGAATCTCGATAAATCTTTGCCATTCCTTCTGAAGTGACTGTGGTATGGGTTGGTACAAGTCTCAGTCTCTTTGTGAAGTGGTCGATGAAGATTGCAATCGCATTGTAACCTCCAGATTCAGGAAGTTCTCCAATCATGTCAGTACCAATTACTTGCCAAGGTTCAGTTGGAACGGTGTGAGGATGAAGATGTCCAATGGGTCGAGTGCGATGAGACTTTGTCGCTTGACACTTCTCGCAACCTTCCACATACTTTCCAGCATCTCGAGTAATTCCTGGCCACCAGTAATCACGAGTGACGAGTTCTGCTGTTTTGTACTGTCCAGGATGTCCTGCAAGTGGTGAATCATGGTACTTAGTAAGGATTTTGGACCTAAGTACTCTGTTCTTTGGTACATAGATTCGTCCTTTCCACTCAATAATCCCTTCAGTTTCTTTCCACTCAGGGTTGTTGGCATCGAGGTTATCCTTCACAAGTCGATCAACGTGGTTTCGATTCTTTTGGATTTCCAACAGGAATACATCTTCTGGTGAGGAGATGTTGAGGGCGCGAATGAAAAATTCTGGCTTTAGAAGGACGATGTTCTCGTTGTCCTTTTCCCCCGTCTGAAGACCTGTCATCCTTGACAGGATGTCAACTTTTGTCATTGTCTTTCCTGGTCGATGGACTAGATTAAAATTATATTCCGCAAGTTCAAGAACCCATCGAGCTTGTCGTCGATTTAGCTTTTGGGGTTTCTTGAAATACTGTAGGTTTGCGTGGTCTGTGAAGATTTCAATCTGTTCTTCGGCTCCAAGAAGATATTGACGCCAATCATCGAGTGAGTCCATAATCGCCATTAATTCCTTGTCATAAATCTCGTAGTTTCTTTCAACTTCATTGAGTGAACGAGATCGGAATGCTACAGGCCACCATTTTCCATCGACAAATTGAGAGAGACAACCACCATTTGCAAAGTCAGATGAATCAGCTTCAAGTCTAAACTTTCCATGATTTCGGGGAATGAGGAGGACTACTTCTTCACAGATTCGACACTTGAGTTCGTCGAATGCATACTGTTGGGTCGTTGTCCATTCCCAGACTGCATTTCCAGTAAGTTTTGTCAATGGCTTGGCAACTTTGCTAAATCCTCGAATGAATCGCCTGAAGAAGTTACAGAAGCCAAGGAACTGTTGGACATCGTGTTTCTTCAATGGGGTTAACCATTCTCGTACAGCTTTGACTTTCTTTGGATCCATTCGAATCGTTCCGTTCTCAATGATTATTCCAAGGTATTCAATGGATTTTTTCTCGAAAGAACACTTCTCAGGCTTGAGGAAAAGTTTGTGTTCTCGCAGAATGTCGAGGACTCGATTTACAATTATGCGATGACTTTTCAAGTCATTTGTAAATACGAGTATATCATCCATGTAGACTATGACGTGTCCTTCATTTATCAAATCTCGAAGGATATGATTCATGAATCCTTGGAATGTCGCCGGGGAATTGGTTAGTCCAAAGAACATAACGGTTGGTTCAAATAATCCTCGATTGGTCCTGAATGCAGCTTTCCACTCATCACCTTCTTTAATCCGTATATTGTTGAATCCCCATCGAATGTCCATCTTTGTGAATATCTTAGCACCCTTCAATTGATCAATAAGCTCCTGAATGAGAGGGAGTGGATATCGATTTTTAATCGTCATTTCATTCAGTTTGCGATAGTCTTGTATTGGTCTAAGGGTACCATCTTTCTTTTTGATGAAGAAGAATGGTGAGGCCATCGGGGATGTCGAGGGTCGAATTCGTCCGGTTCGAATGTTTTCTTCAAGGAATGCATCCAATGCTTCTTGTTCCTTCGGGTTCAAAGGATATATCTTACAATCGAGTGGTTTAGAACCAGGTGTTAACTCAATTGCATGATCCCAAGGGCGTCGTTGTGGTAATTGATCAAATTCCTTTTGACTGAAAACATCCGGGTATTTGTTTATATACGGAGTGGAAGTGTCGAAGTGTTTTCGTGTTTCTTCTTCCGCCTTCTTCTCTGTCCATTTCCTGGAATCTACCTGTTCTTGCACATATCGATCCCAATCAAACACGAAAAGTCTCTCGCCGTCTTCAAGTACTGCTCTTGTTTGAATATCTTCAGGCGTCCAAAAGTGAGGATTATATCCACACCGAGTCGGACATCGGTCAAAAGTAACTTCTGATTTAATCCAGTCGATACTTGGATTATGATGTCGTAACCAATCCAATCCTAAGAAGATATGTTGTTCGCCAAGGTTAACAACGCCAAATTGAATCCGTTCCGAATGATCTCCGATGGTTACGCGGACTTCAGCATATTTGGTTATGGAGCCGTTCTCATTGAGTGTTCCATCAGCATTGTAGACAGGTACTCGAATAGGTAGGTCTTTGGTCGGAATCCTATGTCGTTCAACAAAGTTTGCATCAATGCATGAACCTGTAGCTCCACTGTCGACTAGTCCTTGTGTAACTATTTGTCGGTTGTCCTCTAATGTTTCAACAATGACTGGGAGTTTTAAGCTTTTTCCATGTGTTCCACGGATGTAGCTTTTCTTTGTCGCAAGACTTTTAACGGCTTCGACTGCGGCTTTCCAGTTTAATGCGCGTATTTCCATGACGGTTTCCTCCGAAGCTTCTCTTACTCGCGAGGAAGGCATCCATATCCTTAAAAGTATGACGGCTTTTGTGAGATCTTCTTCTTTCAGCCTTTGAGCAGTCCATTCTGCTGTGTTGGGTATGTATCGTATAGGTTTTTGTACTTCGGTTGGTTTATTAAATGTAGATGCGTGTTTTTCTACATTATCATACTTAATAGTGAAATCTAGTCCACTATCTACTATGTCCGAAGTATTTAAATTAGAACGCTCCGCCAGACCTATGCCTACTGGGGAGCTCTTATAAAACCCATACTGTTCACCCACGCGGTGAACGAATTCATGTCCATACCAGCTGGTAACCCTGGTACTACATCTACACTATTTACGTTAGTTTCTTCACTAACGTTGTCCGTTCTCTCGCTATCATAGTTCATAAGTTCTACGCTACGGACCGCGGCTCTGTTCTTCTTTGGGCAGTTCCTACTAATGTGGCCTTTTTCGCCACAGTTGAAACAAAGGCCATTTACCCTTGCTCGATCCAGGTCCATGGGTCGTCCCGAACCTCCAAAGGTCGTCCCGGACCCATCGCGTCTTGCTATTATGGGGGTAGATCCTACCACTCGAGGTCCTTCCCATCTCTTCTGCTCTTGCCTGCCATAGGCTTGTTGCGTGGATCCTTGACCACGACTTTGTCCTTGTATGCTGTTACCCCAGCTCATGTTGTTGTGTCCGCGTTTCTGTTCATCGTAGCGGCGGCGGATTAGATCATTGGCTGTGACGAGTTTCTTTAACTCGTCGTAGCTGCCAAACTCCTCTGTCCTCGTTCGGACTAGATCGCTCATGATGTTGAGGTTGACTGCTCTTTCAGCCAACTGAAGAACATATTCGCTTCTCTTGTCGTACCCTGCTTCCTTCAACAGGAGTTCAAACTCCTTGAAAAAGTCGTCGGCTTTCATACGACCTTGCTGAATGCGATTCAGCTTATCCATTGCCTCCTTCTTCTGGGAGACGTTAGAAAAACTGCACTTTAGTTCTTCTAGGAATGCTGCGAAGTCTACGTTCCAATCACCAGCGACTTCATCCTGGTGATCACTGGTGTATACTTCCGCCCAGTCATCAGCTCTGCCTCCTCGAATGTAGGACATTGCTACATTGATGGATTCGTTATCGTTATTGACCTGCTGTGTCCTTCGCAGGTCATGGATGTACGCAAGGAGTGTTCGGAGCCATGCTCGGAACTTGGAGGTATCTCCTGTAAATACATCAGGTTCTTTAACGATAGTTTTTCGGGAGAATGAGGTGTTGGAGTTGGAGGTGATGGTAGCGGCGGTAGTAGCGGAGGTGTTGGCATGCATGGATTGGTTGGATGGGTCAGACATTTCTGAGCCGAGTTCAGTAGCGAATGAAGGAGTAGGAGTAGGTGATCCTAAATGGATGGTTGAATCCGGCGATGCGGGAGAGGGAGAGCGAGATGGGTATGGAAGTGAAAAATCCTGAGGTCTTGACGAGAACGCCAGGATAGGAGGGGCAGGTGCTTAGAGGTAGAGGCTCGTGTTGATTTATGTGTTAATCCAGAAGGCTGTCTACGTTCGCTCCTCGCGCAACGTTGCCTTTCGGGTCAGAGACAAAAACACTTTATGCTCCAACGCCTACTATCGAATCTTCCGAAGAAGAAACTCGATATCCTGTTACTAGCCCTGATTTACACTCCTTGGTAGGAGTCAGGCACACTAGAGAGAGTGTTTTCCTCTCAGCACGGGTTGAGCCGTACCACAGTGTCTCGATGTAGGTATGTACTAACAAAGTGTCTAGGTCAATGCTGGCCTTAACACAGACGAGTTATGGAAAAGGAGGTGGACAATGGGGAAAGACGAAGGAGGTATAGGCTTGTTAGTGATGATATGAAAAGAATAAGTTTGCAACGTAGCGACGTCCGGTATCCAACCAAATGTCGAAGATTTGGGTCGTGACGGGTGGGTCGATAAGGATCTCTGATCTTCTGTCAGCGACTCGATAGCTTTTATACGATGTAGCCAGGCGTCACGCAAGCCGAGATGGTCAAGTCAAACGAAGTGAATGAGGGAGGAAAGGTCTTTGATTCTTGTCTAGCTACCGAGGAGAATAGACGAGATCAGAGATAGAGACTACTCTAAGAAATGCCCTATCTTATATACATATTCTGAAATGAACCCATGGGAACTATCTCACGTCATAACTATGAGGCTATACAACGATCTGTCAAAGGTTGACAGACATGAGAGAATTCTCACACTGTCAATCTGTCAATAGTCTGACAGACATGAGAGAGTTGTGTTGACAGCGCGGGAATGACATTCTGTGAGAAATGCGTTGACATTGCGAGAATGTCAAGGTTGTCACATGTATGTAAATAAAAGAAAAGGAAAAGATAAAATAAGATAGACAAAAAGAAATTGAAAAAGAGTCAGTTCGTAACATAAAGTTTGGGAGACATAGGGTGGCCCAGTCTGCCTGCACCTTCTGCAAGGACCCCAAAGCTGTAAAAGTAATCAATTCTCAGAACACACCTATTGTTACATCCATGCAAAGTCCAACCATTGTGGCCCTCATGATTGTCTCCCAGCATTTGACTTCATTCTGCTTGTCCCTGTCAGCGACTCGCTAGCTCACGATACAAGCCAGGCGTCACACAAAACCGAGATAGTCAAGAGAAGTGATAATGGTTAGAGAGAAAAGATTCTTGATTACTGTCTAGCTACCAAGGAGAATAGACAAGATCAGAGATAGAGACTATTCGACAAAATATTCTACTTTATATACATATCCTAAGATGAGTCCATGGGAATCATCATGAGTCGTTGCCATGAGGCTATACAATAAGAGTTGCTCGTATCCATAAGTAAAGCTGTCCATATACAACGATGAAACAATGAGGCAATATAAAAGAATGTATGTAGACGGCCTAGATCTGTCAATACTTTGACAGACATGAGAGAGTCGTGTTGACAATTGATGATATCATGGAAACAGCAAGGCTGCCGCATGTTCATAAATAAAAGAAAAGGAAAAGATAAAAGAATAATACAAACGCTCGTATAAGCGCTTACAGCGCTTAGCATACCTAAAGAGTGAGTGAGCGTCTAAAGTATTAAAAGGAAATAAAAAGAAGAAAAGAGTCTATTCGTAACATCCGGGAGGATGGACTCTTGGTTTGCTTCCGCTGAACAGCCTGATGAGGGTGTTTCATGAATGGGTTTCAGGGTGTAGGGCTCGAGTCATAGCCCCGGGAAATTTTCCTTTGTCTTTTGGACATATAAACTGATTCTGTTACGATCATGCGCATCGACCGCATCAGACCGACACCACTATCGATCTAGCTCCGCATACTGCTGCAATTGTGCGCATTGATCCAACTATCGACCCGACTCACCGACCTGACTCGCAACAAGTCCATCATTGATGCGACGCACCGATGATATTGATCAAGGTGAATTGGTTCCGCAATTCTTATCTTCCCCTATCCTATATCCCATCGCTATCCCTTTGGATGGGCTATGCACCTAGACCACCGCCGTTACCTTATTAGTTAGTCTTCTTCCTATCCGCACTCGCTATCTTTACTCTTGATCCGTCATAACTACTTTAGGATATTTCGTAGCGATATCAGAGATAGCGTACATAGTATAAAGGACCTGCGGATGTAGGTAGAAGCCCTTAGCTTTAATATCGACCTGGTATGACCCCAACCTGGTACGACCTCTACATTAATATCGCTGTATGACTTGATTCGACTCGGATATAATCCTATCGAATTGATATGACCCTAATATCATACTCTACTTCTCTATCTTCTTCTCCAACCCCGTTCGACCCTGTCGATCTTTAGTCGACGCTACTTCGATCTCGAACGGACTCGACACGGACCACGCAGCGTAGCGAGGGTATTGTCAATAGCAGTACCGAAGGTCCACTCGATCTGCACGCTCCTAACAGTATATTAAAGCTGTACTCTCTACGCTGAACTAATTCCGTTTTTCTTTTCTTATGGCTTCTCGAACTGGCCAAGCGGAACAACCTCACACCCCTTCATCCAAATCTGCGACTCCATCGATTCCGACGACCTTGCTACTGGTAGGCTCGGAAACATAGTCCGCAGCTATGGTACCCCGGGACGACGCGAGAGCTGCGTCAACTGGTGCATACTATCAATGGGGAATCCGTTCTCAACAATCCGCTCTTTCGAAACATGCCAAACCCTTTATGATATCCTGATCTACACACATTCCTTACGATTCCACTCACATTCCGATTTCGTTCAACACACTCCTTGACTCCGACTCTATGGACAACTTTGTTGACACAAAGTTCTTGTATTTAATTTCGATTCCGACTGCTCCGACTTCCACTCCGATCAATCTTCGACTCTTCAATGGCTTGCTGGCCTCGAAACCAATCTCCGAAACTCGTTTACTACAGATCCAACTCTCGTCCGGCGAGCTTGTACCTTTGGACTTTTATGTCACCCTTTGGATTCCTTATGCAAAGCTGTTTTAGGTTATAGTTTTCATTCCCGCTGTCACAAAGAGGTGACGACGGCGGCAAGACTGAGCGGAAGCGGACAGATACTGATCCCAACGACAAAGTTATATTCATAATAAATACTGAGGAGTAAGTAAAGACATACCTGATCCCAACGACAAAGAGGTCAAGATAAGGGATCAGGTTGTGGGGGCTGGCTTATATATACAAAGGTAAGGTACGGGAATCATGATGTCATACTGTATAGTTCAGGAACGAGGAATGGAACGGAATGGACTGGAAGGTTCCGGATCGATCATGATAGGTAACAGTGATGGAATGATGTATTGTAAAGAAAAGGAAAATAATAGGGGCGGCTCACTTCATGACATTACCCCCCTCCTTATGACCATTGCCCTCGATGGTCAAGCCTTCGCCGCCCGGGGGTGTTTCTTGTGGAATTTTCGGACTGTAGCTGGCGCATGTTCCAAATTTTGAGCCGGTTCCCATGAATTATGCCCTGCATCGTAACCCTTCCACTTCACCAAATACTCTAACTTCTTCCATCTAACCCGACTATCCAAGATCTCCTCCACTTCATACTCCGGCTCGTCTTCATCCTCTAGGTACACTGGTTCTGGTGGTGGCCCAATCTGGCCGTTGACAACATTCCCCCTCCATGGGTATAGCTTGTCAACATGGAAAACGGGATGAACACGGTCCAGGGACAACGGTAAGTCCAGACGATAGTCCAGGGGTCCAACTTTGTCCAAGATTGTGTATGGTCCGAGCTGTCGATCCCCCAGCTTCTCGCTGGACAGTTGGAGCTTAATGTCCTCTGCGCTCAGCCAAACCCGGTCTCCCACCGAAAATTGGTGTGCTTTTCGTTTTCCCCTCTCGTAGCTTTCCTTTTGCCGTCGTTTCCCTAGGTGTAGAGCCGCACCGGCATCCTGTCGTGCTTCTCGAAGTATTTGGATACGGTCGTCCACTGCTGGAATCCCACTACGTTGACCCACCGGAATGTTGAATAGAGGCAGATAACCATAGGTAAGCTCGAACGGGGACATCCCCAGGGCTGAATGGGTGCGGGAGTTGATCACAAACTCCGCCATCGGTAAATGCTCTGCCCAGTCGTCTTGACGTCGTCCCACGTACAGCCTGAGGTACTTCTCGACTTCCTGATTTGCCCGTTCAGTCTGTCCGTTCGCTTGCGGATGGTAGCCCGAGGTGAGGTTAGACTTGATTCCCAGCCGAGCAAGCAGGGATCACATCAACTTTGCTGCAAATTGGGGTCCTCGGTCTGAGACAAAGCGGAGGGGGAGTCCATGAAGGCGAAAAATTTCGCGGTAGTAGATGTCAGCGACACCTTCCGCTGTGACTGCGGTTGTACAGGGGATGGCGTGGATTTGCTTGCCATAAAGGTCAGTGCAAACTAGGATGGCGTCATAACCTTGCGACTGGGGTAGTTGTGTGATCAGATCCACTCCCACCTCTTCCCACAAGCCCGCAGGCACCTCCAGGGGTTGCGTTACCGCTCGGGGGTGTCTCTGTATCTTCTTCCTCACACAAATCTCGCATCCCGCAACGTACTTTTCCACAAAAGATCGTAAGGTGGGCCACCAAAAATGTGTGCTCACCAGGTCGAGCGTACCATGAAGTCCTGGATGGCCCGCCGTGGGGTTGTCGTGGCATTGTTGTAGCACTTCGGTTCGCAGGTTCTCGACTGGTGGAACGTATACCCTACCTCGATGATAGACCAATCCATCATCCTCTTCCCATTCCGCAATTCCATCGGCCAAGCATTGAAGGCCTTTCTTCCGCAGCTCTTCTAACCCTTCCAGTACCTCCGCCTCCCTCTGCGATGCTTTCCGAATACGGTCCTCTAGCGGGTTCTGTAGTGAGTTTGCTGCAATCTGCACAAAGTGAGCTGGCTTTAGGACCGTTTGTTGTTGGTTGTCTTCGCTGTCCAACACTTGGTGTGTTGCCATACGGGAAAGGGCGTCAGCCTGTGTGTTTGTTTTCCCTGGGCGGTGAATAAGCTGAAAATCAAACCGGGATAGCCATAGTGCCCATCGTGCTTGCCGTCGACTTAGGTCCTGGGCGGAGCGCCAGAACTCTAGGTTTGCATGGTCAGTGATGATCTCAAAGGGTTGTGGTGACCCTTCCAAGAAACTTCTCCAATCCTTCAGCGCTTCGATGATAGCAAGCATCTCTCGGTCGTAGATTTCATAATTCCGCTCTGCTGGTTGCATGGAGGCCGATCGGAATGCCACTGGGTGCCACTGACCATCGTCTTGCAGCTGCATTATGGCCCCTCCAGTTGCAAAGCCTGATGCGTCCACCTCGAGTCGAGTGAGCCTGTCGGGGTCCCAAAGAGCCAGCACGGGTGCTGAGATGAAAGCTTCCCGGAGTGTGTCAAACGCTTGCTGCTGATGTGTCCCCCAGTCAAACTTCGTGTCCTTCCTCGTCAGATCGTTCAGAGGGCGTGCTATTCGGGCAAAATTCCGTATGAAACGACGATAGAAATTAGCAAACCCTAAGAATCCTCGCAGCTCCCGTAGGTTCTTTGGTGTTGGCCAGTCGCGGACTGCCGCTACCTTTACCGGGTCCATGCGGACCTCCCCTTCTGATATCACCAGTCCCAGGTATTCGATCTGCAGTTGTTCGAATTCACACTTCTCCGGTCGTAGGTACAGGTCGTGTTTTTCTAGCCGGGTTAGTACCTCTTGCACCACCTGTCGATGTTCCTGTATATCGTTGCTAAAGATAAGGATGTCGTCTAGGTAGACCGCCACCTTCCCCGCTGCCACTAGGTCTGAAAATATGGAGTTCATGAGTGCTTGGAAGGTGGCTGGAGAGTTGGTAAGACCAAAGAACATTACGCTGGGCTCAAACAACCCTCGATTGGTTGCGAAAGCCGCCTTCCATTCATCTCCCTCCTTAATCCGAACATTGTTGTAGCCCCATCGAACATCAAACTTGGTGAAGTACCGTGCTCCCTGCAGACGGCTGACAATGTCTGCAACCAGTGGTAGGGGGTAACGATTCTTCAGCGTGACCTGGTTGAGTTTCCTGTAGTCCTGTACGAAACGGAGTTTACCATCCTTCTTTTTCACAAAGAAGACGGGTGAGGACAGTGGTGACTTTGAGGGTTGTATATAACCCTTTCGCAGGTTATCATCCAAGAATCGGTCAAGCTCACCCTGTTCGTTTAGTGACATTGGATATACCTTGGTACGCATTGTTTCAGGTGCCCCTGGGATTAGTTCAATGGCGTGATCCCATGGCTGATGGTCCGGGAGACGTTCTGAAGCAGTTTCAGAGAATACCTTTTTGAAGTCTCGATAGGGTTCCGGGACCATTTCTTCAAAGGTTTTCACAGGTTTTGCCTTGTGTGCTTGTTCCGCCAACTGTTGGGAGTAGGTGAAACCTGCGGCGCACCAGACCTCTTCCGTTTGTTCCTGTAGGATCCCCGACTTCACCCATGCACGACGGGTTTGTCGGTTGGCTCGGATTCGGTGTATGGGTGACTCTTCATCCTCCTGGTCTTCCCTACTCTGTGGAGGTTCGGGGGTGCTAGCTGCCTGGATTGTCTCCTCGGTTTCTCCCTCTTCCGCGCTCTCTTCAACTGTGGCCCACTGCGGCTTGACTGAGAGCCGTCCCTTCTCCCAGTCAATATCTGGGTTGGCCTTTCGTAACCAAGGTAGCCCTAGGATTAGGTCTTCACTGCCCAGATTAGTTACCAGTAGGTCCGTCCATCGTTCTTGCCCGTCAACGGTCAGGGCCAGACGTGCAAAGTGCGTGATCTGCCCTGCCCGGTTGGCAGAACCATCGATGTTGAAGACCCCAATGGGCTTCCTAAGTGGGAACGTCCTTACGTGGTGACGAGCGACGAACTCTTCGTTCAAAAATAGAGCAGTGGCTCCAGAGTCGATCATGGCCGCAGTTGCTATACTGTGATTCCTGCCTCTTAGTTCTGCGTTGATTCGGAAATGCGATGAACTGGAATTCAATTCCAAAATGGTAGATATTTTACATGAGGAGAGAGAATCATACGCGGAACTAGAGTGTATAGCAAATTGGTTAACGGGTGCTCTCGATGCGGCCGAGACAGGCACCCGCTTTAAAAACCCTCCTGCGGTCCCGATGCTGGGGCCATGGCGTTCGCTCTGTTCAGGAGTTCCTGTAGTTGAGCGATCTGGGTAGAGAGATCGGGGTTGAGCGGAGTCGGCGGAGCAGGAGCGGGAACGGGAACAGGAGCGGGGGCGGAGGCGGCAATTTGAACCGATTCATTTGGGAACAGGGTAAAGGGTATTGAGGACGAAGCGGAAACTTGTTGTCTACGGGGTTGTGGGCGCTTACCACGGCCCCGCTCTAAACCCATGAACTTGTCTTGGCAGACCGATTCCAGGTGACCTCGACGACCACAGTAGCGGCAAACTGTGTCCTTGTACGAACAGTTCTTCTTCTCGTGGTTCTGTGCGCCACAGCCGTAACATCTGCCTCTCATCTGTGCCACGAAACTCTCCCTGCTATTCCCGCTGGTATGCGTGGCATCGACGTCCATGGCGTAAGAGTTGGAAGGAGGTGAGGGAGTGTGAGAGGTGCCCAGATTACGGCCTGTCATGGTAGGATCATGCATGAACACATCCACCGAAACTGCCCGTCTGATTGCCTCCTCTAGAGTGGGGGCTATCCCCTGGGCAATGTTAACCACGATGAGATTTTGTCGGATCTCGGGGTTAAGGCCACTATGGAATCGTTCGCGTAGGTCGATGTCCGAGAGTCCAGTTCGATCACCAATGTCCTTGAACTTTTGTGCGAATTCCGCTACCGTCTGGCCTTTTCCCTGTTTGAGATGTTGGATCGCATTCCGGGCCTCCATACCTGCATCGATTGATTCAAATCGAAGTGAGAAGGCTCGCACAAAGTCTTCCCAGCGTCCGTTGAATGGTGTCCTTCCATGGCTGAATTCTAAGAGGTATGGGGTGGCCCAGTCCGCCGCGTTTCCTGAGAAGAATCCTAGGGCTGCCTTTATCAGCTTATCTTCCTTGCCACTCAAGTCCGTTTGTTCCATCGCCCAGCTCTGGATCTGAGCGATGAACCGACGTGCTTCCGCACTACTGGTGCCCTTGAAGAGCTCCGGTTTGTTCATGCTTGATTTGGCTGTGGCCTTCTGTAGGTTAGCTGTGAGCTGAGCCACCTGTTCAATGAGCTGAGCCATGAGTTGATTGGCATCGACTGTGGTAGGATTGGACATGGCTGGTGGAGGAGTGGCTGGAATGGGGGTAGTGGCAGTGATAGGTATGATCTGTGTCCCGTCACTGAGGGAGGCTTCTGTGCTAATAGAATTAGCAGTGGCGTGGGGGCAGGGTTGAGAACTACAATCAGCCCAGTTCTGGTTCGGGGGACGGTGGATGTGAGTTCGGTCTTTAGTGTCAAATGCGTGCGGGTAGGCGGAGCAGTCAATGGTAGACGTGGTGGAAGCGGATCCTGCAAGGATAACCCAATCGGTAGGTTATCAGTGCAGTAAAAGATCTTGACCTAATGTCACAAAGAGGTGACGACGGCGGCAAGACTGAGCGGAAGCGGACAGATACTGATCCCAACGACAAAGTTATATTCATAATAAATACTGAGGAGTAAGTAAAGACATACCTGATCCCAACGACAAAGAGGTCAAGATAAGGGATCAGGTTGTGGGGGCTGGCTTATATATACAAAGGTAAGGTACGGGAATCATGATGTCATACTGTATAGTTCAGGAATGAGGAATGGAACGGAATGGACTGGAAGGTTCCGGATCGATCATGATAGGTAACAGTGATGGAATGATGTATTGTAAAGAAAAGGAAAATAATAGGGGCGGCTCACTTCATGACACCCGCTAGAATCCGTTGATTAACTGGGCATTGAACACACTTACTTTCCGAAATACTGACCATTCCGAATCATCGACATCTTCTCCTTCGACTGACCCTGCTGTTGTCTCCGAAGAAGAACCTTTTGAACCATCGGATCACTTCGATCCAATACCTCGTTCCGTTAAGCGGAACTCATCTCCCGTTAAACGGAGACTGTACAAGGCTCGACCACTCTCTTACAAGTTTCTTCTCGACACCAAGACTTTCTCGGATGTCTTCTATGCGAATGACTCCGAAGTCTTCTCTGAACATCACCCTTACGACCTGAAGATCGATCTGGAAGAAGGTGCTCAGTCACCTATCGGATGAATTTACCTTTCTCTAAAGAGCTCGATGCTCTTCGTGACTTTCTCAATCAATGTCTCGCCACCAGTACTATCCGACCTTCGACATCCCCACATTGCGCTCCGGTACTCTTCGTTCCGAAGACGGACGGTTTGCAATAACTATGTGTGGACTTCCGTGGCTTGAACAAGATCACGATGAAAGATCACTATCCATTACCTTTGATTTCCGACCCCTTCGACGCTCCGAAGCGAGCGAAGACCTACACCAAACTCGACCTAGCACATGCGTACCACCTGGTATGTATTGCAGAAGACGCTGAATGGAAGACTGCATTCCGAACGCGTTATGGCACTTTCGAATGGCGTGTGCTGCCTTTGAGCTCACTAACGCTCCCGCCACTTTCCAATGCTTCGTCAACAACATCTTCAAAGACCTACTCAACGTCTGTGTAATCGTCTACCTAGACGGTATACTCATCTATTCCGACAATCCTTCGAAACACTCCGAACATGTCCACGAAGTCCTCCGACGACTTTGCACGCATGAGCTATTCTACAAACCGTCAGAATGCGAATTCGGAGTCGACACGGTCAAATACCTTGGTTAGATCTTATCCCCGGAAGGTCACGATGGCTGCCGACAAGATCGAAGCTATCACGGACTGGCCTACTCCGAGGAAGGTCAAGGACTCACAGTCCTTCTTAGGTTTTGCGAACTTTCACTGTTGTTTTATTTATTATAATTATTCTGACATCGTCTACTCATGAATCGACTTACTCGGAAACCTCGGAGCAACACCGGATTTGATCACTCGACGCTGGGATGTCTTCCCTAAAGAGGGGGATATTGTCTATATGCAAACCCCGTCGATGACCGAATCTACTTTGCCAACCACTCCAACCTCCGACTTCAAGTCCTTCGATACTTCCACGACCACCCACTATCTGGTCACCTCGGTCAGAATCGAACTCTCTTCACTATCCGTAAGCACTACACCTGGCCGAAGGTCCGAGAATTTGTTCGCGACTACGTCTCATCACGTACCACCTGTGACTGCAGCAAACCTCGACAACATCGACCCTACGGACTGCTGAAACCACTGCCCGCGCCGATTCGACCTTGGGACTCGATCTCCATGGACTTCATTGAATAACTTCCAGACTTGAACGGTTACACTGCAATCATCATTGTAGTCAACCGAACTTCGAAACCGATTCTCCATCCCGACAGATGATACTATTACTCCGGAATGATTAGCTGAGCTTTTCACTATTCATGCCTTCTTTACCGACTGTGGATCGAAGTTCATCTCTGCGGAATGCAAACGAACTCGTCCCCACTTTCCATCTTTGACATCTGCATAAACCCGGACCTTTGACTTTATGAATACCTTTGACTCCGGACTATTTCTTTTATTACAGACTTGATCGATCTATTCGATATCCTCTCCTTACATCACGTACTATGAAATGACTCATGACACCCTTATCCGAATTCTCGATGGCATCCGACTCTGGAGTTGGATCACCACCTTTCGTTCCCATTCCCTATTCCTTTCCTTGTCTTTGATCCTCTCGAAGCGACTGCAGAACTTTGCAATCTTGCATCCCTGACTTTAGGACCTCCGACTGCAGCTCCGACTTCATCCTGAGGCAACTTCCAACTTCTATCGCAAAGGTGATCTTGGGAACTGGAAAACTTATTTATGGATCCGGTAAGCCTAGGTATGGCTTTCGAGGGTGAAAGCCTAACTGGGGGATACTGTTACGATCATGTGCATCGACCGCATCAGACCGACACCACTATCGATCCAGCTCCGCATACTGCTGCAATTGTGCGCATTGATCGAACTATCGACCCGACTCACTGACCCGACTCGCAACAAGTCCATCATCGATGCAACGCACCGATGATATTGATCAAGGTGAATTGGTTCTGCAATTCTTATCTTCCCCTATCCTATATCCCATCGCTATCCCTTCGGATGGGCTATGCACCTAGACCACCGCCATTACCTTATTAGTTAGTCTTCTTCCTATCCGCACTCGCTATCTTTACTCTTGATCCGTCATAACTACTTTAGGATATTTCGTAGCGATATCAGAGATAGCGTACATAGTATAAAGGACCTGCGGATGTAGGTAGAAGCCCTTAGCTTTAATATCGACCTGGTATGACCCCAACCTGGTACGACCTCTACATTAATATTGCTGTATGACTTGATTCGACTCGGATATAATCCTATCGAATTGATACGACCCTAATATCATACTCTACTTCTCTATCTTCTTCTCCAACCCCGTTCGACCCTGTCGATCTTTAGTCGACGCTACTTCGATCTCGAACGGACTCGACACGGACCGCGCAGCATAGCGAGGGTATTGTCAATAGCAGTACCGAAGGTCCACTCGATCCGCACACTCCTAACAGATTCTTTGTGATTCGATGGCCCTCAGAACTTGTACTTGTTCTGAGGGTACGTCTCTTTCCATTCACTCATTATTTACAATACTTATCATATTGATTACCTAGGGTTTTCGTGTACTTACTTAGGCACTAGGTGTTAGAGTCGTCGTGTCTCCTCATGTGGTCGCGTGGTGTTCTGGCAGTATGCACTGCGAATCCTGGTTTGCTCCCGAACGAACAGCCCTCTGTGTTCGTTTCAGGATACGTTTCAAGGGACCGTTTCGGACATGCTGTAAAATTTTCCTTGATATTTTTCGTATATATTTTCGCCCGAGGGAATCGTCTCCGCTCAGAACTCGTTTGTATTCTGAGGGTATGTCGATTCCTACTTTTCCACTCTATACTCAACTTACTTTCCTTACCTATAGTTTTCGTGTGCTTATCTAGGCTATAGGTAATTGAGAACTCGTTTGTATTCTGAGGTTTTTGTGTGCTTATCTAGGCTATAGGAGAAGCAATTCCGACACTAGGTAACAGAGAACTTGTACTTGTTCTGAGGGGCTTTTGTGTACTTACTTAGTGTAACCGGCGGCGTTGCCAGTTCTAGGCAGTTAGGGTTAGGTTTGGGGCAGTCAAGTGGATTCTTAGATATTATGTAATCTTTGGCCTTATTCTTGTTCACCTTCGTTGTATATACTCCAATAGATTGGATCTTGTGTACATCTGGTGATCTGAGGCTCACTATAGCTGGTAACCAGCTCATATCCCCCCTGGGGGTCGCTGGGCCAGCCCAATTCTTAACCACCCTGGGGTCTCTGACCCCTTGGACAGTTACACTTAGGCACTAGGTCTCGCAAATCTTGTCACACCTTAAAAGGGAACGGAAGTACAACAATATAGTAATAGTACTAAGATCCAAACCAAACATATTAGCAGTACCTTTCATTCAGTGGCTCAAATACTTGTGCCAGTATCTGGTAGGCCGACTATGAGTCAAATTTGTGTACGACATCTGGGTGAATAATCACGGGTCCTCATTTTGGCAACCATACCAGACCATACCCCATGATCTAAGCGAACCTGTACAACCGTCTTGGATCAAAATTGAGCTTAAAATTCTAATTTCCCTCAGCTCAGCATACAATGGTGGCTTCTACCTAGGTGAGGGTTTTTGAGTCACACAAAATTGATTTAATACTATACTGCTCAGTGCGAGACAAGTACGAGACAGCTTTGCTGCCTTAAAGGTTGAAGACTTGAGCGTCAACTTAAATCCAAGGACGCCTCGAGCTACCCGACCTTATCTTCGGTTTCAGGCATTCGGCTGCGTGTCAGAAACATATAAGGGATAGTACATTCTACTGCAATGTTGCATGCATTACGCGTCGGCTCAATGACGTTGGTACTCTAGCACCACATCTGTTAAGTTGTGTGGCGTTTGAACAGACCGGTAGTGGCTGGTATTTCGCTCGCTGCAGGAATTCAACTAGCTTTCTTGTCTTTCCCGTACTAATGATGGCACCGCAAAACGACCACGGGCATGTTATAAAATTTCCAGCATCCGAACAGCCGCAGCCAATATCGAGTACCCTCAATCATGCCATATTAGTTCGCCACAAATTTGAAAATCAGTCCGGACATCAATCTGGTCATTCTAGACTTGTGCTAGTGGTTCTATCGATGCTCGTCTAATGTATGACAACACAGGAGATCCTTAGTATATAAGCCATTAGTGCTCCAGCTCTTCTAAGCCCCAATCGCTCAGGATGCTTCATGAATCCCGCTCCCCAGAAGTGTTGCTCAGAGCGCCATCTATCAAGACCCATTATATCCTTCCTTCAGACAAGTCCGAGATCGACAGGTAGGCTAGAAGAGGGTCAAGAGCGCCTTACTAATCTTGACTAATTTTCCCTCTTCCCCACCGCCTTGTGCTTAGACTCAATCTGCAAAATCAGTTATTGACGCGTGAAGTTTGCGATGGAAAGCTCGTTTTTGCGCCTATGGAGCTTGAGCACGGTGATCAGGTACTCGAAAGCGGTACAGGGACTGGTGATTATGGTTGCTTTTCATATGGACCAATCGTCTGATCGCATGGCAATACTCTGTTAAGGTATTTGGGTTCTCTCCCTAGCTGAGGCGATCCCGCCTACGATCTCTCTCACTGGCATCGACATCAACACCCGTCTTTTCCGCCAGGAAGTCCCATCTAATGTATCGTTTCTCCAACGGTCCGTCACCAACCTCCCAGACGAATGGACAGAACGCTTCAAGCTCGTCAATCAGCGTCTGCTCATCGGTGGACTAACCCGAAAAGAGTGGGAAAAGGGTCTTCAGGAGATCCACCGAGTTTTGGTTCCCGGTGGCTGGGTTCAGTGTCTCGAGCCATGTATACCCTTGAAGACTGACATCGGGCCTCATACGGAACGGATGTTCGAAGTCCTACGAAATCTCCTGTCCAATAATGGACTCGTGCACAATATCGTGGAAGTTCTCGGGAGTAGATTGCCTAGAACGGGCTTCGTGAACGTGCAGATACACACTATTTCCCTTTCCGCCCACTCAAATGGAGATGAATTCAGCCACAGGACACTCATGGAATGGTTCTTCGTTGCCTTAAAGCCTGGAATGCTTGCCACAAAACTGTTATCATCCGAAGAGGAGTTTGAGAAGCTCATGCAGAGTATGTTGAAGGAATGGGATGAGTCGCCGAAGGTAGCCTGGAGCTGGTCTATAGTATATGCTCAAAAGAGAGAGAAGGATACCAGAACACATAAGTTTTGTATTTGCATGTGAGATGAATTGTATGTTATGTACATGTAGGCAGCTGTAGCTACTACTACCACTGTTTAAAAGTCCACAGATTCTTGAGCATGCCAATGAGAGCAGATAAAATTCGTTTCACAACCCGGTGCATGTAAGATTCAGAGAAATCGGCGCGCTGCTACTATGATCCTATAACGTTTTGACGAAGTCTCATCCAAGATATCATCATGTCCGTCCTCGACATCCTTCCCTTACGGGCGAGTAGGTGCCAGGATGATAGCTCTGCTAATGAGCTCCGCTGGATGAGTGCAAATCTTTTTGATGGGCCCACTTTGAAACTTTCACTTGGGTCCGGAACGATTCGTGTGTACTACAGCCGGCTGCCCAGGTGCGGGACACAGCCAGACGGGACATCGCTTGCGATCTAGACGAATTACCTCAATTGCAAAAGGGGGGACTGATGTGAGCTGTCCTAGGCTGTCCTTGGGGTCGAAGCACCGGATGCTTTGACCGCAATATTAAATATTCGGCTGGATATTCGTCCTGTGTTCGAAAAGCCTCGCTACCTGCTTTTTAGTTGCAGTATCTCTGGACGTAGTAGATGTTTCCTGTCTGACATAAGGAGCAGGCGGTGCACTACGAGATCGTAATAGGTGCTGGACGTTAATCATTATGATGAATGTTATATTCACCATAAGCTCCTTCCTCATCAAACTCTCGTAAATTTCTTCGCTGATGAGTTCTAATCAAGAAATCCGTGAGAATACAAAATCACAAAATAATATGATTTGAGTTTAGACTAGAACGTACAAGATACAGTGCTTCATTAGTGGAATGACGAAATGCTTCTGCTTCTGACTTTTGACTGCTACCACGAAGCCAGACAGCAGCAGTCAGGGTATTCAGACGACAGCTATAAGCTAGACACGATGAGCAATGGGAATGCTCACCGAGGCACCAAGTATTCAAGGACATCGATCCTTTCTCAGCAACAAATGCCAGTAGGAAATACTGGAAGATGGCCAGAGACCTCCCACGAAAACTAATCACCGTGCCAACCCAACTACGGACAGGATACATGCCACTACACGCCCATTTATCCAAGATCGGGAAGGTCAACAGCCCTACCTGCCCGAGCTGCAGAAAACACCACGAAACAGTCTTCCATTATCTCCTCCAATGCACGACCCACCGACTGCACAGGACCCGACTGCGAAGGAGGGTCCAAGTTGGACAGAGGAGCATGAGCTTAGGAACGCTGCTGACGGAGAGGACGATGCTCAAACACCTCTTCCGATACGTTAACGAAACGAAGAGGTTCGAACACATCTTAGGGGACCTACCTGAGTTGACAGCCGAAGAGAAGTGTCACCATACATCCTATATTCGATTAATCATGCTAACTACTATACACATCTACCATACAGTCAGCGAATGCAAGACCCAAAGAACGCAGGCACTTGCATATAATAAGGAGCTTCGGCTCGCCTGACCTCGGCCTCTCACGGGAGCCTATCGTTGTTGGCAGAAAAATGGACAGAAGCGGTGGAGAGGAGGGACATAACGTAGCATGCTCGCTGACATACGCAGAAGCGCAAAGGCGAATAGATGATATAAGGCTAAATTAGAATATAATAACTTATCAGTATGTTCACTTGCGTTTGGTCCAGGCTGAAATACCCCATACATTTGAGTGGCGTTGGTGTTGAATTTGAATGTATAGAGTGATGTAGATATCTATGTGTATTCACCAAGAGTAAGCCAGCAAACAGTCCCAAAAGAGTTACCAATATAACGATAAGAATTGGATATAAGACATGAGCATATCCAAGATTGATCAGCCCTCTTCTTGGCAGCGTTGACGACAGACAAAGGAGAAGCATGTAGATATTGCAGTAAAAACCTGTATGCAAGGTGAGATCAATGCAAAGTTTGTGACAGGACATGGGCGATGTATGTAGATGGTGGCCTATGGTGAGAGACAGAAAATCTTCTAAAGATCCCCTTCCAATGTGATAGTGCATCATGTGAACGATGATTCGACGCGTCAACTGATCGAACTCAGCGACGAACGCGACGGACGGACGAATTTGACGTTTGACCAATGGCATGAACATTGGGGAGAAAATCTATGTATGGGAGCATGAACGTGAAAATCCAAGTGTGGGTAATAAAACAGTAAGAATAGATATAAGGTGAAAACATTTTTGGGTTCGAGTAGACGATTTTGGAGGATTCGACAGCAGGGACAGCGATAACAGTGAGCTCAACACATTTATGAGAAGGAAAATTGTCAGAAGATGACAAATTGGAGCAAAAGAAACAAGAGAATGTGCTCCGAAATGATAGATAAAGGAATAGATAGTCTTATAGGGGGAAAAGTCGTCCAGAGCGGCACGTTAGGCGTTGAATGGGGAATGTAGGCCCGTCGGAAAAAGAAGGCTGGGAGTGCATCGAATCAGATCATGAACGTGATCATCAGCAACAACAGTGGAGACATAAAAAGCAACGCACTTGATGATAGGTTGAGCGAGAGAGGAATATGTGTGCCCCGAGACTGTTGAAATATATCTACATGAAAAGAGCGATGTTTAATGCGTCAAATAAAGAACAGAGAAAGACAAATATCCACATTGCTAATAAATAGTATGGACATAAAAGGGAATATACACAGTGAAGTGAAAGGAGTGTGAGCGTCCCAATAGGCACGAAACGAAGGGGAAATCACGGCCAAGTATGACCATACAACAACGAAAGACTGTCCCTTTTATAGTCCAAGATGAGAAGGCTTCGAGACACCAATCATGACATTTTACAAATCCGGTAGCAAAATCGTGATTTGTTTCGTTTTTGTTTGGAGGCAAGGCAGGCTTGCTTTAAATGTGATTTCGAGGTTCGCGTGGGGATAAAGTCGTCGCAGAACTGTGGCTTGATAGAGATGACGGGTTGTAAAGCGATAGGTACCGTTTACAGTGGTCTGAGATCGACCCCAGCTATCTACCCTGCCCTTGCACATTGCTGGGCACAGTCTGAACGCCCATCCCTCCCCCACCATTGAGTCCAGCTCTTGGCATAGATATGCTCGGTATTGTCAGCCCACGATGTAAGTGACTTCCGCCGTATTGACCACCCACATGATGCGGGGGATTTCCAAGAGCGCCTAGACCACTACCGCTCCTTGGACGACCAACACCGCCCCATCCCTGAAGTGACACTGATGATGATGAAGCTGAAGTTGACATATGCTGTTGGTGGTACAAAGGAGCAGAATCGCTTCTGGCCCGTGTGGAGAAGCGCTTCGGGTTGTCAGGCGGGGAGAGCGAAGCATTGCTGAGAGACATGTTCAACGGATGATTACTCATGTTGGCCATACCATTCTCCATACTAAGCAGGGAATCAGACGAAGCAGGGTTTCCATTCATACCTATCATTTGTGGATTGTTCAAGCTTCCGAGCATATTCATCCCAGACATGCCTCCAAAAGCACCGCTCATCAACATGTCTTGGTCATGGCCGTGGGCACTGGGAGGTGCCGTATCCACAACATTCATCCTTTGCCTCTTCGCACTGCCTCTGCCGGTTACAGATTGGGAACCGGGTTCATCGCCAGGTCCATCTCCGTGACTAGCTGATAATCCGCTGGTGCTGGACTCATCAGGACTATGACCATCTCCACCACTCGAGCCAGTAAGGTTTACGCTTACACTGGAACTAGAAGCAGAGTTCATACCGTCACCTGATTGGCCCACAGAAGGCAAGTCGTCAAACATCTCCAAATTCATGTCCGAGCCTCGTTCACCGGTTCCTGGCGCGGAGCATGGATGAGACTGGCCGTTGACTCCGATCGGGGAACCACTTCTGGAGGAATCAAACGAGACATTGTGGCTTTGCAGATGATGGAAGGAGTGTGCTCTGCCCATCGATGGATGGTGTTGATGCCCGTGCGGTCCATGAGGGTGCCCATGAGGATATGGCTGATGGATATTCGTTCCAAATTCAGGCGCGGTGGGACTTGATCCCGGGGATGTGAATGCAAAATTGTGTCCGACACTACTAGAAGTACCAGGACCATGTGTATGACTGAGTGCAGTAATCGGCGGCGGGTACCTATGTCCAGAGGTCGCAGTTGGCGAGGTGATGTAAATATTCGGGCTAGAAGGACTATTACCAGAACCAGCACCACCAACTGCAGTGTGGATGCTGGTGCCAGTACTAGGACCAGCGCTCATGGAAGCGCTACCAGTAATGATATCAGGAGATGCATCAACAAGGTCCACTGGGAAAAGGGGTACTAAGATTTTATGTCAGAAAAGCGCACGAACAGGCCTTTCCTTCTCCGCTATGAAGAGAAGGTGGACTCACGGCTTCCTGGGAATCCCTTCCCGACGACATCCCATAGTGTCCTTAAAAGTCCTGTGAGCCGCTCGTTCTTCCTTCTTTCCGCCATTAGAACCTCCCACACCCTCCTGTAATCTTCTCTCATCGTCCCAAGCTGGGATGCAACCTATGTACGGAAATAATAAGAGCACGTTCATCATGAGCTAATTTCCATGCCATGACACATATGACACCTTACCTCTCCAGGCAGTTCTACCCTCGCCCTTACACTTTCCAGTCCCACGTTGACGCCTCCCTGCCCTTCCAGTAAAGCTTTTCGTTTAATTTCATCAAGTAAATCAGGTCGACCTCGAAGAAACTTGTGGTGTGAGAACTCCCATGTCTATAGCAGACAACCGAGACCATCGGATTATGGCAGCATGGATAAGCGTGGCGAAGACGCATTTTTGGGCATTGGGGGAATCGCATTGGGGGAATCATAGCATTTCAAGTTAGAAAAAGGTAGAGGAATTGCATGGACCAGCATAGAACGTTGAACGTCAACCTTAGTTCGGGATTCAAGCGAAAATACAAGCACTCGCCTGCGCATCCGAGCTAGTCCTTTGTGCACGCGGGGTACGATTTATTTTATGAAAACCATACATATTGAGTTGACGGACGAATGACGAAAACTGTTGCAAAAGGCGATTAGCACAAATACTTGAGAAAAAAGCGGAGAATGGACAGCAGATTGATATTCACATTGTTATGCTTGAAATGGCTCCCCAGGATGCTTCTACTGAACTCGCCAACATTTGAAACAACAAAAGATGTACCGGGCTCAGTCCAGGCTATAAAATGAGCGGATTTAGGATCGTTGATCATCCTGTGAAGTTTTGCTTAATCACAAGATAATCTACAACGATGAGAGTAGACGAACTGATATAGCTTCGTCACAAAGTTATTCGTCGGCATAGGCTTGCCCATCGGACCCATTCCGACTAGCATCCCACTATGTGCGGAACCCATTCTGCTATGACCCATGGCTGAGCTCACGGTTCCTTCCTCACCGCTACCACTACCGCCTCCGTCTATAGGGCTGTTACCTCCGCTAGGTGTGATACTTCCTCTACTTCCACTTCCGCTGATTGGCAACGCACTGGGTGGCGCGCTGGTTAAAGCGCTGTGCGGAGGTAGATCTGGGTCGTACTTTTCATATTTCGGCTCATGGTATTTATCGTACTTGTCATAATCGAGATCCAAATCCATTCCTCGTCCTGAGATGTCTTCCTCTAAAAGGGTAGTAGCTGAGCCAGAAACCATGCTATTTCCTACCATGACCGCCGTTGACAGCGAAGGCAACGATGGAGGATTGGACGTAAAGCTCCGTTTCCTCGAAGGAGGAACGCTCGGGCTAGGATTGTGGGACCCTGGATTCGACACAGATGTGGAAATCCGTAATCCAAAGGGCCTATCAGGATGATGTGGATGTGAAGCACTGGTCGCAGAGGAGCCAGGATTCATACTGAGCCCAGAGAGGTTGCGTGAGAGATGAGAAAGATGGGCTGGAGGAGGCAACGAGTGAGGAGGATGCTCGTCGTACGGACTATCCATGATTATTTTTGCAGGGCTTCAAGCGAAACACCAGGTCCAGTGGCAGATTTTTCTCAAGTCCAGCGCGATACACGAGTTTTGGACACTCCTTGCAAGGCCGAGGCGGTTTTTTTTTCCTTCAATAATATCTGCTGATGACTGCTGAGGAGCCCAAAGGAGAATATGAAATCTTATCCAGACCAATAGTTGCTCCTGGACAATCCTCCAGGAAGAAGGAATTGTTTGTCGCTCTAGTGTAGGCTTAAAGCAAATGGAGATATGCAAGGCAGCGCACGCTGTAAAAGCCCAGCTTGGATGTCCAGGGGAAAAGGAAGGTAAACGCAGAGTTACGAGCGCTGGCAAGTGACCGGCGGCTTGGGATGGAAGAAGAGATGAATACGTCCAGTTCCGATCATTCTCGCCCGGATTGGTCATGTGTTTAATTTTGGCGACGGAGAATAATTGAATCTTTTTACAAACCATTTCCATTCCTCAAATTATATTTCACTCAACAGAATTTCGACCAAATTAAAGTCCAATCAACTGCACTCTTTTTGTTCGTGGTGAATTTTGGCCAGCGAACTGATATTATTTTTTTGACGCTCAACCGCGCTTACGCAGGAAATGAGAGCTTGACTCTGTCTACTTATAAGCTGATTGACAGTGCGCAGTGAGAGCAATTTTTCAGAAGGGAATATTGGCTACCCGCCTGAGCGGCGCCTCAAAAATCTATCACTATATTCATGGTCATCCCTGACAATCGTATTACCAAAGCGTCCCTGCCAAATAACATGGTATGAATGCTATTTCAAGCCATCCGTTGCGATCGTCTCTGACTCTTCAGCCACCTTCATCTGTCCCCGGCTATCTCGAAAACTTTCGAGGTACATATCATCTGGATAGACAGATTCCTTCTATTTACGCTGCACCATCGCCGTGGATATCGCACAGGGAATGAGAAGAACTCGAAATCCTGTTGGGTTCATACATATCTGTCATCTTTCATTCATATCATACCGGTAATCATGGCCAAAGACCGACCAAGTTGTCCCACTTTTTTTTCTCTTGACTCCCCCCCCTTCGTATAACATCGATTGTGTCGATTTTCGAAATTTGGCCTAGGTCAGTCTATCAATTGTTACCTTAGGCATCTAGGTTCATCCCAACCGTCTTGACAGCAGAATATGTCACAACAGACATAGCTTTCAGTACCCACAAGCACGGGGTACAACCCAGAATCCAGGCCTCTTCCTAGTTTGAAGCTCATGGCGTCCAACAACCACTCTTCCTCCTCGAATCGGAACCGAATACAACTTTAATCATTGTATCGCTTCATTTAATGGATCCCATTCGCCATAAGGCCGGTTTGAGCATTTGGCAGACACCTCCAATTAAAATTATCAGACCTAGACTTCCTGCAAATTTTTGTACACCATTGACAATGACCTTGGTGTAGCTATGCTGGAAACTATCATTTCCGTGAATTGAAGGTCTCCATTAATAAATTCATCTACCAGCTCTACTTGAATAAAGTCATCTTCCCTTCAAAGCCGAAATCGAGCTTGGCTTTTCGGTTTTCTCCCTCGTATATTTTTGGGTAGACGAGGTTCAACATCTCGAAGACTCTTCCACGTTTCCACCATTAGCTAAAAATTGCCTGGGCATCCTTTGCTTTTGATATTACTACTTACAATAAGATCAGTGGTCGTTGTTGCAGTGCTTCTTGAAATACGGTATGTTTATCTGGATTCCTCCCTCTTTCACCTTTTAACTTGCAATGCGTGCACGGACCCCTTGAGAACACGTTTGTCTGCGTCCGATCTACTTGGATGTAGACTATTTCACAATTGGAAGCATGCGGCACATCGCACCGAGAAAATGGCGCTGAGGGTTTCACAATCTCGAAAGTTGGACTCCGAATCAATTCTGATATTAGGCGGTGGAATGATGGTTCGTGAAAAAAGATGTATGTAGTGGTTCCCTATCATTTGTGCGGAGATTAGCTGCTCAATCATAAGTAAGCAAACGTGCGGTTGTAAACTGGAAAGCTGTGACGGAAATGCGGAAGAGATCACAGAAAAATGCTGAGAGCTTGTACGATACACAGCGTGCGGTACATGAGACACATTACATTTCACGAGGCAAACGTATATCCCTAAAGATCCTTCTAGGAAACAAACCCGCCTGTGGATGGTTTTCCCTGCTCTGAGGTTTGTCAAGAGTCTGACGAGAACGCTCAGCATGAGGATGATCAGCCCCGAATTCTGCCGCACGGTTCTCGTACGCGAACTTTGCCCAATATTCACAAGACTTCCAATCAGAATATCCTGCACAAACGGCGGCGGCATCTACAGCAAAATCGTCCGCATCCCCCAAATAGCCGTCCTCCCTCATGAGAGTGATCGCCCTCACCACAGACATCAACATCTTTCTTCCATCAATCATCATAGGTAAAGACTCCCATATCATCCCGATTTCTTGCCTACGGCAGTCACTTTCCTCGAAATTGGCATCATCGCAAGCAGTGCACTGGCAACAAAAACCATATCGACTCGAGAGAGTCTGACGTCTCTTGGAACGCGGAGTGGCGTATACGTTCCTGCCTTGCAAGTAAGAAACATAGATTTCCTCTCCTTCAGCGATATCTGTCAGCGCGATAATTCGTTCTTGCTTCGACGGTTCATGATAAGTGTATCGCGCATTCGGAGAGCAAGAGTGATTGAATCTAGAAGCGTCGAGCACCACTCCGGCTTGGGCAAACGCATTCGTGTTGTATATTCCCTCAAAAAGGCTGATTTCGGGATGCGCATTATGGAGTAGGAGACAACGAGCAAGATTCTTAGGAGATAGTTGTTTGAATCCTGTCACGACATTGTACGGAGTCGGATCATCGACAGGAACCATGGGAGTCTCTGTGAGTATAAGGTCTCCACGTTGAAGACGTTTCACTGCGAAGGCGCCCAGGCCTTTTCCACTCGAAGGACGGATTTCGTAAAGCGCGTCAGGGTTATTGTCTGCTAAATCCAGTGTATTGAAAAGTAGGTTTGCCACGTCGGTGATATCTTCGAGGACAGTTTCGTTCGCAGACCGGGGAGTAGCCTTCAATTTTTGAGCTTCCACTGAAGCAGTCTTCGGAGCACCTCCGTTGAACAAAAACGCTTCTAGATCTACGTCAAGGAAGCAGCTTATGATACTCAGTTTGACTCAGAGCAGGGAATTCTTTGCACCTTCATTCGCGCCAGATATATCATATAGTTCCCTCCTTGCCTGACACCTTCTGAAATGAGCTTTGGCTTTGTGTACTTTCGCTTCACACAGTTCCAGAGCTTTTGTGGCATCTTTTGCGGCGTCTGACCATCTGAACGTTCAAAGAGAGTGGTAGGCCAAGGTTAACTAGTGTACCCCTGAGAAGGAGGCGAATGTACAAACCTTTGGAGTCGAAGATTGGTCAAGGATCGATTCAAGTGATAGATTCCGTTGCCTGGATCATTGTTACTGATGAAGGTATAAAGGGAAAGGGCAACGACAAAATCGTTTTTGTTAAACGCTTCGTCGGCCTGTGCAGATAATTAACAAATCTTCAGTGCTTAAAGATATTTGCAGCACCAACCTTGGCCTTTATAATTTCTATCGCGGGATCGAGCCTGTTGGGCATATTGGTTGCGTAAGACAGAGGGAAGGAGCTCTGAAGAAAGGCCTCTATATAAGGAGGACTTGTAGATAGAAGTTCCATCCGTTGACAATCCGTTATGCTTCAGAGTTTGACACCTGGAAGTGACCATGAGGCCAACTGTAACTTGGTGTTGCTTCATGGCTTGTTAGCAATGGTCTGTACGTTTTCGAATAAATGTAGCAAGGTTAAAAGCAAGGCTAGAAGCGGAACCTCAAAACAACCTTTCACGATTCGGGTAGCTTCGTTTGATCATGTAAATGGATGAGTTTGAACTACTCAGTACGAATGTCCACAGCAGATAAGTACGTACTGTAACTTATAGCAGTAAGATTTACAGCCAGCATTTCTCCGCGAAAGGGTAGAACGATACCAAAGGTACCCTTGGAGAAACAACGGGGGCGGAAGAAGAGAAGTTGAGCTCCATAATGTGCACGCTGCAGAATATTATGAGATAGGAATACGCCCATGACTCTCTCTCGGCAAATAATTAGGATTGAGTGCTGATTCCGGCTACGTGTCCTGTTAGTTGATTTGTGGGAACGATGCGAAGCAAAATGCACCTCCTGCACCTCGACCGAGTGATGCCGAGTTCCGTTTGTCAGATTTCCGTTTATTCTTCCATTAGCCTGGGATTGTGTCGATCGCAGATTTCCATGATTCATCGGATGGTCTCGCGAAACGAGGTAATTAGCTCTGTCCCTTTCTTCTTCCAAGTCGTCTTGCATACCCTGCGACCGGCTGTAAGATATATCTTGCTCGGAACTTCGACTATCGAGGTATACTGTAGAGGGCGCCGGAGGTGTTGTGGGCATTAGTGCCTCGAGAAGTAAGCTAGGGTTGTGAATGAGACAGAAGGTAAACACTAAGGATTCGACCAGCGTACTCTATTTCCTCCTGCATCTTCTTTATCTTAGCATTAGCACTTTCGAGGTCCCGACGATGATTTTGTTGTTCCTTTTCAAGCGTTAACCGACGTGCGGCGGAGGATAGCAGGCCGCTCACCATGATAACATGCTCATATTTGTCTCGTAGAACTGTGAACCTGGAGTCCATGTTTTATATCAATTGATTCCTTTGCAAAAATTTACCAAAGAAACACGCACCTGTCCTTGTAGCGTGTGGTCCGCGAAGTCTAATAGAAAGTCAATCATGAGCGTAGCCAGACGTAAAAGATTTGAGGTGGCGTCTCCGGCAGCCAGTAAAGAGCTCAGCCAAACATTAATACCTTGACTCCCTTCTCCTCGCCATGGTTTTTTTCCTTTCCACTTTGCATGTTGTCCTTGTCTTTCTCTTTGGCTGCTCAAATGATGCGATGAGGCGTTGAAGAACCAGATTCCATTAGTTGCCCAATGAAGATCTGATGGAGGTTTTTCCAAAATGAGAGGTAAGTTACGTAAACGAAACAATTGATATGGTTTGAACAGCCCATTTATTTAAATCTCGAAGCCTCTCCTTGGTTTAGTTTCTTACATTACCATTTATCTCTTCCTGCTGTGGAAGTATACCATAAATCCTCGAAACTTCACGTGAACACAAGAATATGTTCGCGCTGGTTACAGCGCAGAAGGACCCAGGAAGCCTGAAGAAGGACAGCTGAGGATTCTGTCTGAGCATCTGTGGGTACATGTAGAAGCTCGAACAAGAATCCCGACTGTCAAGAAACATAGGTTATAGCTACTACAATGGCCGCAGTCTGCACTCCATAAGTATTATAATCAATTAATCTCTTGTACTAAGTAGCAGGTTGCCAGCTTCGACAATGGAATCAAGCTCGGCCCGCTCTGCTCCCGCATACCGGTGGGTGTATTTCAGTACCGTTTCTGGGTCGGTCTCGAGACTTCCCCATCCTTCCCATGGCCTCTTTACAAGGCGATGTTGCTTTCATCACAGGCGCAGCCTCAGGTTTGTACCCGCCCAACGGAGAACCGATTCGATGAGCTCTTTGTGATTTCAAACAGGATTTGGGCTAGCCCTAACAAAGGAACTTGTTTCGAAGGGGTGAGATTGTCAATCGTCCTTTTGCAACATTTCACTGACTAATCGCTGGCATGGCCGGTGATCCAGAGCAAAAGTTATAATGATTGATATTAATGACTGTGAGCGTGAGGTCTCCAAGCTGAACTCCAAAGCTGGCAAAATGTGCGCTTGATTTTTATATGTTTTCTCATCGCGTTGATTTTCTGCTCATCTTCAGTGTCGCAATTGCTCAAAGAGCCGACACTACCTCCTGGGAGCAGCAATACGCGGCGTACGAGGCTGGAAAGAAGATTTTTGGACGCATCGACTACTGTGATTCCTTCTATCCCACCCATCTACTACTAATACATGTATTTGAAATTTTTTGCCAACGCAGGAATCGCAGAGCGCCCCTGGCTACCGAATTTCAACCCATCGACTGCTCGTGATCGTTCGATTATCAAGCCCGATATAGTCACTTTGAGTATCAATCTCATAGGACAGCTCTACACAGCTGCTTTGGCACTTCAGGTTTTTGAACGACAAACCCAAAATAGGCATGGGTTCAAAGGAAAACTCCTTATGACTGCGTCGGTCTATGGGTTCTTTCCCAGTGCGATCATGGCTATGTATGCTTCTTCCAAAGCAGCTATTGTTAATTATACTAGGAGTACAGCTTTAATATATGCAGGGAAAGGCATAACTGTGAACGCGAGTAAGTCGTTGTTATTTTCAAGGTGAAGCTTAGCAACGTAACTGATCGTTTGACAGTTGCGCCTAGCATGGCTCGTAAGAATTTTTGATCGTGAAGAGTCAGTCTTGACCTTTACCGCAAATTCTCATCAGCGACCAACATCATCGGTACACCGGAAGTTGCGGCCGATTTCTTGAAAGCTTTCAACGAAAAAGACTTGTGTCCCATTGAATTTGTTGTCGAGCAATTCATGGTCAGTGGATAGTCGCGATCACGGTGATGACAGTTATGTACTCAAATAACATCTCCAGTCACTTTTAGGCAGCAATCCAGATAGCGGTCGGGTCATTGCTATTAGTGGGAAAAAGGCTTGGGATCAACCGGTTGATAGTTACAAATACGATGCATGCAAGTCTGCGATTGATACCATAGATACACAGCTCACTCAGGCTTTCGGTTCCATGTGATGGGTATTGATAACGTGGCATTGGTCTTGGAGTATGGAATTTGCTTTCCAAACGCAGCTCAAATGAAACCACCTGAGTGATGATTCGGAAGATATCGATTTCCTGAGTGATTTCCCATGAGGGTTATTTCTCCCGTCTTTCGAACACTGAAGCTCGCAGAATGGAACGAGACGGTGTATTCCTACCTCCATCCAACATCGATACTGTAGTTAATTTGGATTATTGCACATAGGTCTTCCAGTAAATTATGGGTTATTGGTGTTCCCAACGTTTCAGGTAAGTTGAGTACACGTTGAATTCAGAGTTCGAGCTGACTTACTTATAAGGCACTGGATGCATTTGGTCCATTGGACATTCTCAACCTGCTGTCTCGAGATTTTCCGATGAATCTAAGTATCATCGCGCAAACTCTAGAGCCAGTTTCCACCAAGCACCGCAATCCGTCCTTGAACCCTTTGAAGTCGAATTTTGGAGAATCAATCGTACCTACACATGATTTCACCAATGCTCCTCCCTTAGATGTATTGATCATCCCCGGAGGTTACGGTCTACGAGCGAACGATCTCGATTCGTTATACGACTTCGTTAAACGAACGTACCCTTCCCTCAAGTATCTCATCACAGTCTGCACTGGTTCCTGGGTTGCTGCACGGGCTGGAATTTTGGACGGAAGGCGCGCAACGTCCAACAAGAATTCTTGGGCGAGGACAAAAGAAGTGAGGCCAAATGTGAATTGGGTGGCGCATGCCCGATGGGTAGTAGATGGGAATATATGGTCGTCGTCTGGTGTCAGTGCCGGCATGGATGCTACTATTGCATTCGTTGAGAAGGTATACGGAAAGGAGCAGGCAAAAAAGATTGCGCGGGAGATGGAGTATGAAAGGCATGAAGATCCCTCTTGGGATCCATTTGCGGACATCTATAATTTACCTAACTTGAATTAAATGAATGAGCCAGCTACCCTCATTTTGTACCTTTCAAAGCACAGCGAGAGCGAGAGTCGGGACAGGTGCTCAGGCTTTACAATGCATAGCTGGTTCAGCACTAAAGTAATTGGTTTCTGGAATGTCAAGCGCCTAAATGAGCGCCATCGTGTGATTTCGGATGCCAAAGTTCTCACAAACAATTCTCAATTCTCTTCTTTAAAACTATGGCCTCTAGACTTGCTATCAGCAGTTTAAAAGCTGCAGGTAGGAACCAAGATATTTTGATTACCCGCAGTACCTCTGACCTGATCTTGAAGCTCGACCCAGAGTGGCCGTTGCAGTCCCAAATGCCTTTTCTTCGTGCGTGTCAAACACATCTCTTCGAGACCTATGTTGAATATGGCTCTAGACGCTCTATGAGCACCTCTAATCCTCCACCTTCTGAACGCGCCTCTGAAATCATCAACAAACTTCCTTCCTCACCCAACCTCATCACCAAAACTGGCACTGCTCTCCTCGGAACCGGTCTGGCTGCCGCTGCAATTTCTCAAGAGCTATACGTCGTTAATGAGGAAACTATTGTACTTGTTGGCTCTGCGATGTTCCTTGCTTTCATGGCTAAGGTGCGTGTCAGCTTACGCTCAAAATTCTGTTGATTCTTATTCTTACCGGTAGGCCATGCGTGAACCCTACGTGAATTGGGCCGAGAGTCAAGTTCAGAAGATTAAGGGTGTTTTGGACGCGGCTCGCGCGGAACATACGCAATCTGTCAAGGACCGTATCGATTCTGTAGACCAAATGAAAGATGTTGTTGCTCTTACTCAGAGTCTTTTCGCTCTCTCCAAAGTGCGTTTTTCAAAATTACATCCTGATATTTTTGCTAAGAAACACAACACCAGGAAACTGCTCAAATTGAGTCGGAAGTCTTCGTCCAAAGGCAGAAGGTCGCTATGGCATCTGAGCTCAAGTCCGTCCTTGATAGTTGGGTTCGCTACGAGCAACAGCAGAAGGAGAGCGAGCAAGCGGAGCTCACCAAAGCTGTCATCGACAAGGTTCTTGCCAATCTGAAGGAAGAGAAAACACAACGAGATCTTCTCTTATCGGCAGTCGCGGAGGTTGAGCGTGAGTCTAATATTTTGTGGATCTTGCTAATGACTGATGTATGAATTACAGAGATGGTGAAGAACAAGGCTATCTGATGATGTCGGGTAATAGATACGATACCTGATAATTAGTCTTATGGATCATTTTTGCTTGAACAGCTAGTATCGAAGTTGCCTTCAGGGTTTAGGGATGATTCTTTGCTAAATCGAAAAGATCCAACAGTCAAACATACATGGACTGTGGAAGACACTTTACCAGGGGTTTTCTCTCAAGCGAAGTGATCCTTCTTGTGATTTGGCTTAGGCTACCGCACAACATTAGCGTGCTTTCGTCATGTCAAGTTGACGTAGGCTAGATTCTTGATAGTCTAGACATCTATCTATCTTGGTATGCCGTGTAATCTTTATACACACTCATCTCTTGTTAATTTAAATCGCTCATCAGGAATTTCACGTTTCCTTTTGGTGAAAGAGACCCAGCGAAACATGTCCCTGAAGCACGTATCTATAACACGGTTCATGCAACCTATCTTGGTCCTCCGGACCAATGGTGTTCCGCGATATTTCTGAGTAATTACGATCCATCCAGCTTCTCAGGTGTCTGTCAGGATGAGTGGTTACGATCATCATTGATTCCCTCGAATCATTTCGAAGATCTCCTGGACTCACTTCAGCAATGAAAATGAGTTGCGTTAAATTTCGTCACATTCTTTCTTATTCAGTTGGCTTCATGTGGCTCATGTCCTCACTTCATTGGGACTCAAAATCCAAGTGAAACGCTCATACCTAGCTCCTGGAATCGTCCTGTGAGCTTCCATCTTATTCTATCTCCTTGCTTGCTCACATGAACACAACTCTCAGCCACTTGAAACTCGAGGTCAATCTTTCACTCTTCCCGGATGACAATCAATCTGTTTGAGATATGTATGTGTAGGTACTTTACCTACTTCGGTTCTTTGTGGCTCTCTACTGCCGTTTTGTACCGGTCCAACGTGAGTCAGCGAGCCATCGTAAATTAATTATGTATAAAGGTAACAACTTTCGATCAGGCGCCTGTTGGAATCTTCCTCTGTTGTCACTGGTAACCGAAACAATTCTCATTCATTACTTCCTCTGGCAGTCTGCTATACTTAAACTGTGGCATCCATTTTTGGGGCCCTCTCATTTGCTCTCTACCCCTTTTCACTGCATTGAATGCTGGCGCGGTGGTTATATCTGTGCCACATATCAACCTTGTTGTTTCTCTATTCATCGTCCATCATCTCATGCCTGGCTCAGCAAGGCGAATCCTTGCAAAATATTTCAATTGCAAACACATCTCCTCAAATAGATTACACTCCCTTTGTCTGCAATGTCACTGATTCTGGATCGTTCAGTACCAGCTGCCTCGGTGGATGGTGAGCGCCAGGTATTCGATCTAGTGACACACACCTGAATTCACTGTCCTAGGCAGGTCTTAACTTCAGAAGGGCAGACGGTAGTATCCACGAAAGGAGCAGGTCCTCTGGGTGCAAATGTTGTTCCTCAGATGTTTCTGCAGTTTCGTGGTGAGTGAGGTTTCCAGGTAAATAAATTGACCGACCATGATATCCGATCCAGCATCGGCTCTTTTTCTCTCTACTTCAGCGTCTTCAAATGCGACTTTCGAGATCGCTGTTTCGGCCGGAAATACCTCAGTGTCTGTATCAGCAAATTCCAGCATTGGTGTAGCTGCCGTCCTCAATTTACCCGAGAACGAGACTACAACGCTGAGTTTGACATTTACGCCCGGTCAAATTGCGTCTCATTTGGACATTGGAAATATCACAATATCAGTGATAGATAACTCGTATGGAGCTTTTAATGATATCGCCCTTTACACATCGCTAATTTTTCATTTCCTTAGCTCACTTCCGTCTATCTTACCTACTCAGACTTTACCTCCCACCGTTTCCCTTCCTTCCTTTATTTCCTCCACCACTACTGTTTCGTCCACCTCTTCTTCTCCTACTAACACTTCGAACTCGCAATCTTCCGATTCCAGTCACAAGCAACTTGTTGCTGATGCTGTGGGATTGACTGTCGGTCTCGGGCTTGGCTTGACTCTCGTCACATCTCTCGGATATTACACTTGGAAACGCCGACGACGGCGGCGGGATGAAACGGAGTGGCGGCCTACTGGGGATACCCAGGGTCAACGAACAATTGGTCTTCGACGACGTACGGATAATCAGGACTCTACTCGATGGTTCTAAGCTGTTCTAACTTCTATTGAGGTTTAACTTTTGTATACTGTATACTACGGAATTTAATACTGTCTACTGCGTTTGGTCACTATGGTACTGTTGTATCAGGTTCTTCTCGACGATCTATAAGTGTTTCTCTAAAACCAGTACGCTTTTTTCTGACTTCATGATAACTCTCATATAATTCTGCTTACAGATTCGAGTCACTCGGGTTTTGTAGACATTTATGTATGATATCAGATTTTGAGTCAAATACGTCGAATTAGATATCTCATACTGGATCCCCTACAATCTGCTAGTACAAGAGTCACATATTTTTATAACATTGAAATTTCAGCTTCTTGTTCAGCAGCGTCAGTGAATGACCTGTGTTAGCCTCCCTCATGAGAACTCTGCTCACCCTTATGATCTGAAAGTGCGCAGGTGGACTGAGAGTCTTGGCATTGTATGCAGCTGCGAACTGGAGTTTTTTTTGATGGGTGTCGTTCTGGGTGGGACTTGAAGATGTTCAATGCTCAGTAGTTGAGGAAAATGAAAGACTGATGGGTTGGATTCTGTTCATGTTTTCTGTCATGTTACTTTGATGACTGTTGGGTAATGGTGGGTCTTTTTATTATCTGGAGCGACTTTCGATGATACAGCGCCACAGATTGCCCCAGGCACCGCCACCCACACTTACTAGTCAAAACAGGGAGCATCATTTACAACACAAGCAAACAGACATACTTACTATTTCAAACACTTGCGAAATTGGCGGAACCTTTGTGTAATTTAAGATGAACGGACTTTCATCTTGCCACTCGGTTCGATAACGACGGTCCATCATTGCAGTAATTATTAGTGTAAGTACTTCACTTCGACCTGCCCTGAGTCCTGACTAGCAAGATTTCTTCATAATGCCAATCATTTTCGCATTGGTAACCTCATCCCCAACGCAATTGCCCTTGACGCAATATCAGGGCTTTCTGCTGATGGTTTTCGCCACAGCTTCACATCACTCTCGCTTCGATAGTGTACCCATTTCTTGTGAGTGATGTCCTCGACAATGTTACTCCGTGTTCGAGCGGTGCCCGATCCAACACAGGTTGTGGAACATTTGAACCTGGTTTGCCGCTCTTTTTGTGCTCTTCCTACATTTACAGTGGTAGACACTGGGAAAAGGTAGCATCCTAGTTTGGCAGTTAGACAAAATGAAGCCTGCAGACACGAAACATAAAACCCCTACATTGAGATTTCAGTGTAAGGGCGAGTTTTGAACCAAAATTCTCAGCAACAGTGGCCCATATAGCCTTGGAATTGAGCTTTCGTCAGTTGAAAGGCTGGATAGTTATCCAAAAGATGTAGTTCAGCCAATATACAACGTGAGGTCGAATGATATCCATTCCACCCACAGTCAGATCATATTAGGCCCATCAGGTTGTTCTCAAATGAGCATCTTACTACCCTCTGAGGGACATACTAGGAACTCAAAGAATGAGAATAAGATGATGGAACCTATCACCTGTCACCTGCATAGACAGATGACCATATCACGGTGGAGTGGGTATTTAATAGTATGATCTACAAGAACCAGTTAAGTACATATATCTAGGCCTAGTACTAACTTTCAAATGCTGATGAGTCCCTCACCAGGATGTTCATATGCCCACTGCAGCCGAGCATCGACCCATCTTTCAATACTACTATCAGCCCAAACATTCACATTAAAGTTCAACATATTTGTGAACTCGCGAAAAGGACGTCCATGATCATGAGCTCTTTTCCATTCTCCATCTTTGTCTATCTGTTTGATCTTGTCAAAAAATACCTTTCTGAGGGATGATTTCTCCGACGGTGTCCCTCCCTCATGTGTCCCATCCCATTCTTCTGGATCCTGCAACCATCTGGGCATGTACGCACATTCCCAAAGCGGGGAAATAGTTGCTCCCTCAAAGTCTATTAAACCTGTGATGTGACCAGTATTTTCATCAATCTGTATAAGGTGGTGGGACCTTTCTAAAATCCATTTCATGTATTACTGCATCACTGACCATGATATTCGAAAGTCTGAAGTCGTCCATACGTAGTGAGAATGGTTGTTTGGGAGTTGATAGAGGGCTGGACACACAGATGTCCCCAGGATAAACAGAGGCTAGTTGTAAAGCCTTTTGGAGAACACGGGTGCCGTGCTCGAGACGGCTTTCGTCGCCATTGAGTTCTTGTTCTAACACTAGTTGCCGCAGATGTTGATCACAGATAATGTGCAGTTCGACCTTCAGAAAACTTTGCAAATAGCTAGAAGTATCGGAGAAAGGACCTCGGAATTTCATGATACCAGGGTCAGAAATAGGGGAGTGGGGGAAGCGGACAAAGCCATCCAGAGCTCGGTAGAATGGAACGCTGATAATAGGTCCAACTGTGAAGTCTTGGTTGAGTCCAGCGGTTCTGTAGAGAGATCCAGCCGTTTTGAAGCGGAGATGAAATAGCTGGATGATATGTTCTGCAACCTCACTGACGACAACCTCTTTCTTCTCAAATGATAGAGTATCCCAGACATCACTAGCTGGTGTACCAGCGACCTAAAAAATTGTCCATAAAACAGCAGAAAGAATAAAGAGGATACCATACCTTCTCAAGAATCATGTACTCTGAACCGACTGGGTTGTCATCTGCAGTGTTCCACGCATAGACATGTGGGGTGTGTATTTTGGTGTGAGAAGCAATACACTGCAAGGTTGCAATCTGGAACAATGTTTTAGTCAAAATGTATATTATTTATTGCTTCGAAATTTCCCTTACCTCCGATTCTACCTTATCTTTTGGAAATGCAGGTGCGGCAACGCGGACCACTAGACTTGAAGCATTATTGGCTGATACATCATAAACCTGTGAATGAGCTGCAGGCCGCAGAACAGTTGAGGGTTGCAACACACTCGTTTACCTTGTGGTACCCTCCTTCTGCGAGCTTGAGCAACTTGCAATCTTGGAGTCCAATCAAGTTTCGAACTGCTTCTGCAAGCCTGGAGAGGTAAAACGTATGCGACGACGCTTCCTCGTCGCTATCATACGAAAATGTAGACAGGACTTCTGATTCTTCAGACATGGACCACTTTGAACGAGCAGCTCTGAGTGACTGATTTTGTGACTTTGTCACGATCGATGACGTGACGATGCGTTTTCCGGCCAATAAAATGCTCTCATTGCAGGCGCCTTTGCATGCACCTATCTCAAGTGAGGCGGAGATCGCAGCACAACGGAGAAGCCTTGTAAGAGGCGCAGATGGGAAATTCAGAGGCAAGAAAGTCAACATTGTGTAGGTTGTTGATGATTGGTGGGCCGATTGAAGAGGGGCTATATTACGTAAATAATAATATGTTCATTCCCTGTTGTTCCTGTTCTATCTCAACATTGGCTTCCTCTGAGGCTCTTACGACACTTCGCTGCCCCTTTCCTTCTACTTCCGCCACGACATCCTCTTATCACGACTACTTTTGCATAACTGATCAAGCGCCCATTCCAACCTATGGCGCAACCTGTATTTGATGATCATCCTCTAGAGCAATACCTAAGAGGTATGTGCACGAGGACTGTACTTATCTTCATCGGGCCTGAATAACATCTGGCTGTAGAAGCTGGCGAAACCCCAGAGTCGATGCCTGGAGGAGCCACTGAATTCATTCCTGAGTCAGAAGAAGGGCTCTCTTTTGAAAGTGGGTCAAACCATCAGTTTTGTCCGAATTTCTTGAAGGATATTGCTCAGGTGAGGCGTTCAAATATATTTCTGAAGTAGTCAAGCTATTAATTGTATCTAAACTAGACTATACGTTCTATGATATCCAAACAGTCCTCTTCGGCTTTTGTTGAGCGGTTCAAATACAGCGTCATATCATCGCCTCTCCTCTCTCCATCTCTACTCCAACCTCATAACCATCGACCGCCTCGACTACCTGGTCACCACAGCCGGGACTCTAGTCCCAATCCTTCAGACTTTTCACAACAACCTACCCATTCCTTACCCCAAGATCCCCAATATTATACTTTCTTCCTGGCTCTCGCACTCGTTACTGTACTATTTGGAGCCGGTTATTATTTCACAAGCCTTGCGTTATTTGGGATTTCGGTGGCGCTCTTGCATATATGGAATTCCGAATCTTCTTCGAAGTATGATATGGCTCCTGTACGTGCTTTCGTTTCCAAACAAAGCTCATTCCGCTCATATTCTGCAAAGTATCTGGGTGCACTTAATGATCTCATTGCAGCTGGAAACGTATGGGATTCGGCTGTTCAAGAAGCCATGACAACACTGGAAAACAACGAAGAAAAGTATGGAATTTCCCCCATGAAACAGTGCTCTTCTTTGATACTTTCTCGTAGTATATCAGTAACGCCATTCTCTCCCTCTTCTACTCTCCGAGTATCTCTTCACTCCGCTTTGTTGACGACACAGAACCAGTGTGACGATGTTCGCCAACTACTTTCGGCACTTGCGTCCCATTCTGAGCTGTCTCAGATATCAGAAATGTATGCGCCCCCCTCCCCAACTGCAACAAAGTCATTCTCTCCACTTTCTCCCTCCCGACCTTCTTCGTACCCTGAAGCAACACATTTCCGAATACGCACTCGATCTGTTCCGGACATAGTAGAGAACAAGCGAGCCACCTGGAATGGCTCATATTCATATCTGGCAAATGCTGGAAGTCCCTCTTTGCAACTTACCAAACGACGGGAGAAGCGTCGTTCGGATCTCTCCGCACTTTTACAAGCAACAGCTATCCCTAGTAGTCAAAGTCGAAGTGCACCAGCTACTCCTATCGCTGAGGAGAAATTGGAAGACAATCCCGAGGAAAAACTCAGAACAGCGAACGATGACGGGAACCGAACCACTCAACACGATCAGGAGCCAGAAGATTATCAACCTTTCGGCACGTCTGCTTTGAGACTGCGTAGAACGCGCACAATTGGAGGTCTTAAAACTCTACGGGCATCGATATCGTTGCCAGGTTCACCTCCAGTGAAGTCTACTTCTTCTCTAAGTTCATTAACTAGCTTTCCTGCTCGCTCTCCACGCACTTCCCAATACGCTACCATACCATCTGCTTCGCGGTTCACTGCGATGCAAGCCCCGAGACATCCGCTATCTCTTTCATCACTCAATACAGCATTGCAGAATGCTATAGCGTCGAAACGATATACGTGCTCACATCTTCTTGCTCTTCGATTCTCAGAAGAGGGGGATGACGAGACATACTGGGAAGACGTGAAGAGTGTCATGATGTTGCTGACTAGTACCTTCGTGGATGCGAGTGCACGTCTGACAGAAGCTCTAGATTTTGTCGAAGACCAGAAATTAAGGGACGAGACGCCTAGCCCTGGGCCATCGCGTGTCGAACTAACGTTCGATGAGACCAAACGGTCATCTTTGCTAAGTGGACGGAGAACAAGCTTGCAGAGAGACTTTGCACCTATCCCGAGTGACCTCAGTAGGTTTGCCGCGCATGTGGAGGCGATCTCGTCTGCGTTGGATGATGCTCGCGAACAGTTAATAGCATGTGTCGCTGCACTGAAATCTAGTCGAGATGGATCTGATTGCACTGAGCGTCAAGTGGAGGTTTCATCCTCATCTGAAAAGCCCCTCGCAAGAGAGGAGCATCCAGCATTACAAGCTTACGAACGAATCCGGCGCGAACTTGGGCTCGCGTTGCGGGAATGCGAACGAGGACGGGAACGTCTGCTGGACATTGTCTCGCCTCGACAAAAATCATATGATTCTGAAGATGAGCCCTCTCCTCAAAACCCTGCCCAGGATCTCCCTAGTCTAGTACATAATGCTAGCGACCAATCATCCGATAGACCCGATTCAATGCCTCCTTCAGAGTACGAGCTTTCAGCAGAGTTAACCTCCCCCGACTGCGTTGCTATCGTCAACTCTCTAGACGATGTTACGTCGCATCTTCTTTTGACTTCAACCTCCCAACATTTGCCGCCTCCTGGAATTGAACAGGTTTTTGAAGGTGATTCTGGCGCCGTAGGAAACTTCAGACGCGAACGTTCCAAGTTGAGCAGAGAGGAACGGATCATGTTGGCCACGAAGGCCAAGGAGTCTCAAAAGCGTCAGTCAGGAGATCGCTCTTCATCATCTTCAACGGAAAAATGGGGTCCTGGAGGTGAAGTCGTACAAGAACTGAGAGATGTAATTTGGAAAGTTGGAGAGAGGAGACGGAAGATGGTCGACGGGCAAGTTCATAATGTTGTTCCGGAAGCCATACGAGTACTCGATTAGAGTCTCATTTGTGTCTTTTGTTATATTGGTCGTCATTGTTATCCTGTTCGAGATTTTGTCGTTTTATATTCCATAATCAAAGTAACTTTTCTTCCAAGTAAGTACTCATAACATTTCTTTCTGCGCTGAGAAAAGGTTCCGCAACTTGTGAGTCACCTAATCATCACGTGGAACGTATCTATTCGCTATTCTATATGCAACGCTGTTTTGTTCTCTTCTAAGAGCGGTGATGTCGGATGGTTCTAGGTGAGAGCATGGTTGTCATACCTCTCTAGTCTACTCATGACAACTCAAAGGTTGAGGGATTCATGGAATAATGCGCTGAATGATGCCGAGGCACGCTTTAAACAGTTACTTTCTGCTCCCTCTAGCGAATGGAAGCGCGTGTCGACTTCCGCAGAACCTCCTGCCAACCGAAAAGGCAAGGCAAGGCATTCCTCATTCCCAGAACCATCCGATGTCATTATTCATCGACATTCAAGCAAATCTGGAGATGATATCTACAGACTCATCCTCGACTTGCCGGCTGACGAGGAAATGGTCACACTGGAACCTTGGAGAGCAGTCCTTACTACTCCGGAACTACGACAAGAGTGGGACCCTGCAGTCATTGATGCCCACTTGGTAGAAATGTTCAGCCAAGACACACGAATATCCAAAACGAATTTCACTTTAGGTTGGCCTGCTAAGTGAGTCTTGGGCGAAAAACAATCTTTGTGCAAACAGCTAATTGGCCAAGTCCTCGAGATGCTGTTACAATTTCGCGCACTATGCACGACGGCACGACTGTCATTGATATATCTACTTCTTTACCAAGGTCTCCGGATGAGCCTGCTTACCTCCGTCCTTCCCCTCCATATGTCAGATCCAATATATCATGTGCGTCTTGACCTCCCTACGCATAAACAACGCCTAATGTGGCTGAAGTGCTTGCTTGGTGCATACAACATGTCAAGGCTTCTCAGCCACCGATGGAGTCGAAGCGCAAGTCATCGCTCAATGGTAGAATACGTGTAACTTGTTTCTGGCAGCACGACCTTCGCGCCATATGGAATATCGGATCCTCATCAAGCCTGGTACAACAACTTTCAACGATGATTCTAGGCCTATTGAAAACGGTCACTAAACGAGCTACTCGCATTCCGAAGCTTGTCGGATATGGCAATGGCGTGACCATCGAAAAGATCCGTTTTCAGATTGACAGGGAGGCGTTGACTATCCAGTATTCTGTGATACCTGAAGATACTAGTCATACGGATAACTCAACAGAGCTAGAGGGTCTTCAAACCATTCGAGACCAGCGGCGTTTGACTCGGGCCATAGAGTGTGTCCTGCCTGCTGTAGAAGGCTGGGATGTGCAACTCACAACGAAGGCTTCGTCCGAAGAGGTCGAGCAACTCCCGTGGATTACACATGCTACACGTTGTTCCTCATATCTTGTATCGCCCAATTCGCCTCTGGATCAGATAATCCTCCGTATAGCTCATGCACCCTTGATCGACGACCATTCTGTCTTGAAAGTCAAGATCGTGATAGAAATTTCGGGTCCCTCTAGTGGATTGCGCTTAAATGGAGTTCCTCAAACCATTAAGGAGCTTAACGAACAGCGCGATCCTTCTTCCTATGTTGCATCTCAGTCTATTATTCCCGAAGTTGGAAGCGTAACAGACAGTAGTGTGCCGTCGTCGTCTTCTCTGCATGGATCCAGTGCTACTAGTCTTGCTTCTTCGTCGTCTGCGCCGACATTGGTTCGCGTGGCAGCAGAAAGAAGTACAGGAGCAGAGAAAACTATTTTGTCAAGGGTCAAGAGAAACTATATCTATTTTTCCTCATTGCTTCAGGAACCGGAAGCGAAGTGGAGGCGCAGTAAGTGGTATTTGATTGAGTGTCCTTTGTGTATCTTAATCGCTTCATATAAGCTACGGAGGCTCGCGGTGTCACAATAACGCAGCTCGATTCCATAGATCCCACATTGGTCGTTTACCGAGCCGAGGCTACCTTTGTCGGTGTCGGGCTTTGGGATCTTTATGGTGCTGTCGTTTCCCCAGGCGCCAGAAATTTTTGGGACAAACAACACGAAGACGCTATACTGCTCGAAGATGTCAATGAACTCACCGAACTATGGCATATCAAGACAAAGCCTGCATGGCCTGTCAAGTGTGTTTGTGATCTTGGTTGATTTGTACTATATTTCTAATCATGAATGTCGCAGCGGTCGAGATTCTGTCGTTCTAAAGACGGTATACAAATCCCCCACCACGATACATGTGTTTTCCTTCTCAGCTGATGATCCACACCTGTTTCCCAACATACCGCTGGTAGATCCTAATGTCATTCGAACTCAAGTGGATCTACAAGGATGGGCCATTGAAGCTCTGTCACCGAACACAACACTGTTGACCCTCTTGGAGCAATCAGATCCCAAAGGCTGGACCAATAAAACCTCGATTCCCACACAAATGATCAGTGCTCTCGCGGGCATAGGCGAGTTCTCCATCAAATTCGGTGGTCCCCCTATTGTCACCCGGCTTACTGGTGCGAAAGCGAACGATCTGCGATATGATCATGAACGATTCAGTTTCAGATTAGAATACGAATCATCTGTTAGCAGAAGACTGGTCGGTAGTTCACCCACAGATAGCTCAACAACAACATCGATCTCCACTAATGAATCCATTACACCTACCTCTCCTGTGATTGAATGCGAGATCCGATGTGACATGGATACTTGGGGACAATCATTAGACGTCGTCGTGGATCCGCCCCCACAGTCGATTTCCTGTTTGAGACGACATCGACTTTCAGACGAAGGTGGTGGATTGTGGATGACGATCACACATGATGCAGTGTTTGTTGACGACGAGCGGCTTCAGGTTATCGTTAGACGGGGCCCAGGTAAAGAGAAAGGGCTGGTGATGGTGAACGGAGCTAGAACTAGTGTTGATGTTGAAGAACTGCAAGAACATGAAATAAAAACCCTGGTCCGGAGGAAACGCGTCAAACCACCTCGAATCCCACTAGATCAGCCTCCAGTCATGGGCGTCATCAGAAAACGCCGGGCAGAATGGGACGCTGATACGCTGAATTCACCGACCTCCGAGAGTCTGCCGAATAATGGTACAGCTTCCAGTACCTCATCCATTGTGTCGAGTCCACTTGCGAGATTTTTCACGTACGCAGTTGACCAAGCTGCTGCTACTACCCAGCAAACCATCGCGGCTATATCTCCCATTACAGGGCCACTCAACGACGCATCACTTTCGTCCTCCTCCAAACTCCCAATGCAATATGCCCTCGACATTCTCACATGGACGCAAACTCATCATTGTAGTACTACACCTCAAGCGGGCTGGGCACTCGTCAGTGACAAAGGGCTTTCCATTCGGCGGAAGCTGTTCTCTGATATCTCTCCCGTCATTCCGATATATAAAGGAGAGAAAGTCATCGAGGGGATATCCGCGGAGGAGCTTGCAACGGTTATCACGGAGCCTGACTGTAGGAAGAGATGGGATGACAGATTTGATTCAGCAACGATGTTCAAGTCATATGGGAGCGGATGCAAGACTAGTTTCATCGTACTGAAAGGTGGATTCCCATTCCGCGATCGAGGGTTTTATGTCACATCTCTCATGGCTAGAGCTCAAGATTCACCCTCGATATCTAGGCGGAACACAGACAACAGGACCTCTGGAAGTGGCCCCGGGGATACAAGCAATAGGACTGGTTGTCGCAATGCAATTTATTGCGTGTCTACTTCGTTTAGTCCAAGTTCCGCCAATCAATTTTCTGCGAGCAAGTATAACCAGTACGGATTGCCCGTCGGGCGGGTATACATCGATGCATGGATTCTGGAAACGTTAGATCCTTATACAAAGGAGAACTACGCTGTTCCCTCATCGAAGTGTACAAGATTAGTTGCAGTGGATTTCGCCGGCTCCCTTCCTGCAGCTGTGAATTCAATCATCAACGCCGCCCTCCCGCGTGCCATTCTTACGGTCGAATCCTACATCAAGAGTATTTCATCGTTGCCTATAACTCGTTTACCCTCCGCTGGACTCATCCTCGCTGATAGAAAGGATGATGATGTAGAGGCAGATGCGTATGTTAAATTTGGATGGAAACTACGCAAGAGGGATGAGTACAGAACTCTGTTGCGAACGAAGTATGATTCTGCTTCGAGGGTTTACACCAGTGTGATATTATTGAATTACCCTGTCGGGCCTGGATTTGAAAAATCTACAGCTGGAGACACCGCATTACAGAGCAAGGGGTCCTTGAGTCCTACACGACAGTCTTTCTCCCGACAACAAGTTACGCCACGTGCGAGCAGAGTGGGACTGAATTCTCTTCCTGAATCTTTAAGTAGTGATTCAAGCCAAGAGACTATCCCAGGTGTAGTCTCCCCAACGACACCTTCATCTCCGCCAAATTCTTCAAATCAGCTTTTGCCCTCGCCCACAACGACCTCTTTTTCCAACATGGCACCCTTGTTCTCCATGCCGCATTCGCCTACCAACAGCACTATAAACGGTTTGAACAACATAAATAACTTCAATCTAGCTGCTCAAGCCATGCCAGGGCAACGCGAACGCACTGCCTCCGTGTCCAGCTCTGGCTTCCGTGGTCGTTCATCCTCTGCATTTACACTTAAGGGCGAGGTCAAGCATACCACGGATCTACTGGTTGGCGAAATCGTGATTGACTCGAAACTTTATCCTAAGGGATATATGGTTATCCTAAAATCCAAGACCCGGAAGATTGCACTGAAAGGAGAGAAGATACTCAAGGTAGGAGGGCGAGGCGAATCTAAACTGCCTTCTCGGGCGAATGATAGCACTACAACAAGAAGCTTCACGAGCCCTGACGTTACACCAATATATTTGGACTCACTCTTCTCAGGCTCATCTTCGTACTCGAGTGGCGTTACGAGCGATGTAATTGAAACGTCGATCTCATCTTCTCCAGCCTCAAATCTAAATTCAAACCCAAGTTCCGAGCCCTCCGAACACCAACTTCCCCTTTCTTACACCCTCCACACCCTGCCCTTATCCCCGCTTCATTCCTCGGGGTCTGGGATGGGTACGGGAATGAATTTGGATTCTACCTATACGTATGACTATGAATCAGAATCTCCTACGAGGCATTTACTCAAACTGACGTTGCCTACGGCGCAGTATTTTGTTTCCACGATACAAGATCCCTTAACGGGAGAGACGCAGGTTGCTCCGCCAAAACCGGAATGGCTGCTTGAGATGGAGATGGGAGGTGCTGTTGTATGCATTGAAGTGAAGCCTGTTGAGGAAGATGCCGGGAGTGTTGGGATAGGGAAGGGAAGGGTGTGGATCGTTGATGGGAAGAAGGGCGGAGATCCTTCGAACGTCGGCAAAGACTCCAAAAACAATAAAAACAAGGAAGGTAAGGTGTGGAATACGGAGAGAAACGCATGGGAGGTGATAGTTGTCGGTGAGAAGGAGTCGTTGACGACATTGGGCAGGGAGGAGCTGTTGGATGACAGGATATCGAAGATGAATGTGCTTTCAAGGTCAGTATTCCTCATTACCATTTCCTTCAACTTTCTTTCGGTATCTACGGCGAACGTAAACTCTCATGATGTTCTTCTCCTTCTCTAACTTCGTCGACACGCGTCCTGATTGAATTCCTGATTTCATTACTATCAGAACGACAAATGAACTGGGCACGCTTCCGGATGATCTCAAAACGCCTGTTGGTCTCGCAGATAATCTTCTCGATCCGAAGATGAAGGATGTCTATGGTCAATCCTCTGCGGTAGATGGAAAGTCGTCGGGGGACTCTACAGCAGAGGACGGCCATCCCAATGCTGAGAGCGGGGCGAGTGATGGCGAGGAGCAGGACACGGTAAGTCAAGTACCTTTCTCGCTCCTTTCCGTAGACTGAATGTGCTCGTTATTTTTTTCCTCTCTCCTGACTGAAATTAAATCAACAAACGTGCATAACAGCAGGTGCCGGAACCCACAGAAACACCACGACCCAATCTCATGCAGCAGGGAAGCGCTGGCGGAGGGTTTCTATCCAATTTCCTTCCGTCGTACTCTTACCCAAATCCTCTTTCGCGATTTACCACATCTAGAAAGGCAAGTATTAGGACGGAATCCTCGGGTGAGAACATAGGTACAGCTGGTGTTGGAAAGGTTGCTGTTTTGGGAAAGCCGGGAAAGGCGAGTAGCAACGTCGAACGACCCACAGTCATCAATCCCACGAGACTCTATCCGGTGTCAACTTTGATGATCATTGCAGTTATTGCGTTTCTTATTGGATCCTTGTTTCGCTCGCTGCTGTCGCCTGCTGATTTTGTGTACGTGGTGAGGGATCTTGGGGGGGCAGCTGAAGCGCAGGTGTTGGGTGGTGCGGCTGGTCCTAGTACTGGGTGGAGAGAAATGCGAAGGTTGTTCGAAATCAAGTATATTTTTGGTGGATGGGATTTCCAAGTCGCTGTGGTAAGGAGGCATTAATACAAGACAAGGAAATTGATAACAGTTGTATTATAATGTTGGTCTATAGAATACTGTAGAATACTTTTTAGTTCATGTAGCGATATTATTGATTTGATTTTCAGTGTGGACAAGTAATTTTAACTAAACAGGTAAAAAGCAGTGCAAATTTGGACGCCGTAAGCACCGGAGCAGTGGACCATTTGGCTATCATTTTGACTTGTTGTCTGTCTCGCCGTTCTTCCTTTTACACTTTTCCCTTCTTCCTTGTGCATCCTTGGACATTTCCGGCCATATATCCCTTCAAAACTGACCGTCTGTGCATAAAAACCCGACTTGCTGGGCCAGTAGATTCGACTTGTAACTGTTACTTGGCCATCCTGCGGAATCTAATTTGGACTTTTACATCTACGAGACGACGAGAGCGAGGACGCCGAAGCGATGAGCAGTGCTAGCCAACCAGGCCCAAGCCACTCGTCTGCGCAGAATGACCCCAACTACCCGCAGAGTCCGTTGTCTTGGGAAGGTGACCGAATGTGCGTGACTGTTTTTTTGGCTTTTGGATCTACTGGTTCACTTTTTACAGGTTTAATATTTACATCTACGACTATTGCTTTAAACGGGGCTTTCGGAAAGCAGCTCGCGAGTTACTTATAGAGGCTGACTTACCACCAGAATCCCAGCCTCCGATAAACGCCAGACAAGGCCTCTTATTCGAGTACGCGCTTTGCTGTGGATTTTTCCTCGGCTAATTCTGACCTGTTGCCCAGATGGTGGTCTGTATTTTGGGTACTTTTTACTGCTAAAGCCAGCGGAAACGGATCAGAGGATGCGTTGATTTACACACAGGTAATTTTCCGTTATTTCTTCTGTTCGTTATTCAGAACTCTCTTCAGCATCAAGCAGCTCAAAATAACAATCGATTAAGAGGTCAGCCACTGCCGCCTCCAGGACACCCACGTCCAAATGTCAATGGCCTACCTCTACCTGCCAGCCGTCCATTTCCTGCAACTGGTCCGATGACGAATGGTGGCCCACCAAGTTTTCCTTCTGCTTCACACATGAACGGGATACCTCCTGCACAAAGTCAATCCTTCCCGCAACAGCCAATGGCAGGTCCGCAACGGACATCGATAGGTGCCCGAGGCTCAACCGGCGGCGGTCCCCCTTTTCCTTCACCTACCATGGCCAATTCACCTCACAATTCCGGACCACCTCCGATGACCATCGGTCAGTCCCCGCAGCTCAATCCACGTATGCCGCCTCCGCCTCCGAACGGCATACATCAGGGTCCAGGTCAGTTACTCGGCTCATATCCCATGAATCGGCCTCCAAGCAGGACAGCAAGTACAGGCCAGATGAGCGGAATGATGCATTTGAGCCCAGCCATGAGCTCAAGACTGGTACCCAATGATCCTCGTGGCTCACAAGATCCCTTAACCCAAGAACTACAGAAGATCCCGCCTCACGCATTCAATGGGTTGAGAGACGAGCTTGGATTGGCTGGGAAAGACATTCATACCATGACCATCGAAGAAAAAGCAAGTCTCATTTTCTCATCCATTGAACCCATTGAACTGACTTTTTAATTTCTCCACTGTCATTTACGTCAACCTGTCTCTTGCTTGTGATCTGGTTTATCTGAAATTTCCAGCAACATATCAATATTCAGTGGCGACAGAAAGGTCCACCAGGACGGAAGACTGGTCCTCCAAATGCTGCTGCAGGTCCCTCAACGATGCATCCACCCCAACGCAGAACTGGGAAAAGGAATAGCACGTCGCCTCGAGAAGACGTAAGTAACGTAATCATTTCTGCGACATCATCTATCAGTTCCCCATTTATTCCGAGGATTGTACGCTGACTGTGTTTCTCCGGTCGTCAGCCGGACAACGTACCTGGAACAGGATCACCCCCCACAAAGAAACCTCGTCGGTCGCCTATCGATCCGCCAACAGGTCCAGCTTACCCACTGCACGCGCCTCAGCCAGGCCAGGCACCTAGTGGTCAACCAGGCTCAAGCATGGGACCACCTGGTGTTCCAGGTCCAGGTCCAGGTCCAGGTCCAGGTCAACCAAACATGGGAGGCATGCGCCCATCGATTCCTGGAGGCCCTCCAGGTGGTCCTATGAATGTAAATGGGTTCGGTCCGATGGCAGGAGGAGGAATGGGACTTGGAGGAATGAATGTTCCTGCGTCTCAACATTCAATGAATGCAATGTCGCCACCGATGAGTGGAGGACTACCTAGTCAGTCGGGTATGATGGCACCTCAGATGCAGGTTCGTTATCTTTGATCATTCACAAGGGTATTCCGGAACTAAATCTTCGTCTGTAGCCCATGAACCCACCTGGTCGTCCACCTCCATTGGAAGGACATTCGCAATACCGCAATACTCTGACCTATTTCCATCAACGGCAGCTCGGTGGTTCTCCTTCCGATCCAGCTTTTATTGTCGGCCCAGGACCCAGCAACCGTATGCCCAAGCACGGCTCAGGATTGCCAATGCCGCCTCCATCGCCTGGGATGAATAAGGATGGGTCTGCTAAGGACATGCATATGAAGATGGATGGCTCTCCTCGTGGTGGACCTCCTCATCCTTCAAGTGCAGGTATGACTCCCACTGCATCAGGTACTGCTAACGGCCCTCCTTCGACACCTGCTCCGCCGGGCCGCCCTCCATCATCACAAAACCCCACACCAAACTCTGGTCTCAATCCAGGCGGTCCGCCTCCGCCTCAACAAAGTATGGATCATTCTCCTGGTTCAATGTTAGGCAATACGTCAATGCCCGGTTCGATGTCAGGGATGATACCCAATGGCGTTGGAGGCATAGGCGGTCTAGGCCCTGGCATGGTTGGTATGAACTCTGGCATGAATCCGATGACTAGTATGGGACCAGATATCCCTTTCACCGATTTTATGAACGATATCGGAGGCCTAGATACGTTTGACACCAACATATTTCAGGGCACAGGGGGAGACTTGAACTTTGAGAGAGATTTTGGGCAGTGGTTCAATCCTAATGATCAGGCGTTGGAGGATCCGTTGGATCCGATGAAATAGGTTGTGTGGATTGTAAATCAAGATCACTCATTTGTGATAGCTTGAGTCGCTGGATGGAAGGAAGGAAGGGAGAATATGCAACTTGAGAGGACTGATTTGACTCGATCTGTTTTTTTTTTTGGAAGGAGGAAATTATCTGCACGCACGCGTACGCCAACGCAGGCCCTTTTTTTACTTATCTACCATATCTGCTATAGCTGTACTATATCATCCCTGACCCATGTTCGCTGTGTTTGTTTTGTCCCTTTTCTGTTATACGTTATACGCTAGGGTTTTTTCTTCCTTACCACTGCTCGAGTATTATTTATCCATCAGAATCTGTGTCTTTTCTGCTACTGCCTTCTGCCTTCCTCTTGATGTTTTTTTCTTTTTCTTATGCTATCTTTACTTGAGGAAGGGCAAGCGGTACGTGTACGATTAGCTTTTATACATAACTCACTTTGACCTGCTCTTGTTGCCGGCAATCTATTACTTACCCATATCAGTAGTAATTCTTTTTAGATCGCAATTTTTTCTTCGTTTCTCTTGTCTTGTTGCTCTTCTCAATCCCTATTTCTTTTCTGGTACGACTCGGTCTGTGGTACTCAATCCTTCCTTGATTCCTTTCCGTCCTCTTTTCGTAATCTTTCTCTATCGCTCGCTCTTCACTTATTTTCTGTCATCATTTCCTTTGTGCCTTCCCCGACTCTTTTTTCCTCAACTTGGATGTTGTTTGTCTTATAGTCTACTTGCTGATTGTATCTTGTTTTAAAACTCAAAGTTCTCGAGAGATTTGAAAAAAAACTTGGCAAGTGCCGATGCATCTGCCGATAATTCCCAGAATCCGATGAATGAATACATATATGTCTTATCGTTTCCCGAGTCATGGAAGGAAGAGTTCTCAGCATCCAATCTCATGTTGCCTTTGGTTATGTCGGTGGTAAAGCTGCTGCCTTTCCTCTACAATGCCTTGGCTACGATGTTGATGCAAGTTACTCAAATTCTCTGTAGTTCTAACTTACCGACTAATAATTCTATTTTCAGCTCGTGAATACCGTCAATTTTTCCAATCATGCAGGTCTTTTGGACTTTGACTTTGAATTGCAGACTTTGTACTCAGCATTGCTTAGGATATGGTCGCTCTGGCGGAAGCAAAATGTCTGCAGAAGAACTCGACTCTATATTTGAAGCTATGGAGGTCAACGAACTACTAAGTCCAAGTCGACTTTTGACTGGTGAGTATCTTCTCTCACCTTTCCGTTGCGAAATTCAAAATTTACCTACAAAAGTCAGGCTATATCCCTAATGCTCAAGCTTTGACCGCTGTTGCCAGACTAGTCGGAAAGCTACGGAAGAGGCAGCCAGATCTAATCTATCTGTTAGATCGTGAGTTGACTGGGAGTCTTCATCTCGAACATCTTTACTGATAATATTGCATGCACAGCTGTCATGGGTGATGCAGGCCGTCTATACGTTGCAGCAGACGTTGTACCAGTTTACCGGAGCTTACTTCCGCTTTCAACGATCATAACGCCCAACTGGTTTGAAGTAGAGTGAGGGCAACACATGTCATGCCTGTTTACACGCTGCTTAACTGACGTCTCCACCCAGGACACTTACTGATATTCCCCTAACTGATCTACAATCTCTTCGTCGCGCTCTGCACAAGCTTCACAGGGATTTTGGCGTCCCTAATATAGCAATCAGCTCTATCCCTCTTACACCGTGGCTCTTTGAATCTCTTCCTAGCGATATCAAGCCACATGCTGACTCAAAAACGGAGCATCTCTTATGTATAACATCTTCTTTATCGTCAAACAAGACCTCGCCTTCCAAAGTCCATGCACAATGTGTTCCCTTACTACCCGGATACTTTTCCGGCGTCGGAGACCTCTTCTCTTCTCTCGTCCTAGCGCACTACAACCCACATATTGACTCATCGTCGGTCCTTCTTCCATCCCGAACGTCTTTCTCGGAAGCGGTATCTCAAGCGTTGACGAAGACGCATGCAGTGCTTTGTAAGACGTTTGAGTACTCCGAGCAGCTGCCCGAGGAGGAACGGTTAGTGACAGATGATGAGAAGGATGTGGCTGAGCCTATACGCAAAATTCGCAGAATGAGAGGACGGGAGCTGAAGTTGGTACAGAGCATTGATATCATCCGAGGTGATTGTGGTGACGCAATGAGGCGTTTAGAAAGCTGGTCTGGATTCTGGGAGCAATAAAAGAGGTTCAAGGATGATTAGATCTACAGCGTAGCGTATCTAGAAATTTGACTTCATCAAGTTGTCGATTGTTCATCTGGTAGCGTTCCATCTCAAATACAATGCAATTCGTATGTTACTTTAGACCGTCCCGACTATTACAGATTTTGCTTCGGACATAGCACAATGTACTCATAGGTAACTGAGCTTAGCTTTGTGTATAGCGTCTAGTTTTCCCCTCGGCCGAGTTTATCAAGGGATCGCACACCCTGTTCGAACCATTCCTCTCGCGATATCCAGAATTCTTCGCGAGCTTTCATGATATCAGCGAGCACTGCACCACCAAGGAAAACCATGTGCTTTCGACGAGGAGGGTCTTCGATCCTGATCTTGAATTTCTACAGGGAGACCGCGGGATTTGAGGCCAACGATTTAACTTTATGAACGAGAAAGACGTACATTCAATCTCGATGGATCACCATTGAGGACGCGCGTCAAATAGAGCTGCTTCATCTCTTTCTCTAATCGACTAGGTAGACCAGGGTACATGCTTGATCCACCGGAGAGAACGACGTGCTTGTATAAGTCAGCACGCACATCGACGGCGGCGTTTTGAATAGTCTGGAATAACATTTCTAAAAGGCAAGGAAACATAAGCTATGAGCACAAGGAGGGATCGTAAGCAAACCTGCTACGCCAGGCTGTTCAACATCAACTAAATGCGGCTGGAACATGCATTCTGGTGCTTCGAATCGCTCTGAACCGACTTTGATCGTTCGTCCGTCAGGTAGCTAAATAAAGCTTGAGATTGATGGTAATTATCATATTATACCATGTACCTGGTAACTTTCAACAAGGACAGTTGTTTCTTCTGAAAGGCGAGTGTCAAGGTCAAGGTCATAACTGATTTTCAATCAGTAAGGCACAACAAGGAGCGATGTTATAGTGCTCACCTAACATAACACAGCTTCTCCTTGATTTCCCGGACAGTCTCAAAATCAGCAGTTCGGTTGAATGCATAACCACGCATGAGAAGGAGTTTGATCAGATATCTGGTGACATCTCGGCCAGCGATATCCAGTCGACGCGTCAAATGAGGTAAAGCAAATCCATCGTAGACAGGAACGATATGAGTCACGCCATCACCGGAGTCGACGACGACGCCAGTCGTAAGACCTGCAAATGACATCTGAGCAAATACTTTTGGAAACAAGGCATTTCATCACAGACCTTGAGCATAGAGCGTCAACACAGCCTGTATAGCAACGTATACACCTCCAAGCCCGTATTCCTCGAACATTACTTCGCACATCTTTTGCCTGTTAGCCTTCGGGTTCATTGGCGGCTCGGTCAATAACACTTTTCTTCCCCTTGGATCGACTTTAAGCTTCTCGTCAAAGGTGTAGTCCCAAAGATGCTTCATATCCTCCCAGTTCTTTATGATACCATGCTCCATCGGCTGCGTTACTTGGAGATAGTTTCGATTTTGGGCGGCTTCATCTCCAACCATGATATCCTTGATCACTGCGGACCCTACCCGTTCTTCTGCTCGGAGAATAGGGCGACCAACAATGGAGGGAAATACTATGAGTTCGATTAAGTTTCAGGTTGAGTACTATCTGGATATCGAGAGATACCATATTCCGGGAAATTCGAGCCTGCGTATCCTACTTTCACGAACTGCGTGTATAATGCTTTTAGCGATGCTCATCCTGAAGGATGTCGTAGTAGGACCTACACCTGTACCATTGTCCACGACCAGCGGTATTCCAGGATCCATTCGGAGAGTTGTAGGGATAGGAACAATGTATGATAATGATTCAAGGTACAGGTGACAAACTACTTTTAGCGCTGAAATTTCTCTGATGTGATAACCCATCATATATACACTACTTACTTCTGCTTTCAAAAATTGTCTATGGGAGAATCAAGATTAGGTTATACCTCTACAGCGACGCTAAACCCTGGGTTTAATTCGACAGGATTTTCCTCCTTTTGCGGGCGATGGTATCTGGGACATGTCGCACACCAAAAGCTATATCCCGCTGCAAAAAGCTCCATACCAGACACATAGCGCGCCAAATCCTCATCCTTTATTGACTGGCTCGTGATATCGCTCCTCAGCTTCCTTGCCTTCCTCTCCTCCTCGATAATCACCTCCTTTAGCATCAACTTTGCCTGTACCTCGGAGACAGAGTGTTCCTTCATTAGGACTGGAACTGCATTACGGACTCTGTCTGTAGTTTGTTGTCGTTCCATCTCCCAAGAGAAATAGTCGTTCGATAGACCGACGATAACGCCGATAATGTGTTCGTAAGCTCTTGCTAGCGGATCGTTTTGGACCGCCAGCGGAATGTTCATGGCCCAACATAGTAGTTGACATACGAAGCTGTATGGCTCAGATGTCAGTTTGTTTGTTTCTCCTTACGGGATAACGGAGACGTACTCATAATCGAAATTTGTTTTGCGATAGGGAATGTATTCTGCGAGAGTCGTGAACTCTGAATCGTCGCTGTCTCTGTCACGAAGACTAGTATCTAGAGTCTTGAGCAACAGCGAAGTGCTTAGATCACCAAGGCTGACAAGCTCTTTCCGGAGGTCCCGTAAAAAGTTCTTCATTAAATCAACAGCCTGCCCGCCATATCTATCGTCATCGTAGCTCTCGTGCAGTGCTTGTCGTAAACTTGAATGCTCTATGCAGGCTTCTTCAAACGGAAGATCCTCCATCGCATCTATCTCAACCAGTGAGTAAGTTTGTTACTATTGTGACAAAAAAGCACCTACCATCAACGATGCACAAAAACTCAATGAGTTTCACCACATAACCAATGCGATCTGCTTCGCACAAAGCGAGGCTCAGCCCAAAAATGTTACCTGCTGGGTTTGAATGCCGATATACAGCCTTCTTTCGTTCTCTCGACCCTGGAGTCGTACAGCTGTAGATAGTCTCATCTAAGGCTTTTTGGATGGTCGGCAGGGCGTTGAACTCGCAGCTCCTGACTGGGAAGGAACTGAAGTATGAAGAGACACTAGCTGTGTCAACAGGGTACACTGGGAAAGGTGCCATGTCGAATTTTTTGTACTCAAAGGCCCATGTTCATCGAACCCTTTATATGCCTTTTAGTGTACTGCCTTGACATGACAAGTCACCGGGGAATATAGTTTAGTCTATCTACGAATTTCCAAAAGTGGTACCCAGCGCATTATTCTCCTTATCTATTTGAAGGTATGATGGGTGATTATCCGACTCAATCCCCTTCTCCAGCGGAACGCCAGCAGGGGACAGCTTGAATGATTTGTTCCTGACTGAAGCTATATCAGTGAACAAGATACATAGGGTTGGAACGCCTACTTCTTGTTTTAGGACTGCGTTGGGCACGGTAACACGACCTTTACCCGAAGCATAGAAAAAATCCGATCATGAAATTCCGAGTAGTGCTGTAGGTCGTAGATTCCGTTCGCGAAGGTGCTTCCTATGGCAATCCTGCAGCTCATGATGTAATAATTGTATTCCACAACATGAGCCAGCATGAGCCGTGATAAATTCTCCGAGTTTTCATTTTGTCGTTTCCATCATCTGAACATACAACCATGCGCGTCGATATGCTTCTATTCGTCCTGTACTTATCTTTGTCAAGAGCGAGCCTCGGATAGGAAATGATAGGATGCACTATATCAAGATTAGCGCTTGGTTTTATATCGGTACACATAATACCAGGCTGCATAATACAGGTATAATGCTCCTATCTTTTATGGCAGAAGGCCAAAGTTCTTTGGTGTATCATAGGTATTATGATTTATGTTGTCGAAACGCGTTTATCAAAGTTATTTGCTCACCGGAAACTTAGCTCCAAGGGCACATAGGTCCAGGCAGGTCTGGGCTCATCAAAATCTATCTGTGTCACATCGCGTTGCCCATGATCATCCATGAAGGACAAAGACTTTTGAAGTTGTCTATCAGGGAGCTGCAAAAGTAGAAGTCTTCTGGATTGAGTGTGTCACTTGCTCGAAAATGGACTCGAAAGACTCGCAGTCTTTTACTAATGAAGTTTGGTAAATGGTCCAGCCTTTTGATACCTATAGCACAATACGAGCCAAAATACATGTATCATGCCTCAAGAAATATTTATGCTTAATAAGTACCGTATTATGCGACATTCCTATAAAACCCAGCACTAATGGAGATATATTTTAGCAAATTCTACAATCTGTTGTTATGTTTCACGAAACGTTCCTCCGACTGCGGGCGATGGTATCTAGGGCAAGTTGCACACCAGAAGCTGTATCCCGAAGCGAAAAACTCCATCCCAGTCACATAGCGCTTCAACTGCTCACGCCCCTCTGGTTGACTCATAATTCTATCTTTCAGCTCCTTTGCCTTCCTCTCTTCCTCAATAATCACCTCCTTCAACATCAGCTTTGCCCGTAGCTCGGAGACAGAATGTTCCTTCATGAGGACTGGGATCGCATTTCGAATTCTGTCTGTAGCCTGTTGGCGTTCCATCTCCCAAGAGAAAAAGTCGTTCGTCAGACCGACAATGACACCGATGATGTGTTCGTAAGTTCTTACAAGCGGATCTTCTTGAACCGCTGGCGGAATCTTCATACCCCAACGCAGTAGCTGGCATACAAAGCTACACGTACGTTCATCAGGTGAATAATCGTATTTCTCGGATCAAAAGGAGACGTACTTACTCGTAGTCGAAATTTATCTTGCGATAGGGAATGTACTCCGCAAGAGTTTTGAACTCGGTGTCATCGCTGTCTCTGAGACGTAGACTGTTGTCCAAAGTCCTCAGCAACAGTGGAGTGTTGGGGTCGTCGAGGCCGGCGAGTTCTATGCGGAGCTCGCGCAGAAAACTCTTCATCGGATCGACTGCTCGTCCACCGTGGTGGTCGTTGTCATAACACTCGTATAGCGCCTGTCGAAGAATAGCATGCTCTGTACAAGCTTCTCTAAAAGGCAAATCTTCCATCACATCTGTGTCGATGTGAGATTCCTGCTACTAGACCATGGTTGCTAGAAAAAACTGACCATCGACGATACACAGAAACTCGATAAATTTCACTACATAAGCAAGGCGATCTACCTCACTCATTGCTAAGGACAAGCCAAAGAGGTTTCCCGCTGGATTTGTGTGCCGATATTCAGCCTTCTTTCGTTCTCTCGACGCTGGAGTCGTACAGTTGTAGATTGTATCATTCAACGCTTGTTGGATATTCGGTAGGGCATTGGGCTCGCAGCTCCTGACTGGAAAGGAACTGAAAAATGAAAGGATGTGTTCAGTGTCAACCGGGTGAGATGGGAATGGCGCCATATTCTGGGGCAGGAACGACTATCCAACCGTTCCACTTATAACCTTGTGCGTACCAGTGGCATACCTTGCCTCAGAAAATTTCGAGAATACTAGTATAATGGACCACAAGTCGACATTTCCCGATACTTCTTTGTCCAATTCTCATCTGCTTCGAAAACCAGATACGATGTCGGCTTCAGCATGTACACGACATTCTTTCCCTCATGGCCCGTCAAACTTTGGCTGTCTACTGGCGTCTGTTCACCCCTGTTCACCCCTAGAGGTATCATCTCAGAGCGGTGCTTGCCGCGTCAATATCTTTCGAGTGTCAGCTTCTCTTCTTTCCTTCAAGTTCTAACAAGGCCCATTAGTACCGGTCCTCACAAAATCAACCTCCGGGAAGCCCAACGATCCATCCGATGCTCATTCCCCGACTCCATAACGACCTGGTCGGAGCCCGCCAACGTGTATTACTTGCATATCTCATGCCATCGGTCTTCCGGTAATGAATTTGTAGAAGACCGACTATCCCATAGTGCCGATCCCGACTCGAACTACGGTCTTGATCAGATACGAATACTGAGTAGAGATTACGTAGCCGAATCCCTTTGTGTTCTAATTCTAGTACTAGTGCGTGGCTCTCTAATTCGACCTCTATTAACAGCCTTCCAGAATCCTGCACTCTGGATAAAATAGTCTAGATATCAAGATTACAGTCAAAGCTCCCATTCCAACTTGTTGTTCAGCACACCTGCGGACGGTGATATCTCGGACAAGTCGCACACCAGAAGCTGTATCCCGCTGCAAAAAGCTCCATCCCGGTCACATAGCGCTTCAATTCTTCATCCGCCTTAGATTGATTCATTATGTTATCTCTGAGCTTTTTTGCCTTCTTCTCTTCATTAACGATCACCTCCTTCAGCATTATCTGGGCCTGCGTCTCAGAAATAGAATGTTCCTTCATCAGGACGGCAACTGCGTTTCGAATTCTGTCTGTAGTCTCTTGGCGCTCCATCGCCCAAGAGAAGTAGTCGTTTGTCAGACCGACGATGACACCGATGGACTTGTCGTAAGCTCTTGCAAGCGGATCATCCTGAACCGCTGGCGGAATGTTCATGCCCCAGCGCAGTAGTTGGCACACAAAGCTAGTACACGACCAGAAGGTAAAGTCAATTATTGCATTAATTGGCGCAAAGGGGACGTACTCATAATCAAAGTTTGTCTTGCGATAGGGAATGTATTCAGCGAGAGTCATGAACTCGGAATCGTCGCTGTCTCTATCGCGCAGACTAGTGTCCAGAGTCTTCAGCAATAGTGGAGTGCTTGGGTCGTCAAATCCGGTGAGTTCAATACGGAGCTCGCGCAGAAAGCTCTTCATTAAACCCACTGCTCGCCCGCCATATTGATCGTTATCGTAACAGTCGTACAACGCCTGTCGAAGAATAGCATGTTCTATGCAAGCTTCTCCAAAAGGCAAATCTTCCATTACATCTGTATCGACGGTGAGATTCCTGCTGAACAATGATTACTCGAAAAAACTGACCATCGACGATACACAGAAACTCGATAAATTTCACCACATAAGCAAGGCGATCTACCTCACTCAGTGCGAAGGACAAGCCAAAGAGGTTTCCCGCTGGATTTGTGTGCCGATATTCGGCCTTCTTCCGTTCTTTCGATCCTGGAGTCGTACAGCTGTAGACCGTATCATTCAACGCTTGTTGGATAGTCGGTAGAGCATCGGGCTCACAGCTTCTTACTGGCAAGGAGCTGAAGTACGACGAAATACGAGCATCGTCGACAGAGTGAGATGTAAATGGTGCCATATCCTTGACTCCGATGGTTGGTGAGTAGCCCAAGAATAATACTTATACTTATATAGTCTGGTTGGTCAGTCCCGGTCAGTGACAATCTTCCGACGACGCGCTCGGTTCTCACTGTTATTGGTGGGTGGAGAGGAAATCGTCAATTCCGTGATCAAACCGTGATCATAGGCTGCATGCAGCATTCAAATCGCTATTCATATATTCATTTGTTTTCAGAACCATAGAACCATTAGAAGGGAAATTTTGGTTGACAGTGCCCGCATGGGCATGTACAAAAATAAGTCGCTTTTATCTGCATGCTCCTCGCCGGCTGAAGCGCTGCTTCACAAATCAAGATATACCTGCTTTGCGTAATGTAATTAAGCCTTTTCAGCGTTTCGCGCTATGTAACAAATTCCCTTCTCTTTTTCCGGGTTATGAAGGGAAGATCAAAAGAGGTATCTATACATCATAATGCTTTCTGAATTATTTTTGGTTGGTGGTGAATCGCGCCTCCTGGAGTCCTAGCGCGCGGGAGCTCTAGTACTTATATTTATCTTACTCCGTCATAAACGTATCTTTTCGATGGACGACCCAATCACTAATGAGTAAGTGGCTATCTTTATCTGTATTGAAGAATCTTGGTCATCCGGACCCAAGAGCGAATAGATTTAGGAAATGGCGCAAGTTCACAACACGAATGTAGAAGTACAGTTGCGCGGTAAGTCCAGAGTAAGTCCGAAGGAACTCTTCCGACCCGCTTCATTTACATGTTTGCATCATAATCTGCTCAAACTTCAAAGTCGACAGCAGTCGACAGCTTGAATGGAATATGCATAGATGCGTTATACCAAAAGGGTGTACTGCCAGTGAGTTCAATTCATTGTGAGCTGAAGCTTGTTGTACAGATGTACGTAAATATTAAACTGTAGGCGGTTAATCCCACTGTGAGACACATAACTTTCATGTACGTCGGGTGATAGCTCACCCCTCGGATGTCCAAAAAGAGGCCGTATTCACAGCTTTGACCAATTATTGATATCTCTCAATTATCGCTTTCACAACAGCCATGCATGTTTCGGTGTAATATTTGGTGCATTGCGAGAGCGCGATTGAAGAATCCTTTGGCTATTACAGCTTGAGCTGAATCCTTGACTTTAACTTGAACTCTGCATGGTAGTAAAATATATTCATCACAGCGACCCATCTACTCTCGAAACAAAAATCCCAATCACCAGCGAGTATCAGTACTTACTCTTCTACGTGTCAGCCAGTGTAAGTACTATATGCTACTCCCGAAATGCCCTCGGAGGCCCCAAGATGAGTAGCATGAACCAACTTCTGATTAACTGTGACAGCAAGGACAGTCTTGTACGGTGTACTAGTACTTAATCTGTTGTAAAGGATAATTCTGAAAAACAAAAACTCATTCCATCACAAGTTGGCCAAATATTAGTGATAACTACTACGGTCAAAATAGAATAGGATATATATTACCTATTCTCTTGATTGGCAGGATCGGCGGAAAGCAGAAAACCGATAAACGGACTTCAAGTAGTAGTAGAAGTAATTCGAGCCTGTATTTCCCTTCCTCAGAGCTTACTAACATATATTTGGCAATGATCAGTCTCCGGCACTTTTTTTTCCCTTGGATCGTACTCGACGCGAATGTGGATAGGCTAGACGGTGATACTCTCCTATGAATCGAGGTATAGCTATTGGCAACGCGCGAAAGAACCCTTAATGATTATTTTACTCCGAGGTCTGCCTACTCCAGTCTCCTGCTGTTTGTAAAATAGGGGTACAAATAACCTTCAAAGTTTGTGTGGGCACCATCATTCCTTGCACCGAATCAAAAAAATCTTCTTGCACATGGAATGATGAGAGAAAGTCATTGCCGCTATTTCTGGAAGTTAGGTCACTTCGGCGCCCACAAAAGGATTAAAAATGGGGGTACCCTGTGAGGATTTCTCCACTTGCCTTTGTCTGGGTTGCTCTGAATTGAGGGAGTTTATTGATAGAGTCAAAACTTTTCAGCTGTTGCTTGCCTCCTCCTTCGTCGTGGACTTGGTCAGTGATTTCTATTGGAAAACTGTAGACGTCTCACCGCGATTCATACCAGGATCCTCATGGCTGCGGACTCAATAATTGTGTTCGACGCCAACCCTCACGCACCAAGTATAATCAATTCCGAAGAAGAGGCTCTCGTGCGCATGCTCTTTGCCAATTTCGACACAGCCTGGAATCACCCCGCCCTTCAGACTCGTTTGATACGGGCATGGCATCAACCCCACCGTCACTCGATCTTGAATGGCATGACCTTGTTCAGCGCAATCTGGTCCGCCTCCAAGCTCCCAAATTTTCGGTCATACAAAACAGTCTGGAATGCCATGCGCGTGCATCTCGAAAATGACGGTGTTCTTGCGGCTCTGGTGTCCAAATTCAATGCCTATGTGGCTAGGACCGGAATAAAAACCACAGATTCTAGACTAGTACAATTTCAGAAGTCTGACAAATTATCCCCAACGTACTTTCTGCAAGAGCCGACACCGCCTGCGCATAAAAACCAGGAAGCAGTATACTACTCCCAATCTCCGTCCTCGCACCTGTCTACGTGTTCGATTTACAGCGAACATTATGATTATGCAAACGAATCCAGGACTTGCAACGAAGGGAGTTCCTACCCTCAGGACTCAGAGTTCGATCCCTTTCTCTCGTCAGGCTCCACTGGCAGTGGGTCTGAACTACGAACACAAACGGACATCTATCACGAGACATTTCCAGGAGGCTCTAAGCCATTCGTTTCTGTTTTCCCAGATACAACTTCGTATTTGGACCTCACATACGGTATGGGACATGGGAAAGAGCACCTTTCCGAGCCAAACGCCACGGAAACGCGACAGAGGCCTGCAAATATTGGGATTGCTTATAATCCCTCTAACCTCGCTTTCCATGATCAGTTTCAGTTCTCAGAATTGAACTCCTACGTTGATGGAAGGCAGGCACATCAGTACAATACCATGCATCTTCCGTGCTCAACGGCTTCTTACAACCTCCCATTTTCACCGTCGCAGGATGCGTACTGGGGAGGATGTGTTGAGCGCGGCAGTGAATGTGACAGGTATCACGGCTCACAGAACGCCGGGAGAAATACATGGGAGTGCAAACGCATCTAGTAACTGCTTCAGTTACGATCATAACGTTCCTGAGGCCCAAATACAAATTAGAATCACTGACAAGGCCTGTCATACATGGGTCAAAGTGTACGTACGCAGAAAATCGTCATGAGGAGAGCTGGAGCTGGACTAACATGAACCTTGGTCAAACGAATAACGAATAGATAGCCAATACATACAGTACTCAGTAGTCTGGTGACAGTCTAGGGACGTCTAATTACATTTCCTCTCCTCTTGGAGCTCTCATTTCTCCCCCTCCATCAATACGATCAACACAAATCAATTATGCGTCCCAATGAGGCTGGTACGTACAGCTTTGACCCGATCAGAGTCCAAACTCCCGAATTGACACCAACCTGAAATCACAACCGCAATTTTCAGCCGAACGGACTGGAATAGCAAGGAGAACAGAAAGATATCCCAAAACAACCACGCAATGAATTCAGGAAAATGGTATAAGCGGCTCCTTTTCTTCATCCATTCAAGGGCAAGAAATATTCGATGATAGACGATGGAGCGAATGTACGGACAAAGCAAAGGATAGATAAATACATGGTTCTCGGTTGTGGACTCAAAAGAGAACAGGCGAATAAATAAATTTGGCGGGATCGTACCTCCCTGCAAATGAATATATGATCACATATACACATCTTCTCGGAGATTTAGAGGATAGAAGTAGAGAAGATCAAAAATAGAAAGATTGGGGTGGAAATGGATGAAGGGGTCCGAGGAGACCGAAGGACGCAGTATTTCAATACAGTAAAAACATTTATCTCATGTTCAATATTTTAAGTGGAAATCTCAAACCATAGGGCCAGCCCGCTGCTTTGTAGAAGGATAGAATGGTGTAGTAGAACCAGAGGGGTTTACATTCCTCCATAAGCATCTTCAGGATCATAAACAGTCTCAGGTCTCCTCTGAGTATCTTGATGGAGCGCTGTTGGAGCGGTGGCAGCAGGAGCCGGTGCTGGTGCACCAACAGAAGGATACTGGATTGGAGCATACACGTTTTGCACGGGCAATACAGAGCTATGTTCTGCAGATGACTGTGGGTGGTACAAAGGAGTCGCAGACGTAGGCGAGGGTATTCCAGTATTGTAGTCAGCAGAAGCAGCGATAGCGGGAGGACTGGCCACGCGGTTCATATTGAGATACTGTTGCTGGTGAACATCTGTGGATTGTGTATCTGGTCCCCGGGGAGTAGGTTGCCTGTTGAGGTACGTGTTGTGAGCAGTAGTAGGATCCATTTCTTCAGCAGAGCCAGCGCTTCCGCTAGGAGCAATGGGGTTGTTGTGTACAAACGTCTCTCCGGGTTGAAGAGTGTAGACAGGTTCTTGGGTATAGGTAGGGTATGCATTGTAGTGGCCGTACGGGCCACTAGGTTGGAATTGCTCAATGGGAGTGAAGGGGTCGCCAGGAGCATAAGGATCAGCGCCAGGATAGTTGCCATAGGTAACAGGGGGAGCAGCAGGTGCATTAGCCATATGGCGGGCAATCATCGTGGGAGGGCGAGCAGAGAAATTGTCGTTGCCGAATTCGTCGTCGATAAGAACGGCAGAGTTACGGAACTGGGCTGCATTGAAATGCTCATCATCCCTACGGCGATTACGAATACGCCGCTGAATAGATAACAGTTTGCATCAAATTCCACGCGAGGAAAGCCAGACAGAGCTTACAACGATGAATGCCACGATCACTGCCACAACAAGAATACCACCGATGGTACCAAAAATTCCACCTACGATGGAGCCCGCACTGACACCGCCAGAAGTCGTCGTAGTAGAGCTTGAGGCAACGGCGGCCGTCCCAGTAACCGACGAAGAAGGGGTATATGTGACATACGTGGCGACGGTTCGACTGGCAACGGGAACATTCTAGCGATAATGTGAGCAGATATGACATGTAAAAATGCCCTTTCACATACGGCAGCAGAGGTAGTGGCAGCTTGAGTAGATGTGCTGGATGTCGAAGAGCCGGTGGAGGTACCTTTGCTGGTGGTGGTCGAAGAAGAGGAGGTAGAGCTTGAAGAGGTCGTCGCACTGCTACTCTTACTTGAAGATGTAGTGACAGAAGTAGTCGCCGATGTCGTATTTGCTGTAGAGGTTGCTGATTGACTAGTGGTAGTCGAATCTGCTGCTTTAGACGTTGTGGATGTCGCTGCTGCTGAAGTTGTTGTAACGGAGGTAGCGGCAGCTAAGGCGGAATCAAATCAGATCATTTTTCTCAAACTGAATTGAATGAGGGCCATACCACTGGTAGACTTTACCGAGGTCGAAGTTGTCGTACCCTCGAGAGGGTCCAGAATATCAGCGCGATTAAGATAAGCTTTTCTGCGATGAAGTTCCGCAGAACGAGCTTTTTGTTCGAGCAGATGGTTCATGTCGTTTTGAGGAGGCAAAAAGAGTGGTATTTTAAGGAATGTGAAGGTTAAAAGAAAGTATGGGCAGCTTCAGAGGTCCGTAGCGGCAAATGCTTTGGAGTTGCTGTTACCAGTGAGCTCGCAGGGAAAAACTGACAGTCACAGACAGGGAAACAAAACCGTGAACTGATGGCGAAAACACGGCATCCACGTGGGAGTTCGGCATGCCGTAGGCGCACTCGGCACAAATTGCGCCTTTTTCAAAAAATCTCTCTTCCTTGCCCTTCAATTCTGTCCCGACTCTAACACCTTCGGAACCGAACAAGTTGCAAGGGTCTTTTCATCGATATTTGGAAACTTGAAAATTTTATCTATGACTCCACGATGGAGATAGGTCGTGGAGGTTAATCTGTCAAAGTTTCCCGAGTCACTCGAGACTGCAATACTCAATGCAAGGACCTACCGACGTTTCTAGTTCTATGAAGTCATGCACTTTCAGTACTTCTTTCACTGTCTATGTGCCTACGAGTCTATCAAAACCGTGACTATCGCAGGTTCAGTGAAGGTCCAGATACACCATTAGGTGCTTCCAGTGCTCTTCCAGGAGTTGAGAACGTTCACGTTATCAAGGAACGTCTTTACTCTTTCCGCACTTGCATTCAATCACCTGTCGTTGATCTTTGTTGATTTTTGAACACATGTCGATCTTGTCAGCCTCAGACTTGAGCTCGAATTCTGAGGAGGGGAAGAAATCCGAAAACGATTTTGGTGGTGCCTTCAAAATTTGTTATTTGCTCGCGCTATAAATAAAGCCTACAAGAACATACTCCTCCGCTGGTTTTTCAAGCTACATCGTACCCAGCAGCACATCTCATTACTCAACCTCGATTTATGATGAAACTCACTTACACACTTGCTTTCGTACTGTGCTCCATATCTGTGGCGCGAGCGACGTTCCAGTGTGCCATTTGCCCTGCGACGATTGTTCACGATGGCATCACGACAGATTTCGTGTTGGCTATAGAGGACGAAGAAAACGTTGTACAATGCTCGTAAGACCCTTGATTTCTGTCGCAGTTTCTCCCTTAGGCTCAAGCTGATGAAACTCTTCGAAAGTTACGACGACTCTGATAATGATGTCCCCATCTGCGCTTACTTTGAGAGTATTCTCGAGGAAAAGGCTACCCAAAATCTCCTGATGACTTATAAACTTTGAACATTAGAATTTTGACGGTGTATTTTTGATTGGGACCATCGGAACCAATTGTCCTAACACAGTGCCCTTGGCCGTGTTTGCTGGTACTGGAACGTGTATCGCTGCTGATTCGTGAGTCCCGATTTTATCGCCGGTTCTCCCCGAAGATGTTGATTCTTGATACACTCGCAGCAAACCTCAGTGAAAACTTCTTCCTGGTTTCACTAAAAATTTTGTAAATATGCCAAATGTGTTACCAGTAAGAAACGATACCTTTGTAGCAATCCACAAAGGTGTGTGTAGCTTGTCTTTGATGTTCATAACTAGATAACGACGGTACTTGTAACTCTGTACAAATCATATTTTTGCATCGCGAACTCTGTGTGATGATCTCGAATGATGAGAACGGACGACAAATCGAACACAGGCAGGACGAACGGAAAGGGCGTCAGATGTATGCTTGTCTATGGAACCTTGAAATCTTCGGCCAGGCAACTGTTAGGAACGATTCGTACACCCGCGGACGGTAGCGCCGCGGGCCAGCTTGGACATTGCCCGTTACGGACACGAACGAATAAGCACAGCAAGAGATATACTCCCGCTGTGCATTACAAATACTGTACAGTACCATACCTACACAGTGAGAGGCGGTGGCGACGGCTCCCTCAGTTGTTATCTACACAACTGAGGTGAGCCGCTAACCCTTACAAATGTCCCGCTCACTCACGTACCCCTAGCTAGGTATATAACAGGTACATACACAATATATTAGTTGTTATCTACACAACTGAGCTAGGTATATAACAGATTATGAGACTCGGGCACCGATAAACGACCGAGCAGAAAATTTTCCTTTTACACACTAGAGAACACCACCAGTCCCCACGATGTCGTCGTCAACAAACATGCCGAACGCACCATGATTCCCCAGCGAGATGATGCTCGAGGGGGAGGATAACTGGTGGCAATATAAAAGAGAGGTAACCCTCGCGATCGAGTCCAAGGGGCTCGCGGGATATCTCGACGGTTCCATACCAAGACCAAAAGACACCACAACGCCGGCCACAGCGCCGACCACCCTGTACTCGAGAACGCCCGCGCCAGAAGAATGGTACACCCGCGACCGTTTCGCCGTGAACACCATCACCTCGAACATGGTAGACCCCACCGGACTGGGAGTAGACTACGCAAAACCAGCCGCCCAGATCTGGAGCGACCTGATCAGCCAGTTCGAACAGAAAAACAAAGAGTTGCTGCTCATACATGAGACAAACCTCCGAAACCACCACTACACCTATCCCGACGAGTCCATGGAGGACCACAAAAAGACGATGCGCAACCTACTCAAAAAGGCAAGCAACGTCGGCGCGGTGATATCTGACCAACAATTCCGGGCAATAGCACTCGCGTCGCTACCCAAGGAATGGGACGCGGACATACGCAATATGCCCGGGACGTCGAGCACAGACGCCTTTGTCCACCTCCAAGTGATATGGCTACAGAAGGAGAAGAGGCGCCGCGAGGAAGAACAGGAGGAGAAGAAACTTAAGGCTCTTCTCGCGACCTACGCGGCGAGTGCGATGCCGGCGCACAAGAGCTCTAGACCAACGTGCACCAATCCCAACTGCGGAAAGACGGGCCACACCATCCACAAATGCTGGGCAAAAGGCGGCGGAGCTGAGGGCAAAGGACCCAGAACCTGGCGATTTAACAAGCAGAATGACCCTAGGGGAGAGAACGCCTACAACGCGAACAACTCCGAGACCAACGCCGGCGCAGCATACAACACCGACCGCGGATCACACGCCCCGGTCGACACGTTCGTTCTGTCCGCGGGCGCGGCCGCCAAAATGATCGACCCAAGTACGTCTTCACCGCTGACTCAAACGGGTACCCCCAAGTCTAACAACCTCCCTGACAGTGCTGATCATCCCCTTCTAGGGGAGAATCCAGGCAATGAAAGGGAGGGGGGGAGGTACCTAGAGAGGCAGGGAAACGAGAGTATTTAGCCACTCCATGTACCATCTGTACCAATGCAGCCTCACACACACCAGTAATGCGCAGGCACACGCGAACATTCATTGACTCGGGAGCCAGCGAACACTGCTGGGTGAGCCGATCGGACTTCATCGAATATGAGGAAGTGCACGGTCAACGCGGCAACAGCGCGATCACGGGAGAGGTCGGGCGATTCACTATTAAGGGCGTCGGCAAAGTTAGATTTACAACCCGAGTGGAAGGCAGACCGACGCAAATCATCCTCTCCAACGTGAAGCACACACCTGAATTCGGTCACAACCTGATCTCACTGTCGACTCTTGACCAGCAGCAGCTTAAGGGCGAATGGGGCGCGGGAGTACTTACGGTGAAGCAGCCTGATGGGCGAGTGGTGATGATTGGGAAAGGGCGCACGAAGATGTACGAGGTGGAGGTGGCTCAAGTCCGGGCAGCATCTGCCCGATCACACGAAAAGCCGACCGACCTCCACACCTGGCACCGGAGGCTGGCCCACGTCGCGATACCTCGGATCCTCTGGATGCAGAGCCAGGGCCTAGTAGACGGGCTAGACGTCAAGGACCGGAATGTCTCAGGACTCTGTGAGGACTGCCTGTATGGGAAGGCAAAGCGGCGGCCGTTCGATGAAAAGGTCACACACGAGACGGAGACACTAGAGAGGGTCCATATCGACCTATGGGGACCGGCCAGGACGAAGAGCCTAGGAGGGGCGGCCTACATGATGTTATTCTCAGACGGTGCATCATCGCGACGAGTCCCGGCGTTTCTATCGGACAAGACGAAGGAGACCACGGCGAAGGAGTTCCACAGGTACCGCATGAAAGCGGAGGCACAGACGGGGAAACAACTCAGGACGATCCGGATCGACGGTGGTGGGGAGCTCGACAACGCTCTTATGGACTCCTACTGCGCGGACCGCGGCATCACCGTTGAAAGGATTCCGCCGCGATCATCAGCAGCTAACGGCATGGCCAAGCGGGGGAACCGCACGGTCATGGAAGGGGTGCATACTTTCCTCGAAGACTCCGGCCTACCTCCCACTTTCTGGGCAGAAGCGGCGGCTACCTTCATCTACGTCGATAACTTCGTCCTGTCAGCGCGGTTCCCCGACCGCGTACCGAATGAGTACTGGTTCCGGAAACGGCAGGACATATCCCACCTACGCCCATTCGGATGTCGAGCGTGGGCCACCCTCCCCGACATCCATACCAACGGAAAGCTCTCCAGACAGGCGGTCGAAGGAAAACTGATCGGGTACATGGGACGGAGAGGATACAGGCTCTGGATCCCAGAGGCCCGGAAGATGATAGAGTCGCGGGATGTGGTGTTTGAGGAGGGCCGCCCGCACAGAACGAGAGGGGAAGACCGCGGAGACGAGGAGGAAATGACCCCGGACCCCATACATGGCGAAGCCGAGGGCGAACCGAACCCAAACGCGGACAAAGGGGAACAACTGGGAAGGAGCAGGCGTATACCGACCGAACCCGCGGACCCTTCCACACTACGCCGCAGCGACAGGATCAGAGAGCGAAAGGAACGCGGGGAAGTGGAGGCAGCAGCAGGAGGTCTACCCACACAAAACACCGACGACGATAACCTGACGGAGACGGCACTCGCACTGATCGTAATGAACCCGTGGGCATTCGCAACAATGGAGGGCGAGGCATGGGCCCCGGACAACTACAGGCAGGCCATGAAGGCACCTGAGCTGTGGAACCCACCCATGGAGAAGGAATTCTCAACCTTGAAGGCCAAAGAATGCTGGGACCTAGTGAACTTACCACCAGACGCGAACCTCACAGGCGGACGCTGGACCTATGCCATCAAGTACAGTCCAGTGGGGAGGTCCTAAAACGCAAGGCACGGTGGGTCGCACAGGGGTTCACGCAGATCCAAGGGCTCGACTACGACAAGACTTACGGGGCAGTCGCCCGTGTCATGGAGCTCCAAGCGCCAACCCACCGTTGCACTATCCTCAACAGAGGCAGAGTATATCACATTGTCCCGCACAGCACAGCAAGCAGTATGGTTGCGGTCATTCCTCTCGAAGATCGATCTCCCACTTAACGAACCGACGAGGATTCACGGGGACAACTTCGGCTCAATTTCACTCACGGAGACATCCAAACGACACGCGCTAGTCAAACATATTGACATGAGGAACCACCAGATCCGGGAACAGGTCACTAACGGCGAGATTACAGTGGTGGAGATCAGATCGAAAACGAACGTCGCGGATGTATTCACGAAACCATTACCCGGCCAATTACACGACAGGATGGTACAGTGGCTACAGATGGATCGTACGAATCAGGGGGGGTGTTAGGAACGATTCGTACACCCGCGGACGGTAGCGCCGCGGGCCAGCTTGGACATTGCCCGTTACGGACACGAACGAATAAGCACAGCGAGAGATATACTCCCGCTGTGCATTACAAATACTGTACAGTACCATACCTACACAGCGAGAGGCGGTGGCGACGGCTCCCTCAGTTGTTATCTACACAACTGAGGTGAACCGCTAACCCTTACAAATGTCCCGCTCACTCACGTACCCCTAGCTAGGTATATAACAGGTACATACACAATATATTAGTTGTTATCTACACAACTGAGCTAGGTATATAACAGCAACAAGGTTTCCTCCTTCCGAACGCTGAGAATGCAAGGCATATGGCTGAGCAGTATTCCACCTGGGGAAATGCATTACGCACCAATCTGGTGACCGGTCTCCGTCTGATCAATCGGCTAGAAAAATCGAGGGAAAATCATAATTGAAGAGCATAGAAAACAAACCATAGACCTAGATGCCGCTGAACTTACGCAATACCAAACCTTTTCGAAATCTTTACTGACTAGTATTTTTGCTTCAAAAGTATTTTTTTTCCATTCGCTCACAGTGCATCCTCCACATGAGACGTGCGAATTCCGAGATCGCAATCCGCTTGGACCTAATGTCGCCATCTGAGGCTGTTTTCCTTTTCTCTTCAGGCTCAACCCAAGAATTAGGGCTAATAATGGGACAAACCAATGTTCATAATTCTTTAGTTGATTGCCATATTATCTCTTGGCCCGGACTCTGGAATTCTGTTAAAATATGTTCCATTGCACTCCACATTGTGAGCAATTAGCACAGTGCTCGAAGTTGGGGATGTGGTCCTACTAGTACTGATATTCACCAATATCATATCCTTCATGTGGACCATCTAGATCGAGAAGTTGTTTTACCTGGAATCCTCGCAACCTCATTTACTGGTAGAACACGAGGCAGTTTCACTGATTTCGAAGCCCACCGCTGGTACATAACTGTTTCTTCGAAACTGACATCATACGGCATCGTTAAAAGTATCAGCATAAAAGCTCAATTACCTCATGCACAAGAGTGTTTGAGCAAATTGAACGCACATTGATTGGAAGCCGTGAGGCTGCTTGAGGGTCGTGAAATGCAGAGATTTTGCTGTGTTCATCATGCATCAATACTCTGATTGGCAGTATGTACAGTGGCTTCGAATACAATGAGCAGCCAGTGCAAATCTGTGTTTCGGCAGTCGAAACAATATTTGTGCGATAAGATTTCTTGAGCCTTTTGAGCTTGATGACTCGGGGGGTTCACTCGTCTTGCCATATGAGTATCTGTTGATTTACTAAATTTAACCTGAGTTATATCTATTTTCGGACACAAGATTATGGGTTGAGCTCTAGGAATTGAGCTCCCCTGGAGGAGGACATCCAGAATGACGGCGGCGACAATGAGGATGTGAGAGGGAAACTGTCTATCGCAGACATTTTGCGTCTCCTGTCAAAATTTGGAAACATTCCAACAAAAGTCCGGTGGCGGGCGTCATTTATATCAAGCACATGATTCGGCATCTGGTTACCGTCACTCGTGGTTCTGATGGATTTTACCAGGAATGGATCGTCTCACTTTGTTCTTTCTTCTCTCATCTCACAACCGCGAAAAGGCATCAAGCCCATCCGGCTCAACAGCGGCTTCAGCAATACTCGTCCTCCCGAGGACATCACATTCCTTTGATTCTATACGGTCTTTCAAAATATCTTCAAACCCAATAGCCTCTCTTGAACTTTTGTTTTTCTCATGTCTCTTCACAACGCTTCTATGAACCGCCGTTCGGGCCATATCCGTCGTGCTGGTACTGCCACAGCTGCTAATGGGAATGGCGATGGCGACGCTAGTGGAAATAGTACTGGTAATGGGAATGGGAATGGAAATGGAAATGACAGTGGCAATGGTTCTAGTCAGCTGTCGTCTTCTGCTGCTGGCTCTACTTCTATACCTGGTATGCTTATGTTTTCTATGTACTGACATTGAAATGAATTCATTCTTGATTGAAGCGGACACAACCACTGCCATCACTACAAGTGTAGATTCCCAGCCCACTTCTCAATCTGTGAATACTGCTAGTACTTCTCAGAGCAGCTCTACGAGTGTATCGGCTGCAGCAGCTCAAATCCCGTCGTCTTCGAGCTCAATTTCTGCTGTCCCCACCAGTACCGCCACCTCTAGCGCAATTTCTTCCTCTACTTCTATTTCTTCCACAGCCGTCTCAACTTCGTCTCTAGCTTCTAGCTCTTCTACTTCTTCTTCCATCCAGTCTTCGACTTTGCTTTCAACTTCTACCAGCGTAGGTATCCTTTTGCTTATTAAGTGAGACCGATATTAAATGAAGGCCTCTCCAGACCCATCTCTCGACCGTCACTCCAACTGCTGCTCTCGCGACAGAGATCCAGGCGAGCTCGTTCGCTTCAGTGTCCCACATACCAAGCACTTCTGTTTCTGCTGCTAGCTCGACCTCCTCCGCCAAAGTTTCAGGGGCCATTAACACTGGTGCAGTTGTTGGAGGTATCGCGGGAGGTATCGCTGCTGTTTCGATACTTGGATTCATCTTAGCTTTCTTTTTGGTACGGTTCCCATTCAAAATACAGTTGATGGTTAGATTAATCATTTGTCATGTATAGCGCCGCTACAACAGGAAAAAGCGTGCAGCTAGGTTCGAGGCTGCTCAGTTCCGTCGCTCGGCCATGGTCCTAGACGATGAACCGGGATTCATGCCTCGTCCTCCTGAGATGGTCCAGAACAGGGAAAATAATTACATCAGCTCTGTCACTAGCAGCACCGGACCAGGCATAGCTGGTGCCGGTGCTTATCGTTACCAACAGGAAGCCAACCAAGGCCATGGGACTAGCTTCGACACTGAGCACGAATTCTACCGTGACCAAGCTGGACAACAATATTATGATGACGCACCTCCGGTTCCCGCTGTGCCTATGCAGCGTGCTCCGCTTCAGCCTCGGCAACAGTATACTTATGGGCAACATTCTGTTGGGAATCCTCAAATTTCCGCCGAGAACACGAACCCGTTCGGCGTAGATAATTATGATGGAGAAAATACTAGTTATGGAGCTCAGCCTCACGCTGTAGGGTATTACGACAACCAGGCATACGGAAACTACGCCGCGTACTCTCCCCCTCAAACTGAGCATGTTGCAGGTGCCCATCCATCTGGCCAACAGGCTACCAGGACGAGCATCATCGACGAGAGTGATGCATACGGCGGTATCTAGGTTCTCGATGTGGCAGCATTTATTTATCCAGAAAACCCCTATTCCTTTCTGTACGCAGAAGCTTTTCATTCTCTGGGTTTCACGAATTTATTTTGGCACGGGTTTTATTCAGACTTTCCAAAACGCTAGCCGATTGTATTTTTACGGGTGTTCTAGAGCTTCGTTGTCAATTCGTTCGCCACTTCCTTGTTCCCGTATCCTCTGTCGTCTGTTTCACCTTTGTTTGCTCGACTGTCTTTGATTTGTCGGGAACAGTTGGACCATTGACTTCTTATACCATATGCGAAACGAGCGAACTTGTCAGGTAGATTTTTGGCATACGACACAGTTTTAGACAGGCTCCCGATATTCACTTCTTTGCGAACGCCTACCTCTTGTTCTTCTACCTATACCGTTTTTATTTCTTCTTTTGTTTCTTGTCACATATACACTACATGTGTCTACTTGTGTCTATCTGTGTTGGCGCATGTTCGTCGTCCTTTCGATGCCGTGCTATGTACAGTACTAGTGAAAACTTTTTGGGCAGTTAAAATTATATCCTATGTATATATGACTTTCTGTCTATGGCTTGCCAAACTTCTTCAACGATGATGATCAGTTCGAGCGATTCTCGATTGAGAGAGGAGTGATGTCCCAACTAAGAAGAGTAATAGCGGTAATAAGAACGGGGCTAGTCGCGACATCTCTCCACTGATGCCTAAATCTAGGTAGAACTGTTTTCGAACAGCAAATAAACAAACGGATGTCTCGTTTTAGTCTATTCATTGATTGTACTGTATCGAGCGCTGTGATGTATATCGTATATCGTGTTGTAACCATAAATTTTGTCTCATTCACACATGGTCTTGCTTAATGTTTTATCCAGATACTCACACTCTGTCTTTACCTACATTACCGAAAACATCCCATTTTTCCCGTTCATTACGTCCTATCAATATTGAACGCCTTCGTAAGCTGAAAGATGTGTATGTATTAAGTATGCCATGACAAGAACCGCTGCAAGTACTCATCAAAATGGCAGGCCTACTGGTGTTGTGCTTTGGAAAGTATGGGGGTGTATTTTCCAAGTAACCACAGTGAGGACAGGAGACGTCTACTCAAATAATCTATATTCCCTCCCCCAACCAGTTACATTAAACATCTTACTATGGTCCAAGGGCGGCATAAGGTGGCATAAGGCATAGGAGAGTGAGAGGAAAAAAGGTGGAAAAAAGCTGAGTATTCATCCATCGATCAAAGAAAAAAGTAATAGCAGATAAAATCAGTGTCCATAGGACTTGACTAGTACGGCTCCCTGCTAATGATTCGATAGTTCGTTGTCATTCTGTGAAAACTAGGATTTGGAAGCGGTCAGCAAGTTCGATGCAAATGTATTATTAAGGCCTGATGGTCTAGGAGTATGATTCGTTGTTAGGGCACTTCTGCTTTTCGACGAGGTCCCGGGTTCAATTCCCGGTCAGGCCCTTTTTTATCTTACACAAGCATTTCTCGCCTTTTGTATTCTTTGTTTTGTTTACAGAATATACAAGAAAGAGCAATTCAGCTGGAGAATAAATGATTATGAGAGCCTTCGCTATCTTAGCCATTATCCCCTCGATCCGGAATTGACTTCAGAATCCAGATTCGAAACGAGTTGGACATGCGTTTGCGACACTAGGTAAGCCTAAGGACTGAACCCCCAGGGGTCTCCTCTGGCTTCAGATCATCTCTTCTACTCAATATATTCACGCGCAACAAATAACCAACTCTAATGTTCTCAACTGCTATCATAGGTCCGCAATCAATCTCACTGCCTTTTGCTGCACTACCGACGGAAAGGGAGGTCAAGAAGTACCTTGTTCCGATGTTGAGACCTACCAGCTGCGGGAGCAAAAATCATCGGAGCTCATTAAAGAGGTCATTGCCAATCCCGCCATCGTCTTCTCTCATTAGACTCGTGTGAGTCATCATTTCGAATCATCCTTCACCTGAACTGTTCTCGTTGGAAGTTGACTCTTCCTTTTTCTCTACCGCATCCTCACCCACGTATTCTATTTTCTGCACTGGCGCCTTCGTGTCTTAGGAACCAGAAACTCCAAAATGAACTCTACAGTATTGGGCCTACGATATCTTGTCAAAGGCTCTTCGGCATCAGGATAGCTAACCACAGTTGCTCCGATCGAACAGTCAACATATCCGGTTGAATATCATACTCCGTAGACCGTGGATATTGTCTATTCGTCACATAGACGAGAAAGAGAGGCAAAAACGAGTAAGATTGACAGTGCAGGGAGGGTTCGTCCATGGAGGGTTCGTCCATGGAGGGTTCGTCCATGGGGGATTCGTCCATGGAGGGTTCGTCCATGGAGGGTTCGTCCATGGGGGATTCGTCCATGGAGGTTGTAATAGTATGCCGAGTAAGATTGACAATGCAGGGAGGGTTCGTCCATGGAGGGTTGTAACGGTATGCCGAGGAATCCAGCGTCATTGAAAAATAGCGACTTGAGCGAACAAAGGAAACGAGAAACTTTCAAAATCCAATTAACTCTAGAGATTTTAGGTTGAGGAGCCATTTTCCGTTATAGATAAAGGGCCGTAAGTTGTATACTCGAACCAAGAATTGACTCGGAGCGACGATGGAAACATAGCTCAAAGTCGAGTGAGAGATCATACTAGGTACCATGTCAGTACTATTGTCTTCAATTTGGAAGTCAATGAGATTGGCAAAACTGAACTTGAAGGCGTTCAAGGAAGAGTTTGAGCAGAGTCGAGAAATGGTATTACCATAGCTGTCAATCGAAAACCAACGTGAAAGCATCGAGGTGACGACGCTGTCCGATGCAAATGCTGCTTATATCGAGGGGTTGTTCTTTGACCTGGGCGTCTTGAAGGTTGCGATAATCAGTGGCGTTCTACTCACAGCAGTCGTACAAGTTTCTGTTTGGCTGTTGATTTTGTCGCTTATATCACTTTGGATAAATGAATATCGATTTGAATCATCTCGAATTGATTACATGACTACACTCCTTCTACGACAACCCACTTAATCCTGATCGAAACGTTTGAATTGCCACTGATAAGGGTCCGTTGATCTTACCCCCATACCTGCAGCAGCAGCAGCCGTAACCGAAGGGGCGTTTGACGACGACGACGACGACAAAGAGCCACTCGTGGAAGAGTTGGTGGGAGACGAAGAGTCTGTAGAAGCGGCGGACGAAACAACCGTGTCAGTAGAGGCGGAGGCAGCTATGCTCGAAGCAACTGCATCAGCATCCATCACACTCGAGGTAGCAGTGGTTGCAATCGACGAGCTCGAGGTTGAGGCCGAAGTAACATCGGATCCATCAGAATCAGTGAAAACTTCTACCTTCATTCCCGTTGGAGACGCTGAAGCGACCGCGGACGAAGAAGAGGCTAGGGAGGTGGAAGTGGAAGTGACAGTGATTGTGGTAGTGAATGTCTCGCTGGTAGAAGCCGTTGCCGAAGAATTGAGAGAAGTAGAATCTGTGTCAATGCTGGTCGAGTTGAATGAAGTAGCATTCAGGTTGGAATTTGCCGAGTTCAACGAAGTAGTATTAGAATTGGCAGTGGTCGTCGAGTTGAATGAGGTATTGTTCGAGCCAGTGTCTTCCACATCGAGTTCCTCAGCAAGTGGCCTAAACACTAGGGCCACAACAGAGGAGTTGGACGACGCGTCCCTGGCATTGATACTGGCAGTCTGTTCAATGTCAGGCTCCTCGCTAGCATCTTCGTCGCTGGCATCGGGTTCAACGTCATCATTGTCGGCCTGAGCAGCGATCATGTTGCAATTAGTCGGGTTCACCTGTCCGGAGGTAGCGTTGTACATAAACGTTTGACATGCAGTAGGAGGGACGGAGGATTGGTCGACGCATCGCTGGCAAGTCATATTATCGGAAGTATTGTTGTACATATACGTAACGCAACCACCTTGAGGAATCTCGTTGCAAGCAATAGTGACCAAAGTAGAAGTGCCGCAAGTCATGAGATTGAAGGTGGAAGCCTTGGTTTCGCTGACGTCGTACTCATGAGTGGTCTGATTGTAAGCCACGGAAGCCAGTCTCTTGCTGTCACTCTGCGAAAAAGGAATTTAATCAATGTGCGAAAGACAGAAATGAACTTGTGCTGACAGTGATATCAATATACCCGGGTGTAGCTTGACAAGTACGCTTCTGCATAGCCTCTAGGCCTCGAGGATGAGGACGGAAGCCTCTGGAGCGGCGAGCCCGACGATGATTATGGTCATGATCATGGTCGTGATCGTGATCGTGATCGTGATCGTGATCATGGTCATGGTCGTGGTCGCGTCCATGGATATGGCCATTGTTACCTTTGACGACGACTTCAATGTGATGTCTATGACGGCGGTGAACGTGGACATGATCGTCTTTGCCTTTGACGATGATCTTGTCGTCATGGCTGTGATAACGACGGGCTTGGACGTGAACATCAGTGTCATCTACGTCTATCACGAACTCGCCGTTGTTCCACTTGACGTGACGACGACCATGGAAATGAGCCTGCTCATGCGGAAGATCAAGGATATCCTCGCCATCGAGGTTGCTGGAAAGCACGCGGAGCTCGTCCCGGTGAACGAGGGCAACAGTTGTTGCGAGATCAGTATTGTTCCAAGGCAAAATGTCGAGCGATACTGCAGCTCGCTGAAAAGTGCATATATGCATCAGAGATCAGCAAACTCAAATAGGCGGGATAATCAGACCTCATGGTGTTTATGCTCTTGGGCAGACCCTCCCTTCTTTTCGTCTTTTTTGGGCTTCTTGTCGGATTTGATCCTCTGTGCACGAGTAGGGAGGGGAAGGATGGAATTAAGCGACGTCTTGTGTTGCGTTCCAGACGCCGAGGAAGAGACCTCAGAACGGCGAGCGTTGATTGCGGCAGCTTCAACGGAAGGATTAAGAGAGACGGCGATGAGAGTGAGGAGAGCAGCGAGAAGGGTGAAACGGGGATTGAAGACAGTCATGATGAACAAGTGATATTCGTTTCAAGATCGTTGGGAGAGATAGACGGAGTAGAAATGCAACACGAAGCCTGTCGTGGATATAGGAATGTACACTGTACAGCGAGGATCACCAGGATCAAAGATTGTGGAGGTAAAGAAGAAAGAGTGGTTGAGAGGGAATTAAGGCCTTTATAGTCAGCGTGTTTATTTGGCAAAGGCGAGATGATCCAAAACGGAAACGTATTTGCTTGTTTTGGGCACAAAATTTACAGCTTGAACCGACCAAATGTGGTCAGTCTGTTATTGTTAAAACATATGTAGCGCATTTCTTTTGCAGCTTGAGCTTGGAATTTTGAGATTAGACATATGGCCTTTGTTGATAGAACACTAGTCTTCAGGTCGACAATCCAGTGGTCAGTGAAAACTAGAAACTTTTGAAGTAAATTGCTTACAAATCGAAATTCAGGTGACCGCCGCACTGTCCGTTTCCCCAATGCCACTTTTACACGCTCTCCCAAACGCAACACGACTTTGTCAAAGGAGATATAACAGTATAAAGGTAGTATACACCGAGATCTCTCTGAGCTTTGGTGGCACTTACTGTACTTTTGCAGGCTCTCCAAGCAGCTTTCCGCGACCCATCATCGCCAATGTACTTGGCTCCTGGAACAAACGGTCCCGCTTCACCAGGCGAATATGAGCTTTCTTTACAGTCGACAGAATCTTCCGGTGTGCTGTCGGATGCACCTTCCCTGGATCAAATACTAGAGCAGGGCCGCACGAAACTGGTACAAGCCGGTTTTCATCATCCAACCATATGGGAACAACCAATTGCATGGGGTGACCAAGATTCCTTCCAGTCCGTTTTTCCACCGATATTGAGCACATGAATCATACTCAACTATGGACTGGACTTCAATAGACACGTTAACAATGTTCAATATGGTACAGACTATGCTTTCTCGCACAAGGAGTCGTTCTGATGGCATATCCTTTATCTATTTACGCAGTCCGTTACTTTGAATCAGTACGCGCAGCTCTCGATCAATATATCTCCGTTTCCTTCAATGCCTTTTCTCCAGAGTCGTATTCGTTGGATGATGCATTTAGGCACCCGTCTCGGTGGGCCCGCCAAGGCCGAAGCACTAAGCAAAGGGAAAGGGATCTCGTTAATCATCAAGTCACTAAATATCAACTACCGACGCCCGGTCACCTATCCCGATACCGTGAGTAGTTCCCTGATTTCTCGCTCTCAACGTGTTCCCATCTCTCAAACAACTTACGTTGATTTTCCCGCAGCTGCTCATCTCCCATAAGCCTATCCTACCTAAGGAGCCAACTCAACTGCTGGACTCGAATTCAGTCAATATCCAACCACCATCAGATCCCGCAGCTCTCCTTCTCACATCCTCAGCCTTCTCTGTATCCCAACAAGCCTTTGTCGCTCATTGCCATGAAACGCTTGTCTGGTACGATTATGAAAAGCTGAGAAAATCCGTTCCGGACGAAGAGTATCGAACCGCTGTTTGGGAGCCGTATCTGCAGAAGGATTCTGCTGGAAAAGAATAGCGCTTCGTACAGACTACATGCTTGGGTAACTCATATTGATCTTCATGCACTTCCGTGTGCTTGAGCTTGAGTATCCAAGTGAAGGGGGCTGTCGGAGGGAGGCCGTTTTAGCCTCGGAGATTGATGAGTCTCTTATCTTACATATCTCTGGTTGTAGGTTAATCTCAATTCAATGTTGACATCACTTATCATCACCATCACTTATCACAACCGCAACTGTAGCGTTTTTATAACAGATTCTTGTTCACTTGTATATAACCTCAAAAATATCTCGCAGTCTTCGTTCGTGTTCCACGGCGTGCTTAGATTACAACAGATCTAAACACAGAGTACAGTGCGAGCAAGCGGTATCTTCTTTCATATCATTTTTTTCATTGAAGTTCTTCGTTCAACAGAGTTTCACGTTAGAAAAACGTCCACGCCCGTGGTGTACAAACTGGTTCACTTACTTCGCATCTTCCCGCCGCAATTGCCAACACGGCGATAACGCCTGGTAAGTTTAGAATTACCATCGGGAGGTTTGGAAAATAACAACAAGGAAATTTTTTTCGAAGGTCGAGACGAAAGTGAATGGCAGTCCAGCTCCGGTTTCAAAGATATCCTAACAATACGGAAGGTGTCGAAAAAAATCATCATCAGACGAGGTCAAGTCTCTCTAATCCGGTTACTTCCTCGAAGCACCAACTTGAAACCCTGGCAAAACGGAGGAATGGTGATATCAATCATCATGGTCTCTTTTTTTGTTTTGCAAGCCCGGTACGCACGACGACTCGCAGCTTAGGATGAAGAACCATGGTTATAATCATCCGCAGCTCAATTTTGCTTACCTCTCTCTTTCGTCGAAATGTGATTGGCTCCTCCAACTGTTCGCAGTGTTCATACCTTGTGGGTCATCCCGAATTCCATATCTCCCTGCCACAAGTCTACATGTATAACTTTCTTTTCCTTTGGATCCTCACATGTATTCATGATGTGAAGAAGATTCACGCCAATTTACAGGCGAATCATTGTAGATATATTCTTCGGGATGCCGGGGCTTTGAAAGTTTTGAGTTAACTATTTGGTCTATCGGACGAGCGATAACGGTCGGGGGAGGTGAATGCTTACTTATTTTCTTTTCGTAAGATGCAAACTGTCATCATGATCCTCAAGGAAGATACACACGTTTACTCGCTTCCTGAAGGCCAAGACTGAAAAAGAAGCTCTAGCTCTATTTGTGTTTTCGGCCAGCCAGCATCGTAGTTCATCTCGCTGATATCGTCAATGACTCCCCGAGCCCGGTGCTCCACTCTCTATCGCAATGAGGAGCGAAACTTTCGGATTGGTGGGACACAGTAATAGAATACTGTCTATGGCAGCAGGCTTACCTCTAACGCCGATCAATATCTCCTCAATCTCCGTCGGTACACTTGTCCCGAACCCAACTTTCAAGTTGAATGTGAAGGCTTTCCTCAACTTTCTCTTTCGCAAAGATGAAAACTCGAACTTTTTCTTGCTCCAGTCAGTTTCAGTCCCGATGTTTCGGGGTGTATGCAAAGCTTCGAATGTATCTGGTGGTCATGCAATTTCCTCAACTTTGGGCGGACGGAAGAAAGATATCAAAACCTCCGCATACCCTACGTCTATCTCCGTATCGGAAGGTCTATACCTGTGAATCGAAGTTGATACCAGACACGTTGCATTTTTTCTACATCGACTAGTTGAGCTCGTGGAGCTGTAAATTTCCTTTACCTTGGAAGAAATATTTTTCCCTGTGTGTAAGTGATCCCCTATGAGCTATAGCAAGACTGTTACTAGACTTTTATTGTTGTAAAGTTCGGCGTCGAACGAGTACAGAACGTTCTGGACGCGTTGGCATTCGAACGTTAGCGTGAAAACCACGTCGAGAACAAAGTCTTGGCATTGTTCGTGAACCAGTCCGATTCCGACAGCCGAAGTTTTAAGCTCAATCAGTGACCCACGAAACAAAGCGTTCCTTCAAACAACTGTTGACGGTGACCTCTACTTATTTGGTCATGCATATGCTCGAGTTAACTAAGAGGAGACTGCCGCGGCACTGTGAATGGCACTATGAATGGAAATGAAATTGTCATGCAGCGCTCCTACAACACCTGCTGCAAGCTTACACCCTTCGCTTCTAATTTTTGGCTCCGAATCTTGGGGGGACTTGAGGAGACTTGAGGTAGAGCTTGGCAATTTCGCTGAATGTTTTTCTGGCAAATCACGAACCCGATGGGGTGTTCGAGATGCCAGTTGATGCGGAGTTGAAGTCCCAAGAAATTCGAAGCCGTTGGAGATACAGTTCGTCCCTGATGGCAAGCCAAGAGACTGGAGAACAGCTGTAGGAGGAAGGGGGAAGACAAAAACAACAAACCTCATAAGTAGAAGAACAAATGCAGATTTTCATCTCACTAAGAGGCCGTGAAAACAAGTGTGGGATTTACTATTGATTCGGAGTATATTATTGGATCACGATTTTTTTTCATCGTTACCGTCAATGAAGCCAAGCCAAGGTTCGGGGCCAAGCTTTAACTCCAAATTCCAGCCACTCCACCTGTGTACAGCTGTCCACATCAACTTCCTATAAGTAGTGAAAAGTTCCCCGTTTTGTTGTCAACGCGAGATACGATGGCTTCTCAGAAAGTGGGCACAAGGATCCTGTAAGTTTAAGTTTAATCACCTCATGCAAACAAGTGACTGGTGAATGTATTGACCGTTTTCGGGATTTGCATACAGGCGAATCAGCTCAGTTCGCGTCCAGCGGAAAGACAGACTGAGGGTTAGTTATGCGATAATCGCTTACGGTAGTCCCTTCTTCAGAATCACAACACCCCACGACATCGCCTGTGAAATCGAGATCCTTCATTCATGCAATTCTTTCGTTTTTAAAACTTAATAAGGGATGTATGGGCGATATAAACCCTCTCATTCCTCCCTCTGAAGGCGAGCAGTCCATTCTGTGCACCATGTCTATTCCTCTAGACTTTCTGCGCAATGATCTCATGCCGCCAGTTGGCACCTCGCTTGGAGACTTCCTTGCTGAGCGCATCGCCAACTCCAATGTCCACTCTCTTTTGGACTGTATTCCTACAACATCTTCACCCGCTCTTTACTCACCCGACCCATCGAGGACACCTTTGTGTCACGATGCTATACATTCATTCATCAAAGAATTTACCATGCCATGCTCAATTTCTGGTCGTCGTCTCGGTCGAAATGACAGGGTAATGATTGTTCTGCCAACCGGCCCATCGAACGCACTCGCACTTCTCTCTATTGCCACCTATCATACCTGCGCCCCAGTCAATGCCAGCTGTACTGGATCAGAGCTTCGTGAAGATGCATTACGACTCAACGCGAAAGCAGTCGTTACAACGAAAGATGTTGAAGAACGTCTTGAACTGCAGTCTCTGCGAAGGGAGCTGAATTGTGATATCATATTCCTCGAAGAACGTTCTTCTGGCCCTGCTGGTCTCTTCCAAATGTCAGTTATGGGAGAGGAAGATGGTTCAATCAGGCAGCCGTCGCAGACTCACGGCCTCAATGACCAGTCTTTGGTTCTTCATACATCCGGCACGAGTGGCAAGAAAAAAGTCGTTCCTTATACATTGCGCTCCTTAATTGTAGGAACATGGGCAGTCGTACACTCCTGGGATTTAAAGTCGACCGATGTAAACAGTATGTGGTAACAAATATCTCCATAACTAGCTTCTCTGACAACAAATTCATAGTGAACATGATGCCTCTGTTCCACGTCGGTGGCATCGTTCGTAACCTCTTGGCACCAATTCTTTCCGGAGGTAGCGCGATCATGTGTCCCGGATTTGACGCTATCGCTTTTTGGAATCTGTCAGTACAATTAAAAGCTACTTGGTATGCCATACACTGTATTTCCATTTCTTCTGCTCAATCTGAATCTTTCGAAGGTATTATGCTGCGCCTACTATCCATCATGCTATCTTGACCTCTCAGCCCGAAAACATTGACCCTCAGCGTGATCTGCAGATTCGCATGATTTGTAATGCTGCAGGGGGACTTTTGCCGTCTCTAGCGGTTGACATGAAGGAACGGTTTGGCAATGCTGTTATTCTGCCATCTTACGGAATGACGGAGTAGGGTCTCCTCTTTGTTTAATCGCATCCCTGTTATTGACAAAACCTATGGTACAGGTGTATGCCCATTGCCTCTCCTCCAACCACATATCAGTTGGAACGCCCAGGTTGCTCTGGAGTTGCTTGCGGTCCCTACTTGTCTATTCGGGATCCATCTAACATCGAACATGAAATGCCGCGTGGAAAAACTGGTGCCGTCTCAGTTCGCGGGTTGCCTACATTCGCAGGATATGAGACTTCACCGGACATCAACGTCCCCTTGGACACATCTGCGTTTTCTAGTGAAGGATGGTTTGACTCGGGGGATATGGGATACATGGACGAAGATGGATATCTTTATATCACCGGTCGATCGAAGGAAATCATCAACAAAGGTGGCGAGGTCATTTCTCCATTTGAAGTTGAAGAGGCTATCATTACAGCTGCTAGAGACTACGTGAAGGTGACTATTTTCGCATATTTCACGCTAGCCCCTGACCGTTGACTGGTTTCATACAGACAACTTTAGCGTTTGCGGTTGACCATGACGTCTTACAGGAAGCAATTGGTGTAGTGATTGTTCCTGTTCCAGGCCGACCTGTAATTGGACTGGCTCAGTTGCTCGATTTGCTGAAGGACCACCTTCATCCATCCAAATGGCCGTTTGCTATAGTTTATATGCAAGATCTGCCAAAGAATAGGCAAGTTCCATTGTACATCTCAGCCTCGATCTTATTCATCACTTTTATAGTGCCGGAAAGCCCTTGCGTATCAAACTTGCTCATCGCCTTAACTTGGGATGCTTCTCCGACAATGTTCCGGCCCTTGCTCGCCATTTCGAGGCCAGAGTTCCTCCTCCTAGTGCCTCGTTGTCTGACCCAATTGACTGCACCCCAGTCCAGCTCGACCTCGGTGAACTTCGTCGGTTGATCGTGGATATCAAAGGAGTCGAGAATGTCGCCGTGCGTTCCCGCCATGAAGGCGCACCGGAAGCGTTTATTTCCGTAGACCTTCAAACAGATTTGAATTCAGCCATGATAATCTCCAGCCTTGCAAATGTCTTGCCAGGATATGCAATACCTGACGTTCACGACTTCACCCATCCTTTACCTATGATCGCTGGTGATTTCGACTTTGCGTCCATGGAGGCAGAAATTATTCGACGAAATAACGCTTCAATGTCTGCGAACGCTACCGTCGTGCGTGACATCGTAGCTGAGCTCTTGGATATCGAGACGGGAATGATATCAGGGGATTCAGATTTCTTCCTCTTGGGCGGCAATTCCCTTATCCTTGGAAAATTGTCCTATATCATTCGGAAGAGGACCAATGCTAGTATTGCTGTCGCTGCCATTTTTACCAACAGTTCCATTAACGGAATTGCGTCTCTCATCGAGGTTGAACAGCGAAAGCTGTCATTGGAATCGTTGGTGGACGAGAAGTTTCAGACATATCCGAATACGGGCAACAACTCCGAGCTGACGTTAGGGTATTCTACTGATGGCAGCCCCATGTCCGAAGGACAGAAACAACGCGGGCAGAATCACCCCCTCAATTTGATCGTTCAGGCTATACCCATGGTTCTCTTCTATCCTTTGAAGACTGCTGTTACTTGTGAGCTTTGTTGACCATTCAATCAAAGTATAGTTACTCACCTTCGTAGGGTCCATTCTTTTATTCATTCTTTCTTACTTGGCTCCCGCTATCAATCAGGACTACTGGGACCGTATGCTTGCTCTGATTTGTGCCATTGTGGTTGCCCGACTTTGCGTGCGAGCGTGTGCTCCAGTTGCAGCAATAATATTCAAGTGGATTGTAATTGGAAAATACAAGCCTGGCACCCATAAACTGTGCGTACATCCTCGAACATGTACGCCTATGCTATTCTCATGTAGATTTCAGATGGTCGTTCTATTATTTGAGATGGTGGCTGGTCAATCAGAGCCTCGTGTCAGTACCTTTCTTCATGAACCAAAGCTAGTCGTATTGACCAAAAATCAACAGTTCGGCTGGTCGTGGAATTTTTGCTATGCACCCGGAATTGAGCAAACTTTACTATCGCCTATTAGGTGCACGCATTGGCAAGGATGTCTCTATTAGCAAGCACGCCCAGCTTGGTGAATTCGATCTTCTAACCTTGGAAGATGGCTGCAGAGTTGATTCTTCACTCGTCCGCGGATTCTGTGTGGAGCGTGAAGGCTACTTCCGTTTAGAGCCTATTGTGATTGGAAGAAGGGCCATCGTTAATAGCTACACACAGATCTCTCCTGGTGCTGTAATTCCTGAAGGCACTGTCTACGGGCCTCACGCATCGTCGCACGAATCTCCCTCACCTCCCTCTTTTGCCGCCTATAATCGAACGTTGTTCATGGAACCTCAGTGGTTGCTCAAACTACTTGTTGCATGGCCGATCATTGTTGCCGTGACTTTCGTATCCTGTGAGTCCAGTATAATGCAAATGCAAAAGTGTCTAACCTCGAAATTTTCAGATATCCCTTGGTTTGTCATACTTTGGTTGATGGTGTCTAAAACAGATATTGTCGAACCGGGTTCAGCCAATGCTCTTGTATCTGTCATATATTGGTTCTCGAATCCCGAACGAGTTCTCTGGCACGCTGTCTCAAGGATGGTCAGAGCAATCTGTACTCCTTTGCTACAGGTTACTCTTGGGATCATTGTCAAGCGCATCTTCGGACTCAACAGTGAAGGTCACGCTAACGACGCAACCCAGCTCGTCCTGCTCAGGAGATATGTCAACTCAATTCTACTCTCTCAAAGTAAATTGAAGGAGTCATTCTCTTTGATTGGTACACACTATGAAGGTGTCTCTGTAAGTTCTCTCTTTTTCTCAATCTTCCTTTATCTGAAGTTATTTATTAGTTCGTATACCGGATGATGGGAGCTAAGATCGGTCGTCGAGTTTATTGGCCTGGCTCTGGTATTTACTGCCTTGACCCCGAGCTGCTCGAGATTGGTGACGACGTGAGTCTAATTGAGCGGGATGTCCTGGAAGTCCTAACAATACACTTCAGGTTGTCTTTGGTTCAAGGTCTGAAATTTACACTACAGACAGACTTGGCTCTGAAAAGATACGTATTGGCAATGGCGGTCAGTAAACTCAACTTCTCTACTCACTAGAACTAACTCGATCTTCTATATCAGCAATGATTGCAGATCGAGTGGTCCTTCTTCCGGGTACTACCATAGGTTCGCGCGCCGTGATGGGCTCTGGTGCTCTGTCCAAGCGAAATACTTCGTATGGGGAAGGCTCCACCTGGATGGGTAACGGTAAGGCTTGGCAATCGCGATCCCATTACTCTGATTAATTTAACATTTCTTCTTAGACCGTGGCGAAGCCATTTGTTTCAACAAGGGCTCTCCATCTTCCGCAGGTGATACTACAATCACGCCATTCGGACGGGCTTTCTACAAGCGCGAGGCCAGCTATTTTGTGTGGCCTTACTTCATAATTCTGTCCATCAATCTTATAGTAACGGCCTGCTCTGCCGCTTACTGGTCCATAAGTGCTGTCGTTGCTGCCCAGTTGCTTCATCAATGCTATATCTATCTGCCTCACTTCCGCCTCTTTCAAGACCACTGGTATCGCTTCGGAATCCTCTATGGCATCATCTCGGCTTCTTTTGTCGTCGTGCTTAACATCCAGGCCCTCCTATGTATACTTTGGGTGCTTCTGACGAAGTGGGTTATCATTGGCCAGCGGAAAACCGGTCCCTGCCCTTGGGATGAGAGCGATTACTGTCAACGATGGCAATTGCATCTCGTCCTTTCACGCCCTCTATACAAAGGCTATGGTATCGGAGGCGTTTTAGGCCCTGTTACTGGTTCAGCCTACATCGTCTGGTTCTTCAGAGCCATGGGTGCTAAGATTGGCAGCAACTGTTGTCTCTACCCTGGGGGAAAGCAAGGGCTAATGACGGAACCAGACCTCGTTGAGGTGGGTGCCGATGTCTATCACTATCACTATTTCATTCCTTTCCTGACTCCATCACCGTCGACAGATTGGGAACGACGTTACATTAGACAATTGCTCCGTCGTCGCGCACATCAATTCCAGAGGTAAATTTGCTCTGAACCCGCTCAAGATTGGCAATGGGTGAGTGAAGTCGAACGAGCTTACCAGTCTGTGTTCTGATTCATGTATATGAAGGTGTGCGATGCGCACTGGCTCTCGCCTGCTGTCAGGAGCTTCAATGGAAGACAACAGCATGCTTTACGAACACACTCTGCTTACCTCTGGTGAAGTTGCTGAAGCTGAGTCAGTCTATGTTGGATGGCCTGCCAAACGAACTAGCGATCTGGAAAAGCATCGCAAGTTTGACGACGAAAGAACGATGTTCTTGCCCAGTCCTTCTACCGGTACTCACGTATGTGCCGTTTCCCAAAAACCCAGAAACTCCCGCGAAGCTGCCGTCACTGCCAGTGGATGCGGTCATTATACCTGTGATTCGTGCGTAGCCCAATTCTTTTTTCTCTGACATTATTAACCAACCTATATTCAGGTATATCTCTGGCGGTCTTCGACAAGCCAGATGTTCAGTTTGCACGGATTCACTCTCTTCTCCAAGTAGTATCAAGTTTCAATCTCCCTTTGCTGATCATTAGACCATAGATTTAATTACGATTTCGTGAAAGATACTTTACCTTAAGCACGCACCCACCTGGTTCGCTGTATCATTAGCATTCTTCTAATATGAACGCTTTCGTTTTTACATTGTATACGCATATGTATTTCTGGGCTTTGTACATGCACGTACATTTCGTTAGACTATGTTTGGTTGCCTGATGCTCTCTCGCATGGACCCGATGAAGGGGGCCAAAGCTTACGCCCGGGCCAGCAATGGGCGAAGTACATACTATGTACATGGATGAGACTTAGACTACAAGAATGAGCACAAGAAAGAACAAGAAAAATTGGAAGAGTGGTAAGGGTGGGGGTGAGAAAAAACCTCAAAAGAGGCTATTGAACTATATGTGAGATGAGGAAAAAGAGATGAAGAAAGTAAAAAAAAAACGCAACGCTGCGAAGCCAGCGTGACACTAAGAAGTACGTGGTATTCATCTCATAGACCTCGGTCAAACTTCTTTTGACCAATCCATATTTCAACAGTTCCATACTGACTCAATGATACTCGTTTTAGCTTGGTGTAACCTGTTAGAATTGATAGCGTTCGCGTCTCCTCACATGAGCGTTTGTCGTTCTGAGGAAACGTGTACGTTGGACTTATGATTGAACATATACTTCCGTCTGCATAGCTTCTTGAGTACGTTTCAATCTTCAGTTTCAGGGTACCTATGGTCCGAACAGTTGAGTCACTCGCTTACAGTTGGTGAAATTTTTGCTTACAATTTTCTTACCTATTTATATGTGTACAAAACGGGGACTTCCCTCAGAACTAGTCTTCATTCTGAGGGTACATCCTTTCTTCTACTTTACCCTTTCTATCAGTCTGACCCTGTGTTACCTTAGGTCTTGTGTGTATTTACTTAGGCTCATATGTAACAATGAGAACTAGTCTTTGTTCTGAGGGTCTTGTGTGTACTTACTTAGTGTTACAATCATGCGCACCGGTCGTACACATTGCACGGAATACTTCGTATCAAACTCACGCTACTCATTGAATGGAATGCTTCACACCAAACACACCGTTGTCGATGCTACCATTGATGTGACGTATCAATGATACAGATCATAGTAGTTGCTTCTGTGATACTTATCCACTTATCCTCCTTATCCCATTGCCACTCCCTTCAGATGGCTATGTACCATACCGCCTTCCCTTTCCCAATTAGTCCACTACCTTCCTATCCGCACTTGTTATCTCTACTCTTGATTTGCCGTAACTACTTTAGGATATTCTGTAGTGACACTGGAGATAGCAGACTTCGTATATAAGATATAGGGCTCTTCACCGTGCTGCAAGTTACGGTGATTCGATGGTACGGTACGGTCCCCGTACTGTACCGTAGAAATTTCTGAGGTGTCTGGACCGCACCACTATGCTCCAGTGATATGCCGTAGTTGCTGTACCATGCACTGGATTATGGCTGTATTACAGTCTGCCACGTCACTTCTGCTTTTCACCCATCATCTCAACAACGATCAAGCACTGTTTAGCCGCAGTGCCAGGACATATTTTGGTGCTGATAGCGATTGTTAGTTCTAGTTGTATGTTATGGTAAGTTCCAGCCATATTGCTCTATACCTGTGGCTCACAAACATCAGGTTTGATTTAATAGCCATGTACCGCCACAAACGTGCTCACCCTCTTGCTCTTGACCTCGAATGGTGTCATTGAGATGCATTTGTAGCTCTTATGTTGTGCAAAACCCGAGCCTCTCCGTAGGCCAGGGACTTGTGCTGGTATTGAGCTAACTCATCTTGTTGAGATGTTTTCGTAGCTTCTACATTATGCAAAAACCCGAGCCTCTCCATAGGCCAGGAGTGTATTGTAGAGATTCGCTCAGTGCAATGTATTTTTTCACCACATTCTTATCAAATCTGAAGCATTATTTGAGGCACATGGAATGATGCACTACCCCGATGCTTTGGCAAATATCTTTGCCTGCAGCTTCGCAATCTTTGCTGCTGATTTTTTTACACGCTTAATCCTAAACTTCCATCTTTATTCCTCATCCATAGCACGCTGTTATGGATCCCGAGGCAGATCTAAATGCTTGCCCTCGCCACAGAAAAGACCAGAGGTTCCAAGAAGCCTTGGCTGCTGAGAAAAATGATATGGTGAAATCCTAGATGATTCGGAGCAAATTGGGCTAAAAAGGTAGTACCGTAAACCATAACACGGCCGTAATAGTACCGTACCATACCGTAGCACAAAATTTGATGCCATAAGTTGCTGTACTGTGCCCGTACCATATCCGTAAGCTAGGTGATTTCACCGTACCGTATACGGTACAGACAGTGAAGAGCCCTAATAAGATATGCGGTAGTAGGTAGACACCTTAGTTTTAATATCAAATTGGTATGACTCTAATATCATCCTTGACCTACTATCTCCCTATGTACAACCTCGTTTGACCCCGTCAATCTTCAGTTGATACTATCTCGATCTTGAGCAGACTCAACACGGACCATGCAGCGTAGCGAGGATATTGTCAATAGCAGTATCAAAGGTCCACTTGGCTTGCACGCTCCTAACAGTTATTGTCTATATCGACAATATCCTCATTTACCCGGACAATGAGAAATCTCATTGCGAACATGTCCGCGAAGTTCTCCGTCAACTCCGAAAACATTGTCTGTTCACGAACCTCGCCAAATGTGAATGGGGTGTAGACATGGTCGAGTATCTTGATTATATTCTCTCTCCAGAGGGCTTAACAATGTCGAAAGACAAAGTTCAAGCTATTGTTGACTGACCGGTTCCCCGCAAAGTCAAAGATGTTGTTACGAACTGACTCTTTTTCAATTTCTTTTTGTCTATCTTATTATACTTTTTCTTTTATCTTTTCCTTTTCTTTCATTTACATACATGTGACAGCCTTGGCATTCTCGCAATGTCAACGCATTTCTCTCATGTCTGTCAGACTGTTGACAGACTGTCATTCCCGTGCTGTCAACACAACTCTCTCATGTCTGTCAGACTATTGACAGATTGACAGTGTGAGAATTCTCTCATGTCTGTCAAACTTTGACAGATCGTTGTATAGCCTCACAGTTATGACGTGAGATAGTTCCCATGGGTTCATTTCAGAATATGTATATAAGATAGGGCATTTCTTAGAGTAGTCTCTATCTCTGATCTCGTCTATTCTCCTCTGTAGCTAGACAAGTATCTGAGGACATACTCCTCCTGCACTATCCATTATCTTTTGATCTGTTCTCTCTGTGTGACGCCTGGCTTAGTATTGAGCTATCGAGTCGCTGACAGATGTTCAATCCTTTTTAGGTTTTGCTAACTTTTATAGGCGTTTTATTTATAATTATAGCGAAATCATACTCCTGATGACGCGGCTCACACAAAAGGACGTATCATGGTTATGGTCCAAAGAATGCTAGGAAGCTTTTGACAAACTCAGAGACAGTTTATTCACACTCCCATCCTTGTGCACTGGCAACCAAACCTTCCCCTTATTGTTGAGACCGACACGTTGGACTACGCACTAGCCACAATCCTCTCAATCCTCCTACCAGACGGAGAGATTCATCCTATTGCCTTCCTATCCCGAACCTTCCAAGCTGCAGAGCTTAACTACGACACTCGTGACAAAGAGCTCCTCGCTATTTTCAAGGCATTCAAAGCTTGGCATCACTATCTCAAGGGATCGGGCAATGCAATTGACGTGGTCACCGACCACAAGAATCTCAAATACTTCTTGACCACCAAAATACTCACACAGCGTCAAGTCCGCTGGTCAGAATTTCTCCACCAGTTCAATATGGTGATCCACTTCCGCCCGGGTAAGTTGGGTGCAAAACCCGATGCCCTCACTAGACGCTGGGACGTCTATCCAAAAGAGGGGGATACTGGCTACACGCAAGTTAACCCGCAGAATTTCAGACCTATCTTTACCAATGAACAACTAACCACTTCTCTTTGAGCAACTTTTCTAGAAGGTCCCGCGCTTCGCACTTCGATTGTAATGGACTTACACTTGCTCCATTCCACCATCCGCGATTCTATTGAACAGGATCTGGAAGCAATCATGGGCTTAGCCCTAGCTAAAGACGCTTCCAATACTCGTTGGACAGTAGGTGATGATGGACTGCTAAAACTTGACAATCACATCTACATTCCTAAGCATGCTAATCTTTGCCTTAAAATTTTACAATATTTTCACGATCACCCCCTTTTGGTCACTTCGGACAGAACCGGACTCTCAAATCAATCCGACGCCATTACACCTGGCTGAAGATTCGGGAATTCGTTCGCGACTATGTCAGCTCCTGTACAGTTTGCGGACAAAACAAACCCCGTCGACACCGACCTTACGGTCTCCTCAAACCTCTTCCGGTTCCCGCCCGACCATGGGATTCAATATCAATGGATTTCATCAAACAACTCCCCTCCTCCGATGGACATACAGCAACTCTTGTCGTGGTAGATTGTGCCTCTAAACAAGGTATTTTCATCCCGACAAATGACAAAATCACCTCCGAAGGACTAGCGGAGTTATTCGTCCATCATGTTTTCTCCAAGCACGGAGTTCCGAACCACGTCACTTCCGATCGCGGCTCGGAATTCGTGTCTGCTTTCTTCCGCGCTCTCGGCGAAGCTCTTTCAATGAAACTTCACTTCACCTCAGGTTGTCACCCAGAAGCCGATGGACAAACCAAACGAGTCAACCAAACTCTGGAACAGTACATCCGAATCTACTGTGCATACCAACAGGACAATTGGGCGAAACTCCTACCAATTGCGGAGTTTGCTTACAACAACGCTCCTAATGCTTCCACCGGTCTGACACCATTTTTCGCAAACAAAGGCTATCACCCAAATATCACGGTAAGACCCGAAATCGACATCCGCTCTGATCGCGTGATGGATTTTGTGGCTAATCTTGATGAGCTTCACACTTTCCTCCAAGACAAAATTACTAACATGCAAGCTCGATACAAAGAGCATGCGGACTGAAAACATATTACTCACCCTAAACTCCCTATTAATTCACAGGTCTTTGTGCTGGCAAAGCACATCTGGACAATGCGACCTACTGACAAATTTGCCAAAAAGTACCTCGGACCTTTCACCATACTCGAGCAAGTCGGTACTTTATCCTACAAACTCCAACTCCCGTCCTACCTCAATCGTATCCACCCCGTTTTCCACGTATCCCAACTAGAACCGTACACACCTAACTCAATTCCCGATCACGTTCAACCTCCGCCGCCTCCCGTTGAGGTTGACGGCAAGGAAGAATATAACATTGCGGAGGTACTGGATTCGAAATTGGATTGACGATACAAAAAATGCCCACTATGATCCTACATCCGTTGGGCAGGATACGAAGGTATGGACGAAGAGTTTTCCTGGGTCACCGCAAATGAAATTCACGCAGACGAACTTGTCCCAGCTTTCCATCTTCGTTACCCTCACAAACCTGGTCCACTATGATCCTTACTTATGTCTCTTATGTATTATTATCCTCTTCATTTCCTTCACGACTCTCACATCATTTACTTACTAATCATGTTTCTTCGCAAAACCATCCTGTCCCGCGGCAATTATCATCACTTACATCATTACTTACATTCCAAACTCCTTGTTACGCCTGTGCCAGACCAATTCGACCAACCTTCTGATCGAATCAATAGTTGATTCATTCTGATACTTAGACCGGACCTTTCCGGTCAATCTTCCGGTCAGATCGATTGTTGAATGACTCCGGATCAATAATCGAATGATTCCGAATCAATAACCAGAAGACTCATTTGCATTTCTGGAGCTTTCGCTTTCATTATCAGCTCCGTATCTTCGATTCTATTCTCGATAGCTTCGGACGGTTTCGAAAGGTATTTATCCGAGATTCCCACGCCCTTATTGTCTTATATTTCACCTCGGGTAAACCTTTATATTGCTTATTGTTCTTTATTTAACAATTAGGCAATTTACTACTTAAGTACACTGTTTAGTATCATTTCCCCAGCTTGAAATAAAAGTTACCTTCTATCCTCCTTCTACATTATGCTTAGTTACGTCCGGATCGACCGATCGGTTCTGTCTGATGCTCCGGAACTTCTTTCTTCTTTGCACTTCGCAGGGACACCCAGATAGCATGTAGGGAGCGTTGCCAAAAGCTTCGCTGAAGTCCCATCTCACTTCCGAGGACTGTGTAGCCCTTTCGAGTACCTCCTTGTGTCACAGCCACTGTTCCCACACTCGGAACTTCATCCGGAGCCTCCGGAACCTCGATCGTAATCCTTTCTGGTTGCATGGCCTTAACACTCCTATCTCTTCCGAAAATCCCCGCGATCCTCATTTCTCATCCTACTTACATATAAATCACCCAAACAAAACAACCAACAACAACAAAAACATCATTCAACAACAAAATCAATAAAACAATGAAATTCAACAAGTAAAAAACAAAACAACAATTATATACAAGCAATTGAGTATAGCAAGTAGATTAATAGTTGTCGCAGAGTTACTCCGCGCACTTTTTTCCCTTGCGGATCTTTTCTCTTTTCTTCTCCTTATTATCTTCTTCCTCCTCTTTGTCTTCGCCTTCACCATCTTCATCTTCATCTTCTCCTCTTTCACTTTCACTTCCTCCCATTGCGTCTATTTCTTGCTTTTCCCTTCTTGTCATTATACCTAACATCCTTTCTTGGAGGACCAGTGAATGACGGGCAATATCCACTAACTCTCTGTTCTGCTCCGTGATCTTTGCCAATTGCTCGGCCACTTCTGCTCCTTCAAACCTTCTCCGCTCCCCAACCCTCGTGACGGGTCCTTCATACTCATCTTCATCCAGCTTGACCCGTTTACCTTGCGATTGTCGAGCGGCGTTATCTCCAGACCAGCTGCATCATTGGTGCTGGTGGTGACAGACCGCGCACACCTGAGCTTGTTGTCGCATTGATTGAGGTTGGCATTCCGAAGGCCTTCCAATCATGTGTTATATGTATGCGGATCGCGGTAAGTCCGCGATCCCGCGATCCAATTCCCGCGTTTGCGGAGTATAACTCCGCGAGGGAATTGCCCGTTATCTCTCCGGATCGAAATCCGATCCATACTATACCTTTTATATCCATTCCTTTGTTCTTCCTCATGTTGACTAACCTATTCGGAGATAGTACATACACGACCCTTACATAGAGTATGTATAAAGCCTCAATGTAGAATAGGTAGTCCCCAGCTTGAATATCGACTTAGATCTGCCCCTCTCCTTGTATCCAGGATGTTGTAAACGTCCTCGATGCATACTCAACACTACTCCGATGATCGCGGGAGCAATGTCCGCGATCCGGAGTTCCTACCCTTACCATTGGACACTCGACGTGTTGAGGACACTACCAATAGTAGTGTCAAGGTCCAATTACCATCCCCCTTACTCCGCGAACCGTTCCTCTCATCTGCGAGGGAATGATCCCGTCGTATGACCATCAATCTCCGTGATCCTATCGCGGGAGTTTCCGCAGTTCTGGAGTCGCATGATCTTAACATGACACAGCGGGAACAGGCGGGGCGTGGTTGCGAGGAGTCAGAAGGGGTTTGCTTTGCTGCTTGCCCTGGAATGGGACCGGAATCACCATCAGGATCAGAGGTATTATCATCCGACAATAAACAGGAATTAGGAAGGAGCACCCCAAACGAATTATCACTCACCTTCGCAATCATTTTGATTGTCCGTTTGCGTTTTACTCCCCTCAGAGCCGGCTCCTTACTCCTGTCTTCACCCTCCTTGTCTGAGTCGTCAGAAATCATGGCCTTAGATTTGAAAGTCTTCCATCACAATCCAGATGGTGCTATAGCAATTTCAACATCGACACCATGATGTGGTTTCGCGGTATATTTCTGTCACTTCTCCAAATCCTGCGTGGCCTTCTCTTTTTCTTTCTTGTTTTCTTCTACAAGTCTGCAAATGCGGCGGTTTGCGTTTGCTCTTCCTCACCTTCTGCCGCGGCTTCCTCTGCTAACTGTTCCTCTTCTCTTTGTTTGGCTGCCGTGAGTCTTATCTCCTCGGTCCTCTTCTTTTCTGCCAACACCTCCTGCTTCTCATCTAGAAAAAATACCTATTGCCTAGGCTTCAATAAAATACACTGATAAAACCCCAGGATGACCAGAGAGCCTGTGCTGCTCTGGTAGCAGAGGTACTTTCAGAATGCCAAGAGACACCCCCCTAATCATGTGCAAACCTAGGTTATACAAAAGAACATAAAAAAGCCTCATTGGTTTTTATCAAGTTCTGAGCTTCCCCAGGTAAGTTCATCAAGCATTAAGAAAGTTGGGGCAGAATGACTGCTCTCAAATCTCCAGCAGCTTTATTTAATGCAGCCTAGAGTGTTGAGTGGGACACTTGAATGTGTTCTAAGTTTTCTAAGACTTTGTGAAATAACTACCAAGTTAGTCCAAGTATACATCAGAGTCCTTTGGAGTTTTTTCAAAAATAATCTCAAATCAGAGCACTCCAGGCTATATCAGAGCACTCCCGGGTCCAACTGATGCTTCCTGAGGATGCATGAGAATGTGGATTATCCCTAGGGCATCCCTGGAAACCCAAGCCACATAAGGCCTCTAAGGACACCTTATGGAGCTCAGGAAAAAGACATATTCCTGGGCATCCTCAAGAGTATCTAAATGTGCCCTCACATATCTAAATGTGCCCTTGCTATGGGCCTTTTTCCAGATGCTTCTGTTCCTCAGCTACTCTTTTCTCCTCAACTATCCTTTTCTCCTCTTCCTGAAGTCGTTGTTCCTCCATCCTTTGTTCTTTGGCTATCCATTTCTCTTCTTCAACCCTCCTTTCTTTGGCAAGTCTCTTCTCCTCCTCCTCCCAAGCCGTTTCTGCCTCTAACCGCTCCATCTCCGCGGCGAACTCCACTTCCTGCCTCGTGATCTCCTCTTCACAGACTCGTTGTCTCTCTGCCTGTGCCAGGAGGAGTCGCTCGCGACGTTGCTGAGCGGTCTCATTGTTGGTGGTAGAAGACATGTTTAGAAAGGGGGGGAACTTGTCAAAATTTTTGAAAGGGTTCTGCTTTTATATGCTTCACGACTTAAGGGCCAGTTCAACTTACATTTTTCACTCATTTCTGATTTTCATATCACATCACAATTTTTAAACTTTGATCCACGTTGCTTCTAATCATTCACATTTATTTTAGTCATACTATTACTCAGGATCTCGAGGGATCGATCCTAATGGGGGGGCACTGTTATGACCATGCCAAGTTCAACTCCCGCGGCCCCGACAATCATTTTCTCAGTATTTGACTTCATTACTTTCCTCCATCGCGGAGCTTACCTCCGCGATCTTTTACACTTCACTTTTATATCCCTCACACCTTAACCAATTCTTTATATATCCTTTTATATCATTCTCTTTATACTTACCCCTTTTATCCTCCACATGTTCAACCATACTATTCTAGGATACTATCGCTTAGCAACCCTTAGGTAGCAATTACAGTATAAAGCTACGAGAGTAGAATAGTTGGTCCTCAGTTTAAATATCGACTTTGATAGCACGCTTCGATAGTGTAGTGATATCAAAGAGTTCACTCTCAACCTCACCAAGTACAATCACGTGAGTTCTCCTGCGATCGGAATCACCCTCATCTTCCCTTTCAGGCAGCGGCGTGTCGGGGACGCTATTGATAGTAGCGTCAATGTTCGACTACCTTCTGTAGGATTGACCAACCCTCACTGGGACTTATCTCAGTGTTTGGTCTTTTACTCTGCGGACATATAGTCCACGATCCAACCTTTCTCCTACAACCCATGCACGATCATAACAATTTGATATCACTACACTATCGAAGTGTGCTATCAAAGTCGATATTTAAACTGAGGGCCAACTATTCTACTCTGGTAGCTTTATAGGTATTCACTACTTAAGGGTCGCTAAGTGATAGTTATCTTAGAATAGTATGGTCGAACATGTGGAGAACAAAAGGGGAAAGTATAAAGGGAATGATATAAAAGGATATATAATGCATTGGTTAAAAGAGAGTGATATGAACGTGAAGTGTAAAAGGATCGCGGAGATGAACTCCGCGACGGAAGAGAACAGTGAAGTCAAAAACCGGAAAATGATTGTCGGGACTGCGGGAGTTGAACTTGGCATGGTTCGCATGGTTATAACAGGTTGATATAATTTATCCATCTGAACCATGGGTGCATGTTGGCAATGGGAATTGTGAAACTGGTGTAGATGATGAGACCGAGCAAGATGATTGCGGCAGGTGCCATGGCTTGAGATATCGTCCGGGATGTTGCTCTGATCGGATACAAGCAAATGAGAATAGTAGGAAAATGAGAGAAATGAGCCGCTTCTTTACAATGGTCATCTGCAATTGACATTGGATTTTGATACTCTTTTGCTACATACTACAGATGTTTGAAGAACTTTGAGCTTTGTGGGTACCGAATGCACAATATCTAGATATAGTTAGTACAAGTGATATGCTAGTACTATACTAATATCATAATATAATGGCCAGATGGGGGGTTGGGCCAACTGTATGAAGGCACCCCCTCTCCCTCAGTTCCCTCTCTCAGCCAAGTGTTGACAATACTCCCCCATCCTCCCCCCTCACTTTCCCATTTCTGTAAAAACTGCTTGTTGTTTGTTTGCAAAGGTATGCATGATTGCAACCTTGATACAATCAGATGTTACTTCCTGATTCTCCCCCCCCCCCTATGCCCGCCTCCTCAGCCTTGCTCTTCTGCAGTATGAGAGCTTGACATTGGTGAAACAAATGAGTCTCACTTAGGGTTTCCAAGTGGTTAGTATCATCCAGCTCGTCAACCCTGTCTTTCAGGCCCATCTTGAAATGGGAAAAGAGCCAGACCTTCATCTCTTCAACAAGGTGTCTTGCTTCTGTGTAAAGTATGATTGTATCAGCTGGAATAAATTATTGTTCACCCCTAAGCCCCCCAGGTATCCTCAAACATCTAAAACAGGTGCCAAAGTGACCAAGTTCACCAAGTCAAGAAAGCCAATCACATCCTCAACTATTGTAAGGTAGGGCTTGTGAGCAAGTGGTAGACCTGCACAAAACATGAGTAGGGATAAATCAAGAAAGACTAGAGCCTGCCTTGGGAGTTTGCAACTGTCTTGAGAAGGATATCCTTGGGGTGGAATATCAGATCATACCACCACATGGAAATATGGCACAGGCTCTCCAGAGCCTGTGGATGGGAGGTGTTGGTTCGGATGAGACCCCCAGTGGTCAGGGTATGGTAGATCCCAAGTGCAGTCTGAGTAAGAGTTTGTGAGGAATAGCAATGACTCCCAAAGCACAAAAAATCCTCCACAGTCATCACATAGTGGGGGGTCGCAGGTCTCATGATACTAGAGCCAATCATCAGTGACAGAAACTAATTCAGTGCAAGTTGAAACTCACAAAATATCACCTGGTTGAAGGATGACTGCATAGAAATTCCAAAATGGGGATATGTCTTTGAGCTCGATGTTTAGTATATCCATGAGGTCGATGGAGCTCATGATCACATCATCCTTGGGCCTCGCAATCACCCAGTACTTCTGTCCAGTCATTGGCTCCACGACAGTACAGAGCCCATTAGCATCCATATGCAAGAGACTGTAGGCACCTTTTTGACCAGCAATGGCCCAATACATTCCCTCCTGGTCAACTCTTTCTCTAATGTACCCCTCAGCCTCTGCCTGAGTGGCCAGACCTTGGCATCCTGGAGCTTTGGTGGATGGAATAGAGATGTCGAGGCAATTGATTATTGCCTGTCTCAATTCTGCCGACTTGATCAACTCTTCCAAGGTAGCCTTGAAATGACTATCATTTGGGTGGAAAGAGGGACTGTTGCGGTTTTTGAGAAGTGCAAAGTCTTGAAATTTAGATTAATAAGGGCAAATTGTAATAAAAAAATCAAGGAGAATACCTTGCATTGTATGCTTACTGTAGAGTGTTTCCTCCCCAAGGACCTCCATGTCTGAGAGACTGTTGAAGCTGTAGATGTTGTGAGGAGCATTCCGGATTAAAATGGATCTTGAATGGAAGATGGCTTGTCGACAAGCAGGGGGAAATTCCTTCGAAATTCAGTCCTGATATTGTACAACCTCTACTGCATGTTCCTCAGGTGCAAGTGTCCTCCCTCGAGCACACCCATCACTGGTTGCAGTGATGTTGACAAGGTTGACAGCTTTTCAAAAAACTTCAAGACTAAACTCATCCTGAAATTGCTTGTCAAGTCACAGAAACATTCAGGCTTTTGGGTGATACTTACCTGACTGATTGGTGTAAAATCAACAAAAGCCTTCCAGTCATAGTCATATAGTTGTGTCTTGGATCCCACAAGAATCCCTTGGTCGGGGTTCATCTTTGCCCTCTTCTGTGCTTCCGCAGACAATGTGATACTGAGCTTTCAATTTGTCCCTGGATAGAGGAATTGGTAAAATTCAGAGGAGTTGGATGAGAGAAATACCTAGAGGGGTCTCATCCTTTCCTTGTCCTTCATCACCTGCAAAAAATGGGTGGAAGAAACTAGAATTAATCCAAGGGAATTTACCTGGCACAACATCTTCATTTGTGTCAATGTTGTCACCCCCTGTAATGTCACTTGGCAATAAGAAATCCGAATTTCGAAAGACATATACCATCAGGTTTGTCTGTAACTGTTGACTTTGAGTTTGGAGTCCCCTTGTTACCCCCTGTAATATGACTTGGCAATGAGATAACCAAATTTTGAAAAATACATATGATTAGGCTTGTCTGAAACAGTTGAGTTTGACTCTAGATCTGAAACTGATGACTGTGTGAGTAAGGTGAGCAAGATATCAATAGGACACATACGATCCTTAGGATTCCCTTGGAAAGATCAATGTGAGAACACACGAGAAAGATGGACAGACTTACAGTCTTTATCTCTTTCAGATCCAGACTTGGATTCTAATATGGAGTTGGTGAATGAGGGTCAGGGATGAATGCCTAAGTACTCATGGGAAGAACTCTTGTCACTCTCTGTAATATCACTTGGCAATGAGAAGCCCAAATTTAAAGAAACACATACCATCAGGTTCCTCTGGATCCATTGGCTCATCTGAAATTATGTGAGTGGCAAGGAAAAATCTAAATTCCGAAAGACACATACCATTAGATTTATCTGGATCTGTTGGCTCATCTGAAATTATGTGAGTGGCTAGGAGAAATCCAAATTTCAAAAAACACATACCGTCAGGCTTGTCCAGTTCTGTCAACACGGATATAACATCTGAAATTATGTGAGTAAGGTGAGCAAGACATGAATGGGACACATACCATTCTTGGGATTTTCTTGGAACAATCAACATGAGAGATACACACAAAAACACAGAGAGACTGACCTTTATCTCCCTCTCCTTCAGGGTTGGTCTCTGGTTCTAATACATGTTAGTGAACAAGTGTCAAATACAAGCACAAGTACTCACTGTCAGGAATCACACTTGTGGTTGAGGGGATGGTAGGGGGGGAGGGGCCTGCAGGAATCACACCTGTGGTTGAAGGGATGGGAGGGGGAGAGGGGCTTGTAGTCTCTTGCAAATTAGTTCTATCCTGTCCATGTGCAGCAGTGATAACATTTGCAAGGGAAGTGGACAGAAGATCTGGTAAATTGAGTTCACTGTCAGATGAGTAAAGTAATGGGTACTCACTGTCCTCAAGGCATCCAGCTTGGGCCTCTATTGATAGTCTATCAGAAACAAATCCTGTAAACGGTAATGAATCACTTACCCCATGAAAAGAACATCTTCTCGTACTTGGTTACAGGACCCAGGTGAGATTTGGAGACTTGTTCAAAAAACTCAACAAGAGCTTCTTGAGTGGTCTTCCTGCCCAACACAATATTGAATAACTTTGACCATAAGATGTTCTCCACTGTAACCAAGCTCCGAGGGCAATCAAAACCTATATCCTCAGCAATGTTGAAATTCACCATCACATTTAGACACCAGGAAAGAATAAAACCGAACCACATACTTTGAGTAAAAATTCTCAGCCACATATCCTGTCCTTGAGCGGAATGTTCCTCAAGAGAACAAGTGGACTGATGGCAAGAGATGCCAGCAATGGAAACATTCAATCATTTGAATTGTAGTCCCCTGAAAAGTCATTCTCCAGGGTTTGACTTTCTTACTATCAAACAAAGATACTGCCCTAAGACTCTCTTACACATACCTTTGTGGGTCCTGAACAACTTGCTTCAAAAAGTCTTGCCAAGTAGCACCAAATGTCAACAATCCCTTTGTAAAATGATTAGAATGGCAAGTAAACGTGCAGAATAAACTTTACCAGTCTTAAAATCAAGAGATGTAGAGTAGCCAAAGTCACATTCAATACTACATTGTTGAACGCCTGATTTTTCAACAGAGCACATGTACTCTTGAGAACCTAGATGTGGGGTGCCAACGAAGCAAGAATATGACTTGTATCTGAAAAAGACATGGACTGTCCATTCAAGAAAGTCTTCCTTGCAATGTTTATTACATTAACCCAGCCCTTCTCATTGAAAGGCCCGCACTGAAAGTATGTCAAGTCAGATGATAGAAATCACCTCCCTGACTTTCACTCACCAGTTGTGTAACTTTCTGACTCCGTGGCTCAACCACCAAGGGGTCGAAATCCCTTATTAAAATGGGGACAAACCTTTGTTTCTTCCAAATTGACGAAAGGTGCAAGTAGAGAAGGGGAGGTACAATGATCCCCCATTCTGTGAGAGTCAAGGTCTTCCCTGGTTTTTTGACAAAGTCGATCCAAGCTGGCTGGTAGCGTGCATCTATCAAAAAGAACTGCTCCAGTGCCGTTGTAAATTTCTAATATAGCAGATCAGTTCTGTGCTCAATCAGTCTATTATTGTTGTTACATACATTGAATTCATCATCCAGATGGATGGCAGTCATATCTTTATTTTCACCTTTGAGAATCTGGTAAATTTCGGGGGTGAGTTTGGGTGCCATTTTGATGATGGTGGTACAGAAGCAAGAGGTGTTTGGCTCTGTTACTGGCAAAACGAAATGATGGCCTTCACCAAATAATGCCAAACATTTTTTTTTTGGAATGTGCTTGAAGCACAACAGTTGTACAATCTATTTGGGATATGAATCGGGCATAGATCAACGTGAATCATGAGCTATTAACATTGTGCATGTGCCAGTGAATACATTCATAAGGAAAATAAGTTGCCGCTGTTTGGTTTTGTTAGGGTCCAGGATAGTTCTCCAAATGATGTCATCCAACCCTGATCAACCCACAACTTTGTCGAGTGGCAATGCTACTTTTATTAACAGTGAAAGTGTCCAATGATAGCATACATTCTTTTGTTGTCTCATGTTTAGTAACTGACCAAAGCTTTCTTTACTGCCCGGCCTGTCCTTTCCTCCCTCTCTCTCATTAGAATCCAAACATCCAGCTTTACATGCTCTCCCTCACCAGTGCACTCTCCAAATACTGCGGTCTGATTGTCAATTGCGAGATTACTTCTTGTGCATTTACTTCTGGTCTAGAGAAGCTGGTAATGGACAGAAAGACACACAAATAAGGCGAAGAAGAGAGCTTTAGGGCTGGCTCAACTGAGTGGAGCCGGCTCCTCTAGCTCATAATCGAACGGTGCGAACCAAAATGGATGCATACCTTTGGCGAACCCACTTCTCCGTATGCTCAATCCCCTGCAACTATGGCTATGACTACAACAACCTCCAAACCGGACTACGATGGGAATATTGTCATCGTTGGATGCAAGCCACCCGACCAGTGCTCAGGTGTATATGATAGCGATAACTAGAAAGCAATGTTTTGCTGTCCCGTCATAAGCAGAGCGTTTATGTTCTCTGACTCTAAACATGTACGTCGATGTTGAATTCCCTTGTTCTTTCTGTTGATAAGGAATCACATATAGCTCTATGTTACGGATACTTTGTCGCATCATGGGACTCACATACAATGACCCAGGGATCTTCATTCAAGAAGAATACCCACTGAAACAGGCAATATTGAGTCACCCTTAGTGAGCAATGAGGTGTTATGATCATGCACAGGTCGTAGGAAAAGGGTTGGATCGTGGACTATTAGTCCACGGGGTAAAAGACCGAGCACAGAGATAAGTCCTGGTGAGGGTTGGTCAAGCCTACAGAAGGTAGTTGGACGTTGAGACTACTATTAATAGCGTCTCCGACACGCCGCTGTCTGGAAGTAACAATAAGGGTAATTCTGATTGCGGGAGAACTCACATTATCATACTGAAGTGAGGATGAGAGTGAAATCTATTTGAGATCACTACACTATTGAAGTATCTTTCAAAGTTGATATTTAAACTAAGGACCAACCATTCTACTCTTGTAGCTTTATACTGTAATTGTGACCTAAGGGTCGCTAGGTGATAGTATCCTAGAATAGTATGGTCGAACATGTGGAGAATAAAAGGGGTAAGTATAAAGGGAATGATATAAAAGTATATATAAAGAATTGGTTAAGGTGTGAGGGATATAAAAGTAAAGTGTAAAAGTTCGCGGAGATAAACTCCGTGATGGAAGAAAGTAGTGAAGTCAAATACCAGGAAATGATTGTTGGGACCACAGGAGTTGAACTTGGCATGGTCGTAACATGAGGCTGCTGAATCAGTGATCAAAGCCTTGAATGTATTTATAATAGAGATGTATTATAGTAGGAGGAAGATTGAGAGGAATGAACATGCTCATGGAGCTGGTGTGGTAGGACTACCAGTCCTACTGGTAGCCCAACACACAAATTATCATTTTGTTATTGAATTCCAATACCATTCAAAATTTCCACCACATGTATGTTATTCTTATCTCACTGTGTTCATCTTATTTTCTCTTCACCTCATGTTTCTCTCAAAATTCTCTAAACATTTACTCCCTTGTCTATCTATACATTCATCACTGCAGTGTTCTTCAATATTGCCACAACAAACAGCAAATCACCATTCTTGCTATCTGAATCTGGAGAAGGGAAGGGTTTGAACAAGAGTTGTAGGTTGGGGTATAAATTCATATGTTTCCTTTATATACATTCTTTATCACCATTCTCCTATCTGTTGCCAAACTCAACAGCTGCTAAAGGCATTGACAGAATCATTTGGTGCATGCCTTGACCCAATGAGTTTGGGCTGCTCATTGAAGCTGAAGCCAACAGCTTTTAGTCACTAACACATCCTGCATGTCACCCAGTGAACTCCTTAGATTGCTAGAAGCACTGGACAGGAAGGGACACTTTTACTTTAAATGGATAACTATATTTCAATAACAGTTCTCATTATCTATCACTCTGATTGGTTGTACAATGTCTGGTGGCGCAAGAGAATGCACAATAGTCAGATTCAATCACTATATGTATGGCCCAAAGGCAGTAGAATGTCACAAAGAGGTGACGACGGTGGCACGGCTGAGCGGAAGCTGAGGCGGAAGCGGACAGATACTGATCCCAACGACAAAGTTATATTCATAATAGGTACAGAGAAGTAAGTAAAGACATACCTGATCCCAACGACAAAGAGGTCAAGATAAGGGATCAGGCTGTGGGGACTGGTCTATATATACAAAGGCAAGGTATGGGAACAATGATGTCATACTGTATAGTTCAGGAACAAGGAATGAAATGGAATGGACTGGAAGGTTCCGGATCGATTATGATAGTTAAAAGTGATGAAATGATGTATTGTAAAGAAAGGAAAATAATAGGGGCGGCTCACTTCATGACATTACCCCCCTCCTTATGACCATTGCCCTCGATGGTCAAGCCTTCACCGCCTGGGGATGTTTCTTGTGAAATTTTCGTACCGTAGCTGGTGCATGCTCCAAGTTTCGTGCCAGTTCCCATAAATTATGCCCTATGTTGTAACCCTTCCACTTCACCAGATATTCCAACTTCTTCCATCTCACTTGACTATCCAGGATATCCTCCACCTCGTACTCAGGCTCATCCTCATCCTCTAGGTATACCGGCTCCGGTGGCGGTGCAATTTTGCCATTAATGTTGTTTCCTCTCCACGGATACAGTTTGTTGACATGGAATACTGGGTGGATGCGATCCAGCGATAATGGCAGGTCCAGATGGTAGTCCAGGGGTCCGACTTTCTCCAGGATGGTGTAGGGTCCCAGCTGTCAGTCCCCAAGTTTCTCACTAGAAAGTTGGAGCTTTATGTCCTCTGCGCTTAACCAGACCTTATCTCCTACCCGGAACTGGTGTGCCTTACGCTTCCCTTGCTCGTAACTCTCCTTCTGCTGTCTTTTCCCCAGGTGTAACGCAGCACCGGCATCCTGTCATGCCTCCCGGAGTATTTTAACCTGATCGTCAACTGCTGGAATCCCGCTTCGCTGGCCCATGTTACGACCATGCCAAGTCTAACTCCCGCGGGCCCGACGATCATTTCCCGGTATTTCGACTTCATCATTTTCTTACGTCGCGGAGCTTACCTCCGCGATCCTATTACACTTCGCGTTTATATCCCTCACACTTAGCCGACTTCTTATATATCCTTTTATATCATTTCCTTTATACTTTCCCCTTTTATCTTCCACATGTTCGACCATACTATTCTAGGATACTATCGCTTAGCGACCCTTAGGTAGCGACTACAGTATAAAGCTACGAGAGTAGAATAGTTGGTCCTTAGTTTAAATATCGACTTTGATAGCACACTCATACAGTGTATTTCAAATAGAGTTAAATCTCAACCTCATCCTAAGTACGATCGCGTGAGTTTCTCCCGCGATCGGAATTACCCTCAACCTCGCTTTCGGACAGCGGCGTGTCGGGGACGCTATTAATAGTAGCGTCAACGTCCGACTACCTCTCCGTAGGTTCACCTAACCCTCACCGGGATTTATCTTGGTGTTCGGTCTTTTACCCCGCGGACATATAGCCCGCGATCCAACTTATCCCTACGACCCGTGCATGATCTTAACAGCCCACTGGTATGTTGAACAAGGGTAAGTAACCATAGGTGAGTTCGAATGGAGAGATTCCAAGGGCCGAGTGAGTATGGGAATTGATTACGAATTCTGCCATTGGTAAGTGCTCCGCCCAGTCGTCCTGATGGCGCCCCACGTACAGCCTGAGGTATTTCTCAAATTCCTGGTTGGCCCATTCGGTTTGTCCATTGGCTTGTCCATTGGCTTGGGGGTGGTAGCCCGATGTGAGGTTTGACTTGATCCCAAGGCGGGAGAGTAGGGATCGCATCAGCTTCGCTGCAAATTGAGGTCCACGGTCTGACACAAAGCGGAGGGGGAGCCCGTGAAGACGAAAGATTTCATGGTAGTAGATGTCCGCCACACCTTCTGCAGTAATTGAGGTGTTACAGGGGATTGCATGAATTTGCTTGCCGTAGAGGTCGGTACAAACTAGGATGGCATCTTAACCTTGTGACAAAGGCAGCTGTGTGATCAGGTCTACTCCCACTTCTTCCCATAAGCCTGTCGGGACATCCAGGGGTTGTGTTACTGCTCGCGGGTGCACTTCAGGCAGCCACCCTAGGACATCACTTAGTTAGGTTGTGGCTTGACCCACTCCTATCTAACTTGATGTAGAATCCAGGGTTATTCCGGGTCCGGACTGACCCATGGGACCTGGACTGACCCGGTCTGGGTCAGTCCAGTGAGACCCCAGACACTCCTGGGCTGGTCCAGTCCTGGGTCAGTCCATGCTTAGACCTGACCTTTGCAGCCACTTGCTATATTGTTTGATGCAGTTCAAGACATTCTCTACATAAATTTGATATACTCAATTGCTTAGGGGCCCTCTGCTACCACAGGGCAAGATGACAACATGTTGAAATTTTACTCTCACATTTTGCTGCGGAGATCTGTGTGTCACCGTGATTGGAGATGGCTGTCCAGGCAGTCTGGGACTGCAAATGACCATTTTTGTCTACTGTACAATTACAACCATATGACCACGTAATGTGTACGGCAACCCCACAGTTATGCGGGTTTTAGAAATCTCAACACGTAACGTGGAGGTCTGGTCATGTCATAGAATGTAGCGTAACAAAATGATCTTTGGCCAGTCCTTCATCCTGTACAGCCGGAATTTTGTTGTCCACTGGATGTCTTCCATGTCACTATGTATTGTAAAAATCAAGTTGCAAACTTAGTAAGGCCTGCAGCCTATCTGGCCCGTCAGGCCCATTGGACATCTCAAATATGCATAATGCGTAACTTGATCTGTCGGTCATCATAACTTTAGTCTTGAGCCCGTAACACATAACATTGGCCAGTCATATGGTCGTAATAGTACAGTATAGTCACACCATAAGTGAGTGTAAGTGCATGGCATTTGGATTGACCCAGCTTCCGGGTCAGCCCATTCTTGGATTGACCCAGCTTCCAGGTCAGACTGGCATTCAGGTCAATCCGGTTCTGGGTCAACCTGCACAAATTCAACTGAAGCCCAAAAACTGTGATATTATTTACAATACAGATAGTTACAAGAAGGCTAACAATATACAAGATGACCACTCTAAATTATCTACCCCTTGCATCATGCTTTTTCCTGGTTGCAAGACCATCTGTGCCCTTTTCATCATCAACAGTCCCTTCATCTCGTTTGCGTTTCAGCCCTGATTCCTTAGGTGGCTGAGAAAGAGGACGGGGAAGAGGACGAGGACGAGGACGAGGATGAGGGAGGGGATGAGGATGAGGATGAGAAGGAGGGGAACATTGAATGTGAAGAGAAGGTGGAGGTACACGCCAAGCAAGGATAGAGGGATGAGAATGTGGGGGAGGTAGAGGTGGATGCCGAGAGAGCACTTCAACTTGAGAAGGCAGAGAAGGTGCAGGTGGATGATGAGCCTGCGGAGGTGGTGGTGGACGCCGAGCCAGTGCTTTCTTCAGCCGTTCATTATATGCCGCAGTCTCATCTTCTGAGTCTGATGCATACAGACTCAACGTCCGTTGACCACTGTTAGTTCCTCGGCCCTTCTTTGTTGCAGAAGAACCTCCCACTGCTGCCTGCCACGACTGAACATCTGACACTGAAACCAATGTTTGGTTATTGATGCCTACCACCAATGCAATGTCACCCATATCTTCTTCAGCAAGTGCATGTTCATCTGAGTGGGTAGCCTGTCAGTGAACCAAGCTCCTAGATGTTAGAAAATAGACAATAACTTACCATCTGACCAACGCTCCAGCTTGAAGGGAACTCCTTTGTGTGTGGGAGCTAAGTCTTCATCATCCATACGTTTTGTGAGGTTGTTATACTCGTGTTCCAACTCGAATTTGCGTGGAATGACAAGGCCTCGCACATCATTTGTGGACAAGTCGCCCACTCTCTGGATGTTGTGTTTTGGGAACTTCGATGAACTTCAGTCAACTACCCGAACCTTGAACATCCAAGCTTTGGCAAGAAAGTTATTGAAGTTGAGCTTAGTGCTACTCGGAAGATCCTCGCCCAGGCAGACTTCTGTTGTGATGAATACATTAATTTTTGTCCTTTGATCAACACGGGGCAAAAAAAGAAAACTTACTGAGATCATACTCGAAGATCAGGCGAAGAAGCCGTTTCTCCCAATCCTTTTTCTCCTCCAATCGCCCATTAACGATGTTCCACGAAAATTTGGCCACAAGAGTACTCAACTCCATGGACACGTTATAATTGTTGATCTCGGTCAATCGTACATAGGCTTCCAGGTCACGGATTTGGTCAACGATTTTGGACTCAAATGCCTCCTTTGCCAATCTTGCAACTTCATCACCTGCAACAAAAGCACTAAGGCTTCGACCGAAGCGATCGGTGGCAGTGGTTATAACGAAGGAAAGGATATGGTACCCAGAGGTGTCATTAATCTTTTTAGCCTAATACAATGCATGATTAACTCCCTTAAATGACAATCATCAGAAGTAAAATACTGACCAAATTGACTAACGGGCGCATATTCCATTTGACTGAAGTGCGAACATGACCAGTGTCTTTGGCAGCGACAAAATAACTATCAACATAGTCACGATACCAGTCTACTTCCAGCTTCATGGCCCTACTACGAGCTTCGGGATCGTTGAGGTTGTCGTCGGATAACCTCGACTTCAGGACCTCTAGATATTTTGATTTCAGAAATTTGTTCCACATTGAAAGTGATTCTGAAATGCATACTCAATTATCAATCCCAAAGTAACATCAAAGAGCAGTGAAAAAAAGGCCTACCATCGGGAGCTCGTTGAACATCGCCGTTAGAAGCCCACCAAGCTTTAAAGGCATTCCAACGGTGTTAGGAGCGTGCGGATCAAGTGGACCTTCGATACCGTTATTGACAGTATCCTCGCTACGCTGCGCGGTCCGTGTTAAGTTCATTCGATATCGAGATAGTATCGACTAAAGGTCGATGGGGTCGAACGAGATATAAGCGTGAAGAGAGCAAGTATTATGTGATTCTGGGGAGTCGTACCAATTCGATATTAAAACTAAGGCTTCTACCTATGACCGCAAGTCTTATATGCTAAGTTCGCTATCTCCGGTATCGCTACAAAGTATCCTAAAGTAGTTACGACAAATCGGGAGTAGAGATAACGAGTGCGGATAGGAAGACAGTGGACTAATGGGGAGAGGAAGGTGGTATGGTGTATAGCCTGTCCGAAGGAGGGACGACGGGATAAGGAGGATAGGTGGATGAGTATCACGGAAGTAGATTACCTGATCCATATCATCGGTGCGTCGCATCGATGACGGACTTGATCATGTACGGTTGACTGCGTCGGTGCGAAGCGCTACGCGCGATGCGTATGACCGATGCGCATGATCGTAACAAACGGTTAATTGACCGCGGTTGCCTCGTTCCTTCCTCCAGGTATTGCCAACATACTTGAAGATCCTTCCCCTCTTCCCTCGCTGCCTCTAAAACTGACTCTCTGTACCGTTCCTGAATCTCGTTCAACCTCACTTTGAACTGCTTTGACAATCGACCAGGGGCTGAGCCAGAAGTATCCTCATCATCCTGGTCAGTGTTGCATTCATGTTCGTCCCCACTCATTCCACCCGCATTGTCGGAGCAAGCATCTGCCTCTTCAACCTCCTCCTCTTCCTCGAACTCCGCAGTAAAGTGCAAACGCCCACCCTTGGTGAGACTGACATCTTCCTTCTCCTCATCCTCCTTGTAACGGGCCTTCACCTACGCCCCTATTGGTATCTGATCACACGCTATTATCTTATCATATGATCATCATATGATCACGATGAACTGTATAGTTCATCGATTATATACAATCACATTAGATAAGTTAGGTAGACTATTTTCTACCTGTAAACGTACATATCGAGCTAATTGATAGCCTCGTCGTGTTTATACGGAGTGAATTAAGTCATATAAGCTAAAGCTATCTGAAGCCTAACAGCTCCATAACCCATAACCATCCCTAGGACGGTTACAGTTTTTTGAACATTGAGCAAATTAATACTCCATATTCAATTGTTCTAAGCAATGCCGCCCAAGAACATTAAACGAAAAATGGGATCCGTGATTGAACCCCAAAAGGTTGATCAGGACCTAATACTGGGTACAACCAGTAACATCGACTCGAGCAATCACCCATCACCGAGTAAGATGAGTATATCGGAACAATCAATCCGAGATAACGAGGTCAGCGGATCAGCTGACATCGAAAAGGTGGTTGCAATACAACCACCACCACGACCTCGTTCCCCTACAGAACCAGGTCAGATTCGAGAGAACCCATTCGAAGAGAATGAGTCCTCTCCTAGCTCTAATGGAATTGTCACAAAGAGGTGACGGTGGCGGCAAGACGGAGCGGAAGCGGACAGATACTGATCCCAACGACAAAGTTATATTCATAATAAATACTGAGGAGTAAGTAAAGACATACCTGATCCCAACGACAAAGAGGTCAAGATAAGGGATCAGGTTGTGGGGGCTGGCTTATATATACAAAGGTAAGGTATGGGAATCATGATGTCATACTGTATAGTTCAGGAACGAGGAATGGAACGGAATGGACTGGAAGGTTCCGGATCGGATATGATAGGTAACAGTGATGGAATGATGTATTGTAAAGAAAAGGAAAATAATAGGGGCGGCTCACTTCATGACATTACCCCCCTCCTTATGACCATTGCCCTCGATGGTCAAGCCTTCGCCGCCCGGGGGTGTTTCTTGTGGAATTTTCGGACCGTAGCTGGCGCATGTTCCAAATTTTGAGCCGGTTCCCATGAATTATGCCCTGAATCGTAACCCTTCCACTTCACCAAATACTCTAACTTCTTCCATCTAACCCGACTATCCAAGATCTCCTCGACTTCATACTCCGGTTCGTCTTCATCCTCTAGGTACACTGGTTCTGGTGGTGGCGCAATCTGGCCATTGACAATGTTCCCCCTCCATGGGTATAGCTTGTCAACATGGAAAACGGGATGGACACGGTCCAGGGACAACGGTAAGTCCAGACGATAGTCAAGGGGTCCAACTTTGTCCAAGATTGTGTATGGTCCGAGCTGTCGATCCCCCAGCTTCTCGCTGGAAAGTTGGAGCTTAATGTCCTCTGCGCTCAGCCAAACCCGGTCTCCCACCGAAAATTGGTGTGCTTTTCGTTTTCCCCTCTCATAGCTCTCCTTTTGCCGTCTCTTCCCTAGGTGTAGAGCCGCACCGGCATTGTAACCGTCCGAGGGGTCAGAGACCCCAGGGTGGTTAAGAATTGGGCTGGCCCAGCAACCCCCAGGGGGGATATGAGCTGGTTACCAGCTATAGTGAGCCTCAGATCACCAGATGTACACAAGATCCAATCTATTGGAGTATATACAACGAAGGTGAACAAGAATAAGGCCAAAGATTACATAATATCTAAGAATCCACTTGACTGCCCCAAACCTATTCCTAACTGCCTAGAACTGGCAACGCCGCCGGTTACAGGCATCCTGTCGTGCATCTCGAAGTATTTGGATACGGTTGTCCACTGCTGGAATCCCACTACGTTGACCCACCGGAATGTTGAATAGAGGCAGATAACCATAGGTAAGCTCGAACGGGGACATCCCCAGGGCTGAATGGGTGCGGGAGTTGATCACAAACTCCGCCATTGGTAAATGCTCTGCCCAGTCGTCTTGACGTCGTCCCACGTACAGCCTGAGGTACTTCTCGACTTCCTGATTTGCCCGTTCAGTCTGTCCATTCGCTTGCGGATGGTAGCCCGAGGTGAGGTTAGACTTGATTCCCAGCCGAGCAAGCAGGGATCGCATCAACTTTGCTGCGAATTGGGGTCCTCGGTCTGAGACAAAGCGGAGGGGGAGTCCATGAAGGCGAAAAATTTCGCGGTAGTAGATGTCAGCGACACCTTCCGCTGTGACTGCGGTTGTACAGGGGATGGCGTGGATCTGCTTGCCATAAAGGTCAGTGCAAACCAGGATGGCGTCGTAACCTTGCGACTGGGGTAGTTGTGTGATCAGATCCACTCCCACCTCTTCCCACAAGCCCGCAGGCACCTCCAGGGGTTGCGTTACCGCTCGGGGGTATCTCTGTATCTTCTTCCTCGCACAAATCTCGCATCCCGCAACGTACTTTTCCACAAAAGATCGTAAGGTCGGCCACCAAAAATGTGTGCTCACCAGATCGAGCGTACCATGAAGTCCTGGATGGCCCGCCGTGGGGTTGTCGTGGCATTGTTGTAGCACTTTGGTTCGCAGGTTCTCGACTGGTGGGACGTATACCCTACCTCGATGATAGACCAATCCATCGTCCTCTTCCCATTCCGCGATTCCATCGGCCAAGCGTTGAAGGCCTTTCTTCCGCAGCTCTTCTAACCCTTCCAGTACCTCCGCCTCCCTCTGCGATGCTTTCCGGATACGGTCCTCTAGCAGGTTCTGTAGTGAGTTTGCTGCAATCTGCACAAAGTGAGCTGGCTTTAGGACCGTTTGTTGTTGGTTGTCTTCGCTGTCCAACACTTGGTGTGTTGCCATACGGGAAAGGGCGTCAGCCTGTGTGTTTGTTTTCCCTGGGCGGTGAATAAGCTGAAAATCAAACCGGGATAGCCATAGTGCCCATCGTGCTTGCCGTCGACTTAGGTCCTGGGCGGAGCGCCAGAACTCTAGGTTTGCATGGTCGGTGATGATCTCAAAGGGTTGTGGTGACCCTTCCAAGAAACTTCTCCAATCCTTCAGCGCTTCGATGATAGCAAGCATCTCTCGGTCGTAGATTTCGTAATTCCGCTCCGCTGGTTGCATGGAGGCCGATCGGAATGCCACTGGGTGCCATTGACCATTGTCTTGCAGCTGCATTATGGCCCCTCCAGTCGCAAAGCCTGATGCGTCCACCTCGAGTCGAGTGAGCCTGTCGGGGTCCCAAAGAGCCAACACGGGTGCTGAGATGAAAGCTTCCCGGAGTGTGTCGAACGCTTGCTGCTGATGTGTCCCCCAGTCAAACCTTGTGTCCTTCCTTGTCAGATCGTTCAGAGGGCGTGCTATTCGGGCAAAATTCCGTATGAATCGACGATAGAAATTAGCAAACCCTAAGAATCCTCGCAGCTCCCGTAGGTTCTTTGGTGTTGGCCAGTCGTGGACTGCCGCTACCTTTACCGGGTCCATGCGCACCTCCCCCTCTGATATCACCAGTCCCAGGTATTTGATCTGCAGTTGTTCGAATTCACACTTCTCCGGTCGTAGGTACAGGTCGTGTTTTTCTAGCCGGGTTAGTACTTCTCGCACCACCTGTCGATGTTCCTGTATATCGTTGCTAAAGATAAGGATGTCATCTAGGTAGACTGCCACCTTTCCCGCTGCCACTAGGTCTGAAAATATGGAGTTCATGAGTGCTTGGAAGGTGGCTGGAGAGTTGGTAAAACCAAAGAACATTACGCTGGGCTCGAACAACCCTCGATTGGTTGCGAAAGCCGCCCTCCATTCATCTCCCTCCTTAATCCGAACATTGTTGTAGCCCCATTGAACGTCAAACTTGGTGAAGTACCGTGCTCCCTGCAGACGGCTGACAATGTCTGCAACCAGTGGTAGGGGGTAACGATTCTTCAGCGTGACCTGGTTGAGTTTCCTGTAATCCTGTATGAAACGGAGTTTACCATCCTTCTTTTTCACAAAGAAGACGGGTGAAGACAGTGGTGACTTTGAGGGTCGTATATAACCCTTTCGCAGGTTATCATCCAAGAATCGGTCAAGCTCACCCTGTTCGTTTAGTGACATTGGATATACCTTGGTACGCATCGTTTCAGGTGCCCCTGGGATTAGTTCAATGGCGTGATCCCATGGCTGATGGTCCGGGAGACATTCTGAAGCGGTTTCAGAGAATACCTTTCTGAAGTCTCGATAGGGTTCCGGGACCATTTCTTCAAAGGTTTTCACAGGTTTTGCCTTGTGCGCTTGTTCCGCCAACTGTTGGGAGTACGTGAAACCTGCGGCGCACCAGACCTCTTCCGTTTGTTCCTGTAGGATCCCCGACTTCACCCATGCATGACGGGTTCGTCGGTTGGCTCGGATTCGGTGTATGGGTGACTCTTCATCCTCCTGGTCTTCCCTACTCTGTGGAGGTTCGGGGGTGCTAGCTGCCTGGATTGTCTCCTCGGTTTCTCCCTCTTCCACACTCTCTTCGACTGTGGCCCACTGCAGCTTGACTGAGAGCCGTCCCTTCTCCCAGTCAATATCTGGGTTGGCCTTTCGTAACCAAGGTAGCCCTAGGATTAGGTCTTCACTGCCCAGATTAGTTACCAGTAGGTCCGTCCATCGTTCTTGCCCGTCGACGGTCAGGGCCAGACGTGCAAAGTGCGTGATCTGCCCTGCCCGGTTGGCAGAACCATCGATGTTGAAGACCCCAATGGGCTTCCTAAGTGGGAACGTCCTTACGTGGTGGCGAGTGACGGATTCTTCGTTCAAAAATAGAGCAGTGGCTCCAGAGTTGATCATGGCCGCAGTTGCTATACTGTGATTCCTGCCTCTTAGTTCTGCGTTGATTCGGAAATGCGATGAACTGGAATTCAATTCCAAAATGGTAGATATTTTACATGAGGAGTGAGAATCATACGCGGAACTAGAGTGTATAGCAAATTGGTTAACGGGTGCTCTCGATGCGGCCGAGATGGGCACCCGCTTTAAAAACCCTCCTGCGATCCAGATGCTGGGGCCATGGCGTTTGCTCTGTTCAGGAGTTCCTGCAGCTGAGCGATCTGGGTAGAGAGATCGGGGTTGAGCGGAGTCGGCGGAGCAGGAGCGGGAACGGGAACAGGAGCGGGGGCGGAGGCGGCAATTTGAACCGATTCATTCGGGAACAGGGTAAAGGGTATGGAGGACGAAGCGGAAACTTGTTGTCTACGGGGTTGTGGGCGCTTACCACGGCCCCGCTCTAAACCCATGAACTTGTCTTGGCAGACCGATTCCAGGTGACCTCGTCGACCACAGTAGCGGCATACTGTGTCCTTGTACAAGCAGTTCTTCTTCTCGTGGTTCTGTGCACCACAGCCGTAACATCTGCCCCTCATCTGTACCACAAAACTCTCCCTACTATTCCCGCTGGTGTGTGTCGCATCGACATCCATAGCGTAAGAGTTGGAAGGAGGGGAGGGGGTGTGAGAGGTGCCCAGATTACGGCCTGTCATGGTGGGATCGTGTAGGAATACGTCCACTGAGATTGCTCATCGAATTGCCTCCTCCAACGTGGGGGCGATTCCCTGAGCAATGTTGACCACAATGAGATTTTGTCGAATCTCGGGATTGAGGCCGCTGTGGAAGCGCTCTCTCAAGTCGACATCTGAGAGTCCTGTCCGATCGCCGATATCCTTGAATTTCTGGGCAAACTCCGCCACCGTTTGGCCTTTCCCTTGTCTGATGTGTTGGATCGCGTTTCGGGCTTCCATACCTGCATCGATAGATTCGAACCGGAGTGAAAAGGCTCGTACAAAGTCCTCCCATCGTCTGTTGAATGGTGTCTTTCCATGGCTGAATTCCAAGAGATATGGCGTAGCCCAGTCCGCCGCGTTTCCTGAGAAGAATCCCAGGGCTGCCTTAATCAGCTTCTCCTCCTTGTTATGCAAGTCCATCTGTTCCATTGCCCAGCTCTGGATCTGAGCAATGAAACGACGTGCTTCCGCACTGCTGGTGCCCTTGAAGAGCTCCGGTTTGTTCATGCTGGATTTGGCAGAGAGTTTGTGAAGGTTGGCTGTGAGCTGAGTCACCTGCTCGATGAGCTGAGCCATCAGTTGATTTGCGTCAACTGGTGTGGGATTGGACATGATGGATGGGGACGTGACTGAGGTGGGGGCTTTTACAGGTATGAATACGGTACCGTCGTCTGAGGTATCTTCTTCGCTGATCGAATTGGCGAGGGCGTGCGGGCAGGGCTGAGAACTACAGTCAGACCAGGTGCTATCTTGGAGATGAATGTGAGTCTGGTCCTTGGTATCAAAGGCGTGCGGATAGTTGGAGCAGTCAATGGCTTGGGCTGGTGAGCTTGATGCGGCAAGGTCTGTATACGTGGTGAAAGCAGAGCCTGCAAGGATAACCCAATCGGTAGGTTATCAGTGCAGTAGAGGATCTTGACCTAATGTCACAAAGAGGTGACGGTGGCGGCAAGACGGAGCGGAAGCGGACAGATACTGATCCCAACAACAAAGTTATATTCATAATAAATACTGAGGAGTAAGTAAAGACATACCTGATCCCAACGACAAAGAGGTCAAGATAAGGGATCAGGTTGTGGGGGCTGGCTTATATATACAAAGGTAAGGTACGGGAATCATGATGTCATACTGTATAGTTCAGGAACGAGGAATGGAATGGAATGGACTGGAAGGTTCCGGATCGGATATGATAGGTAACAGTGATGGAATGATGTATTGTAAAGAAAAGGAAAATAATAGGGGCGGCTCACTTCATGACAGGAATTACTGTTTGTAGTTCCCCAATGGCTAGTTATGCTGCCCGAAAGCAGGATAAGTCCACAGCTGTGGAATCTAGATCAACCGTTGTTCGCAACAATAACGACGAAGAAGGTAACCCTCCTCGCGAAGGAGGGATGTTACTACCACTACACCTGACCATTAAAAAAACGGTCCAAATGCCTGACAGGCGTACACAAGCGTTAATTCGCTTGATTGAGTCTCAAGAAAACGAGGTGCAAGAGATACTAGACCGTTCTCTTAAGGAGGTACGATCTCAACAGATCGACTACCTCAATAAGAGGTTCCAGGCCATCCGAGAGTGGGTCGAAGACAACCCTCAGGCAGATGAGCCAACAGAGGTGCTACAGTTGCGGACAAGCAAAGCCAACAAATTTAGTAATTCACTGATAGGGCCTGATTAAGATTTTTTGAGGCAAAACTGAGTGCAGATTTGGACTCAGAATGGCAAAATACGTCGAAAAACACATCTCCGAAGTTTTTCCCACGAGTTTTTGGGTACCGCCAAATTTTTGGGCCATTTCATCGAGATTTTATATACTATTGGACCATTTTTTGTACCCATCTACATATTAAAGATTGCTTCTATGCTCATTATTGCCTACTGAGACCATGAACCGACCATCTTGCTAGACCTGCTGCAGGTTTGTCGAGTGCAAAATGATCAGACACACCTGCCGATGCATCAAGTATCTCATCATCTGAATCGTTGTCAATGTGAGAGAGAACTGCTCAGGCCAGTCAACAGTGGTTGAGGAACTTCCTGAGGACCAGCTTCAGGCTGTCCTGGCTGGTTCCTCAGCCCAATAGGATCTCGTTTGCGCTTCGAAGAGCGCCCTCAATGTTTCATTGTACTGATTATGGGTAAAGACTTGAAACATATGTACAGTTGGAGATCACAGCCCGAGTCACACACCTTAACTGCTCGGCCATCTTACCTTCACCGATGAGCGCTTACTAAATATTTCCTTTTTAGGACACCATTTTCTGATTTTTTCGAGTTGACCTCCTATCAGAATCATGACCACATTAACGAAAGGATTATTTTCCGCATTTTTAGGGATTTTTATCGATTTTTTCTGTGGACCGCCAAATTTTTGGGCTCAAAATTTTCAACTTCAGTATTTCGAAAATCGGCTCGTAGAAATATAACAATATGGCCATATATAACATCTATATACAGTTTATTGACTTTTCTGAATACTTCCCAGGCTCCCATAAATCGTTCAAAAAATTGGTTGGCTTTGCTTGTCCGCAACTGTAGTCACCCCTGATAAGCTGAATGAGCGAAAGGAGGAACTCGCCATAGCGGAGGATAAAGTATATCCACCTGACAGCAATGAGGAGGATGTGCTAGGAGAACATACTAGCGACAATGGTGGCCTCCCCTACAACGAATGTCTTCCCAACGAAGGCCTAAACATCAACGCGAGTGCTAAACCGAGCACTCGCCACGTCTATCCAAATGGGAAGACGTTCGACGAAATGCTGAACGATCCCAGATTTGTCAACATTCCGGGGAGCACCAGGAACATTGGTGATAAGCTGGAATGGGCTGATTGAGTAGTTGGCCAAATGATGAGAGCCCACTCGATGAGAGATGGGCAAAGTTCGAGCGTATGGCACGAACAAGGTATCTCGTTTGATGATGAAGGTAACCCTCATCATCGAGAAACATCTACAAATAGGGAGGAGTTACGGCAACATTCCAGACAACTGGAAGAAGGGAACCACAACGTTCCACATCCCCGTACAACACAAGGGACACCGGTAGCTGCTGGACACCATTACCCTAGTGACAGCAGTAGCAGCGATTCATCGAGTGACTCATTCGATGGATACCGTCCCTCTAATGAAGGACGGAGGAGCCATACACCATGGCTAGAATCAGAGTCCAGTGAATCTGACGAGCAACTCACTGAGGACAGGGGAGCACGCTACTCGTCGCCCTCTCATAAATGCAAGGATAAAAAGCGAAAACGCAAAGCGCAACAAGCCCGCGCACTGCTAGATGCACTAGCTAACAAAGGCCACGATGAATACAATCGTCGCCTACAATCCCATCTCATTATTGGGATAAGACGACAACTCGAGGTCGTCCTCCCAGCACTGGACGGTATCAAGAACGTGAAGATTAAACAACCCGACACTTGGTTGGGGGAAGGAAATATCGACACGTTCGAAACCTGGGTTAATTCAGTGCTCAATTGGATGGTGGTAAACCGTATCACTGGCCCAAAAGGAAATGATATGCAAGTCCTGTGTCTCGAGGGCATGCTAGAGGGTGGTGCCAAGCAGTGGTATCACGACCACGTCACTGGCCCTCACCGTGCGCGCGACTATTGGCACACTGAAGAGGTCCTGATAGGACTCTTCAAACGTTTCACACAAAGCGAAGTTTACTCTTATGCGGAAACGTGCTGGCGGAATACCAAGTATGACGCCAAACTAGGAGTACGAGAGTACTTTGCGAAACTCAACCGCTTTGCACTGCGATTATTACATTCGCCTAGTCGAAACGCCTTCCGTACTCGACTAATTGAGGGATTACCGTTACACCTCATCAATTATCTCAGAGATGAACATGTTATCCCTGAGGTAGCCTCCGTTAAGGCAATCGTCAATTGCATTCGGCGAAAGGAAGAATCCGACACCATGGCAGCAAATAAAAAATTGCTGCATGGACAACCCTCCAGCAGTAGAGCTGCCACTGTTGATAAACCGGTAGACTCAAATAAGTCGAACCCTCAACGGTTTTGACTGATCAAAGTATCCCACCAAACCAATCGTCCAATGGCAACGTGGACTAAACCTAACGCAGTCAATGTAGGATATCCATCGAGACACGCCGCGATGTCAACACCCAACGATGCCCCTAAGGTGGGGACCAAGGGTGATAACATTCGGACTAAAGAACGTAAAAACACCCCCAAACTGTGTTGGGGATGTGGACAAGTGGGTCATTTCCATAATGACCCCACATGCGAATGATACGGTAAAGAACGTCTGTTCGCTATCGGCGTGGAATCACTCAATGAGGACGATGTTGAAGATTCTGAAGATACACCAGTTATAGACATTGCAACTGGTGACGCGCCGCCTGACAATGATACGGAGTTGATCCCGGATTCAGACGGGGAATATGTACTCGAGCAGTACGAGGACTATCTGGGGGCGATGTATCAACCTGAGGAGGACGATACACATGTGGCATTCAACCAGCGTATGTCTGGAATGTACGATCCTAGGGATCAAGTACACAGTTGCCCACAGACGGATGCCCAAATCGTGTCCATAGAAGGACACAACGTGATCCAGGAGGATCTTGACGAATTGGAGGACAATGCTGGGTCCCCATCCGTCGAAACTATTGATAACGCCGCAGGAAGACTGCAGGCGATAGGTAGCATTCAAGAACGTCCAGCTACCGTGACTGACATCGCTCTGCGACGATCGTCGACAAAAATTGACCGCCCAATCAGAGGCGGCCCTGAAGAACACCGTATGATGTCCTGCCTGTTGCGGATAGGGGACAATACAGCGTTTGTGATGTTTGATTCGGGGAGCTCATTAGAAGCTCTTACACCTATGTTCACCCAAGTGACAAAACACAAGGTGTACGAATTAAAACATCAGCATAGCGTCCAGCTGGGGACTGTAGGTAGTCGTGCCTGTCGCGACGTAGGCGGAAGCGACGACGGGAAGTGATCGAAAGCACAGCACGAGCACAAACCTGAGTGTGAGTAACGCTCAACACACAAAGGCAGAAAGGAGAAGTGATCTCAGCGACAGTGATAGCACAAAGGGCCAATCACAAGGGTTAAATAAGGCAAGCTAGTTCCCAAAGACCAAGTCAATATTGAGTGTAAACGAATATACAAACACGAACCTAGTTCCCAAAGACCAAGAGGTCGAGATAGGGAACTGGTAGCTGTCTACTGTACTATATATACGAGTCTGAAACAATAGGAACCAAGGTAAAGGGACAAGGGTAAAAGAACAAGGAACAAAGAACAAGAGCGCGAGAGTGGAATAGTGAAGAACGAATGAGAAGCAAGAAAAGAACAATAAACTAATGACAGCGCGAGAGTGAGTGGTCAGATGAACGATGAGTAATGAACACGGTCATGTGGTTACTAGAGCATGTGAAAATGAAAGAAAGAAAATGATGTAAGTACTTGGTTGTCACGACAGTGCCAAGTTCAATTATGGCACGTATGCCGAAGTCATGGTTGGTGAAACCAAATATCCCACTTACTGGGACATAGTAAACCTCGATAGGTACGACGCGGTTATCAGGACGTACTGGATGAGGAAACACAAGGTCGTTCTCGACTTCAAAAACGATATAATCAACGTCAACGGGCACAAAATCAGTGCTATGACTTCCGCTGAAGATGCAGCGGAATTCCAACGCAGAATGGCCATGAGACACGCCGAACGTAATGACAAAGTGAAAAGGACGGACAACCCCTCTCCAACGAAGTCAACTATGTGACTCAGAGCCCTCAGAGAGGAAAATGAGAAGGCTGAGAGAGAAAAGCTCTCTGTGACCACTACTATGATCAAAGAAGTAGTGGACCCCTCTGACATTAGAGAGGAATTAGCTCGTATCAAGCGAGCTCTACCACTGGATTCCCCAGTGGTAATTCGTTTGGCTGAACCAAATGATGATACTGATATACAACCGGAATTTCTTGACGATTGCGTGGAGTACGTTCAGGAATTCTCGAGGCGATTCGATGTTTCCCCAGGATCACATCAAGTGGGAGAGGGTGGTACACCTAACCCCAATATTGATATTGCGACGCGAGAACTGGAATCATCCAGCGGTGATTATACTTCCTCGTCAGAGGAGGAATATGAAGTAACAGAAGAAGCCCAAAAGCTGAACCCAACGGATAGACTGTGTATTATACATAGTCACCGAAGACGAAGTCAGATATCGACTTCAAAGAACCGAAAGGGTCTTCGAAAGAAAAGTCAATGTGGGACATTAGCCAGACGACGCCATCAATTTCGAGCTAGAGAGGCTGAATTGAGGTACATTCCATTCGAGGAACTCGAAATGGAACCTGATCAGGAAGCCATGAAGGCCATGACTGATAAAACTCCACTGTATTCGGAGCATGACATTCCCAAGCTTCGCGCTGAATGGATTGAGCGTAATAAGGACATGCTACAAGGAGTTCCTGAAGCGTTGCCCCCACTCAGGGAGATCAATCATAAGATACCACTTATAGATGAAAATAAGAGGTATAGCTACTACATGCCCAGATGCCCTGATAGTCTGAAAGTAGACTTATCTGAAAAGCTCGAGAGATACACTCGAGCTCAATGGTGGATACACGCTACCACCCCCCAAGCAGCCCCTATGCTATGCATCCCCAAGAAGAATACCATTGTCGACTATCGACAGCAGAATGACAACACGGTCAAGGATGTCACCCCCTTCCCTGACCAAGACCATATTCGGTCAGATGTGGCAAGACACAAATATTGATCAAAAATCGATATGTCGGATGCGTACGAACAAATACGCAATGAGGTAGCAGATGTACCAAAGACGGCATTTGCCACCATATTTGGCACCTACGTGAGCCAAGTCATGATGCAGGGAGACTGTAATGCCCCTGCTACATTCCAACGTATTATGACCCGTACCTTTCAAGACATGATAGGACGGTGTGTACACGTATATTTAGATGATATTTTCATCTTCAGTGATTCTATTGAGGATCATGAAAGACACTTAGAACAAGTGTTTCAACGACTGCGCAAGCAGAAGTTCTACTTAAAAGCAGAAAAGTGTGAGCTATACGCTCTGATTCTTGACTGCTTGGGTCATCGAATCGATGACCAGGGAATCCACGCTGATATGGACAAAATGGCGAAAATCCGTGAATGGAGAACGCCACAAAACTTCAATGATGTTCAGAAGTTTTTGGGACTGGTGCAGTACCTGGCCAGTTTCATGCCCATGGTCGCCATATACACCAGCCCGTTATCGCTGATGTGTAGGAATAACATCCCATTTATATGGTTACCGTTTCACGCAACGTGTTTCCAACATATATAAAACGAATGGCTACTTCTGACAAAATGCCCATACTGAAGCCAATTGACCCATGCACGGGGGTACCTATATGGGTCATTTGTGACGCCTCCATCAGTGGAATAGGTGCATATTACAGACAAGGACCCACATGGCAGGAATGTAGGCCAGCAGGATTTATGTCCAAGAAGTTCACTGCGGCGCAGATGAACTATAGAGTATTCGAGCAGGAAACCCTAGCTATACTAGAGGCCCTACTTAAGTGGTCGGACAAACTAATGGGATACCGCATCCACATAGTGACCGACCATGAGGCATTGACATTTTTTAAGACTCAACGCCACCTGAGTAGTAGACAACCTCGCGGGCTCGTTGTTGTGCTGCCTGAGCCTGCAGTATTCGTTCGCGCCGTTGTTGGATGGTTTCGCTGTCGTTGGAGTTGGTAGACATGATGGGTACAAAAAGAGGGAACTTATCAAAATTTTGAGACAGCCCTGTCTTTATATGCTTCGCGACTTAAGGGCCAGTGCAACTTACAATTTTCACTCTTCTTTGTTTCACATCACATCACAATTTTTAAACTTTGATCCCCGTTGCTTCTAATCATTCACACCTATTTTTAGTCATACTATTACTCAGGATCTCGAGGGCTCGATCCAAACGGGGGGGCACTGTTACAACCATGCCAAGTTCAACTCCCGCGGGCCCGACGATCATTTCCCGGTATTGGACTTTACTAATTTCTTCCGTTGTGGAGCTTACCTCCGCGATTCTTTTACACTTTGCTTTTATATCCCTCACACTTAGCCGACTTCCCATATATCCTTTTATATCATTTCCTTTATACTTTCCCCTTTTATTCCCCACATGTTTGACCATACTATTCTAGGATAACTATCGCTTAGCGACCCTTAGGTAGCGAGTACCGTATAAAGCTACTAGAGTAGAATAGTTGGTCCCCAGTTTAAATATCGACTTTGATAGCGCACTTCGATAGTGTATCAAATAGAGTTAATCTCAACCCTCATCCTAAGTACGATCGTGTGAGTTTCTCCCGCGATCGGAATTACCCTCAACTTCGCTTTCGGACAGCGGCGTGTCGGGGACACTATTAATAGTAGTGTCAACGTCCGACTACCTCTCCGTAGGTTCACTAACCCTCACCGGGACTTGTCTCAGTGTTTGGTCTTTTACCCCGCGGACTTATAGTCCGCGATCCAACTTATCCCTACGACCCGTGCATGATCATAACAATATGCCTCAACGTACTACACGCTCACAGTCGGCAGCACAGAATGCAGCGATGCAACGCCAAACACGTTCCGGTCAACCCCTCGAATCTTACCTAACACTCTCTCAAGTTGAACGGGACAACCGTAGAGGTAGAAAGGCTAAACCAACCGTCGCTGCCTCCAAACCTGCGAAATTGAAAGCGAGAGGTAGGACTGTAGGCAAGACTTCTAGAAAGGTATATGATTGCTATCAACACTTTGATAATGTTCCTAATGCTCGACTAGGGAAAAGGGAAAAAAACAAGCAAGGAGGAGAGCGACATTGCACAGAGTAGCAGCGACGAAGACAATGACGAAAGAGTTTCCCCTCCTCCGCGCCGTATTCTGCATCGTTCGAATGCCACACCAGTGCTTTCGGACGCTGATGATGCTTACGAGTCTGATACCGCTTCACGACCACCGACTCGCAAAGCTCCAATGGAGGTTCCTAAAGTGATTGTGCACAAGACACCTGCTGCTGTCCCCTTCCCAGACCATCCTGCGAAACCTCATAACGAACCCTCAACGCTACTTTCTCCTTGGAACCAGCTTACTGAGAAGGCTGATGCTGCGGGCAGCCCTTCCATCGATGCACCCCCTCAGGAGAAGCGTGAAGCTGTAGCTCTCCACCGAGAGATTGACATGGAGTTTTTCTCCAGTGCTGCTCATGTGGATTTCGAACAAGCTGGCACCATCCTTGAGTCTATGAATTACAGCCTGTTTTCTCTTGCCTCCGTCGGTCTCAAGGATCTTGCTTATGTTCCATCCGATCAACATCAAACAGCTGCTCGTTCTTACGCTTGGAAAAACGTACGTTCTATCTACAACAAACTTCGCTTGGTTGCGCATTCGGAGTGGACGGAACTCATTATAGCTGGCGATGTGAACATCACTTTTGCCGACTCCGCCTTTGACTCTGACAATTCCGGTGAGAATCCCTGGGAAGAGCTCGCAGCACTACCCGCTACCCCTCACTTCTCTCCCCGTTCATTGCCCGTTCCATTTCAAGAAACCCAACCCGGAATGCAGGAAGAGGAGGGTGATGCCGATACTAGCCAAGGTTATCCTTCCAAATTGGAAGGTGAGCAGGCTGAAGAGACCTTCTCCCCTACTGCCACTGCGCTCGGCGGAGCTTTGGTAGACTACTCAAGTGAAGCTGGGACCATACTGCAGGAGGACTGTAACCATCCTAGGGATGGGTATGGATTATGGAGCTGTTAGGCTTCAGATAGCTTTAGCTTATGTGACTTAATTCACTCCGTATGAACACGACGAGGCTATCAATTAGCTCGATATGTATGTTTACAGGTAGAAAATAGTCTACCTAACTTATCTAATGTGATTGTATATAATCGACTATACAGTTCATCGTGATCATATGATGATCATATGATAAGATAATAGCGTGTGATCAGATACCAATAGGGGCGTAGGTGAAGGCCCGTTACACCCTCCCCCATTAGACTGATCCCAGCAGTCTGACCGTATGATAACATACAGTTATGTGGATATGCCTATCCAGCCATGTTCATGCCGTCGTCCTCGCCATAATCAATGACGGGGTCCCCTTCGGCAGTGAACTGAGTATCATCCCAGTCGACGATACTTGGAGCTTCACCGCCCAGATGCACATCATCGGTGGTGATAGGTGTCGCGGGTTGTCCCGTAACCGGGAGCGACAACTGCTGTGCGATAGGCCTCACATGCGTGAGGATTACGCTGTAGTCAGCAAATCGTCCGGCATTGCTGAGATTGCCAGACTGTGAACCATCGGTGAAAACATAGTTTTCAACTTCAATGGTAGTGCGAGGCACTCCTTGAAACACATAGTGTGCCAATACATCGTTCACTACGTGAACGAATTGATGTTGGATGACTACCCAATGAGTAGTCATGGAGGAGGCGACTCCGTATAACCACCATAGCAGATACAGCGCAAGGTCCTGTAGTTGGGCCGTGGTGTATCCACGTATCACCAATTCGTGTGCGATTTGCCTCACTGTAGGCGGTGAGGCGTGCGAATAGTCTGGCAATGGACCAGGCCGGAATGTACGATGAGGCAACAGCCCCATCGATTGGAGGATCCCATCGTAACGATTGGGATGAAGTGCGAGCTCGCACAAAAGGAGGTGTACTAACAGATTGGATTCGCCATCTGTTAGTACTCCGTTACCCGTATTGTTGGGTAACAGTCGAAATACTGCTAGCATTCCGCGAATGCTGCGTGTATTGGTCGTTGGAGAGTCTTGTATGGACTCAACCAACATCCCATTCAGATGGTCCGAAGCTGGACTACTGAGTATCGAATCCGCCCACTGAAGGACGGAATCGTTTTCCTGCCGCCCTTGCCATACCCTACGCTCAATTACAGTGGGGGATCGCTCAACGATCATTCCGTTGGCAATGGTGGGAACGTCTGCCATTATCTCGCCATCCGTTGTAGCACTAGTGGATGCAATATTGGAAGGTCCTGCCTCATACAACGAAGCACCCGCTGTAGTATGCCTTGCCTTCTTCTGCGAAGGCTTAGGCTCGAACAGTTTGGGCACAGTATGACCTTGTCGAGTCATCTCCACTGCATACCACTGTGGTACAGCGGTGAATCGGTCAATGACCGCATTGTCCACCGCAGAATGTTCAGCTCGAGGTACATGACGAGCACGCTTGTGCATGGCGATCATTCCATGCACTGTTTTCCATAACGGACGCCAAGGGCGTACGTTATCGGATTCTTCAAGAGTCTTGATAATTTTCCCGACTTCTTCAACAGAAGTCGGGTCTTGGAACGGCAGTTTAGTGACCATTCCACGCAGAATGTCGAATTCTTTGTTCTTACTGCTCTTAGAGCGTTTGGGGGGGGGGGGGAGAACGCCCCTCCTCCTTAGCTCGTTGAGCAGACACGGCGTCCATCTGCCGCCTGGCTTCCCTATTTATCTTGTTTTGCATTTCTCTTTGTTTCCCTTTCAATCAATTGGGATGTTCTTCAGGCTCCGAGTCGTCGTCCTCCATGTCTGTGAGGTAATGCTCTACCTGATACGCCTTGTAAGAGTATTGCACCTCCCCCGTGGGTTCGGTGTACAAGTCGTCATAGGAAACGGTCCCTCGTTGAGGGACAGCTGTCGGAGCGGAGTCACGCTTCCGCTTGTCTCCTGTGTGAGGAGGCAAAGGTGTCGACACAGAACCTCCCGACAACGAGGTTCCTGCCTGACCGGACATAAGATGTTGGCCAGACCCCTGTCGTGACAACCAAGTACTTACATCATTTTCTTTCTTTCATTTTCACATGCTCTAGTAACCACATGACCGTGTTCATTACTCATCGTTCATCTGACCACTCACTCTCGCGCTGTCATTAGTTTATTGTTCTTTCCTTACTCCTCATTCGCTCTTCACTATTTCACTCTCGCGCTCTTGTTCTTTGTTCCTTGTTCTTTTACTCTTGTCCCTTACCCTGGTTCCTATTGTTTCAGACTCGTATATATAGTACAGTAGACAGCTACCAGTTCCCTATCTCGACCTCTTGGTCTTTGGGAACTAGGTTCGTGTTTGTATCTTTGTTTACACTCAATATTGACTTGGTCTTTGGGAACTAGCTTGCCTTATTTGACCCTTGTGATTGGCCCTTCGTGCTATCACAGTTGCTGAGATCACTTTTCCTTTCTACCTTTGTGTGTTGAGCGTTACTCACACTCAGGTTTGTGCTTGTGCCGTGCTTTTGATCCCTTCCCATCGTCGCTTCCGACTACGTCGCGACAACCCCGAAGCTCTGGCATTCTCAGGGATGCTTTGAGAATTCGAGTCCTCCTCCATTGGGGACAGTCGTTGTGACAACGGCAAGGAAGTTCGCGTTGGCCGCTGTGCTTCCATTGTAGCAATCCGGTCCTGCAATGGAACGGTAGCCACTTCCTTTCCTTTGCCCTTGTCCAATTTTTTGGCGACGGCTACCTTGGAGGAAGTCTTCGTGTCTTGACGATCTCCCTGGTCACGGAGATCGTAGTACTGGGCTTTCCAGTATTGGCGTCTATCATGCGCCTCCTGACAATCGCGGACGATGTCATCAATTTGCGCCACGTCTGATTCGTGACGTGCGCAGAGTTCATTACGCTCAAGTTCCAGGGCGGTAATTCTATCCTGCAAGTTCTGTTGCTCAGTCTCGTGAGCTCTCGACGTTGAGGCCAGTTGCTCTTGTAACGAGCTTACCACCAACTCTCGTCCCTGAGAGTTGGTCGAGGACGATGAGTCTCCTTGTATGTTACCATCTCGTTCAGAAATGATATCGTTGAAGTCGCTTGCTGTTATCAAGTGAGCGACGTATCCCATACACATGGGACAATTGTCGGAGTGTGTTATGATATTTCCGACTGTGATCCTCAATGATGTGGACGATGGGGATGCGGTAGGCTGTCCCTGAGGTGCCATCATAGGCATGGGGTACCCATACAGTGGCTCAAAAAATTGTCCACATGTTTGCTATTTTTGCAGAGAATCATAAATTCCGGGTGGAATACTGGGCGTATCATAAAACTGTTAGTGAGCCTCACAAAGCCCTCGATATCCCCTTCCTGGAACGCCTTATTTTGACTTGTCTGGCCAAAAGCCCATTGAGTTATGATTGATTAAATTTGCTAACTCATGTGGACAATTTGTTGACTTCATGCTCTGAGATTATTGCTCCAACAATATATGCTGTCATAGATGACATCATGCATGGAGCTAAGTTGTGATGTCATCACAGTAATTTCAAGTATATATAAGCACCCCCAGCTTCTCTGCACTCATATCAAATCCATGAAACCTCTCACCTCTACTCAAAAGGACATTGTCCTTTCTCTGCTCCAAACCTCTGCTTCTACCAGGGAGATTTCTGCTCAGACAGGAGTATCCAAGTCTAAGGTGGCCTCTTTAGCAAAGGAGGCATTCCCAGATAAGGAAAACAGACCAGCAGGCCGCCCTAAACTTTTGTCTGTTACTGATGAACATGCAGTTATCAAACAGATATCAACTGGCAGAGCTAAGAATGCAGTTCAGGTGGCCAAAAACATCAATCCCCTTCTCCCCCAACCTGTCTCCACCCAGACCATTCAAAACACCCTTCATAAAGCAGATGTAATCATCAGAAAAAAGAAGAAGCGACCCAAACTCACTGCCAAACATAGAAAGGCTCGTTTGGCTTTTGCCCAAAAGTACCTAGAATCTAGAATGGACTGTGGAGGACTGGAAAAGGGTTATATGGTCAGATGAGACCAAAATCAACAGATTTGGGTCAGATGGACAGGAATATGTGTGGGGAAGAAAGGGTGAATCACTAGGAGGCAGAGATATAGAAGAAACTGTGAAATTTGCAGGAGGAAATATCATGGTGTGGGGGTGTATGGGATGGGAAGGAGCAGGGAACATGGTGGAGGTTGAAGGGAGGATGAAGGGGGCACAGTATGTGGACATTCTGGATGGTAATCTCCTGGAAAGCATGCAAAATTTGTGTGTTGATCCAGAGATAGCCATATTTCAACAAGATAATGATCCCAAACACAAGTCCAAAGTTGCCACAAAATGGTTCAATAATCATGAAATTGACTGCCTACCTTGGCCTGCACAATCTCCTGATCTTAACCCCATTGAACATCTCTGGACAACTCTCAAAAACAAACTCAATGAGTATGATACACCACCCTCTGGTGTTTGGGAATTGTGGGACAGAGCAGCGGAAAAATGGCAGGAGATCACAGAGGAAGATTGTCAGAGGCTGATTAGGAGTATGCCTCGAAGACTTAGAGCAGTCATCAAGGCAAAGGGAGGCCATACAAAGTATTAAATCATGGTTTTTTTTATTCCAAGTAACAAGTCAATAAATTGTCCACATGAGTTAGCAAATTTAATCAATCATAACTCAATGGGCGTTTGGCCAAACAAGTCAAAATAAGGCGTTCCAGGAAGGGAATATCGAGGGCTTTGTGACGCTCACTAACAGTTTTATGATACGCCCAGTATTCCACCCGGAATTTATGATTCTCTGCAAAAATAGCAAACATGTGGACAATTTTTTGAGCCACTGTACGATGCAATTGGATTCTGCATCTGTGTGGGGAACGATTGTTGCATGTGCGTTGGTGGATGCAACGAGTGGTATGGGTAGTTTGCGCTGGTCGACGCATAAGAGTTCTGTCCCGTAAACGGCAAACTGAAACTCGGTCCCGCCCCTGGGGTTCCGAATTGGGAGTTTGCATTACTGAAGTTTGGTCCCGTATGGGAACCTCCCCCAGACTGTCCTTGAAACCCAGTACTGGGCGTGTTGTGAAAAACTGGCACCCCAGTGTTCATGGGCGCTCCAAACAGCGCATGTTGGTTGGGGGGCAGTTGGGAACCACCCCCAAACGGTCCTGGAAATCCAGGACCAGCTACGTTATTAAAAGCTGGCGTCCCAGCTGTCGAAGTTGCTCCCAAGGGAGCATTTTGGGTGTTTGGCGATTTGTGAAAATCACCAAATTGAATAGCTGTCGATCTGGAATGATCGTCAGTGGGGTTGGGCTGGGTGTCTTGTTGTTGTGACATGGTGGTGCGACGAGAACGACTCAGCGTTGCAAAATTCCAACGAATGTCTTCCCACAAAAATTTTCGTAACTCCAATCGGTCCGGCCAACACGATCACGAGACTACGTGATGGATTATATCATCTCATTTGCGCGGCAATTGTCGCCAGTGAGTGACATTTTTTAGCGCTAGGTACCTATCAAGCGCTTGCAGAGCACTACATGTGCTATAGGGCTCTACCGTGATGTCCCCTAAATTCCATAACACATGGAAGAATAATCGCTGGCCCTGCCACTGGTGACCGACAATGTCGTCCACCAGCCATTCGACTTCTACTGGCTCCCCAAAGTCGTATGGTTCCGCCCTCACTCGATTGGGAAACAACACATCGTCGTTAACGACGTGAGGGCGCAAAAGTGAAACGTGAAACCTATTGTGTATTCCTCGCTTACTGAGTTCGGTGGGTAATCCCAATTGGTACACCGACTTCCCTTCAATCGCCTCGATTACAGGGTAGGGCCCAACGAACTTGGGCATCAACTTCCTCGCTCGCCCCTTAGGTAGGTTGAGATTGGCCGTGGACAGGTATACGAGGTCATTGACCTTGATACTAGGCTCATCCCGTCGACGTCGATGTCACAAAGAGGTGACGACGGTGGCACGGCTGAGCGGAAGCTTAGGCGGAAGCGGACAGATACTGATCCCAATGACAAAGTTATATTCATAATAAATACTGAGAAGTAAGTAAAGACATACCTGATCCCAACGACAAAGAGGTCAAGATAAGGGATCAGGTTGTGGGGGCTGGCTTATATATACAAAGGTAAGGTACGGGAACCATGATGTCATACTGTATAGTTCAGGAACAAGGAATGGAACGGAATGGACTGGAAGGTTCCGGATCGGATATGATAGGTAACAGTGATGGAATGATGTATTGTAAAGAAAAGGAAAATAATAGGGGCGGCTCACTTCATGACAGTCGATTTGACCAGTGGGTCTGAAATACTCTAGACCCTATTATCGCATCGTGTGCTTCCGCCAGGTGGATGAGTGCTTGTTCAGCGAAATGCCGCACACCTGGCGCTACTGCGACTTCGGCGGGCAGTTCGCGAATCATGGAAGGCATATACCCTCCATCTAATTCGAATGGCGCGAATCCAGAGGACTCGTTGATGCTCGCGTTGAGGGCGAATTCTGTCATAGGAATCTTCTGTACCCAATCTCATTGGTCGGGTCGTACCCAAGTCCTTAAGACTTGGGCCACGGAGCGGTTTGCACGCTCCGTTACGCCATCCGTTTGCGGGTGGTAAGACGTAGACATCAACAATTGCGTGCCCAACAGTCTATGTACCTCTCGCCACCATCGTGAGATAAATTTTGGGTCCCTGTCAGAGACGATGGACTTAGGAAGTCCGTGTAGTCGAACCACTTCCTTGAGAAATAATTCGGCCAACATGACCGCCGTGATCGAGGTATGGATGGCTATGAGGTGGGTCCTCGAAGTCATCCTGCAAATTACTACCCATAGGTAGTTATATCCATTGATCTCGGGGAACGGTCCTATAAAATCCATTCCAATGGATTCCCAAGGGTGCTTGGGTATGGGTAAGCTGTGAAGCTTACCAGCAGGTCGCAAATTGGGCCGTTTGGATGTCTGGCACGTTACGCATGATTTGCAGAACACTTCTGTGTCCCCGTGGATACAGGGCCACCAATACCATCTCCTGACGTAGTCAGATGTGCGTTGTTCTCCGAAGTGTCCGACCACTTCGTGAGCTTGTTCGAGTACCATGCCTCGAAGGGTCTTTCCCGATGCGCCTAATCCCTCAGGAATGCATACCACTTCTTCACCAATTCTGTTAGATGCATAAACGATACCGTCGATCACTTGGAATCCCTTATGATCGTTAGGGTGCTCTAGTACTTTCCTGAGCATAGGGTCGAGCTTCGACAACGCTCGAATCTCCGATCAAATTGCGATTGTACCAATTGACTCGGTTTAGGGGCTTCGCCTTTCAACCGTGACTCAAGGATGGTGGGATTGTAATCTCCATCACTGTCCGCTACTTCCTCACGAGGAATTTCTGCATGTTTGTTGAGTTCCAGAGCTTCAAGATCCCGCGGTTTGTCTGGTTCTCTCAATGCAGCTAGACGGTTTTCCTTAACTTCGTCTACCCTCTGAGCCGGGAGGTCGTCCATCTCCCGGTCCAGTTGCACGTCGGCATTGACATATTCGTGTGCCGGATGAGTCTCACCTGGGAGGTCTGACTCATAGTATCGCGATAGTGCATCCGCAATTTTATTAGTGGAGCCTTTGATGTAGCATATATCAAAGTCATAACGCGACAAGACAAGAGGCAGAATTCGCGGCGGAGATGGAGAGGATAGAAGCGGAGGAGAAAGCCGCGCGAGAGGCGGAGGAGAAAGCCACGCGAGAGGCGGAGGAGAAAGCCGCGCGAGAGGCGGAGGAGAAGGCAGCGCGAGAGGTGGAGGAAAAAAGACGAGCTGAAGAACAACAGATAGAGGAAGAGAAACATTGGGAAGAGGAGAAGAAAGTAGCAGAGGAAAAGAAGATAGCCGAAGAGAAAAGAGTAGTAGAGGAACAAAGGAAACAACAAGAGTTGGCAGAGAGGAGAAGGCAAGAGCAGTTGGCAGAACAGGCCGCGGCGGAGGCGGAGGACGAACACGAGCAGAACACTGCTTATGCAAAACTTGTGGAAGAAAACAAGAAGGAAAAAGCAAGGGCCGCGAAGGAGTTAGAGCAGCGACGGAAACAACCCGCGAAACCACAACGCGTCGATATCGAGATCCCAGTGTTGACATCTAGTCCGCGGCGGAGGACTTTTAAGTCCAAGGCAATAATTTCCGACGACTCGGGTGATGAGGTTGTAGAACAGCCACAGGAGGTGGTTCCAAGAGGAACAAAACGAAAACAAACCATCAAGATGGTCGCGAGGGTGAGTCATATTCCTGTTCCATGTGTCTTTTCTGATTTTTGTCCTAGAATGGTAATGATAAGGAGTCCAACGAGGATCCTACTCCAGAGACTGCCAGTGGTCAACAGGAGTCTTTGTCCCAACCACAACTTCGTTCCCCATGCTCGCGATGCGTTTTGGTAGGCAAGACCGCGGATTGTCGATGCGAGCCGACCCACTCAGGCATGTATAGTGTGCCATCAACAAAGGCAACGCTGCAGCTGGTCTGGCGACAATGTATCTCACCGATCGCGGGGAAAGCGGGTGAAGTTAGATGATGAGGTTTATGAGGGACCTGCCGCGCGAGTTGGGGAGAGGAGGTTCAAAGGACTGGGAATCGCGGAGCAGTTGGCCACGATCGCGGAACAAAACAAGGCCTTGCTCGACATCGCTCGCCGCTCCCTCGTTCTTCAAGAACGAATGCTGCATCTCATGGTGATAAGGGAGAGAAGGGAAGAAGGAAGAGAGAAAAGTGAAGATGAAGATGAAGAGAAGAGGAGAAAAGCGATTCGCAAGGGTAAAAAGTGCGCAGAGTAAAAACTCCGCAATGAACTACTTACATACTCTACTCCTACTCTATATGTTGTTTTGTAGTTTTTTGTCGTTATTTTGTTTATAATGGTGATTGGTGGTTTTGTTTCTTGTTTTGTTTTTTGTTGAGAGTTTCATAAGTAAGGAAAATGACGGAGATGAGGATCACGGGGATTTTCGGGGAAAAGAGGAAATTTTAGTATAAGTAATTGATCGTCGCGGCGATAATCGCCGCGGGGAAGAATGGATTTTGAGGGAATCATGATTAATAAGTAAATAAGGTGAGAGTCGTGATGGAAATGAGGAGGAATTAATGAATACGTAAGGAACATAAGTAAAGATCATAATGGACCAGGTTTGTGAGGGTAACGAAGGTGGAAAGCCGGGACAAGTTCGTCCGCGTGAATTTCGTTCGCGGCCACCCAGGAGAATTCTTCGTCCGTACCTTTGTATCCTGCCCAACGAATGTAGTATCATAAAGGACATTTTTTGTATCGTCGATCCAATTTCGAGTCCAATACTTCCGCGATGTTGTATTCTTCCTCGCCGTCGACCTCAACAGGAGGCGGCGGGGGTTGAACGCGATCGGGAATGGTGTTTGGTTTGTATGGCTCTAGTTGGGATACGTGGAAGACGGGGTGGATATGATTAAGATAGGACGGGAGTTGGAGTTTGTAGGATAAAGTACCGACTTGCTCGAGTATGGTGAAAGGTCCGAGGTACTTTTCGGCGAATTTGTCGGTAGGTCGCGTTGTCCGGATGTGCTTTGCCAGCACAAAAACCTGTGAATTAATAGGGAATTTGGGGTGAGTAATGCATTTTCTGTCCTCTTGCTCTTTGTATCGAGCTTGCGCGTTAGTAATTTCGTCTCGGAGGAAGGAATGAAGCTCATCAAGATTAACTGCGAAGTCCATTGCTCAGTCGGAGCGAATGTCAATTTCGGGTCTTACCATGATGTTTGGGTGATAGCCTTAGTTCGCGAAGAACGGAGATAAACCAGTAGAGGCATTAGGAGCATTGTTGTATGCAAACTCCGCGATCGGTAGGAGTTTTGCCCAATCGTCCTGTTGGTATGCACAGTAAATCCGGATGTACTGTTCCAGAGTTTGGTTTACTCGTTCGGTTTGTCCATCGGCTTCTGGGTGATATCCTGAGGTGAAGTGAAGTTTCATAGAAAGAGCTTCGCCGAGAGCGCGGAAGAAAGCAGACACGAATTCCGAGCCGCGATCGGAAGTAATGTGGTTCGGAACTCCATGCTTAGAGAAAACGTGATGAACGAATAGCTCCGCTAATCCTTCAGAGGTGATTTTGTCGTTCGTCGGTATGAAAATACCTTGTTTAGAGGCACGGTCGACGACGACGAGGATTGCTGTATGTCCGTCGGAGGAGGGGAGTTGTTCGATGAAGTCCATCGATATTGAATCCCATGGTCGGGCGGGAACCGGAAGAGGTTTGAGAAGACCGTAAGGTCGGTGTCGACGGGGTTTGTTTCGTCCGCAAACTGTACATGAGCTGACATAGTCGCGAACGAATTCCCGAATCTTCGGCCAGGTGTAAAGGCGTCGGATTGATTCGAGGGTCCGGTTCTGTCCAAAATGACCTGAAAGGGGGTGATCGTGAAAGTATTGTAATATTTTAAGGCGAAGGTTAGAATGATTAGGAACATAGATGCGATTATCAAGTTTTAGCAGTCCATCATCACCTACTGTCCAACGAGTATTTGAATCGTCTTTTGCTAGGGCTAAACCCGCGATTGCTTCCGGATCCTGTTCAATAGAATCGCGGATGGTGGAATGAAGCGATTGCAAGTCCATTACGATCGCAGCGCGGAGCGCAGGGCCTTCTAGAAAAGTTGCTCGAAGTGAGGTAGTTAGTTGTTCATTGGTAAAGATAGGTCTGAAATTCTGCGGGTTAACTTGTGCGTAGCCGGTATCCCCCTCTTTAGGATAGACGTCCCAGCGTCTAGTGAGGGCATCAGGTTTTGCACCCAACTTACCCGGGCGGAAGCGGATCACCATATTGAACTGGTGGAGGAATTCTGACCAGCGGACTTGTCGCCGCGTGAGGATTTTGATGGTCGAGAAGTATTCAAGATTCTTGTGGTCAGTAACCACATCGATCGCGTCGCCCGATCCTTCGAGATAGTGACACCAAGCTTTGAAAGCCTCGAAAATAGCGAGGAGCTCTTTGTCATGAGTGTCGTAGTTAAGCTCTGCAGCTTGGAAGGTTCGGGATAGGAAAGCGATTGGGTGAATCTCGCCGTCCGGTAGGAGGATCGAGAGGATCGCGGCTAGCGCGTAGTCCGACGCGTCGGTCTCAACAATGAGAGGAAGGTTAGGTTGCCAGTGTGCGAGGATAGGAGCGTGAATGAAGCTGTCTTTTAGTTTGTCGAAGGCTTCTTGGCACTCTGTGGACCATAACCATGATACGTCCTTTCGCGTGAGCCGCGTCATCGGAAGTATGATTTCGCTATAATTATAAATAAAGCGTCGATAGAAATTAGCGAAACCTAAGAAAGATTGAATGTCCTTGACTTTGCGGGGAACCGGCCAGTCAACGATAGCTTGAACTTTGTCTTTCGACATTGTTAAGCCCTCCGGAGAAAGAATATAACCAAGATACTCGACCGTGTCAACACCCCATTCGCATTTGGCGAGGTTCGCGAACAAACGATGTTTACGGAGTCGACGGAGAACCTCGCGGACATGTTCGCGATGCGATTTCTCGTCGTCCGAGTAAATGAGTATATCATCGATATAGACGATAACATTAACATCTAAAAGGTCAGCGAAAATGTGATTGACGAATTGCTGGAAGGCCACGGGAGCATTAGTAAGGCCAAATGGCATAACCTTCCATTCATAGGAACCCCAACGGGTCCTGAACGTGGTTTTCCATTCGTCGCCTTCCGCGATTCGAACTAGATGATATGCGTGAGTGAGATCAAGTTTGGTATAAAACTTAGCTTTCTTAGGAGCGTCCAAGAGATCAGAAATAAGGGGTAAAGGGTAGCGGTCTTTTTTGGTGATCTTGTTAAGACCGCGGAAGTCTACACAGAGACGGAGTTTACCATCTGTTAAGACTGTGCCGGTGAGGTTCCGTAGAGTCTTAGAAGATATAGTGTGAATCGAAGTGATTCGAGAGTGATCGGGATGAATCGAGACTATGGTTTATAACCGAAGTCTCAAGAGATGTAATCGAAGATGATCGGTCAGCTCGATTGCAACGGAAGATGATAAGGATGAACTAGAACCTTGACACTACTTTTGGTAGTGCCCCCGCTTCGTCGTACGGTTCGGTGAATGTTCAGATTGACGAGTAAGTATGTATAGACGTCCGGATAACGATCGGTTATAGTGCAAACATTAGGCAATTAAGAGAGAGAGTTCCGGAAGGAGTTCAGCAGCAATCTAAGTTGATATTTAAACTGAAGAACTATGTACAGGATACTACAGCTTATATACCTGTATTCCTAATTGTTAAATCTATAACAATAAGAGCTGTAAGTAAAAGACAATAACTAATATAATCCGACGTCATCAATATAAAATAAAAAGACAATAAAGTCGGAGCACTTAGCATTCGATAACCGAATGCCTCGTACAACTCGATCGAAGCAATCGGTCTGTCACAAAGAGGTGACGACGGTGGCACGGCTGAGCGGAAGCGGACAGATACTGATCCCAACGACAAAGTTATATTCATAAATAAGTACAGAGAAGTAAGTAAAGACATACCTGATCCCAACGACAAAGAGGTCAAGATAAGGGATCAGGTTGTGGGGGCTGGCTTATATATACAAAGGTAAGGTACGGGAACCATGACGTCATACTGTATAGTTCAGGAACAAGGAATGGAACGGAATGGACTGGAAGGTTCCGGATCGGATATGATAGGTAACAGTGATGGAATGATGTATTGTAAAGAAAGGAAAATAATAGGGGCGGCTCACTTCATGACACGGTCTCGGAAGTAAATATGAATGATACCAAGTCCATGTTCGAAGTCGGAAGCTCTATACGGAGGTCCGGAAGCACAACCGTAACACCATCCTTCTTCGGAACAAAAAGTACCGGAGCCCCGTGAGGAGAGGTGGATGGTTGGATAGCACCTGTTTTGAGGTGTTTGTCGATAAACTCGCGAAGAGCTTCAAGTTCCTTTGCAGAAAGGGGATAAAGGCGACCGATCGGGGGTTCGGCGCCGGGCTCCAAATCAATCTTGAGGTCGTAAGGTCGGTGCTCTGGCAGCACTTCAGAGTCCACTTCGTCGAATACGTCGGCGAATTCCGCATACTCCGGCGGTAAGCTGGAAGTATCGGTTTTCATCACCGCGGAGTCGGGTGAGGTTGAAGCAGCTCGCGCTGAAACTTCAGAATGGATCGCTCGTAGTAAGATAGGTTCGCATTTAGCGGCCTTGCATGCGCAGTTGAAAAGTACCGCGTTTACCAGAGCGATATTGACTGCAGGATTTTCGAGCTTGGAAGCAGCCAATTGAGCGACCGAGGGGTAGGTGTAGATGGGTTCAAAGAGGAATTTGTCCGATAACGGATGAGGTGAGGGGCGAGAGCGCGATCGAGAGGAAGGGCGCGAAGTCTTCTTCAATCGATTGGGGTGAGGCTGATCCGGCGCAGGATCAGTTAACTCCGGAGATATCTCTCGCGGAGTTGAGGACGTCGGGGTGAGGGACTCAACTTGCTTAGTGGAACGGAAAGTAATGTTTCGAGATACCCAGTCAATCAACGGATTGTAGCGGGTTAAGAAACTGTAACCTAATACAGCTTTGCAAGAGGAGTCGAGTGAGGTGACATAGAATGTCAGTAGTAGCAGCTCGCCAGAGGGAAATCGAACGTTGAGAGTAGTGGTCTCGACGATCGGCTTAGGTGACAATGAACCATCGAAAAGTCGGAGATTGATTGGAGAGATGGGTGAAGTGGGTAAACTATTTGCTTTTACAAAAAGCGAATCAATAAAGCAGTCAGTAGAACCAGAATCAAGTAAAGAGATAAAAGATAGCGTCACGGCGGAAGAATCGGAAGAATCGCCGCGAGCCGGTAAATCTAAAGTTAGCAATAATGTGAAAGATTGTTCGTCATATGAAAGAGTGGACGCGTTGAGTTTTACTTCCCGCGTGGTACGATCTGAATCAACGCAACTCCCGTGTCGTACCGGGGTACAGGAGCTGCTGATCAGTTTTCCGAATCCACAGAAGTCGTCTCTACGCTCTCCTGCGTCTCTGCAGCTCGGCCTCAAGTCTCACGAGCCTTCTTCCGCTCGCAATCTTCAAACCTATGCTTCCCGCCACAGAAACCACAAAGTCCCAACTTCTTCCGGCGCTCCGCCTCGCTAGGGAGGAGTTTGCCGTCGGAACCTAGGTTAGCAGCAATCGACGATCACGTCGATGCTGAACTTGTCGAGGACGAGTGGTTGCCTCCGCTAGGCTTACCTTGTTTTCCCGATCCTTTAGGCGAGAAGGCCGCGGAGGAGGGTGATGGCGAAGAACTTGGCGAGTTCTTCGAGGAGGTAGTCGACGCCTTCGAGAAAGAAGTCGCGACCGAAGAATGGGCATTTTCACGTTTCCGCTCTTCTTCTCGTCTCCAGTACCGGTTGTCCACGCAAAGGACTTCTTTCCGGTAGTCTGCGAGATTAGCAGGCTCTGGAAGACGAGCCATTTCGTCTTTGATACCGCTTGCCAAGCCGCGTTGATATGGCCACTTAAGGGCTTGGGAGTCTGTTAGGAGCGTGCGGATCAAGTGGACCTTCGATACCGTTATTAACAGTATCCTCGCTACACTGCGCGGTCCGTGTTAAGTTCGTTCGAGATCGAGATAGTATCGACTGAAGGTCGACGGGGTCGAACGAGGTATAAGTGTGGAGAGGGCAAGTGTTGTATGATTCTTGGAAGTCGTACCAATTCGATATTAAAACTAAGGCTTCTACCTACGACCGCAAGTCTTATATGCTAAGTTCGCTATCTCCGGTATTGCTACAAAGTATCCTAAAGTAGTTACGACAAATCGGAAGTAGAGATAACGAGTGCGGATAGGAAGACAGTGGACTAATGGGGAGAGGAAGGCGGTATGGTGTATAGCCTGTCCGAAGGAGGGACGACGGGATAAGGAGGATAGGTGGATGAGTATCACGGAAACAGATTACCTGATCCATATCATCGGTGCGTCGCATCGATGATGGACTTATCATGTACGGTTGACTGCGTCGGTACGAAGCGCTACGCGCGATGCGTACGACCGATGCGCATGATCGTAACAGAGTCCCAGTTTGTAGACGCCGCGAGAGTGTTGAAACGGATGTTGTAAATCCGCACGTTGTCGGATTCCTTCATCCTCAACGTCCCGAGTTTGTCCTTGGCCTCTCCCTGCGCGTCGTACATACTGAAATTGTCCTGAAGTTCCTTCACCAGCGACGCGAAGGAGGATGTCCAGGCGGGCATCTCCGCGAGGTTCGGATTCAAAATGTCCGGTTCGAACCACTCCTTTGCGGTGCTACCTAGATAAGACAACATATAGTTGATCTTCCTTTGATCAGTAAAATACGTTGGGCGGTCAATAAAGACCAAAGATAATGAAACAAGGAAACTCTTCAGTTTCCGCGGGTTAGTACCGTCAAAAACTTCCGGATCCTTGACTTTTGACCTTGCGGTCTCTGTTGGTCCATGATTTTGATTTGTGGATAATTCGGTGATAGCACCTCCTAGATTGTCGAGGGTGCCTCTGAAAGTAGTAAACAGCTCGATGATTCGCTGTTCTGCAATATCCGTTTGATTACTACCTGGTCCCGCTGGAGGACTCCTAGAACGGCTAGGTCCGCGGGAGCTTGGTGGTGATCCCGGTCCACCAGGGCCTCCTGGTCCTCCGGGTGGTCCTTCGGGATCAGATCCTTCAGGGTCCAGGTCTTCCGGGTGGTCTGGTAAGTCAGGACTTACCTCCTCAATTGGCTCCGCGATCTCAGGTTCTTCAGGAACCTCAGCGGGGATGAGGGATGACGACCGATCCCGCGAAGGACCGGCTTGGGTGGTTAATTGCTGACACATTCTGTCAGCGAGGGTTAGCGTTGTTGGAGATGGGGGGATGGCCGTCTCCAACATTGGTATCGCCGTGCGATTGCTACGCGGCGTTCGTACCGTGATTGGTTGCCCATCAGCGGTGTAGAGTACTTGGTACTCGAATTCGGCTTGGTCTGGTGAACCAAGAGCGTGAAGGTTTGACACCCGTACCGTTGCGGGTTGGCTCGGGGCTGGACCGAAAGTGTTGGTACACCTACGGGGAAGTCCCGTTCCAGAGATAGACTCGGTGAATGGCGCGAAAGCCGTCGCGTTGGTAGCGAAAGGATTTGCCATGACTGGCTCCTCCTGAACATTGTCTGAGTCTTCTGTGGTGGTACGAGCACGTCTGCTCCTGGTGTTGACCATTTTGGGAAAGAAAGGATATATGGAGGAAAAGGAAGTGAAAGGTGATGGAATACGATGTGCCGGGTTTCAGTTTAAATATACTGTTATGATCATGCACGGGTCGTAGGGATAAGTTGGATCGCGGACTATAAGTCCGCGGGGTAAAAGACCGAACACTGAGACAAGTCCCGGTGAGGGTTAGTGAACCTACGGAGAGGTAGTCGGACGTTGACACTACTATTAATAGCGTCCCCGACACGCCGCTGTCCAAAAGCAAAGTTGAGGGTAATTCCGATTGCGGGAGAAACTCACACGATCGTACTTAGGATGAGGGTTGAGATTAACTCTATTTGATACACTATCGAAGTGCGCGATCAAAGTCGATATTTAAACTGGGGACCAACTATTCTACTCTAGTAGCTTTATACGGTACTCGCTACCTAAGGGTCGCTAAGCAATAGTTATCCTAGAATAGTATGGTCGAACATGTGGAGAATAAAAGGGGAAAGTATAAAGGAAATGATATAAAAGGATATATGGGAAGTCGGCTAAGTGTGAGGGATATAAAAGCAAAGTGTAAAAGAATCGCGGAGGTAAGCTCCGCGACGGAAGAAATTAGTAAAGTCCAATACCGGGAAATGATCGTCGGGCCCGCGGGAGTTGAACTTGGCATGGTCGTAACACATATCTGTAAGAAGTGAATCAAAGTTGCGTGGTAAATATAAGAAACCAGATTAACCAACTGACTTACCAAACAACCATTGTTCCAACAACACAATAATGAAATTGATTTTTCTCAGGTACAGTGGCTAAACGATACAGCCTGAAATGGAAGCCGAATTGCACAATAGACCGAAAAAAGGCAACTAAACCTTTCTCCGGACCTAAACGCAGCTACAGAAAAAGATGTTGGCGGGTAAGATCACAACGGAGCAAGTACTCACTTTGGCCCTAATGAAATTAACGAAAGCCCGACGTTGAGGATGAGCTTCCGGCAGTTCTGCCTGAACACTAAGTTACAGACAGCAATGGAGACATCCATGAACACGCAGTTACATGGTTCTCAGAACAGCCAAAGCAAATTTAGACTGTTGAACGTAGGCACCGAATCCAATTCAAGTGCCTACGATGATGTGGAAAGGTAAAGAGACAGAGGAGGATGTTGAGGAATGGGAGAAGGAAGGAAGGGATACAGGCACCTGCGCGCTTTGCCGTGGAAAATTTTCGCAGAGCGCCTAACAGTTCTTTGCGCGCTTAGCCCTGGAAAATTTTCACAGACGCGCACCTAACAGTTCTTTACATCCAACGTCTACTCCCTCATACACACTGCTAGCTACGAGCTGCTTGTGGCTTTTAGGACTCCTAGCTCTTGCGCTGGTGTCCATTTTCCACACCATCTGAATTCGATTCAGTGGTTTCTGAAAGTTGCTTGCTACGTGCAGCCTCTGTACTCCTTCGTTGTTGTATCCGTTATCCATGGTAAGTGCTTATCTCTTCGTTCATCTTCCATTATTCTCATCTATGCAGCTGCCCGCTACACAATCATACGAAGGTCTCGTCGGGGCTAGATGGTCAGAGCATGGTGTTTTCGTAACATCTCCCAATATGAAAGTGCTTTCTCCTCCATTACTTGGTCCCCAAAAGATCCGTGAACGACTTCAATATCACTTCGGGGAGCATGATCCTTGCCTAGTAGCACAACCATTCGATGCGAGTACGGCTTTCCTTTCAGTAATTCAATATCCGTACGGAGTCAACGCGAGCTCGCTCATTCTCTGGGCGGTGCCAGATCAAATAGAATTTGAGCCTGTTCTCGGTCAGACACTCGCACACAATCCTCTGGGCCATCTCAAACGGCAACTTGTCGACGAATTAGAGTCGTACTACTTGATGTTGTGGTCAGACTGCTCCACCGCACTTCCAGCTTCCTCTGATGTTTCCGAAAGTTCAGCGCAGTCTTCGCTTTCCCGTGCGAGGCCCAAGCTGAATGACTACCAAACCCGAATACGTATCTTACTCTCGCAATTGAAAAGGCCCCTGCTGTTCAACGAGGCAATTCACTCGTGGGTATGTGCACAGCGCAATATACTGCAAATGGAGGCTTTGTATACGTGGGTAACGTCAGTTGAACCTCGGTGGGACACACCTTCTCCTATCGCCAAACATGCCATTCGAGACGTCGTAGGAGCTTTGACTGAACGAGCAGACGAATCTGAAAAACTTTTTCGAGTAAGTGCGTTTCTTGATTCAGTGTTCTGTTATTGACTCGATATAAGCAGGGATACCGGTCTGGTACTTCCAAAAACTGGGGGCCGAAGACTTTACCCGAGTTGCGCGCTGGTCTACCGAAACAAACCCAGTACCATTCCGCCAGCTTGACCCGCGCGTTTCGCTTGCCGATGCCGATCCTCCACACCCAACTATCTTTCATGGTACTCTGGAACACTCGAAGCGCTACACGGCCATGGCCGAATGCATCTGGAGGCAAGTGTACCCCAGCTCGCTCTGGAGCTCAAACAACACACATTCGAATGTCCAGTTCGACAACAGTTCTTCTGCATCTCATACTGCGCCAAAGAAACTTGATGCTGCACCTCCTGCTGGATCTTCTGGCTCTTCATTCTCTGGATCTCGTGCTCGCACCGCAGCAGCAGAACGTTCTCACTCCTCGGTCTCTGATTCACACACTCGTCCCAAGCCTCGAAAGCCTTGTGAGTATTTCATAATTCTACCTTTGAAACGATTGCTCAGCTCAGGTTTTTTTCTGAAGACTCTAAGCCTTGGCAGGAACCTCAGTCTATCAGAAATAAATTTTTGCATGTTGTGTCCTCAATTATGCCTAATCCCATTGAAGTGTGGGACGAAGCTAGCGAATATGTGGGATTCAACTTCAATCACTCCCAGGCTGGGCGAACTGGAGTCAAGCGAGGTTACGTCCTTCCGGAGCCCGCCATTTTTGCTACTGCTCCTGATTCCGCAACGACCCAGCAATACTTTGCTAACTACCTACGTCTTTGTGAAACTCTCATATATCGTCTACACAAAGTCGGCCCCGTCCACTTTCTTTACTCCCCTACGCAATGGCGGTCATTACTGAGCATCGGACTCCGTGCTGATAGTCGTCCTGGTACCAAAGCAGCTCAGAATCGAAATGTAGTCCAATCTATTATCGAATCATCCAATGCGGATATGGAAGCTGGCGTCGTAAGTAGCGTTGAGCTTACAACTAACCATATGATTATTAACAATCATCCTTAGCATATCGATCTTGCCAAACTTGAAGAGCTCCCAATTCATTGGGACAACAAGCTGCTTCACCTTCCAATTCCCGATTCTATATGTCGGGAGATTCTTAACGACATCTTTTTTGTCTCATTTTCGAGTGAATTAATCATGGCCGATGAATTTTTCTATGAGATCAAGGGTTCCATTGACAAGGAGGGTGAGGATGAGATGGAAGGTATTACATGCGAAGCTCGAAAGATCAAAGTCCTCAATAAAATATCGACGTTTGTTCATGACAACGAGCTTGGTTTCGGCTCCGCCAATCTTTCCCTTCGTCAAAGTACTGCTTATGGGCTGTATGAAATTATGCGTGGCTGGACTCGAACTCGTTCCATGTCACTACAGTCGACGGCAATTATGTCCAGGCTTGCAGGTCCCGAGACTGCATCTGCGACAGAGGTAGAAAATGCGGAGTTCCACGTTGCCTATCACTATATTATTTCATTTGCCAAGTTCTTCAAACGCGCCCCTGTCATTCCCCATCGTTGTTAGGTCTCTGTGCATTGTTGTCTTTCCTATTTTGTATTGTGTCCACGTTTTCTCTTGCAGCTTTATTATGAATCATATCTCTACAGCCTCAAAGGTGACTTGTGAGAATGAGTGCGCATCTTTCTCTCCTTCAACCATCAGCACTGGCTAGCTACGCGCTACCTTTCCTTTGAATAACTCTTAGCTGTTGTGCTAGAGTTTTCTTACTGTCGTACAACTACGTGTTTACGGGTATACACCTGAATTCGATTTGGTGTTCTTTTTTTCTAATCTATTTTTTCTGGCTTAACCGTTGATAGCTATGCGCTATCCCTGCTGCCGAACCCTCCTATCTACTGTCCTGTTGACGAGGAGCCACCTGACTTTGCTTCGGTCCCTTTTTTTAGCTCTTGTTCGGTAAGTTATACCATCATTCACGATGTACATTCTGATCCATTATTTTGGTCACTTAGCACAATGTCACGACCACGAATCCGGAAGGAACAACGCAAGCAACTCATTACTTCTCCTACAAAGGAAGCGGACTACTCATTTGTCCCAGTCCCTTCCCCGAAACGCCAATCCACCTGGAAGGCCTTGCCCATTGTATTCGCTGCTAATGGGCAAAAATTCACTCAGCATAGTCGATTGCCTTTGCCTCTAGGCCAAATTGGTCTCCGGGATAGACCTAGAGGCTTGACTGTGCCCACTCATGCTCCTACATTCAAGCCAACTCAGTCCGCTGACATCGAGAATGAGAATCCATTCATCCTACCCCCACAATCCCTTCCCTCCCGTCATCAACTGAAGAAAATCAATCAAATGAATACCTGGACAACTGAGGTTATTCCCAAGCTTGTACATCCCTATCTTCGCCTGCTGCGTGAAACGCAGAATCTTCAACAAGAAGCCGTACCAGCCATAACCAAATGCGTCTGCTTAGGTAGTGTTCATTCCTTATCGGTATTGGTTGTTCGTTTCAACTGTAAGTCTCAATGTATCCTTAGCTCCGATTTGTTGCTAACCTGGGTTGTGCAGATCTTGAACGAATATCCCTTAGCATCTGCGCATGTCGATCGGCCGCTGTTCAACTTGTTGAACGAGGTTTCTTTCCTTGCGCCCCCCTTCAGCCCAGCCTCACAGTTGATATTCGTCTGCTTGATTTCGCCACGCGACTCTTTCTAAAGATTTCTCCTAACAATACTGCTATCTCAAACACACTTACTGAGTTTCTCAAAGCTCGAGGCTACCAAATGAAGGGCGAGGTCTGTCTTATGTTGTTCAATGACTGTAATTACCCTGATTGTTAATCAGGATCCACTTCGAAGACGTTTTGGTAATGCCCTGCAATGGTTTAATAGCCTTCAACATGCGACCACCCAACTCGTAGACTCACTTATAATGGCTCACTGTGATTCTTTGGACACCACCGACGGTGGCAGCAGTGACACGATAGAGGATGCATCTGAGGAAGGGTACGAATCCCCCAAGCGTCAGAGATTTCATGAAGAACCTCCTTCCCTTTCACGACCGAGTGAATATCTTCGGTCGCGATGTCCTATTTGCTTTGGTGGAAATTCAAGAATTTCGGAAGGGTGAGCTTTTTTCTTTCAATTTATATTACCTTTCCAGCTTCGTGGACTAACTGATCTTCTTTATTTTTCCAGGTTGGATAGTATTGTTTGCATTGATGCCTGCTTTACCCAGAAGCACACCAAGCAGCGCTACCGGGATCCGCAATGTACTCATCCTAATACGGTCTTCATTGCTGAAGAAGATGTAGAAGCATGGGAGAACTTTGTGGCTGAGGTCCGTCCATCTCGTCCCATGAAAGACTTTGAAGATCGTCTCAAAGTACCTGGCGATGTTCTCGATGATTGCGAGAAGAGCTTTACCGCTGCTGATGGCACTCGAGAAAAAGCCAGTACACAGTTCTTCGACTCGACAGCACTGATGGGCCTTCTTTGCCGTCATGATCGTGTATTGTGGCTGGTCAATATGACCTCTCCAGGTGAACGTCAACATTATGCCTTCTCTCTCATTGACACGCTTTTTAAGCACCTTCCACCTATGTGGACGGTTGGTCTCTTATACGATGTTGCATGTACTCTCAAGAGAAGTTCCCTCAAGTGGGGTTTTCTCGATCAGTACATTGATCGTATAACTTTTGCAATCTCGGTTTTTCACGCCTATGGACATGGTTGGGCTTGTCAATGTGTCTACCATCCTCAGAAGTGTAAAGATTTTGGTCTCAGCGACGGTGAAGGGTGTGAAAGGTTTTGGCATTCAATTAGTAAACTTATTGCATATCTCCGTGTCTGCGGGGTAAGTGACCCTTTCTTGTCATCTTCAATGCAAACTCATTATGGTTTCTCATAGCACCATACCCATCTCTACACCCTTGATAGCCAAATCCACCAATCCAACCATGAAAGCTTGCAAGGGTTTGGCAAATGGATTGCGCGAAAGTGGCAAAATGCGGAGGCAAGGCGAATAGAAGGAAACAAGGATGTGGTCGAGTCGCAAGAATCGCCGGAGTTCTTGCGACATCAATGGGAGGAACAGGTTGCTTCGCAGACAAAACCTTTACCACGTAAGTTGCTTTAATCTGTGTACAGTGAGACTTATGTAGTTTTTTTGTAGGTCAATCACAAACAGCTGGAAAGAAAGCTGTTGAGGAAGCCGTACGTTTGCAGAAAGTTCGCGACAGCTTGGTGACACGTATCTCAAGATTTGAGGACATCATTTGTGATGTAGATGCAGATGGTGTTGACTACATAGATGCTGAAGAGCATCTCCCGATCCTCCGCAAACAGCTTGAAACTTGTCAAAACAAGCTCTCCCAATCAAAGAGAGCTCTTGGTGTCAACGTCCATGCAAGTTTTCAACACTTGACAAAAAGCAAGTACATCAACTATCGGATGAATGCTCGAGCACTGAAAATGCGTCTGCGAATGCGCCTTTGTGCTCAAAAATTTGAACGTAACCGCATTGAACGTTCAGCACGGCGACAGCAATACAATGGTAAGTGCACCTTGTTGTCAAAAACTCTTTCAATTGAATGCTGGCCTTCCTGTAGAGCGTAAAATTCAAGATCAGACTGAAGACTCTGTGAAGCGGCATGATCCTGGAATTCAGAAACTAGCTCAGAGCTACAACAAACATGTAAGTGACATGCTGGAGCTGATTCACCGACGTCAGGCACCACAGAATGCTGTTGCTCCTCTCCCAATCGCCCTGAAGGGTCTTTTTAACCTGGATGTTGATGATAACATATGGGAGGACATTGGGTTGAATGATGATGATGATGAGGGTCCACCTCCTTGGTTGAGTAGTGAGAGGGTGAGGAAAGGTATCAAAGGGATACTATTGCGGGATCGGAGTGATGAGGAGCTGCGGCGCCTTCGACATGAAATGTGGGCTATGCGGGAGTGGATGAGGGAGGAGTGGGAACTACTGCTGAGAGCAATAGATGGTGTGAAGGCGAGCGGTATGTTCCTGCATGCCACCTTTGTTTGTCAATACTCATGCCTTTTTTTCCAGGTGACTTGAGCATACATTATCAACTTCTTGAACACAAGGATGCCTTATTACGGCTATGTATTACATGGAGTCAGTCACTTTCTGCAGTCTCGTTTTTTTCAAATGGAACACTACCACCATGGGGGCCATCAGACAAGGAATTGGAAAGTGCAGCTGCGGGGATGGCATCTGAGATTGTTGTTGAAGTGGAGGGCAATATTGGCAACGAAGTTGGAGGTGATTATATTTCATCAGATGAAGAAGAGAGCCAGCTGGATGAAGAGGAATTTGATGTAGGATTGTTGGAGCAGATGGATACATTGCAAGTGGGGGATGAAGAAGATATATAGTTGTACAATGTTTTTTTTTTCATGTCTCTTCCTATATGCATATATACCTGTTGTCTTTGTGTTGCTTGGAACTTACTCAGCAAAGTAGCAGTTGAACTCCCTCTCACAGAATGTGGACCAACCCACATACCAGATTGGCCTGCATACTGGACTGACCCAGGACCCGGACCAACCCAGATACCGGATTGACCCGCATACTGGACTGACCCAGGATCCGGACCAACCCACATACTGGACTGACCCAGGATCTGGACCAACCCACATACTGGACTGACCCAGATGCTGGACCAGCCCGGATACTGGATCAACCCGGACTCTGGGTCAACCTGGATAGCTGGTTAATCCAGTATGCGAGGTTGATCTGGACTCTGGGTTGATCCAGGTTGCTGTCAATTTAGTGAAATTGGCAATCACATGGAAGATGGACACACAACTCTGTAAAGATTTTATCTACAGAGCAAAGCACTAATGTGAGATCATGTGAGATCACAAATTTGGCCACCATCTCACATTTTCTGTGTTCCATTGCATTTATATAGTACAAGATGAACAAAATATGTGCCCATTTAGCGTGCGTGCAACTTTGTCAATTATTCTCCACTTACACTCAGTTATGGTGCAACTATGAGCAAAAATGGTCATTTGCAGTCCCAGACTGCCCGGACAGCCATCTCCAATCACGGTGGCGCACAGATCTCCGCAGCAAAATGTGAGAGTAAAATCTCAACATGTTGTCATCTTGCCCTGTGGTAACAGAGGGCCCCTAAGCAATTGAGTATATCAAATTTATGTAGAGAATGTCTTGAACTGCATCAAACAATATAGCAAGTGGCTGCAAAGGTCAGGTCTAAGCATGGACTGACCCAGGAGTGTCTGGGGTCTCACTGGACTGACCCAGACCGGGTCAGTCCAGGTCCCATGGGTCAGTCCGGACCCGGAATAACCCTGGATTCTACATCAAGTTAGATAGGAGTGGGTCAAGCCACAACCTAACTAAGTGATGTCCTAGGGTGGCTGCCTGAAGTGGCAGGTGTCTCTGCATCTTCTTCCTTGCACAAGTCTCACACTCTTCCACATACTTTTTGACAAAGGACTGTAGGGTGGGCCACCAAAAGTGCATGCTAACCAAGTTGAGGGTGCCGTGAAGTCCCAGATGGCCAGCGGTTGGACTGTCATGGCATTGTTGTAGTACTTCAGTCCGCAGGTTGCCATCTGGTGGGACATATACCCTTCCCCGGTGATACACTAGTCCATTGTCCTCTTCCCATTCTGCTACTCCACTGGTTAGCCGTCGAAGCTCCTTCCTCTTCAATTCCTCTAGTCCCTCGAGTACCTCCGCCTCCTTCTGCGACGCCCTCCAGATTCGGTCTTCCAATGGGTTCTGTAGTGTAGCTGTTGCGACTTGCAGGAAGTGGGTTGGTTTCAAAACGGTCTGTTGTCGGTTATCGTCACTGTCCAGGACCTGATGCACCGCCATACGCAAAAGAGCATCAGCTTGTGTATTGGCCTTGCCTGGGTGATGAGTTAGGTGAAAGTCAAACCGTGATAGCCACAACGCCCAACGTGCTTGCCATCGACTGAGATCTTGAGCAGTTCGCCAGAATTCCAGGTTTGCATGGTCGGTGAAGATTTCAAATGGTTGCGGTGATCCTTCAAGAAAATTCCTCCAGTCCTTCAATGCTTCGATAATGGCCAACATTTCTCGGTCATGCATGGATGCTGAGCGGAAAGCCACAGGGTGCCACTGGCCATCGTCTTGGAGCTGCATTATTGCCCCTCCGGTTGCGAAGCCTGATGCATCCACCTCGAGCCGTGTGAGCCTATCAGGATCCCAAAGAGCCAATACCGGTGCTGAGATGAAGGCTTCCCTCAGGGTGTCGAATGCCTGTTGCTGATGTGCCCCCCAATCAAAGCTGGTATCCTTCTTGGTCAGGTCATTCAGGGGTCGTGCTATGCGCGCAAAGTTCCGTATAAATCGTCGGTAAAAGTTAGCAAAACCCAGGAATCCCTGCAGCTCCCGTAGGTTCTTTGGGGTTGCCCAGTCATGAACTGCAGCTACCTTTACTGGATCCATGCGCACCTCTCCTTCCGATATCACCAAGCCCAGGTATTCAATCTGAAGTTGTTCAAACTCACACTTTTCCGGTCGTAGATAGAGGTCGTGTTTCTGTAGTCATGTTAGTACCTCCCATACTACCTGTCAGTGTTCTTGTAGGTCATTGCTGAAAATGAGGATGTCGTCTAGGTAGACAGCCACTTTCCCTGCTGCCACTAGGTCGGAGAAGATGGAATTCATGAGAGCCTGAAAGGTCGCAGGGGAATTAGTTAGACCAAAGAACATTACACGAGGCTCGAATAATCCTCTATTGGTTGCGAAAGCAGCCTTCCATTTGTCACCCTCCTTGATTCGAACATTGTTGTAGCCCCATCAAACATCAAACTTGGTGAAATACCGTGCTCCCTGTAGGCAACTGATGATGTCGGCCACAAGTGGTAGGGGATATCGATTCCTTATGGTGACCTGATTAAGTTTCCGGTAGTCTTGTATGAAGCGGAGTTTCCCATCCTTCTTTTTTACAAAAAAGACTGGTGAAGACAATGGTGACTTGGAGGGGCAGATGTAACCTTTTTGGAGGTTGTCATCCAGGAACCGATCGAGTTCAGCTTGCTTATTCAGTGACATGGGATAGACCTTGGTACGCATGGTTTCGGGTGCTCCAGGGATTAACTCGATTGCGTGGTCCCAGGGTTGGTGTTCTGGCAGGTGTTCAGAGGCTGTTTCAGAGAATACTTTCTTAAAGTCCCGATAGGGCTCTGGGACCATCTCTTCGAAGGTTTTCAGGGGTTTGGCTTTGTGGGTCTGTTCCGCTAACTGTTGGGAGTAGGTAAACCCAGCGGCGCACCAAACCTCCTCCGTCTGTTCCTGTAGAATGCCTGATCTTACCCATGCATGTCGGGTTCGTCGGTTGGCTCGGATACGATGGATGGGTGACTCTTCCTCCTCCTGGTCTGCTGTACTTGGCGAGGGTTCTGGGGTCTCCATCATTCGAATGTTTTCTTCCTCTTCCTCCTCCTCCGTCATTGGCTGCTGCGATTTGACCGAAAGTCGTCCTTTCTCCCAGTCAATGTCTGGGTTGGCCTTTCGTAACCAATGGAGTCCTAAAATCAGGTCCTCGCCCCCCAGGTTAGTGATGAGTAAGTCTGTCCACCGTTCTTGACCGTCGACGGTTAGGGCTAAACGTGTAAAATGCGTAATCTGCCCTGCCCGGTTAGCAGAACCATCAATGTTGAAGACACCAATGGGCTTCTTGAGTGGAAAGGTCCTTACATGGTGACGGGTGACAAACTCCTGGTTCAAGAACAGAGCGGTAGCTCCAGAGTCGACCATGGCCGCGGTTGCTATACTGTGATTCCTCCCTCTTAGTTTTGCATTGATTCGGAAATGTGACAAACTGGAGTTCAATTCCGAAACAGTAGATATTGTACATGAGGGGACAGAATCATATGCGGAAGTAGAAGATATAGCAAATTGGTTAACGGGTGCTCTTGGTGCGGCCGAGACGGGCACCCGCTTTAAAAACCCTCTGGAGATCCTGGTGTTGGGGCCATGGCATTAGCTCTGTTCAGTAGCTCCTGGAGTTGAGCGATCTGAGTGGAGAGGTTGGGAGCAGCTGGCGGTTGTATAACAGGGGCGGGAGCAGAGGCCGCAATCTGAACTAATTCGCTAGGGAACAGGGTAAACGGTGTAGAGGAGGCGGCTACTTGCTGATGACGAGGTTGCTGTCATTTACCCCGGCCCCATTCTAAACCCATGAATTTGTCCTGGCAGATCGATCCTAGGTGGCCCCGCCGTCCGCAGTAACGACATGTTGTGTCCTTGTACGAACAATTCTGCTTCTCATGACTCTGAGCACCACAACCATAACATCTTCCTCTCATCTGGGCGACGAAACTTTCTCTGCTATTGCCACTGGTATGTGTGGCATCAATGTCCATGGCATGCGAGTTAGCAGGGGGAGAGGGGGCATGAGCAGTGCCAAAGCTACTACGGCCTGTCATGGTAGGATTGTGCAGAAACACATCCACTGAGACTGCCCGTCTGATTGCCTCCTCTAGAGTGGGGGCTATCCCCTGGGCAATGTTAACCACAATGAGATTTTGTCGGATCTCGGGATTGAGGCCACTGTGAAATTGTTCACGGAGGTCAATGTCCGAGAGTCCAGTTCGATCCCCAATGTCCTTGAACTTCTGCGCAAATTCTGCTACTGTCATGAAGTGAGCCGCCCCTATTATTTTCCTTTTCTTTACAATACATCATTCCATCACTGTTACCTATCATAATCGATCCGGAACCTTCCAGTCCATTCCATTCCATTCCTCGTTCCTGAACTATACAGTATGACATCATGGTTCCCATACCTTACCTTTGTATATATTATCCAGCCCCCACAACCTGATCCCTTATCTTGACCTCTTTGTCGTTGGGATCAGTATCTGTCCGCTTCCGTCTAAGCTTCCGCTCAGTCTCGTCACTGTCGTCACCTCTTTGTGACAGCTACCGTCTGGCCTTTCCCTTGTTTGATGTGTTGGATTGCGTTCCGGGCCTCCATACCTGCATCAATAGATTCAAACCAGAGCGCAAAGGCTCGTACAAAGTCCTCCCATTGTCTGTTGAAAGGCTGTTTGTTCTCACTGAATTGCAGGAGATATGGGGTAGCCCAATCAGCTGCGTTCCCAGAGAAGAACCCCAGGGCTGCCTTGATCAGCTTGGGTTCATTGCCAGTCAAGTCTGACTGTTCTAATGCCCAGCTTTGGAACTGTGCGACGAAGCGGCGTGCCTCTGCACTGCTGGTACCCTTGAAGAGCTCTGGCTTGTTCATGCTCGATTTGGCCGTGGCCTTCTGTAGGTTGGCGGTGAGCTGAGCTACCTATTCGATAAGCTGAGTCATGAGTTGATTTGCATCAACTGGGGTGGGAGTGGACATGGCTGGTGTAAAGGTGACTGGACTAGGGGTAGTGGCAGTGATAGGTATGATCGGTGTCCCGTCACTGAGGGATTCTTCTGTGCTAATAGAATTAGCAGTGGCGTGTGGGCAGGGTTGAGAACTACAATCAGCCCAGTTCTGGTTCGGGGGGCGGTGGATGTGAGCTCGGTCTTTAGTGTCAAAGGTGTGCGGGTAGGTGGAGCAGTCAATGGTTTGAGCGGGTGGGCTTGGTATGGCTGTGTTGGTAGACGTGGTGGAAGCAGATCCTGCAAGGATAACCCAATCGGTAGGTTATCAGTGCAGTAAAGGATCTTGACCTAATGTCACAAAGAGGTGACGACGGTGGCACGGCTGAGCGGAAGCTGAGGCGGAAGCGGACAGATACTGATCCCAACGACAAAGTTATATTCATAATAGGTACAGAGAAGTAAGTAAAGACATACCTGATCCCAATGACAAAGAGGTCAAGATAAGGGATCAGGCTGTGGGGACTGGTCTATATATACAAAGGCAAGGTGCGGGAACAATGATGTCATACTGTATAGTTCAGGAACAAGGAATGGAATGGAATGGACTGGAAGGTTCCGGATCGATTATGATAGGTAAAAGTGATAAAATGATGTATTGTAAAGAAAGGAAAATAATAGGGGCGGCTCACTTCATGACATAGAAATGGTATCTCCCACTTTTACCTTTTTCTTATCGAGTTAGAGTCAAAATTATTATCAGAGAAGATGATATGAGTGAGTGTCTTTGATCCTTATTTTACTAACATCCTTTGTAGGCCATTATTAGTGTCAAAAAACTACAAAGTGTTACAAACTGTCAGCGACTCGATAGCTTTTATACCAAGCCAGGCGTCACACAGAGAGAATAGATCAAAGATAATGGATAATGCAGGAGGAGTATGCCCTCAGATACTTGTCTAGCTACAGAGGAGAATAGACGAGATCAGAGATAGAGACTACTCTAAGAAATGCCCTATCTTATATACATATTCTGAAATGAATCCATGGGAACTATCTCACGTCATATCTGTGAGGCTATACAACGATCTGTCAAAGGTTGACAGACATGAGAGAATTCTCACACTGTCAATCTGTCAAAGGTTGACAGACATGAGAGAATTCTCACACTGTCAATCTGTCAATAGTCTGACAGACATGAGAGAGTTGTGTTGACAGCACGGGAATAACAGTCTGTCAACAGTCTGACAGACATGAGAGAAATGCGTTGACATTGCGAGAATGCCAAGGCTGTCACATGTATGTAAATGAAAGAAAAGGAAAAGATAAAAGAAAAAGTATAATAAGATAGACAAAAAGAAATTGAAAAAGAGTCAGTCCGTAACATCACCCTCTCCTTAGGGCACGAGTTCCACGATGTGCTTGTTGTAAAAGAAAGTTTTCGGAGGGTAGTGAAGCGGGATTGGGTTCTGTGTCGGCAAGAGGAAGAGGACGAAACAATTCTGTAGGAAACAAGGAAATAGGGATTTCAATTGGACGAAATATTGCGGGTTTTGGTTTCGTCGGATTCTTTTCATGGAATTCCTTGAGCAATTGGTCAACATTTGTGAGGTTTGATCGTGGTTCCCAGGTCTGTTCATGTGAACCGTATCCTTTCCACTGTACTTTGTACTTGATTCCTCGTCCTACTTTCTTCGAATCAAGGATTTCTTCTGCTTCAAACTCTTCTTCTCCTCCTACAACTACAGGAGGCGGGCGTGTGTTTCGGGGTTGTGTAGGAAAACTAGGTTCTTTATATGGAGTGAGAAGAACTTTGTTGAAGACATTGTGTACATGTTTCCATGTACGTGGGATTTCCAGTTTATAGGAGCTGGCGCCTATCTTCTGTTGGATCGTAAACGGTCCGTACCTCTTGTCACCTAATTTCTTCATTGGGCGATCTACCGACAGGTTGGTTCCTTCTAGCCACACTTTGTCGCCAACCTTGTATTCTATACCCTTCTTCCTCTTTCCGTCATACTGCCTCTTCATCTCTACCTTCGCTTTCTCTAAAGCTGATCCTACTTCCTTTCGTATCTTCTTCATTCCATCTACGAAAGCTTGTACTGAGGGGTTGTCCGAAGTCATTTGAGTTGCCGTGCCTTTATACGGGTGTCTTCCTGTATCAGCATAGAAGGGAGAAACTTTTGTCGCTGAATGAACTTTGTCATTGTAGTTGAACTAAAACCATTCGTGCCAATTATTTTATTGGTAATTAATGAACAAACGGAGATATTGTTCGATCTCTTGGTTTGTTCGCTCCAATTGACCGTTTGTCTGTGGATGGTATGCCATAGTGAAGTTCGCTTCAATGCCTAACAGCCGATAGAGTTCCTTCATGAACCTCGAGTGATACTGTGGTCCTCGATCATGAACTATCTTGTGTGGAAGTCCATGGGTGGAGAAGATGGAATCTCGATAAATCTTCGCCATTCCTTCTGAAGTGACTGTGGTATGGGTTGGTACAAGTCTCAGTCTCTTTGTGAAGTGGTCGATGAAGATTGCAATCACATTGTAACCGCCAGATTCAGGAAGTTCTCCAATCATGTCAGTACCGATTACTTGCCAAGGTTCAGTTGGAACGGTGTGAGGATGAAGATGTCCAATGGGTCGAGTGCGATGAGACTTTGTCGCTTGACACTTCTCGCAACCTTCCACATATTTTCCAGCATCTCGAGTAATTCCTGGCCACCAGTAATCACGAGTGACAAGTTCCGCTGTTTTGTACTGTCCAGGATGTCCTGCAAGTGGTGAACCGTGGTACTTAGTAAGGATTTTGGACCTAAGTACTCTGTTCTTCAGTACATAGATTCGTCCTTTCCACTCAATAATCCCTTCAGTTTCTTTCCACTCAGGGTTTTTGGCATCAAGGTTATCCTTTACAAGTCGATCAACGTGGTTTTGATTCTTTTGGATTTCCGACAGGAATACATCTTCTGGTGAGGAGATATTAAGGGTGCGAATGAAAAATTCTGGCTTTAGAAGGACAATGTTCTCGTTGTCTTTTTCCCCTGTCTGAAGACCTGTCATCCTTGACAGGATGTCAACTTTTGTCATTGTCTTTCCTGGTCGATGGACTAGATTAAAATTATATTCCGCAAGTTCAAGAACCCATCGAGCTTGTCGTCGATTTAGCTTTTGGGGTTTCTTGAAATACTGTAGGTTTGCGTGGTCTGTAAAGATTTCAATCTGTTCTTCGGCTCCAAGAAGATATTGACGCCAATCATTGAGCGAGTCCATAATCGCCATTAATTCCTTGTCATAAATCTCGTAGTTTCTTTCAACTTCATTGAGTGAATGAGATCGGAATGCTACAGGCCACCATTTTCCATCGACAAATTGAGAGAGACAACCACCATTTGCAAAGTCAGATGAATCAGCTTCAAGTCTAAACTTTCCATGATTTCGGGGAATGAGGAGGACTACTTCTTCACAGATTCGACGCTTGAGTTCGTCGAATGCATACTGTTGGGTCGCTGTCCATTCCCAGACTGCATTTCCAGTAAGTTTTGTCAATGGCTTGGCAACTTTGCTAAATCCTCGAATGAATCGCCTGAAGAAGTTACAGAAGCCAAGGAACTGTTGGACATCGTGTTTCTTCAATGGGGTTAACCATTCTCGTACAGCTTTGACCTTCTTCGTGTCCATTCGAATTGTTCCGTTCTCAATGATTATTCCAAGGTACTCTATAGATGTTTTCTCGAAAGAACACTTCTCAGGCTTGAGAAAGAGTTTGTGTTCTCGAAGAATATCAAGGACTCGGTTTACAATTATTCGATGACTTTTCAAGTCATTTGTAAACACGAGTATATCATCCATGTAGACTATAACATGTCCTTCATTTATCAAATCTCGAAGGATATGATTCATGAATCCTTGAAACGTCGCTGGTGAGTTGGTTAATCCAAAGAACATAACAGTTGGTTCGAATAATCCTCGATTGGTCCTGAACGCGGCTTTCCACTCATCTCCTTCTTTGATCCGTATATTGTTGAATCCCCATCGAATGTCCATCTTTGTGAATATCTTAGCGCCCTTCAATTGATCAATAAGCTCCTGAATGAGAGGGAGTGGATATCGATTTTTAATTGTCATTTCATTCAGTTTGCGATAGTCTTGTATTGGTCTAAGGGTACCATCTTTCTTTTTGATGAAGAAGAATGGTGAGGCCATCGGGGATGTCGAGGGTCGAATTCGTCCGGTTCGAATGTTTTCTTCAAGGAATGCATCCAACGCTTCTTGTTCCTTCGGGTTCAAAGGATATATCTTACAATTGAGTGGTTTAGAACCAGGTGTTAACTCGATTGCATGATCCCAAGGGCGTCGTTGTGGTAATTGATCAAATTCCTTTTGACTGAAAACATCCGGGTATTTGTTTATATACGGAGTGGAAGTGTCGAAGTGTTTTCGTGTTTCTTCTTCCGCCTTCTTCTCTGTCCATTTCCTGGAATCTACCTGTTCTTGCACATATCGATCCCAATCAAACACGAAAAGTCTCTCGCCGTCTTCAAGTACTGCTCTTGTTTGAATATCTTCAGGCGTCCAAAAGTGAGGATTATATCCACACCGAGTCGGACATCGGTCAAAAGTAACTTCTGATTTAACCCAGTCGACACTTGGATTATGATGTCGCAACCAATCTAGTCCTAGGAAGATGTGTTGTTCTCCAAGATTGACAACGCCAAACTGAATTCGTTCTGAGTGGTCTCCGATAGTTACACGGACTTCAGCATATTTGGTTATTGAGCCATTCTCGTTGAGTGTACCGTCAGCATTGTAGACAGGTATTCGAATAGGTAAATCTTTGGTTACAATCCTATGTCGTTTCACAAAATTTGCGTCAATGCATGAACCTGTGGCTCCACTGTCGACTAGTCCTCGTGTAACTATTTGCCTGCTGTCTTCTAGTGTTTCGACAATGACTGGGAGTTTCAAGCTTTTTCCGTGTGTTCCACGGACGTAGCTTTTCTTTGTTGCGAGACTCTTAACAGCTTCGACTGCTGTTTTCCAGTTCAATGCTCGTATTTCCATGACGGTTTCCTCCGAAGCTTCTCTTATTCGCGAGGAAGGTACCCATGTCCTTAAAAGTCCAACGGCTTTTGGAAGTTCCCCTTCCTTGAGCCTTTGAGCAGTCCATTCAGCCGTGCCGGGTTCGTACCGTATAGGTTTTTTAAGTACTTCGGGTTTTTTATGAGTAAATGCAGAAGCGTGTTTTTCTACATTATTATATTTGATAGTGAAATCAAGTCCACTATCTACTATGTCCGAAGTATTTAATTTAAAACGCTCCGCCAGACCTATATCTACTGGGGAGCTCTTATAAAACCCATACTATTGACCCAGGCGGTGAATGAATTCATGTCCATACCAGCTGGTAACCCTGGTACTACATCTACACTATTTACGTTAGTTTCTTCACTAACGTTGTCCGTTCTCTCGCTACTATAGTTCATAAGTTCTACACTACGGACTGCGGCTCTGTTCTTCTTTGGGCAGTTCCTACTAATGTGGCCTTTTTCGCCGCAGTTGAAGCAAAGGCCATTTACCCTTGCTCGATCCAGGTCCATGGGTCGTCCCGAACCTCCAAAGATCGTCCCGGACCCATCGCGTCTTGCTATTATGGGGGTAGATCCTACCGCTCGAGGTCCTTCCCATCTCTTCTGCTCTTGCCTGCCATAGGCTTGTTGCGTGGATCCTTGACCACGACTTTGTCCTTGTATGCTGTTACTCCAGCTCATGTTGTTGTATCCGCGTTTCTGTTCATCGTAGCGGCGGCGGATTAGATCATTGGCTGTGACGAGTTTCTTTAACTCGTCGTAGCTGTCAAACTCCTCTGTCCTCCTACGGACTAGATCGCTCATGATGTTGAGGTTGACTGCTCTTTCAGCCAACTGAAGAACATATTCGCTTCTCTTGTCGTACCCCGCTTCCTTCAACAGGAGTTCGAACTCCTTGAAAAAGTCATCGGCCTTCATACAACCTTGTTGGATGCGATTCAGCTTATCCATTGCCTCCTTCTTCTGGGAGACGTTAGAAAAACTACTCTTTAGTTCTTCTAGGAATTCTGCAAAGTCTATGTTCCAATCACCAGCGACTTCATCCTGGTGATCACTGGTGTATACTTCCGCCCAGTCATCAGCTCTGCCTCCTCGAATGTAGGACATTGCTACACTGATGGATTCGTTATCGTTATTGACCTGCTGTGTCCTTCGCAGGTCATGGATGTACGCAAGGAGTGTTTGGAGCCATGCTCGTGTTACGACCATGCCAAGTTCAACTCCCGTGGTCCTTACGATCATTTCCGGTATTTGACTTCATTATGTTCTTCCGTCGCGGAGCTTACCTCCGCGATCCGTTGACACTTCGCTTTTATATCCCTCACACTTAGCCGACTTCCTATATATCCTTTTATATCATTTCCTTTATACTTTCCCCTTTTATCTTCCACATGTTCGACCATACTATTCTAGGATACTATCGCTTGGCGACCCTTAGGTAGCGACTACAGTATAAAGCTACGAGAGTAGAATAGTTGGTCCTTAGTTTAAATATCGACTTTGATAGCGCACTCATACAGTGTATCTCAAATAGAGTTATTCTCATCCTCACCTTAAGTACGATCGTGTGAGTTTCTCCCGCGATCGGAATTCCTCTCAACCTCGCTTTCGGACAGCGGCGTGTCGGGGACGCTATTAATAGTAGCGTCAACGTCCGACTACCTCTCCGTAGGTTCACTCTACCCTCACTGGGATTTATCTCGGTGTTCGGTCTTTTACCCCGCGGACTTATAGTCCGCGATCCAACTTATCACCTACGACCGTGCATGATCATAACAGTATATTTAAACTGAAACCCGGCACATCGTATTCCATCACTTTTCACTTCCTTTTCCTCCATTCAAATCCTCTCTACCCAAAATGGTCAATACCAGGAGCAGACGTGCTCGTACCAACACCGCGGACTCGGACAATGTTCAGGAGGAGCCAGTAGTGGCAAATCCGTTCGCTACCAACGCGACGGCTTTCGCGCCGTTCGCCGAGTCTATCTCTGGAACGGGACTTCCCCGTAGGCGTACCAACGCTTTCGGTCCAGCCCCGAGCCAACCCGCAACGGTACGGGTATCAACCCTTCACGCTCTTGGTTCACCAGACCAAGCCGAATTCGAGTACCAGGTACTCTACACCGCTGATGGGCAACCAATCACGGTGCGAACGCCGCGTAGCAATCGCACGGCGATACCAACGTTGGAGACGGCCATCCCCCCATCTCCAACAACACTAACCCTTGCTGACAGAATGCGTCAGCAACTAACTACTCAAGCCGGTCCTTCGCGGGATCGGTCTTCATCCCTCATCCCCGCTGAGGTTTCTGAAGAACCTGAGATTGTGGAGCAAATTGAGGAGGTAAGTCCTGACTTACCAGACCACCCGGAAGACCCGGACCCTGAGAAATCGTGGACCGACAGAGACCGCAAAGTCAAAAGTTAAGGACCCGGAGGTTTTCGACGGTTCTAACCCGCGGAAACTGAAAGGTTTCCTCGTTTCATTATCTTTGGTCTTTATTGACCGTCCAACGTATTTTACTGATCAAAGGAAGATCAACTATACGTTGTCTTATCTAGGTGGCGCCGCAAAGGAGTGGTTCGAACCAGACATTCTGGATCCGGATCTCGCGGAGATGCCCGCCTGGACGTCCTCCTTCGCGTCGCTGGTGAAGGAACTACAGGACAATTTCGGTATGTACGATGCTCAGGGAGAGGCCGAGGATAAACTCGGGACGTTGCGGATGAAGGAATCCGAAAACGTGCGGACTTACAACATCCGCTTCAACACTCTCGCGGCGTCTACAAACTGGGACTCCCAAGCCCTTAAGTGGGCATATCAACGCGGCTTGGCAAGCCGTATCAAAGACAAAATGGCCCGTCTTCCAGAGCCCGCTAATCTCGCGGACTACCGGAAAGAAGTCCTTCGCGTGGACAACCGGTACTGGAGACGGGAAGAAGAACGGAAACGCGAAAACGCCCGTTCGACGGTCGCGACTTCATTCTCGAAGGCGTCGACTACATCCTCGAAGAACCCGCCAAGTTCTTCTCCATCACCCTCCTCCGCGGCCTTCTCGACTAAAGGATCGGGAAAACAAGGTAAGCCTAGCGGAGGCAACCACTCGTCTTCGACGAGTTCAGCATCGACTCGATCGTCAATTGCTGCTAACCTAGGATCAGACGGCAAACTCCTCCCAAGCGAGGCGGAGCATCGGAAGAAACTAGGACTTTGTGGTTTCTGTGGCGGGAAGCATAGGTTTGAAGATTGCGAGCGGAAGAAGGCACGTGAGACTCGAGGCCGAGCTGCATAGACGCAGGAGAGCGTAGAGACGACTTCCGTGGATTCGGAAAACTGATCAGCAGCTCCTGTACCCCGGTACGACACGGGAGTTGTGTTGATTCAGATCATACCATGCGGGAAGTAAAACTCAACGTGTCCACTCTTTCATATGACGAACAAGCTTTCACATTATCGCTAACTTTAGATTTACCGGCTCGCGGCGATTCTTCCGATTCCTCCGCCGCGACGCTATCTTTTATCTCTTTACTTGATTCTGGTTCTACTGACTGCTTTATTGACTCGCTTTTTGTAAAAGCTAATAGTTTACCAACTTCACCCATCTCTCCAATAAATCTCCGCCTTTTCGATGGTTCATTGTCACCTAAGCCGATCGTCGAGACTACCACTCTCAACGTTCGATTCCCCTCTGGCGAGCTGCTACTACTGACATTCTATGTCCCCTCACTCAACTCCTCTTGCAAAGCTGTATTAGGTTACAGTTTCTCAACCCGCTACAATCCGTTGATTGACTGGGTATCTCGAAACATCACTTTCCGTTCCACTAAGCAAGTTGAGTCCCTCACCCCGACGTCCTCAACTCCGCGAGAGATATCTCCGGAGTTAACTGATCCTGCGCCGGATCAGCCTCACCCCAATCGATTGAAGAAGACTTCGCGCCCTTCCTCTCGATCGCGCTCTCGCCCCTCACCTCATCCGTTATCGGACAAATTCCTCTTTGAACCCATCTACACCTATCCCTCGGTCGCTCAATTGGCCGCTTCTAAGCTCGAAAATCCCGAAGTCGACATTGCTCTAGTAAACGCGGTCCTTTTCAACCGCGCATGTAAGGCAGCTAAATGCGAACCTATTTTACTACGAGCGATCCATTCCGAAGTTTCAGCGCGAGCTGCTTCAACCTCACCCGACTCCGCGGAGACGAATACCAATACTTCCAGCTTACCGCCGGAGTATGCGGAATTCGCCGACGTATTCGACAAAGTGGATTCCGAAGTGCTGCCAGAGCACTGCCCTTACGACCTCAAGATTGATTTGGAGCCTGGCGCCGAACCCCCGATCGGTCGCCTTTACCCCCTTTCTGCAAAGGAACTTGAAGCTCTTCGCGAGTCTATCGACAAGCACCTCGAAACAGGTGCTATCCAACCATCCACCTCTCCTCACGGGGCTCCGGTACTTTTTGTTCCGAAGAAGGATGGTAAACTCCGTCTCTGTGTAGACTTCCGCGGTCTTAACACGATCACCAAAAAAGACCGCTATCCTTTACCGCTTATTTCTGATCTCTTGGACGCTCCTAAGAAAGGCCATTTGGCCTTACTAACGCTCCCGCGGCCTTCCAGCGTTTCGTCAATCATATTTTCGCTGACCTTTTAGATGTTGATGTTATCGTCTATATCGACGATATACTCATTTACTCGGACGACGAGAAATCTCATCACGAACATGTCCGCGAGGTTCTCCGTCGACTCCGAAAACATCGTTTGTTCGCGAACCTCGCCAAATGCGAATGGGGTGTAGATACGGTCGAGTATCTTGGTTATATTCTTTCTCCGGAGGGCTTAACGATGTTGAAAGACAAAGTTCAAGCTATCGTTGACTGGCCGGTTCCCCGCAAAGTCAAAGACGTTCAATCCTTTTTAGGTTTCGCTAATTTCTATCGAAGTTTTATTTACAATTATAGCGAAATCGTACTTCCGATGACGCGGCTCACACGAAAGGACGTATCATGGTTATGGTCCAAGGAGTGCCAAGAAGCTTTCGACAAACTCAAGGACAGCTTCGTTCATGCTCCCATCCTCGCACACTGGCAACCAAACCTACCCCTTATCGTGGAAACCGACGCGTCGGACTACGCGCTAGCCGCGATCCTCTCGATCCTCCTACCGGACGGCGAGATTCACCCAATCGCTTTTCTATCCTGAACCTTCCAAGCTGCAGAGCTTAACTACGACACTCATGACAAGGTGATCCGCTTCCGCCCGGGTAAGTTGGGTGCAAAACCCGATGCCCTCACTAGACGCTGGGACGTCTATCCTAAAGAGGGGGATACCGGCTACGCGCAAGTTAACCCGCAGAATTTCAGACCTATCTTTACCAATGAACAACTAACCACTTCTCTTCGAGCCACTTTTCTAGAAGGTCCCACGCTTCGCGCTGCGATCGTAATGGACTTGCAATCACTCCATTCCACCATCCGCGATTCTATTGAACAGGATCCGGAAGCAATCGCAGGCTTAGCCCTAGCTAAAGACAATTCAAATACTCGTTGGACAGTAGGTGATGATGGACTGCTAAAACTTGATAATCGCATCTATGTTCCTAATCATTCTAACCTTCGCCTTAAAATATTACAATACTTTCACGATCACCCCCTTTCAGGTCATTTTGGACAGAACCGGACCCTCGAATCAATCCGACGCCTTTACACCTGGCCGAAGATCCGGGAATTCATTTGCGACTATGTCAGCTCATGTACAGTTTGCGGACGAAACAAACCCCGTCGACACCGACCTTACGGTCTCCTCAAACCTCTTCCGGTTCCCGCTCGACCATGGGATTCAATCTCGATGGACTTCATCGAACAACTCCCCTCTTCCGACAGACATACAGCAATTCTCGTCGTCGTCGATCGTGCCTCTAAACAAGGTATTTTCATCCCGACGAACGACAAAATCACCTCCGAAGGACTAGCGGAGTTATTCGTCCATCACGTTTTCTCCAAGCACGGAGTTCCGAACCACGTCACATCCGATCGCGGTTCGGAGTTCGTGTCTGCTTTCTTCCGCGCTCTCAGCGAAGCTCTATCTATGAAACTTCATTTCACCTCAGGATATCACCCAGAAGCCGATGGACAAACCAAACGAGTCAACCAGACTCTGGAACAGTACATCCGGATCTATTGCGCATACCAACAGGACGATTGGGCGAAACTCCTACCCATCGTGGAGTTCGCTTACAACAACGCGCCTAATGCCTCTACTGGTCTAACTCCGTTCTTTGCGAACAAAGGCTATCACCCAAATATCACGGTAAGACCCGGAATTGACATTCGCTCCGACCGAGCAATGGACTTCGCGGTTAATCTTGATGAGCTTCACTCTTTCCTCCGAGACGAAATTACTAATGCACAAGCTCGATACAAAGAGCAAGTGGACAGAAAACGAATTACTCACCCTGAATTCCCTATTCATTCACAGGTTTATGTGCTGGCAAAGCACATCCGGACAACGCGGCCTACCGACAAATTCGCCGAAAAGTACCTCGGACCTTTCACCATACTCGAGCAAGTCGGTACTCTTTCCTACAAACTCCAACTTCCGTCCTACCTTAATCGTATCCACCCCGTCTTCCACGTATCCCAACTAGAGCCATACACACCAAACACCATTACCGATCGCGTTCAACCTCCGCCGCCTCCTGTTGAGGTCGACGGCGAGGAAGAATACAACATCGCGGAAGTATTGGACTCGAAATTGGATCGACGATACAAAAAATGTCCTTTACGATACTACATTCGTTGGGCAGGATACGAAGGTACGGACAAAGAATTCTCCTGGGTCGCCGCGAACGAAATTCACGTGGACGAACTGGTCCCAGCTTTCCACCTCCGTTATCCTCACAAACCTGGTCCAATCTGATTCTTACTTATGTCCCTTACGTATCAACCACTCTCATCATTTCCTTCATGACTCTCATCTCATTTACTTACTAACCATGACTCTCCTCTAATCCATTCTCCCCCGCGGCGATTATCGTCGCAACAATCAATTACTTATAGTAAAAGTTCCTCTTTCCCCTGAACATCCCCGCGATCCTCACTCCGTCATTTCCCTTACTTATAATACTCTCATCACAACAAAACATCAACAAAAAACATCGATCATCATTATATATACAAAACAAAACACCCAAACAACAAACAAAAAACAAAAACAACAAAAGAGCAATCGATTAGTGTAGGTATATACTGGTCGGTCGCGGAGTTTACCCCGCGCGTTTTTTCCCCTTACAAATTTCCTCCTTTTTCCGCTCTACGTCGTTTTTCTCTCTCTCTCTTCCTCGTCTTCTTCACCTTCTCCATCTTCATCTTCATCCTCATCTTCATCTTTTCCTTTGACATCTCTTTCCTTTAATTCCCTTTGTTCTCTTCTTTCCATTATACTTAGTATCTTTTCTTGAACTTCTAACGAGCGACGGGCGATTAACCAACTCGATATTCTGTCCCACCATCATGGCCAACTGCTCCGCGATCTCGGGACCGGTGAACTTTCTCTCCGTTACCCTCGCGGCGGGTCCTCAATATATATCATCCTCCAACTTGGCCCGTTTTCCCCGCGATCGTCGAGAGGCGTGGTCGCCTATCCAGCTGCACCATTGTCGCTGCACGTGGCATGGTTCGCATGCTTGAGTCTTTCGCCGCGTTGTTTGTGGGCGACAGGACTCGGGTTTACTGAGCATAACGCATCGCGTGCACGCAGAACGAGGTTGGGAGGGGGAGGGGGGTTCTTCATCGTCTTCGTCTTCCGCGTTAACATTATCGATCGGATTGGGATTATCAACACTCTAAACAAAGCGAATCAGGTCAAAGAGAATACAACAAAAAACTATCACTCACCCTCGCGATCATTTGGATCGTCCGTTTCCTCTTTGTACCTCGCAGAGTTTCTTCCACCTCTTTTTCTACTCCTGCTTCATCCGAATCGTCGGAAATTACGGACTTGGACTTGTAGTTCTTGGCCTTGGATCCCGAAGCTCGTGGCGGAATCACGACAGACACAGCTGGTCGTGCAGCGTTGGGAGTAGGTTCCCGTCGTTTCGCCAACTTCTTCGCGGCTTTCTCTTTCTCCATTCTATTTCCTTCGACAAATTTTGCGAACGCATGGTTTTGCTCTTGCGCGTCTTCTGCTTCTGCTACTCGTTCTTCTTCGCGCCTTTTCGCTTCCGTGATACGGATTTTCTCTTGTTTTTTCTCCTCAGCTACCCGCTTCTCCTCAATAATCATTTCTTCCTCAAATCTCTTCAGCTCAGCTATTCTTTCTTCTTCTAATCGCATCGCCTCCGCGAGTTCTCTTTCCTCCGCCAATTTTTTCTCCGCGATCCGTTTTTCTTCAGCCAATTTTTTCTCTTCAGCTACTCGCTTTTCTTCCGCAGCTTGTCTTTCTTCGGCTAAACGTTTTTCTTCTTCCTCCCGTGCCGCCTCTTCCTCCAATTGTTCCATCTCCGCCGCAAACTCCGCCTCCTGCTTCGCGGCCTCCTCCTCGCGGATTCGTTGGCGTTCCGCCTGCGCCAAGAGAAGACGTTCGCGACGTTGCTGGGCAGTTTCGGTGCTGTTTTGGCTGGACGACATTACAACGAGAGGGGGACTTATCAAAATTTTCGAAATAGCCCTACCTTTATATGCTTCGCGGCTTAAGGGCGGGGTCAACTTACAATTTTTCATGATGCTTCTATCACTGTGATTCACAATTTTCACATCACATCTTACAGTTGATCGCCGTTACTTCTAATGATTCACATCTATTTTTAGTCATACTATTACTCAGGATCTTGAGGGCTCGATCCTAATGGGGGGGCACTGTTACGACCATGCCAAGTTCAACTCCCGTGGTCCTTACGATCATTTCCGGTATTTGACTTCATTATGTTCTTCCGTCGCGGAGCTTACCTCCGCGATCCGTTGACACTTCGCTTTTATATCCCTCACACTTAGCCGACTTCCTATATATCCTTTTATATCATTTCCTTTATACTTTCCCCTTTTATCTTCCACATGTTCGACCATACTATTCTAGGATACTATCGCTTAGCGACCCTTAGGTAGCGACTACAGTATAAAGCTACGAGAGTAGAATAGTTGGTCCTTAGTTTAAATATCGACTTTGATAGCGCACTCATACAGTGTATCTCAAATAGAGTTATTCTCATCCTCACCTTAAGTACAATCGCGTGAGTTTCTCCCACGATCGGAATTACTCTCAACCTCGCTTTCGGACAGCGGCGTGTCGGGGACGCTATTAATAATAGCGTCAACGTCCGACTACCTCTCCGTAAGTTCACTCTACCCTCACCGGGATTTATCTCAGTGTTCGGTCTTTTACCCCGCGGACTTATAGTCCGCAATCCAACTTATCACCTACGACCGTGCATGATCATAACAGCTCGGAACTTGGAGGTATCTCATGTAAATACGTCAGGTTCTTTAACGATGGTTTTTCGGGAGAATGAGGTGTTGGAGGTGGCAGGAGTAGTGGCGGTGGTAGCGGAGGTGTTGGCATGCATGGATTGGTTGGATGGGTCAGACATTTCTGAGCCGAGTTCGGTGGTGAAGGATGGAGTAGGTGTGGGGGATCCTAAATCGATGGTTGAATCCGGCGATGCGGGAGAGGGAGAGCGAGATGGGTATGGAAGTGAAAAATCCTGAGGTCTTGACGAGAACGCCAGGATAGGAGGGTGAGGTGCTTAGAGGTAGAGGCTCGTGTCGAGTTATGTGTTAATCCAGAAGACTGTCTACGTTCGCTCCTCGCGCAACGTTGTCTTTCGAGTCGTCTGCGTGAAAACTTTGCGTTCCAACGTCCCTACTATTGAATCTTCCGAGGAAGAAACTCAATGTTCTGTTGCTAGCCCTGATTTCCACTCCTTGGTAGGAGTCAGGCACACTAGAGAGAGTATTTTCCTCTCAGCACGGGTTGAGCCGTACTACAGTGTCTCGATGTAGGTATGTATTAACAAAGTGTTTACGCCAATGCTGGCCTTAACACAGACGAGCTATGGAAAAGGAGGTGGATAATGGGGGGAAAGACGAAGGAGGTATAGGCTTGTTAGTGATGATATGAAAAGAATAAGTTTGCAACGTAGCGGCGTCCGGTATCCAACCAATATGTCGAAGATTTGGGTCGTGATGGGTGGTTCGATTGAGATCTCTGATCTTCTGTCAGCGACTCAATAGCTTTTATACTAAGCCAGGCGTCACACAGAGAGAATAGATCAAAGATAATGGATAATGCGGGAGGAGTATGCCCTCAGATACTTGTCTAGCTACAGAGGAGAATAGACGAGATCAGAGATAGAGACTACTCTAAGAAATGCCCTATCTTATATACATATTCTGAAATGAATCCATGGGAACTATCTCACGTCATATCTGTGAGGCTATACAACGATCTGTCAAAGGTTGACAGACATGAGAGAATTCTCACACTGTCAATCTGTCAATAGTCTGACAGACATGAGAGAGTTGTGTTGACAGCGCGGGAATAACAGTCTGTCAACAGTTTGACAGACATGAGAGAAATGCGTTGACATTGCGAGAATGCCAAGGCTGTCACATGTATGTAAATGAAAGAAAAGGAAAAGATAAAAGAAAAAGTATAATAAGATAGACAAAAAGAAATTGAAAAAGAGTCAGTCTGTAACACAAACTGACTCTTTTTCAATTTATTTTTGTCTAGTAGAGATAACGAGTGCGGATAGGAAGACAGTGGACTAATGGGGAGAGGAAGGCGGTATGGTGTATAGCCTGTCCGAAGGAGGGACGACGGGATAAGGAGGATAGGTGGATGAGTATCATGGAAACAGATTACCTGATCCATATCATCGGTGCGTCGCATCAATGATGGACTTGATCATGTACGGTTGACTGCGTCGGTACGAAGCGCTACGCGCGATGCGTACGACCAATGCGCATGATCGTAACAGTGGCTTGGCATGTATATAACATGACCGTCATTCATCATCATATTGAATGGATCTTTTGCTCGAGATCTGCCACAATGCCGAACAACAGCAATTGATGGCTCCAATGTGACATATGTGTGACCAGTCTTCAGAACTTCCTGAATCTTTCTCGGTTGTTTGCTGCTGCCTCACTCATCCTTCAGGAGCTCATAAAAGATTCATCCTAGACCAAGTGCTGCATTCCTAACTTCCCTATCTAACTACATTTTGATATGACAAGGAATGTGCAGAGGGAAAAAGAATTTCAAAATATCGGAACTTCCTCAACTACCATAGTATGTCAGATGTGTAGATAAGAATTGACAATAGGATTGGAAAAGACAATAGAATATAAGGGGATGTAAAAGACAATGAGAAAAACAAAACAGAGGATAGAAGATAATGAACATTGATATGCTGACTGAGGGCTGAATGCAAAATGAAGATGCTAGAAACCTAACACCAACACACACACACACCAACAACCAAACACAAGTTCTTTGAGAGTGCAAAGAGGATCTAAACTTCAAAGTACAATCTTCTCAACTCTGTGTACAATGTTTTTGATAGTTTTTCTTTCTCAAGTTCTATCAAAACTTGGGCTTGCTATTGCTTTCTGTCGTGACAACCAAGTACTTACATCATTTTCTTTCTTTCATTTTCACATGCTCTAGTAACCACATGACCGTGTTCATTACTCATCGTTCATCTGACCACTCACTCTGTCGCGACGTAGGCAGAAGCGACGAAGGGAAGCGATCAATGGCACAAGCACGAGCACAAACCTGAGTGTGAGTAACGCTCAACACACAAAGGCTAAAGGAATAAATGATCTCAGCGACTGTGATAGCACAAAGGGCCAATCACAAGGGTCAGATAAGGCAAGCTAGTTCCCAAAGACCAAGTCAATATTGAGTGTACACAAAGATACAAACACGAACCTAGTTCCCAAAGACCAAGAGGTCGAGATAGGGAACTGGTAGCTGTCTACTGTACTATATATACGAGTCTGAAACAATAGGAACCCAGGTAAAGGGACAAGGGTAAAAGAACAAAGAACAATAGATATCAAAGAACAAGAACGCGAGAGTGAAATACTGGAAAGCGAATGAGAAACAAGGGAAGAACAATAAACTAATGACAGCGCGGGAGTGAGTGGTCATCTGAGCGATGAGTAACAAACGCGGTCATGTGGTTACTAAAGCATGTGAAAAAGAAGAAAGAAAATGATATAGGTACTTAGTTGTCACGACATTACCCCCCTTCTACAGTCGATGTCCCAGCGACCAGCTCCGTAAGGTTTTCATAGGCTTGCCAGGGCAGCGAATTAAAAAGGGCCGCCGAGATTTTCCGTGGTGCATTGGGGTGTGTCCAATAAAAGTCTGCAATTTCTTCGTCACTTGATCCCTTCACATTCTCCTCATTTTCCCAACTGTCCTGTCCTTCATCATAACCCTTCCATCGTACCAAAAATTGTAGCTTCTTCCATCGCCCGTAGAACCTACTGTCCAAAATTTTGTCCACCTCATAGAACTCTTCCCCCTCCACGATCTCCGGATCCGGTGGTGGTGGCCTAACTCCATTAACCTTGTTCCCTTTCCATGGTGATAGTCGATTAACATGGATGTTGTCGTGGATCTTCATCCAAGTTGGTAGGTTAAGGCGATATGTCAGAGGTCCGGTCTTTTCTGCTACTTCGAATGGCCCGAGTCGTCGACTCCCAAGTTTTTGATTTTTCTGTCGAATCTTTAGGTTCTGTAGTGATAGCCATACCGGTTGTCCAACTGTGAATGTCTGAACCTCCCTCGTGTCATCTCCCTTAATACGCTCCTTACTCATCCTAAGAGCTGCCTCCGCATCCTCCCGGGCATGCTGTAGCAACGTCAACCGCTGATCTGTTGTTGGGTACTTGTTCCAAACTTGGATTGGAATCGTAAATTCGGGGGTGTATCCATAGAGGGTTTCGAATGGAGAATGATCGTGAGCGGAGTGATTTCGAGAGTTGATAACAAACTCAGCGGTAGGTAGTAGTTGATCCCAATCATCTTGTCGTCGGCTGATATACATGCGAATGTATCGTTCAATCTCCTGGTTTGCTCGTTCTGTTTGACCGTTGGTTTCAGGATGGTATGCTGTTGTGAGTGCTGATTCTACCCCGAGTCGTTTCAAGAGTTGCCGCATTACATCTGCCGCGAATTGGGGGCCTCTGTCCGAAATGAACTGTCGAGGAAGACCATGAAGTCGGAATATTTCGCGGTAGAAGAAGTCAGCTACGCCCTCGGCAGTGATTTCTGTTGTGGTTGGGAAGCAGTGGATCATCTTGGTATAATTGTTACGACCATGCCAAGTCAAACTCCCGCGGTCCCGACGATTGTTTTCGGTATTTCGACTTCATCATTTTCTTCCGTCGCGGAGCTTACCTCCGCGATCCTTCTACACTTCGCGTTTATATCCCTCACACTTAGCCGACTTCTTATATATCCTTTTATATCATTTCCTTTATACTTTCCCCTTTTATCTTCCACATGTTCGACCATACTATTCTAGGATACTATCGCTTAGCGACCCTTAGGTAGCGATTACAGTATAAAGCTACGAGAGTAGAATAGTTGGTCCTTAGTTTAAATATCAACTTTGATAGCGCACTCATACAGTGTATTTCAAATAGAGTTAAATCTCAACCTCATCCTAAGTACGATCGCGTGAGTTTCTCCCGCGATCGGAATTGCCCTCAACCTCGCTTTCGGACAGCGGCGTGTCGGGGACGCTATTAATAGTAGCGTCAACGTCCGACTACCTCTCCGTAGGTCCACCCAACCCTCACCGGGATTTATCTTGGTGTTCGGTCTTTTACCCCGCGGACTTATAGTCCGCGATCCAACATATCGCCTACGACCGTGCATGATCATAACAATAATGGTCAACAAAAGTTATTACAGCATTATGTCCGTCCTGGGTCATGGGGAGCTCTCCGATGAGATCTAGGCCAATATCCTGCCACGGACCATCCGGAACAGGAAGAGGCTGAAGCGGAGAGGAGTGGTGTGGATTGAGTCGCTTCCGTTGGCAGAGGTCACATCCTTCTACATATTTGTCCACAAATGACCGCATCCCTGGCCACCAGTATTGCCTGCTAACGAGTTCTAACGTACCATGCATCCCCGGGTGTCCAGCTGTAGGCGAATCGTGACATTGTACCAGTACCGCCTTCCGGAGCTCCGGGTTGGGTGGTACGTATACCTTGTTTCGATAGTACACCAAACCGTTGTCTTCTTTCCACTCATCCAATCCCCCTGTCAACACTCGTGGTCCCTTCAGGCTTTTTAATCCCTCCAATACCTCTGCCTCTCGTTCGCTAACCTGTCGGATTCGCTCCAATAGGGGGTTTTGGAATAGTACCATGTGCGCCGCATTGATAAAGTGTTGTGGTTGGAGCACCGTTTGCTCCTTGTTGTCTTCCGCATCGATTACCTGATGGTGTGGCATCCGTGAGAGAGCGTCGGCTTGTGTGTTCGCTTTCCCGGGGCGGTGTTTGAGTCGAAAGTCGAATCGGGAAAGCCAGAGGGCCCATCTTGCTTGTCGACGACTAAGATCTTGTGCTGTCCTCCAGAACTCCAGGTTTTGATGGTCGGTAATGATTTCGAATGGTTCGGGTGAGCCTTCTAAATAGTGCCTCCAATCCTTGAGTGCTTCGATAATGGCAAGCATTTCCCTATCGTAGATTTCATAGTTCCGTTCTGCTGGATTCAAGGATGCGGATCGGAATGCGACCGGGTGCCAAAGTCCATCGTCCTGTAATTGCAACAGCGTACCCCCTGAAGCGAATCCCGAGGCATCTACTTCAATCCGCGTCGGCTTTCCTGGGTCCCATAAGACCAGAATCGGGGCTGAGGTGAAGGAGTCCCTTAATGATTCGAATGCTTCCTGTTGCACCGTCCCCCATTGCCATTTGATGTCTTTCCGTGTAAGGTCGTTAAGTGGTCGCGCTTTCTTTGCAAATCCTTCAATGAACCGTCGGTAGAAATTAGCAAAGCCCAAGAAACCTCGAAGGTCACGGAGTGAAGTAGGGACTGGCCAGTTTTTCACTGCTTCAATCTTTACCGGGTCCATCCGTACTTCCCCTTCACTGATGACAAGTCCCAGGTATTCAATGGACGTTTGTTCGAACTGGCATTTTTCGGGTCGTAAATAGAGGTCATGTTGAGCCAGACGGGTGAGGACTTCGTGAACTATGGTTCGGTGTTCTTCTAGGGTTTCGGTGAAGATGAGAATATCATCTAGATATACAGTCACCTTTCCTGAGGCAATCAAGTCAGCGAAAATTGAGTTCATGAGGGCTTGAAACGTAGCGGGCGAGTTTGTTAGGCCAAAGAACATGACCAAGGGTTCGAAGAGCCCTCGGTTAGTTGCAAACGCTCCCTTCCACTCATGTCCTTCCTTCACCCGCACATTGTTGTATCCCCACCGTACATCAAACTTGGTGAATATCTTGGACTTTCGTAATCGGCTGATGATGTCAGTAACCAGGGGAAGTGGGTACCGGTTCTTGACAGTGTATCCGTTCAGTCGTCGGTAGTCCTGTACAAAACGAAGTTTCCCATCCTTCTTTTTGACAAAGAAGACTGGAGATGCTAAGGGGGATTTGGAGGGGCGGATGTATCCTTTTCGTAGATTTTCATCCAGGAATCGGTCTAGTTCCTCTTGTTCGTTGGGTGACATTGGATAGATTTTGGTGCGCAAAGTTTCGGGTGCATCAGGCCTAAGATCAATGGCGTGATCCCAGGGTTTGTGCTCTGGTAGACATTCAGATTCCTTTTCTGAAAAGACTTTAGCGTATTTCTGATAGATAGTGGGTACCATTTCCTCAAAAGTCTTCTCCGGTTTGTCCTTGTGTGCTGCCTCCGCCAATTGTTGAGAGTAGGTGTATCCCGCTGCGCACCAAAGCTCTTCTGTCGTGTGACTGATGATACCTGCCCGCAGTAGTGCTCTCCTTCTCTTTCGATTGCCCAATAGTTGATACAGGGGTGTGCCTTCCTCATATTCATGAATTCCCAGTAGTTCTTCAGACTCACTTATGGGTGGTGGTGGAAGCGGAACATATTCCGGATTAATTGACAAGAGTTCGTCCATTGTCCCTCCGATGTTACCTTCCTTCAAATCCGGGATCTCCTCGATAGTCATGGCTGGGAGTGCTCGTTTGGTGGTTAGTTGGGCTAGCCGTCCTTCCTTCCAGTCTATATCAGGGTTCACTTTCCGGAGCCAGGGGAGTCCTAGGATGATGTCTTCCGAGCCCAGGTTAGTGACCAGGTATTCGAGAGGTTGAGGTGGGTTCTGGTCTACGGTCGAAAGGAGTCGTGCAGAATGGGTAATTTTGCCCGCATTGTTGAGCGTTCCATCAATATTGTAGAGAGTGATGGGATGAGTGAGGGGACGTGTGTGGAGGTGGTGCTTATCCACAAAGCGTTGGTGTAGGAATAGACCTGTGGCCCCAGAATCTATCATTGCTACATTACTGGTACTCTTGAATCTTCCTTGTAGCTTAATCGGTACGCGAAAATGGGAAACATCGCTGAATTGGGTGGAACCGAGGATACATGAGGAGATAGAATCGTAATTAGAGTACAGTTTGGGGAACCCGGCAGCAGCCGAGTCAGGTTCCCACTTTAAAAATTCTGCCGGAGCTCTGAGATTTGGTCCGCCAATGCTTTCTGGTTGTCCGTTAACTGCTGTAGAATCGAGGAAAAGTCAGGGAGCGGGGTGGGTGTAGTAGCAATAGAGGTGGCAGGTTCGGCAATGATAGAAGTGGCGGCAGCAGTACGAACCATGTTCGGTCTAGGGAGACCCATGAATTTCCTTCGACAAACTGCGGCTATGTGTCCTGTGAGTCCACAGTGGCTGCAGATGTCCCGTTCGTGGTGTCCATCCGCTTTTCGGTGGTTCTTGGATCCGCATCCGTAGCATTTCCCTGTCATGAACCTTCGATAGTCCTCTGCAGATCGCCCTGTGCTAGTGGCATCCACGTCCATGGCAAATGGGTCCCGGGCCGGAGTGAATGGAGTTGGATGGAAGGCGCTTGTGTTCTGGGAGTGGGAGTAGTTTACCAGGTTTTGTCCCTTCTCCCTGGCTCGTTCAATCTGTCTATTGTCAATTCAGATGGACTCTTTGATCAAGCTGTCGAGGGTGTCTGTGTTAGCTGAAGAGAGGACCAGACCGTCTTTGATACGTGATGCTAGATGTTGGTAAAAACGATCTCGGAGGTCTGGGTCTGAGTATCCAGTACGGCTTGAGTACTGTTTGAACGATGCTGCATAGGCAGCGACAGTGGTTTTTCCCTGAAAGAGAACCTTCAAGGCGTCCTTGGCATCTACAACCGGGTTTACTGTCTCGAAGCGGGCTTTGAAGGCATCCTTGAACACCTGCCAGGTGGGATAGACAAGAGTGTCGACAGCACCACTAGCTACCTGGCTAATGTTTTCGGAAACTGGGGTAGCCCAGATTGCCGCATCACCTTCGAGGAATGAAATTGCGGATTTGATGCGTTCCCCCTCGTTCGTACGCAATGTTTGTACTCCGTTGGCCCATAGCTCAAATGCAGCTATAAAGCGACGAGCATCATCGCTTCTTTTCCCGTCATAGGGCTGAGGCTTGCTGACCCCTTTGTTGGTGCTAATATTGCCCACCATGCTAGATACTACCTGCTGGAGTTGCGATTGTTGTTGGACTAACTGCCCAATCAAGTTTCCGAGTTCTTGGGCGGAGAAGTTGTGAGTCATTTTGGTATCGGAGTCGGATCTGGGTTCGGGTTCTGATTCGGATTCTGATTCTAGTTCAGGTACTGTGATAGTGGTTGTTACTAAGGTGGGAGATGCGCGGGAGCTGGGATTTGAGGATCGTCCAACTCTAGTGAAGGCTGCAGTAGGTTCAGGTACTACTGGAGAGGCGGGTCGTGAGATGTGGATGCGACGACCAGTTGGATCGTAGTCTCGATCAACTGTAAGCAAGTATCGATTGGGGCAAGGGTTCTCGTCACAAGGCTCCCAGTGTCTGTTGTGTTCGTCTTCAGTTGACCAGTGGACGTCGTGATGTTCTACAGTGTCAAAGGCGTGATAGTAGTCTGAACAGTCAGAGTTAACTCCGAAAGTCGGCGTGGTGATAGCAGCAGGTGGAGAATCGGTGGACTCCGATTTCCACTCCTCGTAAGATCAGTGATGGATCTGATGGTACGAGTAATAGATCTCGACCTAATGTCGCGACGTAGGCAGAAGCGACGAAGGGAAGCGATCAATGGCACAAGCACGAGCACAAACCTGAGTGTGAGTAACGCTCAACACACAAAGGCTAAAGGAATAAATGATCTCAGCGACTGTGATAGCACAAAGGGCCAATCACAAGGGTCAGATAAGGCAAGCTAGTTCCCAAAGACCAAGTCAATATTGAGTGTACACAAAGATACAAACACGAACCTAGTTCCCAAAGACCAAGAGGTCGAGATAGGGAACTGGTAGCTGTCTACTGTACTATATATACGAGTCTGAAACAATAGGAACCCAGGTAAAGGGACAAGGGTAAAAGAACAAAGAACAATAGATATCAAAGAACAAGAACGCGAGAGTGAAATACTGGAAAGCGAATGAGAAACAAGGGAAGAACAATAAACTAATGACAGCGTGGGAGTGAGTGGTCATCTGAGCGATGAGTAACAAACGCGGTCATGTGGTTACTAAAGCATGTGAAAAAGAAGAAAGAAAATGATATAGGTACTTAGTTGTCACGACACACTCTCACGCTGTCATTAGTTTATTGTTCTTTCCTTATTCCTCATTCACTCTTCACTATTTCACTCTCGCGCGCTCTTGTTCTTTGTTCCTTGTTCTTTTACCCTTGTCCCTTACCCTGGTTCCTATTGTTTCAGACTCGTATATATAGTACAGTGGACAGCTACCAGTTCCCTATCTCGACCTCTTGGTCTTTGGGAACTAGGTTCGTGTTTGTATCTTTGTTTACACTCAATATTGACTTGGTCTTTGGGAACTAGTTTGCCTTATCTGACCCTTGTGATTGGCCCTTCGTGCTATCACAGTCGCTGAGATCATTTATCCTTTTAGACCTTTGTGTGCTGAGCATTACTCACACTCAGGTTTGTGCTTGTGCTTGTACCGTTGATCCCTTCCCGTCATCGCTTCTGCCTACGTCGCGACACTTTCTGATCTAACTTGCTTTGACTAACTGAACTGAACTGAGCTGAACTTTATCTAACTGGGCTGAACTGAACTTTATCTAACTGAACTGAACTTTATCTAACTGAACTGAACTGAACTTTATCTAACTGTGCTTTCTTTCTGTGTTATGCAAAACTGTCTGCTGTCTGATCTTTCTGCTGCATTCTGTTCTTTCTATTCTTTCTATGCTTGTGCTGTGGAACTAATCTTTCCTTTTGTTGGACCAGCTATCACAACAAAAGTGGGGGGGAAGAAAGCTCCTTGTATCTGGCTCTGACCTGTCCTATTTATGCTCTTGAGAATGGGTCTGGGCCTTGGGCAGTGCTGAGGACCTGTTCCTATGCACATGGTTACCACTCCCTTGGTCCTGGGACACCATATGACTTTCCTGTGCTTCCACATGCTGTTCCTGTGCTTCCACATGCTGTTCCTGTGCTTCCACATGCTCCCCAGTTCTAGAACATTGTCATAGCAACTGTCAGATTTCTGTTATGGAACTTTTCTAATCAGAATTCTGTTGTCTAGCCCCTAGCTGTCAACTTGGTAACTTGCCAACCTGTCATCTGGATCATCATCATCTGTACAAATTTCGGAGTTTTTGCTTTCTGCTTCACTGGAAACTAACTGGGTTGGCTTATAAGACTTATCATGCATAATAATTACAAGAGACCACTTTCTACAAGTGTAGTTGGGCACAAAGAATGGGTTTTAGTACTGCTTCAAGCTAATTATAACTGAGTATCACCACTGAGAACCTTCACAGCTCATCTGTAGTGGCCTTCTGTACAATTCTTGTAGTGTACAATGTACTGTAGACTTGCTAGAAGTATCACCTATCCATGCTTGTAGAATCTTAGATATTCCAGGGTTTTATGCACAGACTATTTCCAGGTGTATCAACATGTGAACAAATGAACAAGCAAACATATCAGTAGTGTGATGCAAAGTCAGCAAAGGGAGCAAAGGATAAGAGAGCGAAGTGCTAAGTAGCGAAGAGAGTAAATGCAAAGTTGCGAGGAGAGAACTTAGCAATGTGATATCAATGACTAACACATGTATTGCGGACCCATTATTGCATGAATATAACAGTATTTGAGATTCTTGTGGTCAGTAACCACATCAATCGCGTCGCCTGATCCCTCAAGATAGTGACACCAAGCTTTGAAAGCCTCGAAAATAGCGAGGAGCTCTTTGTCATGAGTATCATAGTTAAGCTCTGCAGCCTGGAAGGTTTGGGATAGGAAGGTGATAGGGTGAATCTTGCCGTCCAGTAGGAGTATTGAGAGGATCGTGGCTAGCGCGTAGTCTGACATGTTGGTTTCGACAATAAGGGGTAGGTTAGGTTGCCAGTGCGCGAGGATGGGAGCATGCACAAAGCTGTCTTTGAGTTTGTCAAAGGCTTCCTGGCATTCTGTTAAGATCATGTGGACTCCGGAACCGTGGAATCTCCCGCGATGGGATCACAGAGATTGATGGTAATGCGAGGGGATCATTCCCTTGCAAATGGGAGGAACAGTTCGCGGAGTGGGGGGAAAGGTAGTTGGACCTCGACACTACTATTGGTAGTGCCCTCAACACGTCAAGTGTCCAATGGTAAGGGTAGTAGCAGCATCGGATCGCGGACATTGCTCCCGCAATTGTCAGAGCAGTGTTGAGTAGGTATCAAGGACGTTTAACATCCTGGATACAAGAGAAGGGGCAGATCTAAGCCGATATGCAAGCTGGGGACTACCTATTCTACATCAAGGCTTTATACATACTCTATGTAAGGGTTGCATATGTACTATCTCCGAATGGGTTAGTCCAACATGAGGAAGAACAAAGGAATGGATATAAAAGGTATAGTATGGATCGGATTTCAATCTGGAGAGATAACGGGTGATCCCCTCACGGAGTTATACTCCGCAAATGTGGGAATTGGATCGCAGGATCGCGGACTGTTACGACCATGCCAAGTTCAACTCCCGCGGTCCCGACGATCATTTCCCGGTATTTGACTTCATTACTTTCTTCCGTCGCGGAGCTTACCTCCGCGATCCTTTTACACTTCGCGCTTATATCCCTCACACCTTAACCGATACTTTATATATCCTTTTATATCATTCCCTTTATACTTACCCCTTTTATCTTCCTCAGTTCTGACCATACTATTCTAGGATACTATCGTTTAGCGACCCTTAGTTAGCGATTACAGTATAAAGCTACGAGAGTAGAATAGTTGGTCCTTAGTTTAAATATCGACTTTGATAGCGCACTTCGACAGTGTATTCAAATAGAGTTCATACTCAACCTCATCTTAAGTACAATCGCGTGAGTTTCTCCCGCCATCGGAATTACCTTACCCTCGCTTTCGGACATCGACGTGTCGGGGACGCTATCAATAGTAGCGTCAACGTCCGACGACCTCTCCGTAGGTTCACTTCACCCTCACTGGGATTTATCTCGGTGTTCGGTCTTTTACCCCGCGGGCCTATAGTCCGCGATCCAACATATCGCCTACGACCGTGCATGATCATAACACGGACTTACAGCGATTTGTATACATACATATAACACATTCTTTGGACCATAACCATGATACCTCCTTTTGCATAAGTGTCGCGACGTAGGCGGAAGCGACGACAGGAAGCGATCGAAAGCACAGCACAAGCACAGACCTGAGTGTGAGTAACGCTCAACACACAAAGGTAGAAGGAGAAAGTGATCTCAGCAACTGCGATAGCACGAAGGGCCAATCACAATGGTTGAATAAGGCAAGCTAGTTCCCAAAGACCAAGTCAATATTGAGTGTACACAAAGATACAAATACGAACCTAGTTCCCAAAGACCAAGAGGTCGAGATAGGTAACTGGTAGCTGTCTACTGTACTATATATACGAGTCTGAAACAATAGGAACCCAGGTAAAGGGACAAGGGTAAAAGAACAAAGAACAATAGATATCAAAGAACAAGAATGCGAGAGTGAAATAATGGAAAGCAAATGAGAAACAAGGGAAGAACAATAAACTAATGACAGCGCGGGAGTGAGTGGTCATTTGAGCGATGAGTAACGAACGCGGTCATGTGGTTACTAAAGCATGTGAAAAAGAAGAAAGAAAATGATATAGGTACTTAGTTGTCACGACAATAAGCCGTGTCATCGGGAGTACGATTTTGCTATAATTATAAATAAAACGCCTATAAAAATTAGCAAAACGTAAGAAAGATTGAGCATCTTTGACTTTGCGGGGAACCAGCCAGTCAACAATAGCTTGAACTTTGTCTTTCGACATCGTTAATGTTACGAACACTCTTTTTTCATTCCCTTTTAGTACTTTAGACGCTCATTCTTTTTAGGTATGTTAGCACTGTAAGTGCTTATGTTAGGAGCATGCAGATTGGGTGGACCTTTGGTACTGCTATTGACAATACCCTTGCTACGCTGCGCAGTCCGTATTGAGTTCGTTCGAGATCGAGATAGGATCGACTGAAGGTCAACGGGGTCAAACGAGGTATAAGGGTGATTGTCGTGAAAACTAAGTACCTATATTATTTTCTTTCTTTCATTTCACATGCTCTAGTAACCACATGACCGCGTTCATTACTCATCGTTCATCTGACCACTCACTCTCGCACTGTCATTAGTTTATTGTTCTTTCCTTGTTCCTCATTCATTCTTCACTATTATCACAGTTATCAACTCACCTAGTTGTGGTTGTTGTGATTGGGGATAGGAACAAACTTTTAGTGTGTAGAAGATAAGTGTCTTTGACAAGAAAGAAAGATGTTCTTAAGTCTGGGGACTTTGGCCACAGACTGTCCTACTTAAATACATGGAAAGCTACCCTAGGTAAACTAATCAGTCAGCAGATACCTGGGGTAGAGCATCAGTCAGCAGCTACCCTGGGTAGGGCATCAGTCAGCAGCTACCTGGGGTAGAGCATCAGTCAGCAGCTACCTGGGGTAGAGCATCAGTCAGCAATGATGCAATACAAGGCAATGCTTCTGGAAGCTTCCGGATCCTGTCAACAACTGTATGGAAATCCTGTAGCCTATATACTTCTATATAGAGTTAATCTAATTAGATATGATAATTATATAATAGTAGAGATTAGATAAGGGAAAATCATGAGACAGTAATTATATGATACAGTCACAAGGCACTAAGGGAAAAACTGTGACAACTATTCCACTCTCACGCTCTTGTTCTTTGTTCTTTGTTCTTTTACCCTTGTCCCTTTACTCTGGTTCCTATTGTTTCAGACTCGTATATATAGTACAGTAGACAGCTACCAGTTCCCTATCTCGACCTCTTGGTCTTTGGGAACTAGGTTCGTGTTTGTATCTTCGCTTACACTCAATATTGACTTGGTCTTTGGGAACTAGCTTGCCTTATTCGACCATTGTGATTGGCCCTTCGTGCTATCACAGTTGCTGAGATCACTTTCTCCTTCTACCTTTGTTTGTTGAGCGTTACTCACACTCAGGTCTGTGCTTGTGCCGTGCTTTCGATCGCTTCCTGTCATCGCTTCCGCCAACGTCGCGACAGTGATAAGAGTAAGTGCAGTATGATTGTTGGGAGTTGTACCAATTCGATATTAAAACTGAGGCTTCTACCTACGACCGCAAGTCTTATATGCTAAGTTCACTATCTCCGGTATCGCTACAGAATATCCTAAAGTAGTTATGATGAATCGGAAGTAAAGATAACGAGTGCGGATAGGAAGACGGTGGACTAATGGAGAGAGGAAGGCGGTATGGTGTATAGCCCATCCAAAGGAGGAGCAACGGGGTAAGGAGGATAGGTGGATGAGTATCACAGAAGTAGATTACCTGATCCATATCATCGGTGCGTCGCATCAATGACGGACTTGATCATGTACAGTTGACTGCGTCGGTGCAAAGCGCTATGCGCGATGCATACGACCGGTGCGCATGATCATAACAGCCTTGATGAATTCAATTTTTGCTGACTTAATTGCCTTGGGGAAGGTGGCTGTATACCCGGACGACATCCTTATCTTCACCGAGACACTGGAAGAGCACAGAATCATAGTCCACGAGGTTCTCACCCGGTTGGCCCAACACGATCTTTACTTACGACCAGAGAAGTGCGAATTTGAGCAATCATCCATCAAATACTTGGGACTTGTCATCAGCGAAGGCAAAGTACGTATGGATCCAGTAAAGATAGAAGCGGTAAAGAACTGGCCTACCCCTACCTCACTTTGTGATCTCCGAGGCTTCTTAGGGTTCGCCAACTTCTACCGACGGTTCATTGAGGAATTTGCAAAGAAGGCCCGACCACTTAATGACCTCACGCGAAAGGACATCAAATGGCAATGGGGATCGGCACAACAGGAAGCATTCGAGACCCTAAGGGACGCCTTCACCTCAGCCCCAATCCTGGTGCTATGGGACCCAGGAAGGCCAACCCGGATCGAAGTAGATGCCTCGGGATTCGCTTCAGGGGGAACACTACTACAACTACAGGATGATGGACTCTGGCACCCAGTCGCATTCCGGTCAGCCTCCCTGAACCCAGCGGAATGAAATTACGAAATCTATGACAGGGAAATGCTGGCTATCATTGAAGCACTCAAAGATTGGAGACATTACCTGGAAGGATTGCCCGAACCATTCGAAATCATCACTGACCATCAAAACCTGGAATTTTGGAGGACAGCTCAGGATCTTAGCCGACGACAAGCACGATGGGCCCTCTGGCTTTCCCAATCCGATTTCCGTCTCAAACATTGCCCAGGAAAATCAAACACACAAGCCGACGCCCTCTCACGGATGCCCCATCACCAGGTAATTGATGCGGAAGATAACAAGGAACAGACAGTACTCCAACCACAGCATTTTATCAACGCATCTCACATGGTACTATTCCACAACCCCTTACTCAAACGGATCCGGGAGGTTAGCGAATGGGAGGCAGAGGTATTGGACGGATTAAAGAGCCTGAAGGGACCACGAGTGCTGACGGGAGGATTGGATGAGTGGAAGGAGGACAACGGCTTGGTGTATTATCGAAACAAGGTATACGTACCACCCAACCAGGAGCTTTGGAAGGCAGTACTGGTACAATGTCACGATTCACCTACAGCCGGACACCCAGGGATGCATGGTACATTAGAACTCGTTAGCAGACAATACTGGTGGCCAGGGATGTGATCATTTGTGGACAAATATGTAGAAGGATGCGACCTCTGTCAATGGAAGTGACTCAATCCACACCACTCTTCTCCACTCCAGCCTCTTCCTGTTCCAGACGGTCCGTGGCAAGATATTGGCGTAGACCTCATTGGAGAGCTCCCCATGTGTCACAAAGGGGTGACGACGGTGGCACGGCTGAGCGGAAGCTTAGGTGGAAGCGGACAGATACTGATCCCAACGACAAAGTTATATTCATAATAAGTACAAAGAAGTAAGTAAAGACGTACCTGATCCCAATGACAAAGAGGTCAAGATAAGGGATCAGGCTGTGGTGGAACTGGCTTACAGTACAATAGCTCACAATGCATAGACGTTGTTCTGAGATTTTATTATGCATTGTGACCTAATATGCAACTTCATAATTTCGGCTGTTCGGTCCGACAAAATTATCTACGACTAAAAAACTCATCTAAGCTCGCTTGCTTTGCATTCTTCGCGCTATACTTCTGAACTGCACCCTGAAACCTCCGAATCTGCTCCATCAACTCCATTCCCTGTTCGGCGAGCTTCGGGTCCTCCAAATTTTGTGTCAAACACTGTGTCTGGAGTGTTTTGCATGTTGCCACCAAGTCACGAAGGCTAATGTCCGGAGGTGCATTGTTACGACCATGCCAAGTTCAACTTCCGCGGGCCCGACGATCATTTCCCGGTATTTGACTTCACTGTTTTCATCCGTCGCGGAGCTTACCTCCGCGATCTTTTTACACTTTGCTTTTATATCCCTCACACTTAGCCGACTTCTTATATATCCTTTTATATCATTTCCTTTATACTTTCCCCTTTTATCTTCCACATGTTCGACCATACTATTCTAGGATACTATCGCTTAGCGACCCTTAGGTAGCAACTACAGTATAAAGCTACGAGAGTAGAGTAGTTGGTCCTTAGTTTAAATATCGACTTTGATAGCGCACTTCGACAGTGTATTCAAATAGAGTTCATACTCAACCTCATCTTAAGTACGATCGCGTGAGTTTCTCCCGCCATCGGAATTACCTTACCCTCGCTTTCGGACATCGACGTGTCGGGGACGCTATCAATAGTAGCGTCAACGTCCGACGACCTCTCCGTAGGTTCACTTCACCCTCACTGGGATTTATCTCGGTGTTCGGTCTTTTACCCCGCGGACCTATAGTCCGCGATCCAACATATCGCCTACGACCGTGCATGATCATAACATGCATCCTGTTCATTCTCATCTTCATCCTCATCCTCAACCTCAATAATCTCACCATTCTTCACAGCTTGCTCATATCTGACCTGCTTAACAATCTTTTCAACTGCATTCTCACCATATCTTCTTTCCTCCTCACCAATCTCTACCTCTTCCACCGGGTGAATAATTTCATCGACAGTCAATGGCTGACCGTGGATGCGGTTACGCTTACGCAACTCTTGAACATGATCCATGAGCTCTTTCTCAGCACTCTGAAGCCTGCTATCTTTGGGAGGTGTGGTAATATTCGATGGAGTCTGTGAACTATTTTGTGTGAGGTGAGCGTCAATCCTTGAGAGTATCGGGGTCATATCTGAATCTGGTTCCAAGTCTGTGATCTCATTCAGGAGTGGGGTCCACCTCTCGTCAACAACGGCATCACCATATAAAGTTTCGAGAGCACTTTCCGCTTCTGGTCGAGTCATTGAAGTGGTGAGGAAAGCACGGAGTATAGAGAGAGCTTGGGATTCGAGGGACTCGGGAGTGGTATCGGCAGAAACTCTGGAGGTGGTCAGTACGTATCCCAAAACTTAAACAAGTTCTATGAAACCACTCACAATGAAATAATTCCAGAATGTTTCCAGCAATTCGCAATGGTTTCCGGTTTCACAAAAGACCACGCTGTCCTTGCCATCTGCAAAGCCTCAAGCAAATTGACCGCAAAAATGTCTTCTTCATCAGCATCATCACGTTCAATGGCACGAAGGCAGAATAAACGGCAGAAGTGAGCTTTGAAGGTTTGGATGATGCCCTGGTCTAGAGGCTGGACAAATGAGGTCAGGTTTGGCTGGAACTTGTGTAGTGTAACATTGCGTGGCACGTAGTCGATGGTATGGCCGCTGAAGTTATCACTCCAAAGGATTACATTTCGCCCCTGCCTCCCCATCTCAATATCAAATGCTCGAATCTGTTCTTCATACAGCACACTAGTCATCCATGCAGTCTTGTTGTTTCGATAATAATATCCACGTTCATTTGGCCCGATTCTTCCAAAGCATCGAGGTTTTTTTGATTTGCCAATATACATGAGTGGAAAGGTCTCGCTTCCAGTTGAGTTGACCATGCAGTGAACTGTAATTCACTTCTTATCCAGCTTCTTCCCCTTCATAGCTTTCATTGCAAGGTCACGGTCTGGAGGTGCAGTCCAGAAAAAGCCCGTCTCATCATCATTCCAAATGTCCTCAGGTGCGTAACCGGCATTGATAGCAGTGCATTGCCGCATCTCTGCCTTTGCAACTGCAGAATCAACAGACCCAGATTCTCTATGTTTCTGCATTTGTCGAATCTGGTAAGTTTTGCAAAACAATGGGATCCAACCCTTGCCTGTCAGGCGACGCTCGTTGGAAATGCCTAAGGCTTCTTCAAAAGCAGTGCGCTTCACCTGGAGCATCGGACCAGATTCTAGCTCGCCCTTCTCAATATTGAGATGACGTACCCAAAGGTATAGTGCACGTTCAACCTCAGGCTCTGTGACAACTCAAGCCTTTTTCGAAGACAGAGCAGTAGGATTAGCTGCAGCGCGTGCTCCAAGTTTTGTCCTGTCTTTCATCATACGGGACATTGTAGACTGTGAAAACACAAGTTTTCCACCGAGTGCATCTGACCGATTTGCAAAATATTCAACAACTGATTCCTGTGAGAGATCGGGGTGCTTGTCACAGTAATCAATGATCTGTAGCTTGTCGTATAGGGTGAGATGCTGCTTCTGTTGATCAGAGGATTTCTTTGCTGTAGTCTTCGGATGATTTTGGACAGAAGGCCCTCGAGGTCGTTTTGTGTATGGCTTCAAGTTGTCACGAATAGCTCGTTTCTGTGGCTCAGCAGGCATGGTAAATCTGAGGAAAAGTAAAACGAGCTCAACAGGAGCTTATACAGAGGTACAGTAGCTGAACAATGTACATATGTGAACTATCCCATTGGGCGAACAATGAAAATTTAATTGTTTTAAATGGAACCCAATAATGAATAATGGACCCAAAATGGCTATGCATTATGCATTATTCATTTTAGAGGCCATTTGGCAGGGAACCAACTATGTCTCACAGAAAATCCATGCATTGTTGGAATTATGCATAGTCAACTCATGCATTGTGAGCTATCCGACTGTATTGTTGTTACGATCATGCGCATCGGTCGTACGCATCGCGCGTAGCGCTTCGTACCGACGCAACCAACCGTACATGATCAAGTCCGTCATCGATGCGACGCACCGATGATATGGATCAGGTAATCTGTTTCCGTGATACTCATCCACCTATCCTCCTTATCCCGTCGTCCCTCCTTCGGACAGGCTATACACCATACCGCCTTCCTCTCCCCATTAGTCCACTGTCTTCCTATCCGCACTCGTTATCTCTACTTCCGATTTGTCGTAACTACTTTAGGATACTTTGTAGCGATACCGGAGATAGCGAACTTAGCATATAAGACTTGCGGTCGTAGGTAGAAGCCTTAGTTTTAATATCGAATTGGTACGACCCCAAGAATCATACAACACTTGCTCTCTCCACACTTATACCTCATTCGACCCCGTCGACCTTCAGTCGATACTATCTCGATCTCGAACGAACTTAACACGGACCGCGCAGCGTAGCGAGGATACTGTCAATAACGGTATCGAAGGTCCACTTGATCCGCACGCTCCTAACAATTGTAAAGAAAAGGAAAATAATAGGGGCGGCTCACTTCATGACACCATGACCCAGGATGGACATAATGCTGTGATAACCTTTGTTGATCATTATACAAAAATGATCCACTGCTTCCCAACAACAACAGAAATCACTGCTGACCGTGTAGCTGACTTCTTCTACTGCAAAATATTCCGACTTCATGGTCTTCCCCGACGATTCATCTCTGACAGGGGGCCCCAATTTGCGGCAGATGTAATGCAGCAACTCTTGAAATGACTCGGGGTCGAATCGGCACTCACAACAGCATACCATCTGGAAACAAACGGTCAAATGGAACGAGCAAACCAGGAGATCGAATGATACATTCACATGTGTATCAGCCGACGGCAAGATGATTGGGATCAACTACTACCTACCACTGAGTTTGTTATCAACTCTCGGATTCACTCTGCTCATGATCATTCTCCATTCAAAACCCTCTATGGATACACCCCTGAATTCACGATTCCAATCCAAGTTTGGAACAAGTACCCAACAATCGATCAGCAGTTGACGTTGCTGCAACATGCTCGGGAAGATGCGGAGGCAGCTCTTAGGATGAGTAAGGAGCGTATTAGGGGAGACGACACAAGGGAGGTTCAGACTTTCACAGTTGGACAACCGGTATGGTTATTGCTACAGAACCTAAAAATCTATCAGAACAATCAAAAACTTGGGAGTCGGAGACTCGTGCCATTTGAAGTAGCAGAAAAGACTGGGCCCTTGACATATCGCCTTAACCTACCGACCTGGATGAAGATCCACAACAACATCCATGTCAATCGACTATCCCCATGGAAAGGGAACGAGGTCAATGGAGTTAGGCCACCACTACCAGACCCGGAGATTGTGGAGGGGGATGAGTTCTATGAAGTAGACAAAATTTTGGACAGTAGGTTTTATGGGCGGTGGAAGAAGCTACAATTTTTGGTACGATGGAAGGGATATGATGAAGGACAGGACAGTTGGGAAAATGAGGAGAATGTGAAGGGATCAAGTGACGGAGAAATTGCAGACTTTTACTGGACACACCCCAATGCACCATGGAAGATTTCGGCGGCCATTTTTAATTCGCTGCCCTGGCAAGCCTATGAAAACCTTACGGAGCTGGTCACTGGGACATCGACTGTAGAAGGGGGGTAATGTCATGACAACTAAGTACTTACATCATTTTCTTTCCTTTTCACATGCTCTAGTAACCACATGACTGTGTTCATTACTCATTGTTCATCTGACCACTCACTCTTGCACTATCATTAGCTTATTGTTCTTTCCTTGTTCCTCATCCGTTCCTCACTATTCCACTCTCACGCTCTTGTTCTTTGTTCCTTGTTCTTTTACCCTTGTCCCTTTACCCCAGTTCCTATTGTTTCAGACCTGTATATATAGTACAGTAGACAGCTACCAGTTCCCTATCTCAACCTCTTGGTCTTTGGGAACTAGGTTTGTGTTTGTATCTTTGTTTACACTCAATATTGACTTGGTCTTTGGGAACTAGTTTGCCTTATCTGACCCTTGTGATTGGCCCTTTGTGCTATCACAGTTGCTGAGATCACTTCTCCTTTCTACCTTTGTGTGTTGAGCATTACTCACACTTAGGCCTGTGCTTGTGCTGTGCTTTGGATCACCTCCCATCGTCGCTTCCGCCCACGTTGCAACATTTACCCATAAAAAACCCAAAGGACTTAAAAAACCTATACAATACCTGTGCCACACGGCAGAATGGACTGTCCAAAGGCTGAGAGAAGGAGATCTCACAAAAGCTGTTGGACTTTTAAAGAAATGGATACCTTCCTCGCAAGTAAGAGAAGCCTCGGAGGAAACTGTTATAAAAATACGCGCATTAAACTGGAAGACAGTGATCAAAGCCGTTCAGAGTCTTGCAACAAAGAAAAGAAGCTACATTTGTGGAACACGCGGACAAAGCCTAAATCTCCCAGTCATCATTGAGACATTAGAAGACAACTAACAGATAGTCACACAAGAATTACTTGATAGTGGAGCAACCAGTTCATGTATTGATGGAAGGTTTGTGGAACAACATAGAATTCTGACCAAGGAATTACCAATTCCAACTCCCATGTATAACACAGATGGAACAATCAACACAGCTGGCTCTATCAGCAAGTATGTTGAAGTCAGGATGACTATAGGTGATCATTCAGAACAAATGCAGTTTGGAGTAACAGATCTCGGAGAAAACCATATCTTTATCGGATTAGATTGGTTAAGACAACATAACCTGAGCATCAACTGGATAGATTCCGAGTTAACCTTTGATCGATGTCTGATTCAATGTGGATACGATCCTCACTTCTGGACACCTGAAGACATTCAGACAAGAGCAGTACTTGAAGACGGCGAGAAGCTGTTCATATTTGACTGGGATTGATATGTACAGGAACAGGTAGACTCCAGAAAGTGGATGGAAAAGAAGCCAGATGAAGAAATACGAAAACACTTCCACACTTCCACTCCGTATATAGAGAAATACCCGGATGTTTTCAGTCAAAAGGAATTCGATCAGTTACCACAACGACGTCCTTGGGACCATGCAATTGAACTAACACCTGGTTCTAAACCACTCAATTGTAAGATCTATCCCTTGAGCCTGAAGGAACAAGAAGCGTTGGATGCATTCCTTGAAGAAAACATTCGAACCGGGCATATTCGATCCTCAACATCTCCAATGGCTTCACTATTCTTCTTTATTAAAAAGAAATATGGTACCCTTAGACCAATACAGGATTATCACAAACTGAACGAGATGACGATCAAAAACCGGTACCCACTTCCTCTCATTCAGGAGCTTATTGATCAATTAAAGGGTGCCAAGATATTTACAAAGATGGACATTCGATGGGGATTCAATAGCATACGAATTAAAGAAGGAGACAAGTGGAAAGCCGCATTTAGAACCAATCGAGGATTATTTGAACCAACTGTCATGTTCTTTGGATTAACAAATTTGCCTGCAACATTTCAAGGATTCATGAATCATATCCTTAGAGATTTGATTAATGAAGGACACATTATAGTCTACATGGATGATATACCTTCATTCACAAATGATTTGAAAAGTCATCAAAGAATTGTAAATCAAGTCCTTGATATTCTTCAAGAGCATAAACTTTTCCTTAAACCTGAGAAGTGCTCTTTCGAGAAGACATCCATAGAATATCTTGGAATCATCATAGAAAACAGAACAATTTGAATGGATCTGACAAAAGTCAAAGCTGTATGAGAATGGTTAACCCCGATGAAGAAACATGACGTCCAACAGTTCCTTGGCTTCTGTAACTTCTTTCGGCGGTTCATTCGAGGATTTAGCAAAGTCACCAAGCCTTTAACAAAACTTACCAGGAATGGAATTTGGGAATGGACGGCAACCCAACAGTACGCATTTGACGAACTCAAACGTCGAATCTGCGAAGAAGTAGTCCTTCTTATTCCCTGAAACCATGGAAAGTTTAGACTTGAAGCTGATTCATCCGACTTTGCAAATGGTGGTTGTCTATCCCAATTTGTTGATGGAAAATGGTGGCCTGTAGCATTCCGATCTCATTCACTCAATGAAGTTGAGAGAAATTATGAGATCTATGATAAAGAACTTATGGCAATTATGGACTTGCTCAATGATTGGCGCCAATATCTTCTCGGAGCAGAAGAACAGATCAAAATCTTTACAGATCATGTGAACCTATAATACTTCAAGAAACCCCAAAAGCTGAACCGACGACAAGCTCAATGGGTTCTTGAACTCACAGAATATAATTTTAATCTGATTCACTGACCAGGAAAGATGATGGCTAAAGTTGATATACTGTCAAGGATGACAGGTCTTGAGACGGGGGAAAAGGACAATGAGAATATCATCCTTTTAATACCAGAATTTTTCATTTGTGCCCTCAGCGTCTCCACGCCAGAAGATGTATTCCTGTCAGAAATCCAAAAGAATAGAAACCACGTTGATCGACTCGTGAAAGACAACCTCGATGCCAAAAACCCTGAGTGGAAAGAAACTGAGGGGATTATTGAATGGAAAGGCGAATCAACACTCCCCTCTTCCAACGGACATACAGCAATCCTCGTCATCGTCGACCGAGCCTCTAAACAAGGCATCTTTATTCCAATGAATGACAAAATCACCTCCAAAGGTTTAGTGGAGTTATTCATCCATCATGTTTTCTCCAAGCATGGAGTCCCGAACCACATCACTCCCGATCATGGCTCGGAGTTTGTGTCTGCTTTCTTCCGCGCTCTCGGTGAAGCTCTATCTATGAAACTTCACTTCACTTCAGGTTATCACCCAGAAGCCAATGGACAAACCGAACGAGTCAACCAGACTCTGGAACAATACATCCGGATCTACTGCGCATATCAACAGGACAAGTGGGCGAAGCTCCTACCGATCGCGGAGTTTGCTTACAACAATGCACCTAATGCCTCTACTGGTTTAACTCCATTCTTCGCGAACAAAGGCTATCATCCAAACATCACGGTAAGACCCGAAATCGACATCTGCTCTGATTGCGCAATGGATTTTGTGGTTAATCTTGATGAGCTTCACTCTTTCCTCCGAGATGAAATTACTAATGCGCAAGCTCGATACAAAGAGCAAGCGGACAGAAAACGCATTACTCACCCTGAATTCCCCATTAATTCACAGGTTTTTGTGCTGGCAAAGCACATCTGGACAATGCGACCCACCAACAAATTTGCTGAAAAGTACCTCAGACCTTTCACCATACTTGAGCAAGTCGGTACCTTATCCTACAAACTCCAACTTCCATCCTACCTTAATCGTATCCACCCCGTCTTCCATGTATCCCAATTAGAACCATACACACCCAACACCATTCCCGATCGCGTCCAACCTCCGCCGCCTCCCATTGAGGTTGACGGCAAGGAAGAGTACAACATCGCGGAAGTACTGGATTCGAAATTGGATCAACGATACAAAAAATGTCCTCTACAATACTATATTCATTGGGCAGGATACGAAGGTACAGATGAAGAGTTCTCCTGGGTCACCGCGAACGAAATTCATGCGGATGAACTTGTCCCAGCTTTCCACCTCCATTACCCTCACAAACCTGGTCCACTATGATCCTTACTTATGTCCCTTATGTATCAACCATTCTCAACATTTCATGCTTGACTCCTAAATCATTTACCTACTAATCATGACTATTCAAAGACCATCCGGCCCCGCAGCGATTATTGTCATGATTCACATTAACTTATGCCCCAACTCCCTTCCCAAACTCTTCTCTCTCCTAATACTCCCCGCGATCCTCATTGCTAATCCCTCTTACTTATTCTCATCACCCAACAAAAAACAAAACCTTAACAAATCATCATTGGCAACAACAAACAAAACAACAAAAAAATTTACCAAAAGACAAAGACTACAAAAAAGCAATCAAGTACCGTAGGTAATAAATAGTTCGTTGCGGACTTAATCCACGCACTTCTTTCCCTCACGAATCTCTTTTCTCCTTTTATCTTCGTTGCTTTCCTTAACCTCTTCCTCTTCATCTTCACCTTCCCCATCTGCATCTTCATCTTCTTCACTTCCTACTATTGCCTCCAGTTCGCTCTTCTCCTTCCTTTCCATGATACCTAATGTTCTTTCTTGGAGGTCAAGCGACCGATGGAGAAAACTTACCAACTCCTTGTTTTGTCCCGCGATTGTTGCCAATTGCTCCGCAATTCCAGTCCCGTCAAACCTCCGTTCTCCTGCTCTTGCGGTGGGTCCCTCATAAACTTCTTCATCCAACTTGACCCGTTTACCCCGTGATCAACGGGCAACATTGTCACTGGACCAGCTACATCGTTGTCTTTGCTGGTGACAAACCTTGCATACCTGTATTGGCCATCACATCGATTGTGGACAACAGTCGGAAGGTCACCAATCATCACACAGCGGGAACATGCAGAACGGGGTTGGGAGAGATCAGGAGGGGAGGAAATGTCTTTGTCACTTTTCTCTACTTCCGGATCGGAATTGTCACTGCCCTAAACAAATAAAAAAATCAGAAGACGAAACATTGAATAACAAACTACTCACCCCCGCAATCATTTTGATCGATCTCTTCCATTTTGCTCCTCTTTGAATCACCTCGTGCGGCTGCTCTACCACCTCATCACCCAAGTCATTGGAAATTATGGCCTTGGACTTAAAAGTCTTCCGCCGCAGGCTAGATGTTGGTACTAAAATCTCAACATTGACACGGTGTGGTTTCGCGAGTGGTTTCCACCGTTTCTCCAACTTCCTCACGGCCTTCTCCTTCTCCTTCCTGTTTTCTTCTACTAGTTTCACAAACGCGGTGGCTCACGCTTGCTCTTCTTCAGCATCTGCAGCAGTGTCCTCTGCTATGTGATTGTTACGAACTGACTCTTTTTCAATTTCTTTTTGTCTATCTTATTTACTTTTATCTTTTCCTTTTCTTTTATTTACATACATGTGACAACCTTGACATTCTCGCAATGTCAACGCATTTCTCTCATGTCTGTCAAACTGTTGACAGACTGTCATTCCCGTGCTGTCAACACAACTCTCTCATGTCTGTCAGACTATTGACAGATTGACAGTGTGAGAATTCTCTCATGTCTGTCAACCTTTGACAGATCGTTGTATAACCTCACAGTTATGACGTGAGATAGTTCCCATGGATTCATTTCAGAATATGTATATAAGATAGGGCATTTCTTAGAGTAGTCTTTATCTCTGATCTCGTCTATTCTCCTCGGTAGCTAGACAAGAATCAAAGACCTTTCCTCCCTCATTCACTTCGTTTGACTTGACTATCTCGGCTTGTGTGACGCCTAGTCATATAGTGAGTTAGTAAGTCACTGACGATAGTCCCCATTAGCTATCTTCTAAATCGCGTGACGCCTGGCTACATCGTATAAAAGCTATCGAGTCGCTGACAGAAGATCAGAGATCCTTATCAACCCACCCGTCACGACCCAAATCTTCGACATTTGGTTGGATACCGGACGTCGCTACGTTGCAAACTTGTTCTCTTCATATCGTCACTAACAAGCCTATACCTCCTTCGTCTTTCCCCATTGTCCACCTCCTTTTCCATAGCTCGTCTGTGTTAAGGCCAGCATTGACCTAGACACTTTGTTAGTACATACCTACATCGAGACACTGTGGTACGGCTCAACCCGTGCTGAGAGGAAAACACTCTCTCTAGTGTGCCTGACTCCTACCAAGGAGTGTAAATCAGGGCTAGTAACAGGATATCGAGTTTCTTCTTCGGAAGATTCGATAGTAGGCGTTGGAGCATAAAGTGTTTTTGTCTCTGACCCGAAAGGCAACGTTGCGCGAGGAGCGAACGTAGACAGCCTTCTGGATTAACACATAAATCGACACGAGCCTCTACCTCTAAGCACCTGCCCCTCCTATCCTGGCATTCTCGTCAAGACCTCAGGATTTTTCACTTCCATACCCATCTCGCTCTCCCTCTCCCACATCGCCGGATTCAACCATCCATTTATGATCACCTACTCCTACTCCTTCATTCGCTACTGAACTCGGCTCAGAAATGTCTGACCCATCCAACCAATCCATGCATGCCAACACCTCCGCTACTACCGCCACTACCATCACCTCCACCTCCAACACCTCATTCTCCCGAAAAACTATCGTTAAAGAACCTGACGTATTTACAGGAGATACCTCCAAGTTCCAAGCATGGCTCCGAACACTCCTTGCATACATCCATGACCTGCGAAGGACACAGCAGGTCAATAACGATAACGAATCCATCAATGTAGCAATGTCCTACATTCGAGGAGGCAGAGCTGATGACTGGGCGGAAGTATACACCAGTGATCACCAGGATGAAGTCGCTGGTGATTGGAACGTAGACTTCGCAGAATTCCTAGAAGAACTAAAGAGCAGTTTTTCTAACGTCTCCCAGAAGAAGGAGGCAATGGATAAGCTGAATCGCATTCAGCAAGGTCGTATGAAAGCTGACGACTTTTTTAAGGAGTTTGAACTCCTGTTGAAGGAAGCGGGGTACGACAAGAGAAGCGAATATGTTCTTCAGTTGGCTGAAAGAGCAGTCAACCTCAACATCATGAGCGATCTAGTCCGAACGAGGACAGAGGAGTTTGGCAGCTACGACGAGTTAAAGAAACTCGTCACAGCCAATGATCTAATCCGCCGCCGCTACGATGAACAGAAACGTGGACACAACAACATGAGCTGGGGTAACAGCATACAAGGACAAAGTCGTGGTCAAGGATCCACGCAACAAGCCTATGGCAGGCAAGAGCAGAAGAGATGGGAAGGACCTCGAGTGGTAGGATCTACCCCCATAATAGCAAGACGCGATGGGTCCGGGACGACCTTTGGAGGTTCGGGACGACCCATGGACCTGGATCGAGCAAGGGTGAACGGCCTTTGTTTCAACTGTGGCGAAAAAGGCCACATTAGTAGGAACTGCCCAAAGAAGAACAGAGCCGTGGTCCGTAGCGTAGAACTTATGAACTATGATAGCGAGAGAACGGACAACGTTAGTAAAGAAACTAACGTAAATAGTGTAGATGTAGTACCAGGGTTACCAGCTGGTATGGACATGAATTCGTTCACCGCATGGGTGAACAGTATGGGTTTTATAAGAGCTCCCCAGTAGGCATAGGTCTGGCGGAGCGTTCTAATTTAAATACTTCGGACATAGTAGATAGTGGACTAGATTTCACTATTAAGTATGATAATGTAGAAAAACACGCATCTACATTTAATAAACCAACCGAAGTACAAAAACCTATACGATACATACCCAACACGGCAGAATGGACTGCTCAAAGGCTGAAAGAAGAAGATCTCACAAAAGCCGTCATACTTTTAAGGATATGGATGCCTTCCTCGTGAGTAAGAGAAGCTTCGGAGGAAACTGTCATGGAAATACGCGCATTAAACTGGAAAACCGCAGTCGAAGCCGTTAAAAGTCTTGCAACAAAGAAAAGCTACGTCCGTGGAACACATGGAAAAAGCTTAAAACTCCCAGTCATTGTCGAAACATTAGAGGACAACCGACAAATAGTTACACAAGGACTAGTCGACAGTGGAGCTACAGGCTCATGCATTGACGCAAACTTTGTTGAACGACATAGGATTCCGACCAAAGACCTACCTATTCGAGTACCTGTCTACAATGCTGATGGAACACTCAATGAGAACGGCTCCATAACCAAATATGCTGAAGTCCGCGTAACCATCGGAGATCATTCGGAACGGATTCAATTTGGCGTTGTTAACCTTGGCGAACAACATATCTTCTTAGGATTGGATTGGTTACGACATCATAATCCAAGTATCGACTGGATTAAATCAGAAGTTACTTTTGACCGATGTCCGACTCGGTGCGGATATAATCCTCACTTTTGGACGCCTGAAGATATTCAAACAAGAGCAGTACTTGCAGACGGCGAGAGACTTTTTGTGTTTGATTGGGATCGATATGTGCAAGAACAGGTAGATTCCAGGAAATGGACAGAGAAAAAGGCGGAAGAAGAAACACGAAAACACTTCGACACTTCCACTCCGTATATAAACAAATACCCGGATGTTTTCAGTCAAAAGGAATTTGATCAATTACCACAACGACGCCCTTGGGATCATGCAATCGAGTTAACACCTGGTTCTAAACCACTCGATTGTAAGATATATCCTTTGAACCCGAAAGAACAAGAAGCATTGGATGCATTCCTTGAAGAAAACATTCAAACCGGACGAATTCAACCCTCGACATCCCCGATGGCCTCACCATTCTTCTTCATCAAAAAGAAAGATGGTACCCTTAGACCAATACAAGACTATCGCAAACTGAATGAAATGACGATTAAAAATCGATATCCACTCCCTCTCATTCAGGAGCTTATTGATCAATTGAAGGGTGCTAAGATATTCACAAAGATGGACATTCGATGGGGATTCAACAATATACGGATTAAAGAAGGTGATGAGTGGAAAGCTGCATTCAGGACCAATCGAGGATTATTTGAACCAACCGTTATGTTCTTTGGACTAACCAATTCCCCGGCGACATTCCAAGGATTCATGAATCATATCCTTCGAGATTTGATAAATGAAGGACACGTCATAGTCTACATGGATGATATACTCGTATTTACAAATGACTTGAAAAGTCATCGCATAATTGTAAATCGAGTCCTCGACATTCTGCGAGAACACAAACTTTTCCTCAAGCCTGAGAAGTGTTCTTTCGAGAAAAAATCCATCGAATACCTTGGAATAATCATTGAGAACGGAATGATTCGAATGGATCCAAAGAAAGTCAAAGCTGTACGAGAATGGTTAACCCCATTGAAGAAACATGATGTCCAACAGTTCCTTGGCTTCTGTAACTTCTTCAGGCAATTCATTCGAGGATTTAGCAAAGTTGCCAAGCCATTGACAAAACTTACTGGAGATGCAGTCTGGGAATGGACAGCGACCCAACAGTATGCATTCGACGGACTCAAGCGTCGAATCTGTGAAGAAGTAGTCCTCCTCATTCCCCGAAATCATGGAAAGTTTAGACTTGAAGCTGATTCATCTGACTTTGCAAATGGTGGTTGTCTCTCTCAATTTGTCGATGGAAAATGGTGGCCTGTAGCATTCCGATCTCGTTCACTCAATGAAGTTGAAAGAAACTACGAGATTTATGACAAGGAATTAATGGCGATTATGGACTCGCTCAATGATTGGCGTCAATATCTTCTTGGAGCCGAAGAACAGATTGAAATCTTTACAGACCACGCAAACCTACAGTATTTCAAGAAACCCCAAAAGCTAAATCGACGACAAGCTCGATGGGTTCTTGAACTTGCGGAATATAATTTTAATCTAGTCCATCGACCAGGAAAGACAATGACAAAAGTTGACATCCTGTCAAGGATGACAGGTCTTCAGACGGGGGAAAAGGACAACGAGAACATCGTCCTTCTAAAGCCAGAATTTTTCATTCGCGCCCTCAACATCTCCTCACCAGAAGATGTATTCCTGTCGGAAATCCAAAAGAATCGAAACCACGTTGATCGACTTGTGAAGGATAACCTCGATGCCAAAAACCCTGAGTGGAAAGAAACTGAAGGGATTATTGAGTGGAAAGGACGAATCTATGTACCAAAGAACAGAGTACTTAGGTCCAAAATCCTTACTAAGTACCACGATTCACCACTTGCAGGACATCCTGGACAGTACAAAACAGCGGAACTCGTCACTCGTGATTACTGGTGGCCAGGAATTACTCGAGATGCTGGAAAGTATGTGGAAGGTTGCGAGAAGTGTCAAGCGACAAAGTCTCATCGCACTCGACCCATTGGACATCTTCATCCTCACACCGTTCCAACTGAACCTTGGCAAGTAATTGGTACTGACATGATTGGAGAACTTCCTGAATCTGGAGGTTACAATGCGATTGCAATCTTCATCGACCACTTCACAAAGAGACTGAGACTTGTACGAACCCATACCACAGTCACTTCAGAAGGAATGGCGAAGATTTATCGAGATTCCATCTTCTCCACCCATGGACTTCCACGCAAGATAGTTCATGATCGAGGACCACAGTATCACTCGAGGTTCATGAAAGAACTCTATCGACTTCTAGGCATTGAAGCGAACTTCACTACAGCGTACCATCCACAGACAAATGGTCAATCGGAACGAACAAACCAAGAGATTGAACAATATCTCTGTTTGTTTATTAATTATCAACAAAATAATTGGCACGAATGGTTACCCCTGGCAGAGTTCAACTATAATGACAAGGTCCATTCAGCGACGAAAGTTTCTCCCTTCTATGCAGATACAGGAAGACACCCGTATAAAGGCACGGCAACTCAAATGACTTCGGACAACCCCTCAGTACAAGCTTTTGTAGATGGAATGAAGAAGATACGAAAGGAAGTAGGATCAGCTTTAGAGAAAGCAAAGGTAGAGATGAAGAGGCAGTATGATGGAAAGAGGAAGAAGGGTATAGAATACAAGGTTGGTGACAAGGTGTGGCTAGAAGGAACCAACCTGTCGGTAGATCGCCCAATGAAGAAATTAGGTGACAAGAGGTACGGACCGTTTATGATCCAGCAGAAGATAGGTGCCAGTTCCTATAAACTGGAAATCCCACGTACATGGAAACATGTACACAATGTTTTCAACAAAGTTCTTCTCACTCCGTATAAAGAACCGAGCTTTCCTACACAACCCCAAAACACACGCCCGCCTCCTGTTGTTGTAGGAGGAGAAGAAGAATTTGAAGCAGAAGAAATCCTTGACTCGAAGAAAGTAGGAAGAGGAATCAAATATAAAGTCCAATGGAAGGGATATGGTTCACATGAGCAGACATGGGAACCACGGTCAAATCTTACAAATGTTGACCAATTGCTCAAGGAATTCCATGAAAAGAATCCGACTAAACCAAAACCCGCAATATTTCGTCGAATTGAAATCCCTATTTCTTTATTCCCTACAGAATTGTTTCGACCCCTTCCTCTTGCCAACACAGAACCCAATCTTGCTTCACTACCCTCCGAAAACTTTCTTTTACAACAAGCACATCGTGGAACTCGTGCCCTAAGGAGAGGGTGATGTTACGAACTGACTCTTTTTCAATTTCTTTTTGTCTATCTTATTTACTTTTATCTTTTCCTTTTCTTTTATTTACATACATGTGACAACCTTGACATTCTCGCAATGTCAACGCATTTCTCTCATGTCTGTCAAACTGTTGACAGACTGTCATTCCCGCGCTGTCAACACAACTCTCTCATGTCTGTCAGACTATTGACAGATTGACAGTGTGAGAATTCTCTCATGTCTGTCAACCTTTGACAGATCGTTGTATAACCTCACAGTTATGACGTGAGATAGTTCCCATGGATTCATTTCAGAATATGTATATAAGATAGGGCATTTCTTAGAGTAGTCTTTATCTCTGATCTCGTCTATTCTCCTCGGTAGCTAGACAAGAATCAAAGACCTTTCCTCCCTCATTCACTTCGTTTGACTTGACTATCTCGGCTTGTGTGACGCCTAGTCATATAGTGAGTTAGTAAGTCACTGACGATAGTCCCCATCGGCTATCTTCTAAATCGCGTGACGCCTGGCTACATCGTATAAAAGCTATCGAGTCGCTGACAGTGATCCTCTTCTCTTTGCCTAGCTGGTGCAAGTCATATCTCCTCAGTTCTCTTCTTTTCTACCAACACCTCTTGTTTCCTCCTCTGCTCCTCAGCTACTCTTTTTTCGTCTGCTATTCTCTGCTCTTCTTCCCGACATCTCTCTTCCTCCACTCTTTGTTCCTCAGCCAAGCATTTCTCCTCCACAATTCACCTCTCTTCTGCCTGTCTAGCCTCGTCAGCCTCTCGTGCTGCTTCTTCCTCGAGCCTCTCCATCTCCACCGCGAACTCAGCTTCTTGTCTCGCAATCTCCAACTCGCGAGCCCGTTGTCGTTCAGCCTGCATGAGAAGGAGGCGTTCCCAATGTTGTTGTGCGGTGTCGTTGCTGGGGGTAGGGGATGACATGGTGAAAGGAAGGGGGACTGATCAAAATTTTTGAACCAGCCCTGCCTTTATATGCTTCGCGACTTAAGGGTGGGTTCGACTTACAATTTTCAGTATTCTTCTATCACCTGCTTCTCATGACTCAAAATTTTCACATCACATCTTAACTCTGATCGCCATTACTTCTAATCAGTCACATCTATTTTTAGTCATACTATTACTCAGGATCTTGAGGGCTCGATCCTAATGGGGGGGCACTGTTACGACCATGCCAAGTTCAACTCCCACAATCCCAACAATCATTTCCCGGTATTTGCCTTCACTATTTTCTTCCATCACAGAGTTATCTCTGCGATCTTTTACACTTCACTTTTATATCCCTCACACCTTAACCGACTCTTTATATATCCTTTTATATCATTCCCTTTATACTTACCCCTTTTATCCTCCACATGTTCGACCATACTATTCTAGGATACTATTGCTTAGCGACCCTTAGATAGCAATTACAGTATAAAGCTACAAGAGTAGAATAGTTGGTCCTTAGTTTAAATATTGACTTTGATAGCACGCTTCAATAGTGTAGTGATCTCAAATAGAGTTCACTCTCATCCTCACCTCAGTACAATCACGTGAGTTAACCCGTGATCGGAATTACCCTACCATCACTTTTGGACAGCGGCATGTCGGGAACGCTATTAATAGTAGCGTTAATGTCTGACTACCTCCATTGCCTCACACCAAAGAAGCCTGGTCACCATTTGGCAATTGTGTCAAATTTGACTTTGCATATCTACATTTTGTGCGCCTACAGTCCTCCGAGGCTGAAATAAACCTGGCACTAGATATGTGGAAGGCACAGGTGCTTGCAGCAGGTGGTGATCCCGACTCCGTCCCATGGCAGCACACCTGTCACGTCTATGATGCTATTGATGCAATAGACGACATCAATGTCAGGTGGACAACATTGGACATCGAGTACCATGGACCTCACCCTCCAACACCTCCCACATGGATGAACCAGAAGTACCGGGTTGTTCTTTGGGATATCTGCCAACTCTTTCACCACCAGATGGCTATAAAAGATTGGGACAAGATATTCAACAAGGTACCGTATCAACAATTCAACAATCAGCAGAAGCAAGTACGTTCCAACCTCATGTCAGCAGATTGGGCATGGGCGCAAGCAGTATGTTTTTATAAAGATTGTATTCATTTTCACTACTAATAAGTTGGGACTGTTTCAGGACAAGATTTCTGAAGATGCAAACACACATGGCTCCATGTTTGTCCCTTTTGTCTGTGGAAGTGACAAAACCACAGTCTCCGTCACTACTGGCCATCAAGAATACCATCCTTTTCATGCATCACCAGGAAACCTCACAAATATTGCACAAAGAACGATTTGGCACCTGTTGCATTTCTTGCAATACCCAAAAGTAATTGGCTATTTTTTCTGTGGTCTGAGAATGTACTAACAACAGTTTACCTGTTAGCGAGCAAAAGTCAGGCTAAAAAGCCTGCCTATCAAACTTTTGCCTGCCAACTGTATCATGCCTCGCTATCGGCAGTCTTTGACCCCCTTCACTTGTTCATGACAACTCCGGATCTGATACGTTGTCCCAACAGTCATCTGCACCGAGTGATATATGGATTAGGGCCATATATTGCAGATTACCCAGAGCAGGTGTGGCTATCATGTATTGTATCAGGCTGGTGCACTAAGTAAGTCTGTTTATTCTCATTTAACATTTTTCTAATAGATCTTTGAATATATTAGGTGCATGAATCAACCAGACTGTTTGGACTCAGATGAGAATCAACTGCGCACCAAGCTCAAGACCGACTTTGTCATCAATGCCTTTGACCCCAGAATAGTTTGGGATGATTTTGGGAGCAGAAGTGATGTCGTTGTAAGTCTTACATCTTTGCATTGAGCATGGTGCTGATATCCTTTCTTTCTCCAGCCATTCACATCTGGTTTGCCCATGCAGATATACATGAACTACTTTCTGTTACGAACAGACTCTTTTTCTATTTTTCTTAATACTCTAGACGCTCATTCACTCTTTAGGAATATTAGCGCTGTAGGCGCTTACATGAGCGTTTGTATTATTCTTTTATCTTTTCCTTTTCTTTTATTTATAAAGCGTGTTTCCACGCTGTCATCAATTGTCGACGCGACTCTCTCGTGTCTGTCAAAGTATTGACAGATCTAGGCCGTCTACATACATTCTTTTATATTACCTCATTGTTTCATCGTTGTATACGGACAGCCTTACTTATGGATACAAGCGACTCTTATTGTATAGCCTCGGGGCAGCGACTCATGATGACTCCCATGGATTCATCTTAGAATATGTATATAAGACAGTACATTCCGTCGAGTAGTCTTTATCTCTGTTCTCGTCTATTCTCCTCTGTAGCTAGACAAGAATCAAAGACCATTCAACTCTCATTCACTTCGTTTATCTTGACTCTGTGACGCCTGGCTTAGCAGTGAGCTACTGAGTCGCTGACAGAAGAACAGAGATCTTAAACGAACCACCCGTCACATCCTACTGGTTCTCAACATTTGGTTGGGCACTGGACACCGCTGCGTTATAAATTTACTCTTTTCATTTCATCACTAACGAAGTCTATACCTCCTTCGTCTCCCCCATTGTCCACCTCCCTTTCCATAGCTCGTCTGTGTTAAGGCCAGCATTGACCTAGATACTTTATTTGTACATACCTACATCGAGACACTGTAGTACGGCTCAACCCGTGCTGAGAGGAAAATACTCTCTCTAGTGTGCCTGACTCCTACCAAGGAGTGTAAATCAGGGCTAGTAACAGAATATTGAGTTTCTTCTTAGGAAGATTCGATAGTAGGCGTTGGAACGTAAAGTGTTTTTGTCTCTGACCCGAAATGCAACGTTGCGCGAGGAGCGAACGTAGACAGCCTTCTGGATTAACACATAACTCGACACGAGCCTCTACCCCTAAGCACCTCTCCCTCCTATCCTGGCGTTCTCGTCAAGACCTCAGGATTTCTCACTCCCATACCCACCTCGCTCTCCCTCTCCCGCATCCTCGGATTCAACCGTCCATTTAGGATCACCTACTCCTACTCCTTCATTCGCTACCGAACTTGGCTCAGAAATGTCTGACCCTACCAACACCTCTATGCATGCCAACACCTCCGCTACTACCGCCGCTACCAATACTTCCACCACCAACACCTCTACCTCCCGAAAAACCATCGTGAAAGAACCCGATGTGTTTACAGGAGACGTTTCCAAATTCCGAGTGTGGCTTAGAACTCTCCTTGCCTATATTCATGACCTGCGAAGAACATGACAGGTCGACAATGACAATGAAGCCATCAACGTGGCAATGTCTTACATCCGTGGAGGAAGAGCTGATGACTGGGCAGAGGTATATACCAGTGATCACCAAGACGAAGTCGCGGGCGACTGGAACGTAGACTTCGCCGGATTCCTAGAGGAACTGAAGAGCAGTTTCTCTAATGTCTCCCAGAAGAAGGAGGCAATGGACAAGCTGAACCGTATTCAGCAAGGTCGTACGAAAGCCGACGACTTCTTCAAGGAGTTCGAACTCCTGCTGAAAGAAGCGGGTTACGACAAGAAGAGCGAGTACGTCCTCCAGTTGGCTGAAAGAGCAGTCAACCCCAACATCATGAGCGACCTAGTCCGAACGAGGACAGAGGAGTTTGACAGCTACGATGAGTTAAAGAAACTCGTCACAGGAAATGACTTGATCCGCCGCCGCTACGATGAGCAAAGGCGCGGATACAACAATATGAGCTGGGGTAACAGCTCACAAGGACAAAACCGTGGACAAGGATCCACGCAACAAACCTACGGTAGGCAAGAGCCGAAGAAATGGGAAGGCGCGCGAGCGGCGGGACCTCCCCCTATGATAGCAAGACGCGATGGGTCAGGAACAACCTTTGGAGGTTCGGGACGACCCATGGACTTGGACCGTGCAAGGGTTAATGGCCTTTGCTTCAACTGTGGCGAAAAAGGCCACATTAGTAGGAACTGCCCGAAGAAGGGCAAAGCCGCAGTCCGTAGTGTAGAGCTCATGAACTATGATAGCGAGAGAACGGACAACGTTAGTAAAGAAACTAACGTAAATAGTGTAGACATAGCGCCAGGACTACCAGCTGGCATGGACATGAATTCGTTCACCGCATGGGTGAACAGCATGGGTTTTATAAGAGCTCCCCAGTAAGCATAGGTCTGGCGGAGCGTTCTAATTTAAATACTTCGGACATAGTAGATAGTGGACTGGATTTCACTATCAAGTATGATAATGTAGAAAAACACGCGTCTACATTTAATAAACCAATAAAAACCGAAGTACATAAAAAACCTATACGATACATACCCAACACGGCAGAATGGACTGTCCAAAGGCTGAAAGAAGAAGACCTCACAAAAGCTGTCATACTTTTAAGGATATGGATGCCTTCCTCGCGAGTAAGAGAAGCTTCGGAGGAAACCGTCATGGAAATACGCGCATTAAACTGGAAAACCGCAGTCGAAGCCGTTAAAAGTCTTGCAACAAAGAAAAGCTACGTCCGTGGAACACATGGAAAAAGCTTGAAACTCCCGGTCATTGTTGAAACATTAGAGGACAACCGACAAATAGTTACACAAGGACTAGTCGACAGTGGAGCTACAGGTTCATGCATTGATGCAAACTTTGTTGAACGACATAGGATTCCAACCAAAGACTTACCTATTCGAGTACCTGTCTACAACGCTGATGGAACGCTCAACGAGAACGGCTCTATAACCAAGTATGCTGAAGTCCGTGTAACCATTGGAGATCATTCAGAACGGATTCAATTCGGCGTTGTTAACCTTGGCGAACAACATATCTTCTTAGGATTAGACTGGTTGCGACATCATAATCCAAGTATCGACTGGATTAAATCAGAAGTTACTTTTGACCGATGTCCAACTCGGTGTGGCTACGATCCTCATTTCTGGACGCCAGAAGATATACAAACGCGAGCAGCACTCGAAGACGGCGCGAGGCTTTTCATATTTGATTGGGATCGATATGTACAAGAACAGGTAGATTCCAGGAAATGGACGAAGAAGAAAGCCGATGAAGAAACACGAAAACACTTTGACACTTCTACTCCGTATGTAGAAAAATATCCCGATGTTTTCAGTCAAAAGGAATTTGATCAGTTACCACAACGACGCCCTTGGGATCATGCAATTGAACTAACACCTGGTTCTAAACCACTCGATTGCAAGATCCATCCCTTAAATCCAAAAGAACAAGAAGCGTTAGATGTATTCCTTGAAGAAAACATTCGAACTGGACGAATTCGACCCTCAACATCCCCAATGGCCTCACCATTCTTCTTCATTAAGAAGAAAGACGGTACTCTTAGACCAATACAAGATTATCGCAAACTGAATGAGATGACGATTAAAAATCGATATCCACTTCCTCTCATTCAGGAGCTTATTGATAAGTTGAAAGGCGCCAAAATATTCACAAAGATGGACATTCGATGGGGATTCAACAACATACGGATAAAAGAAGGTGATGAGTGGAAAGCTGCATTCAGGACCAATCGAGGGTTATTTGAACCAACCGTTATGTTCTTTGGACTGACCAATTCCCCGGCGACATTCCAAGGATTCATGAATCATATCCTTCGAGATTTGATAAATGAAGGACACGTCATAGTCTACATGGATGATATACTCGTATTTACAAATGACTTGAAAAGTCATCGCATAATTGTAAACCGAGTCCTCGACATTCTGCGAGAACACAAACTTTTCCTCAAACCTGAGAAGTGTTCTTTCGAGAAAACATCCATCGAATACCTTGGAATAATCATTGAGAACGGAACGATTCGAATGGATCCAAAGAAAGTCAAAGCGGTGAAAGAATGGTTGACCCCGATGAAGAAACATGATCTCCAGCAGTTCCTTGGCTTCTGTAACTTCTTTCGACGGTTCATTCGAGGATTTAGCAAAGTCGCCAAAGCCTTAACAAAACTAACCGGAAACGCAGCCTGGGAATGGACAGCAATCCAACAATTCGCATTCGACGAACTCAAACGTCGAATCTGTGAAGAAGTAGTCCTTCTTATTCCCCGAAATCACGGAAAGTTTAGGCTTGAAGCTGATTCATCCGACTTCGCAAACGGTGGCTGTCTCTCTCAATTTGTTGATGGAAAATGGTGGCCTGTAGCATTCCGTTCTCGTTCACTCAATGAAGTTGAGAGGAACTACGAAATCTACAACAAGGAATTAATGGCGATTATGGACTCGCTCGATGATTGGCGTCAATATCTTCTTGGAGCCGAAGAACAGATTGAAATCTTTACCGACCACGCAAACCTACAGTATTTCAAGAAACCCCAGAAATTAAATCGACGACAAGCTCGATGGGTTCTTGAACTTGCGGAGTATAATTTCAATCTAGTTCACCGACCGGGAAAAACAATGACTAAGGTCAATATACTGTCAAGGATGACAGGTCTTGAGACGGGAGAAAAGGACAATGAGAACATCGTCCTTCTAAAGCCAGAACTTTTCATCCAAGCCCTTAATATCTCCTCGCCAGAAGATGTGTTCCTGTCGGAAATCCAAAAGAACCAAAACCATGTTGACCGACTTGTAAAGAACAACCTCGATGCCAAAAACCCTGAGTGGAAAGAAACTGAAGGGATTGTTGAATGGAAAGGACGAATCTATGTACCAAAAAACAGAGTATTGAGATCCAAAATCCTTACTAAGTACCACGATTCACCGCTCGCAGGACATCCTGGACAGTACAAAACAGCGGAACTTGTCACTCTTGATTATTGGTGGCCAGGAATCACTCGAGATGCTGGGAAGTACGTAGAAGGTTGCAAGAAGTGTCAAGCAACAAAGTCTCATCGAACTCGACCTGTCGGACATCTTCATCCTCACACTGTTCCGACTGAACCTTGGCAAGTAATCGGTACTGATATGATTGGAGAGCTCCCAGAATCTGGCGGATATAATGCGATTGCAATCTTCATCGACCACTTCACAAAGAGACTGAGACTTGTACCAACCCATACCACAGTCACTTCGGAAGGGATGGCGAAGATTTATCGAGATTCCATCTTCTCCACCCATGGACTTCCACGTAAGATAGTTCATGATCGAGGACCACAGTATCACTCGAGGTTTATGAAGGAACTCTATCGACTGTTAGGCATTGAAGCAAACTTTACTACAGTGTACCATCCACAAACGAACGGTCAATCAGAATGAACAAACCAGGAGATCGAACAATATCTCCGTTTGTTTATTAATTATCAGCAGAATAATTGGCACGAATGGTTACCCCTAGCGGAGTTCAACTACAATGATAAGGTCCACTCAGCGACGAAAGTCTCTCCCTTCTATGCAGATACAGGAAGACACCCATATAAAGGCACGGCAACTCAAATGACTTCGGACAACCCCTCAGTACAAGCTTTCGTAGATGGGATGAAGAAGATACGAAAAGAAGTAGGATCAGCTTTGGAAAAAGCGAAGGTAGAAATGAAGAGGCAGTATGACGGAAAGAGGAAGAAAGGGATAGAGTACAAAGTCGGCGACAAGGTTTGGTTAGAAGGAACCAACCTTTCAGTAGATCGCCTGATGAAGAAATTAGGCGACAAGAGATACGGACCGTTTGCCGTCCAACAGAAGATAGGCGCCAGTTCCTATAAACTGGAAATCCCATGTACATGGAAACATGTACACAATGTTTTCAACGAAGTTCTTCTTACTCCGTATAAAGAACCTAGTTTTCCTACACAACCCCGAAACACACGCCCGCCTCCTGTTGTTGTAGGAGGAGAAGAAGAATTTGAAGCGGAAGAAATACTTGATTCGAAGAAAGTAGGACAAGGAATCAAGTATAAAGTCCAATGGAAAGGGTACGGATCACACGAACAAACCTGGGAACCACGGTCAAATCTCACAAATGTAGACCAATTACTCAAGGAATTCCATGAAAAGAATCCGACGAAACCAAAACCCGCAATATTCCGTCGAATTGAAATTCCAATCTCCTTATTCCCTACAGAATTGTTTCGACCTCTTCCTCCAATCGACACAGAACCCAATCCCGCTTCACTACCCTCTGAAAATTTTCTTTTACGACAAGCACATCGTGGAACTCGTGCCCTAAGGAGAGGGTGATGTTACGAACAGACTCTTTTTCTATTTTTCTTAATACTCTAGACGCTCATTCACTCTTTAGGAATATTAGCGCTGTAGGCGCTTACATGAGCGTTTGTATTATTCTTTTATCTTTTCCTTTTCTTTTATTTATAAAGCGTGTTTCCACGCTGTCATCAATTGTCGACGCGACTCTCTCGTGTCTGTCAAAGTATTGACAGATCTAGGCCGTCTACATACATTCTTTTATATTACCTCATTGTTTCATCGTTGTATACGGACAGCCTTACTTATGGATACAAGCGACTCTTATTGTATAGCCTCGGGGCAGCGACTCATGATGACTCCCATGGATTCATCTTAGAATATGTATATAAGACAGTACATTCCGTCGAGTAGTCTTTATCTCTGTTCTCGTCTATTCTCCTCTGTAGCTAGACAAGAATCAAAGACCATTCAACTCTCATTCACTTCGTTTATCTTGACTCTGTGACGCCTGGCTTAGCAGTGAGCTACTGAGTCGCTGACACTTTCATGCAACCTTCTCCACCAAGTAATCAAAGGTACCTTCAAAGATCACCTTGTTGAATGGATTGTAGAATACATAATGGCATCAAACCCTCCTAATGAAGCTTTGGAGATTTTGAAGGATATTGACCGGCAGTTCATACACTACCACTCAGTCATACCTGCCTACTGATTCCAGCCTATGGCTCTAGTATCTCTGCCGTCCCTGCATACCCAGGATTGCGTTGTTTCCCAGATGGATGGAGCTTTGCTCAATAGACTGGTGACGATTCCAAGGCCCTGATGAAGGTATGTAATGGTAACATCTTGCTGGTGTCAAGGCTTAATGAGTTCATCCAGGTTTACATTGCAGCAATCACTGGCTATGTCCCTGAAGATATGCTCAAGGCTGTTGCCACATTTATGGACTTCTGTTACCTGGCACGATGGAAATCCCATACACCAGATGACCTCAACAACATGGAACTTGCTCTAGACTGTTTCCATTGTGTCCATCAAACTTTCATTATCACAGGAGTTTGTGAGAGTATCTCACTGCCTTGACAACACTCACTCCTCCACTACATCCCCTCTATCCGACTTTTTGGCTCTCCCAATGGAGTCTGCTCCTCAATCACAGAAAGCAAACATATCCACGCTGTCAGGAAACATGGCGACGCTCTCTTGACCAGATGTTGCCAAGCATTACACGTCTCGACAAACTCAAAATGATGCATTCAAGGCTCAAAACTCATCATATGATGGTTGGTTCAACATATTCCTACCAGGCTAGCATTATGGGTGGCGAGTTACCACAGGAGGAGGAGGAGATTGATGTTAATGAGCTGGGGGAAAATGATGATTTGGGACCAGCAGCAGGACCACAAACTATGAGCTCCATTCATCTTGCCTCAAAACCTGGTGCATCACCTTTCCATTCATTGAATATTGATAACTGATTAATATTTCCTTACAGTGGAGGGCTACCCGCGATATGCTGCCAGTCTTGGTGAGCACATCAAACAACCTCAGCTTCACAATGCTATCCGCTGCTACCTTTGGGGTGTTCAGCATGGGGATAGTGTACAACCTACAAACATTCAAGCTTGCCCTCCCTTTTGCTTCACCTATCTCTGTCTTCCACTCAGCCATTGCCCGTTTCTATGCTCCCAGTGATGTGTGTGGTGCTGGTGGCATGCATTTGGAGCGCATTCGGTCCCATCCCTTCCCCAGAGAAGAACACACTCATCATGATACAGTGTTTGTTGTCACTGGTGACAAGCCATCCATGCTTGGCCTCACAGTCGCCCGCGTGGTTCTATTCTTTTCCTTCAAATTCCACGATGTTGTGCACGAATGTGCATTGGTTCACTGGTTCCGCCGAGTCTCTGAACAATGTGATAATAGTACAGGCATGTGGAACATTGTGGATTGTCCAGCCTGAATTTGATCTTCGCAACCAGTGTACTCCCGAGGTTGTTCATGTTAATTCCATTACATGCAGCTGTCATCTACTGCCCATTTATGGTTCCAGAGCTCTACCTGAGGATTTTACCTACCACTATGCTCTGACGTCATTTCCCGCTTACTATGTCAATTCTTATATTGATAACCATACTCATGAATTTCTCGCTCTTAATGTAGAAGACAAATAATCAGTACTATTGGAATTACTATATCTTTACTTGTGACCTTGTGCGCTTGTCAGCTTGCACGCAACCAGAAAAGCCTGTGCAAGTCCTGAAAGCCCACAAGTTTTTCCCCCCATTTGCTGATGAACTAACTTGGTTCATGTTTTCCAAGGGCAGTCACAATAGAAATACTCATTGTTGGGTTTCATGAAGAAGGAAGCATAGAGGGGATTGAATATACGAAAATCTTTGTCATTCGCATATGTATTTGGTTCCATCCAGAATGGTAGAAACTTATTTGACACTCACTAATGTACAAGTGAAAGGCAAACAAAGCCCAACATTGTTAAATACCAGATTTAGTATTCAAAAGTAATTGAGAGATGAATGACATAGCTCGATAGCGCTCGACGTGTGAGGACCATCGGGCTCAACAAGGCTCGGCCTAGCACGGGTTGATTTTCCACTGAGATTTTGTATCGGGAAGTCACACAGATTGCCTCTAAGGTTTGTCCATGCTGTAGTAGCCTCTATGTGTCATTCAATGATGCTCAACTCCCTTGTTCTTGCCTTCGCAAACTGGTCTTTGTATGCGTTCCAAATGCTGGTTGCACACATTAGTCATGATACAAACTACAGCGGAGCGACGTACCGAGTGAGCTCCTCTATGTACATTTGTTGGACGCGCATAACCTCTTGTATAGCTGGCTTATCACATTGCTCGACGTGTATTGGTTTGCCGACTGCATGGCTGCGTCATAACGCATCTACGCTCAAAGGACGCTTTCACTCACTGACTGCAACGATTTGTCTCCTGTATGGCATTAAGCCAATGTTATCTGCGCAATGAGACTGTCAACGAACATATATTTGGAGCGAGCTGGGATTGAGACATACAATTTAATAAACCTCGACCATGAAATAAGGGGAGAGTAAAGCCAAAAACGGACTGAAATTTCTTCTGCAACGTATGAATCGTGGTGCCCGGTTGGTTAGGCATTTGTTCATAGATCTGACGATATGTTCATAGAATGCACTTGTCTTCAACGTAAGATCATGCCACTGACATCGTTCTCTCCAAATGAAAATACTGGGACAAGATCGGCTCTGCAATGATGCATCGAATACCTACAGCGTACCGATTATTACCAGACTCACCCATGTTGAATTGCAATTTTGATGAAACCCAACCTAGAACAACATTGAGCACAGGTGTATACAGAGGGCTAAGTAAAACCTTTTTCGCAGCGTCAAATCCGCAGTGCCAGGATGAGCACTCAAGCTTTCGGCAGCCCCTCCGACGACAATCGTAATGGCAGACCCAGGACCGGATTTGAGTATGTTTGAACAAGATTTCTTGCTAACGCTGCATACTCCCATGGCAAGGATTATATCGCGATAAAAAGGCATACGAAAATTGCTGGCAAGAGTCAAGAGATGTGGTTTGATTCCAGGAAATGCGGCTGAGAAGCCCGTAGCTATATACAAAGCTCGTCAAAACAGAAAGATGAGACATTATAAGATGTACCTTCGGTCGCAAACGTTGCTAATGCTCCCCTGTAATATGTCTGTGAACATTCAAAGGACAAAGCCAAGAGAGTAATTACATTCCGATAATACCTGGAGAACCATCAGAGTCTAGGTAAAGGTGAGCTTCGAAAACGCACCATGAGGATGATAACCGAAGACATATGGTCTATCCGGAGGAAGCTCTGCTTCCTAGGAAACTCTTAAATCCTCGCTCATGTCCCTGATTCCATTGCGACGAACCTTCAAGAATCTTCATGTCGAATAAGAAATGATGAACGTTCACTAAGATTTATGCTGGTACTCACGACGCTGGATAATAATCGGCAAAATATTTCCAAAACCCTAGTTCCCGAAACCACTGGCTTGTCTTTCCTCCATGTTCTGGACTTTGATCTATCCAGGTTATCCATATTTCATACGCTGCTAGAAAAGGCCAAAGCGCTGGTATTGAACTGTAAAGTCGTTAGGTCCTTCAAGTCAGTTATGAGATCCTGATGCATACCATAGGAAAAGAAATAACACAGTTGCAAGCGCTATCGCTACCGACCAAGCCGCTACAGCTAGCATCTGCATTCTGCGCTTCCTGGGTATCCGCGCAGGCGCGAATCTGAAAAAAAAAAGATACGTTCGTCATCCAGAACAACATTCTGTAAGTTGTACGGCTACGGACTCGATATTGGAGTGTATTGTGATAGGTTTTAATGGTGTTACGGATAATTTGGACAACCGGTCTTTTAATGACGAGCTTGAAAGCGAGCGAGAAGCAGTGGTGAACTTTTTGCCAACATCCATGTTGGTCGACAGTGCATGAAATGAGGAGGGAAAAGTACATAATTGGATCAATGAGGTCAGTGTCGCGTCGGGCACGTGATCCTACTCTCGGGTCCCTGGCCCGAATAACCGTCAACAATTTTTGTGCCTTCCAGATGAAAACCCCCTTATCAACGCTGACGTATAGATAAACATCATGCTTATCTGACAGTATTGTCTCAAAAATGAGGTTCAAATCCTTCGTACAGTACGTACATCTATCTCAATCCAAGTTGATATGCCATTTTCTATCACAGAAAACATCACAGAAATGGTGCGTATCCATATTATACTACTGTTTTGACAACACAAAAGTATGCACTCAAGCGTACAGATCGTCATCTCCTGCATCATCAGTGAAACCAGTGTTGGACGTTGTTGTTCCGGAGGAAGCAGCAGCAGCAGTTGTGCCACTACTTTCTGGGAACTTGAAATTGTTTCCAAAGCCACGAGATTGTTGAAGATTCTGGAATGATGGAGTCAATATTCGAACACGACCAGATGCTTTGATATATTTAACATTACCTGAGAGAACATCTCGTACCGCCGAATGTCTTGGTCAGATACTGAACGACGAGCATATCTCATTGCTTCTTCGAAATGAGCCCTAGATTATCGAACATGGATTGAAACACTAGTTATATGTCAAGAACATAAAGCATACCTGGTAATTTCCGGAACAGGGTCGTCCTCGCCCTCACCGTCTTCTTCCATCTTCGCGTCATCGCCCTCTTTCTCCTGCTTCTCCCGTGCTCGTCTGATGTCGGCGTCGATAGACTCACGGATGGCAAGTTTCGCGGCCCGCTGACAAATCTCTGTCAGATCAGCACCAGAGAATCCGTGTGTGCTTTTTGCTAAGAAGTTGAGATCTACATCTGGAGCGAGTGGGGACTTCTTCAACGTGGCTGTCAGGATAGATACACGAGAGGGTTCATCTGGGAGAGGGATGTAAATCAGCTGGTCCAGACGACCAGGTCGGAGGAGAGCAGAGTCGATTTGGTCTGGCCTGTTAGTGGCGCCAATGATGAAGACATTCTTTTTTGCGTTCATGCCATCCATTTCAGTTAGGATTTGGTTGAGAACACGGTCACCAGCACCTCCAGCATCACCGGAGGAACCGCCACGAGCCTTGGCGATAGAGTCGAGCTCATCGAAGAACATCACGCAAGGTGCCGCAGCACGGGCCTTGTCGAAAACGTCACGGACGTTGGCCTCGGACTCACCGAACCACATCGTGAGTAATTCAGGACCCTGTAGACAACGATTAGTGAATGTCAGTGAGCAAGGAGATCATCAGGTTTACCTTGATACTGATGAAGTTAGCGTTACATTCGTGTGCGATGGCCTTTGCCAAGAGCGTCTTACCAGTACCAGGAGGGCCATAGAATAAGACACCCTTTGATGGTGACATACCGTACTTGAGGAACTTCTCGGGGTGATCAACAGGGTATTGTACGGTCTCCTGGAGCTCCTGCTTGACCTTTTCAAGACCTCCAATGTCGTCCCATGTGGTTGTCGGAACCTCCACAACAGTCTCACGCAATGCGGACGGATTGGAAGTTCCCAACGCAAATCGGAAATTCTCCATGGTAACGCCAAGCGAGTCAAGCACCTCAGCATCAATGGTGTCTTCGTCAAGGTCAATGAGGTCCATCTTCTCACGAATTTGCTGCATGGCAGCCTCCGAACAGAGCGAAGCAACATCGGAACCGACATAACCATGGGTGTCAGCAGCGATCTTGAAAGATTGAAGTGAGCAAGACTTGAACGATGAGATAACTAAACAACGAACCTGCTCAAGATCAACATCGTCAGCCAGCTTCATGTTCTTCGTGTGGATACGAAGAATCTCAAGACGGCCGGTGGGATCAGGGATACCAATGTCGACCTCGCGATCGAATCGGCCAAATCGACGAAGAGCGGGATCAATAGAATTTGGTCGATTGGTAGCGGCCATAACAACAACATTTGAACGCGCTTTAAGACCGTCCATGAGTGTGAGTAGTTGTGAGACCACACGTCGTTCAACTTCTCCATTGGTCTAGGATATATACTTGTAGTGAACTCATCAACATGGAATACGGGAAAACTCACCTTTTCACGTTTAGGAGCAATAGAATCGATTTCATCAATGAAGATGATAGCAGGTGAGTTCTTTTCTGCCTCTTCGAAAGCTTTCCTCAAATTACTTTCACTCTCTCCAGCCATTTTACTCATGATTTCGGGCCCGTTGATCAGGAAGAAGAATGCACCTGTTTCGTTCGCCACAGCCCGTGCCATTAGGGTTTTACCCGTTCCGGGAGGTCCGAACATTAGGATACCACGAGGAGGCTTGATACCAATGGATTTAAACAATTGAGGATGACGGAGAGGAAGTTCGACAAGTTCTCGGATTTGGGCCATTTGTTTACGGCATCCACCGATGTCGTCGTAGCCAACATCGTTGAGGTTTGACTCTTCGTCTTCACGTTTCACTGGGTCGCCCTCTGGAATAAAATGAGATGTTTGAATGTGAGAAATCCTGTGAAGACGTACCCGTATGGATAACGGTATCTTGTGCGACTATACAATATTCGGCAGGGTCCGTCTCCATGACCTTGAACTCTACCGTACGCATACCTCCACGAACAAGAAAGGTGTCGCCTTTGCGGACCGGACGGTAAGCTATTGATGATAATGGATAAGTGACTGGCAAGGGTAGTAAGGACGCGTAACCTTGCCTTCGAGGAAGTAAGGTTTTAGGTAAACATCGAATATGTTGCCGCTCAATCCCTCGATCGAGTCGTCGAAGGGCAAAATATGGACCCGCTTGCCATATTTAATATCATTGGCAGCGTGAACATTGACAAGATCACCAAGCTTCACTCGTAGGTTGTTGCGGGCGACTTTGTTCATCTGAATTCTGCCCTCCTCCACGTCGTCAGAACTCAGACAGATCAGGATTGTATCTCTCCTCTTCTTGCCCCTGTCATCACAGATTAAAACAATTTCCATGAACGTGTGGCAAAAAAATATACCGAACGATAATGGTGTCACCACGGAACAACGATAGGATCTCCATCGTTGCAGGATTTATCGTAGCGACTAGATAGGCAGCGGTTAATTGTGCTCATCAGTATTGAAGAAACATACCCGAATTATCATCAGTGGTCGCCTCGTCAACGATGAGACGATTTGGCCTGTAAACTGCTAATAAGTATGCGGCTTTACGGATAACATTGATTCGTACGATTTCTTGGGCCTCAGGATGGCAGTAGATACATCGTTAGGACCTGGTTGGGGTGCTGCACCACTGGGATCCGCCATTGTGAGAATGTAGTACGGAAATGAGAAAGATTATGAGTAGATGCGGTCAAAGTATGAAAGTCTTTAAGAAAGCGACGCGCGTCGCAGAAGGAGCTGACTTAATCAGGCCAGCCACGTGTTTGACTCATCGGTGCACCTTCTTGAACTTTCCACCAAACTGACCCTGACCGAGGTAATGGATTGCGTAGACTAAACGGAACTACTATGAAGGTGTGTTACATTTCTTCATCCATATCAAGTTCCAGCTCTGGGAAATCTCCAGGTTTAACCTTTTCGGGTTTGACGAAAACTCCGTAGTTTGGTCGACAGGTAAAGTATCTATCACCTTTCACGCTATGAGCACAATCAGTAGTTGACCTAGTCTTTCGCTATTTTGTGACACATACGACCCGTCGTTCTTGCCAAAGGGCTCGTCGTACTCTATGCCAACCCATACGCCGGAAGCGAATTTTGTTTCGCCTACAAACCGTATTGTACCTCTTTTCGACAAGCCTGGCTCAGAAGATTCCACCTCGCATCGTGAGTTTACAGATATACCGACTGAAGGAGGTGCTTCCTTTGTTATTTCTGTCTTTGGCGCAAATCGGCCAACTTGATGTTGTTGCTTGTACGCAAGGACACTGTCTAAACAAATTCAAACTGCTCCTTAAACACGAGAAAGACCATGATAACAGGACTCATCGACCTTTCCGTTGAGCATAAGCTTCGTCACTCAACTCAAATTTGTCCACTTGGGAGACATCAGTCAACTGTCCAGTGAAGCTTGCTGATGGGTTCAGATCATCTACCTGGTTTTTTTTTGAGCATTGATCAAGACTTGCCATAAACAGCGTACTTTCAGCACTTGCCAATCTCTCAGTGAGTAAAAGCCAAGAGCCTTACTGTTGTCGGAAAGTTGTGTCACAACTGTTGGATCATCCTCCGAATTGAGCACAGATATCAGCTGAGTAGACGCAGGGATTCCCGTAAATAGCTCAAGCTTAGACTGTGCACTGATCTGTTAGACTTGCAAAACTGATGCCCCGTAAACGCACCTTCAACTGTTCAACTGTAATATGGAGATCGAATCGACGCTCAGATTTTGTGTCTGGAGAGACAACAAATACGTGTAAGGTCGACATAGACTGAAAAGAGCTGAAGAGTCTGAGAAAGAAAAGGTCGTCGATGATCGATGATGAACGCGAGCACGTGAATGATGTTTACTGTTAAATTGAAATTGATCTTCGCGACGTTGTAAGCACTAGGGGGCCAGCGGTCAAAGAGAAAGAATATAGTTTGCGTAATCTATCATGAAAAGGCAATGATTGTATATGTACTACTCGCGTCGTTATACATGATTTCTCTCTACCCGGGAAGAACAAAGATCACTACGAGATTCAAGAGCTTGCCGCAGGAATACACAAAACCTGAGGCGGATCAGTAGTTGAAGAGGTCTCTTGTATATGATGCGTTTAACACTCACCTCGCCGGGTTGAAGATTGTCACACAAGGGGTCGATGTCGCTGTTGGCAGCCTCTAATTGAGCGGCGGTAATGTTGAACATGTTCGCAATGGAAATGCAAACATCTCCTGACTTGACCGTGTACTCCGCCTGGCAGGAGGCCGGGGCAGTAGGAATGCATAGCTGCTGACCAACGAAGAGGTTATCGCAGTTAGAATCCACAGCCTGAGAGTGCAAAATTGAGTTAATGTTTCCAGTGAAAAGCCTCTGAGTATGAAGGAGTATTACTGGGTTAGCGGCCAACAAGGCTGCGTCGGAAACGTTGAATTTAGCTGCTATGGCCACGCAGTTGTCCCCGAAAACGACGGTGTATGTCGCCTGGCAAGAAGTCTGGGCGTAGACGTTGGCACCTAGGAACTACTGAGCACCAGCGATTTGAGGTGCATGCAAGAAATGTTTTACCCATGATAGCCCCGAGGGCAGTGACCAACGCAAACAGAGAGATGCGAGCAAACATTTTTCAATGCAGAGTTACAACCAGTGAAAGGACTGAGTGGGAGAAGAGGAGAAGGAAGAGCTTCGATAACCTGAAGAGAAAAGGTAAAGGGCAAGGGCTTTTATATCCATGTTTTTCATGTCTTCCCAAAAAGGGTGAAATAGTAGGAAGATTTCCTTGGGTTCAATTACGTTCGGTACCATGACTCAATCCCTCTGTCCATAGAAATTCAAGTCTGGGAGGAGGATTAATACAGTATATTCAGTCTTGGTAGTGAGTCACTTACGCATTAAGAACAAACAGTCAACATCAATGATATTGCAATCACAATCATTCGAAAATGACGGAGCAAGTCAGCTACTTATAAACGCTCGCAAGTAGAATTGCCGGAGAAGAAACTGACTTGAAAGATTCGTGACTGCATCAATCACGAAAGCATCATCAGGTCAAGATTGATTAATATCGCATCCAACACACGAACATCACGGGCTAGCTATAAGATTGCAGGTACGAATGCAAAATCGTGCATTGAGATAATATGAGAAAACGGAGAAATTTGACCGCATAGCAAGATGTAGCCTCCCCACAGACCCGTCCCCTGTAGATGAGTCAGAGTTACTATGCGTATTATGAGTCACTTACAGAAACTTGAAGCCCGGCAGTCGTGAGCTAGGGCGTTGTAAAATGTGAGCATCGAAGGGTGTCCTCGTAAATGAGCGCCTACTTTGGGCGCTCATTCACATCTCTTGATGACCGCCATGACCAACCTTCTCAATAGTATCAAATCTCACATTTTAAAGAAAAATGATGAACAGGACATTCGCGATGCACAACCTCCTGAATGGGCACCTGCTCCAGAAATTTCTGTGCGCCACCTTTACTGTTATTAATAACATCCTCGAATTTGATTACAAACTATACTATACAGCACACCTACGGACAGTATAATGAAGCTTCAGATCAAGAGTATCGAGACGGAATATCTTACTGCCTGGAACACCCTCTGTACCCAACCTCTTTGATTCCATCTCGCTTCATCGATCAAATAAAATCTGAAGGCGCCAAGGCATGGGGCTTGGACTTGCCCCAGGATCAGCATAGATTTTCAGGGAGAGTGGATAACATACCACCAGAGAGTAAAGGACAGAATTTAGTCCATATTACAACAGATAAACATTGTAAAGACTACTGCCTGTTAAGTAATCTCCCCATTACCGCGGGCCTGTATGATTCGTCTGGACGGGAAGGTGTATATTATGAAGTAATAATTGATGAGATGAACCCTCCGCAATCCTTTCTTGTCATCGGTGCGTGACTAAGCCGTGCTCTTTGTTGAAGAAACTGACCTAGGTCATTCCGCTCAGGGACTTCCTGTCGTCCATACCCCAGTTTCCGTCTTCCAGGTTGGAATCGCGAATCAACAGGATGGCACCTCGATGACTTACGCAAGTTCTTCGAGGACTCTGACGGCGGCCGCAATTATACAGATAATGGTCACCAACTACCTCTTCCCTGGAACCCCGAAAATCGTAGCGAACAATACATTCCTCTTGGTTCCACTGTCGGTTGTGGGTACATATTCAAGTCTGGCTCGATTTTCTTCACATATAATGGCTTGCGTCTTCCGAATGCTTTCAACGGCGCTCATCTTCCTCGACATGAACGAGATGTCTTCGCTGCTATTGGAGTTTCCGGGAAGACAAAATTCGATGTGAATTTCGGAGGAGAGCCTTTTCGATGGGTGCCTGGGAATACTTGGCAATGGAGAGTTGAAGGACTTGTTGGGAGATTGAACTCCATCGGCGATGAATGCAGTGAACGACTTGAGCTTCCTGCCTACTCCCCCTGACACAATGTTCCAACACATACCCTGTGTGACTTGTGTATTCTCTTACTGCTGTTCAAGCACTCAAGATCTACTGTAAAGTCTCCATTATTATGAGTGGGGGTGGGGAGTTATATGTATGCTTCATCTACAATCGGAGTCACAAGAACACGCTCGAGAAGTACCTCCGTAAACCCAATTCTCCACTCGTAATCAGAGCACCGATATAACCATCTGGGCGAACCACAAACACCGTTGGTCTGTCTTCAGTAACAGCATAGTTCATATGAGCATATCCCTCCGTGTCAACCACAGTCATATCGGTCAAAGGGGATGGAAGTTTTGTAGAACTACGGGGAAGGACAAGGATACTCTTCAAGAAATTTGAAGGATATTCACGGAGAGTCTTTGAAACTTCCGCGACAAAATTCTCACCTGCCGATCCAGGGAAAATCAGGATAGTGTGCTTTACTGTTGTGAACACGTCGAAGAGACACGTAGCGACGGTCTCATTAGCATCCAAATAAGTAAGAGAAGGAGCATCCGGAGCTCGATCTCCAGCTCTTACAGTACCATCATCTCCTGAGCGGTACGGGTCAATGGGTTCGTTCTTGTCAGTGTATTTCTCATCCAAAATGAGCGAACCGCCACGGTAGTTGATCCCAAACTGACGGAGCTCATGACCTCGATAAAAGTCCTGTCTCTGACCGACTTTGGCTCCAAACTCCTTTCGGAAGAGTTCGGTAGTCATATTGAGCATCGAGGCAATAACAGGCGTTCGTTCACCTGAATAGGTGTCAAGAATCGATTGAGGTGCGAGTCCTTTGTGGACCAGCGCTAGCTTCCATGCGAGATTGAACTAATCATTTTCAGGGTCAGCAAAGTGAAGGGAAGAACTGTCACCAAAGCACCTACGGAGTCTTGTACGCCTGAGTTCATGCCCTGAGTTTATTGTCAGTCACTTTTTCATCGAATGATCAAGTATGGCTACCTGTCCTCCGGTGGGACTGTGGACATGGACTGTGGACATGAGCTGCGTCTGATTCACCGACTGAGATTGAGTATCGTTTTTGGTCATCGCATACGTCTGGGATTACCCACCTCCTGCAACGAAAACTCTACCCTTCCCAAAATTGTCGACCATCCGAATATTCGGTCTAATTTCAGATATTAGCTTGAGCCTCGAGCAAAAGGTTCTATTACATACCGCCACAAGCCCATCCATACCAGCTTTCCAAATGCAATGTCCTTCCTTCCAGTAATCTCGTGGAAGGCCTTAACCAACTCTTCACGGTTGCTTGATATCTTGAGAGTGTCAAGTTTTTCTCCACCCATGAAAAATTGAAATAGGTTTTCGCCTGGTACCATGCATGGCCGCATGGAAACACTGTATATGTAAAACACGGTCAACCCAGCAAAGCCTTGCAGTGAGTATAATAGAGGTATACATCAATGACGTTGCATTATCCGGCTGTGTCCATATTGACCACCCATCAATCTAGTGAGAAAATCAGCCGACGTTCAATACAAATGAAATCAAGAGAATGAGAAACCAACGAACAGGGTCTTGTTTGAGCGTATCTCCCACTACGTGGATATCACCTGTGACTGCCTCCATCTGCGGGCTTTCCCCAAGGAATGATAATCCTAATTGCTTGCGAACAATGCTCCGAGCTCCATCAGCTCCGATGAGCCAATTCACAGTCACAGTGATCTCTACGGGCTTCGAGCCAACAGTCTTCACAGCATGAACGACGACATGATCAGAGTGCTGCTCGAAGGATCGCAGCTCTGTGTCGAGTTCTACTTGAACGCCATAGTTTGCAAGAATATGTTCTCGAAGGAGTTGTTCGTGGGTATTTTGTCCTAGCAAGCGTGCGTTCATCTAAGTATTGCGTCCAGATCAAATACAAATCGAAGGATGTCGAGATGAAAAGGTCTACCATAGGACGGTCCGGTGTATCGTCCATAGGTTGCACGAGAGTACTAATACGTGGAGGTTTACCATCGTCGGGGGCAGCAAAATATCTCATGTTTCCGGGGAGCAGGTGAACTTCTTGCGACAATACTTGGCAGTATACCCAGAAACTTGTAGAGTTCCAAAGTTCGCGGCTAGATTTGGGATGAACTGAAAACGCGAATCAACGCAGAAGTAGAAGTAGTATGCACTTGAATCCCGGCGCCTCGTTCTCCAGGGTGGAATTGCGATTGTTTCTCTATAATTCGGATTGAAAGACCATTACGTAGAAGTAAAAGAGCCAAAGAGAGGCCTGATATGAAATGTTAGAACCATCGAAACGGCACTAGTATTGAATAACACTAGTAGTCACGCACCAGATGGACCTGCTCCGGCCTGTATAGGGACTCAGCACAGAATTAGAGGGTGAGAGTAGTCCGACTCACGATTAAGACGTCTGTGGACATGGTATGAGTAGAGAGGCTGAGAACTTGGCACCCCTCCAAGTCTCTGCCGCTCATTTTATTTCGGTTCTCGGTAGAATGTGTAAAGCTCGGATTGTCAAAGACTGCGGTGGTAGTAGTATAATACTACCCCAGTCATCCATCCGGCCGTGATTCTATGTAAAGTTGAAGATACCATATGACAGCCAGGCGAGTTCGAAGATAAGTTCTCGAGAATCACTTCAAACAGGTATTTGAATATCCTTGGAATGCCTTCAGATTTGGAGGTAGCATAGGGTGTATATAAGCTGTGTGAGCACTCATAGTAGGAATATCCTTGTGTTGCGATAGTTCTAACAAAGCCGCGGCCGGAGTCGAGCACTGCCCTTGAATCAGTAGTGCTTGAAAAGATCGACTGACAGCAGGACTTATTCACCCGTGTGAGAGTTCGTATAGAATGGGTCCCGATTCTGGCGAAATGCCGTGTTCGTACAAAAGACGGGGGGATAGAGGTCAGATCACAGGGTTTAGTCAATTGAGACCGAAGGATGAGTACGGGCACATGAGTTACTTAATGTTCCGGAGGGACGGTCCGACGATTAGGCTAGGGAAGGCGGGTTAGTAATACATATGCATCAATATTGATTGTAGATGTTCTAGTTATTCACTGTATTGACCAAGGCTGATTTAAGGTATCGAGGAAAGGTGGGACAAAATTTGGTCGTAGTTCGTACAAAATGACCCCCAAAACCTCATGTACGGCATCTGCCAGGTGAATAATCACAGGTCTTCTCACAGCTCACTGAGCCAGCCAATGAGCAGTGCCAGCTAATGAGTGTCGGCGGACTCCGACTTTGACTTGTAAGCTTTTTTTTGGGAGGTTGTCACAAAAGCTTGTGCTCTTCTTTCTCAAACTTGGATATTGCCCTGAGGACCTATGGAGAAATATTTAGAGACACTATAGAGACTGTATCTCCTGGCATGTACTCTTTTCGTACCTCGGGAGCTGTTTAAATAATCATACCAGCTATTTTGTGAGGAATATGAATATCTCAAAACCTTGACTTAAATCAGCGTGCGGAACAAGGAAGCACCGAATCTTCATCTATACAAGAGGTATGTCACACTTATGTTTCAAACCCCAAAGTATATGGCAGAAATGGTACTTTGAGAAAACATTTCCACTTTTCAAAGCCCGACCATATTCTAGAATCACAAGAAAATACTGGAAAAATAGCTGCGTACACCCTGCCTTCCACTTGTAACCAGGGCCCCAATATAGCCATCCGGACGAACGATAAATACCGTTGGTGTGTCTGCAGCAACCATATAGTTCACATAACCATATCCCTCCGTGTCGATCAAAGTCAAAGCAGACTGAGCAAAGGAAGAAGTACTAGTCGAGGAAGAGGAGGAACGTGGAAGGACAAGAATACTCTTCAAGAGATTTGAAGGATATTCCCTGAGTGCCTCTACAACTTCCGTGACAAAACCCTCGCCTGCTGTCCCAGGGAAAATCAGCACAGTATGCCGTACTGTTGTGAAAACGTCGAAGAGACTGATAGTGTTGGCGCTCTCATTGGGGCTCAAGTGAGTTAGGGAGGGGGCATCTGGTGCTCGATCGCCGGCCCTGACAGTACCGTCATCTCCAGATCGGTACGGGTCAACAAGTTCGTCCTTGTCAGTATATTTCTCATCCAATACGAGTAGACTGCCACGGTAGTTGATTCCGAGCTGAAGGAGCTCGGGGCCTCGGACGAAGTCTTTTCTTTGACCAGGTTTGGGGGCTAATTCCTTTCGGAACAGCTCGGTGGTCATGTTAAGCATCGAAGCGATCACAGGTGTACGTTCGTCGGAATAGGATTTGAGGAGGGACTCAGGTGCGCTCCCTTTTTCAACCAAGGCAAGCTTCCATGCAAGATTGAACTATGTTAGTAGAGGAGTAGTCAAAAGGAAATCAATGGAATGTGAGGAACCAAACTTGGGATAATTGACTCACAGAATCTTGAACGCCCGAGTTCATTCCCTAAGGTAAATGTCATTTTAAACACAAGTCAAAAGGAAAAGCACATACTTGTCCTCCAGTGGGGCTATGAACATGAGCCGCGTCTATGAAAAAGATGGGTTGAGAGTTTTATTCGTTAAGTAGCACACGACTTTGACTAACCCCCTACCACAAACACTCTTCCATTCCCAAAGCTGTCTACCATCCGAATATTCGGTCTGACTCCAAAGGTTAACATCAAATTCACGCCGCATATACCATGTAACTCACTTCCACAAGCCCATCCATACCAACTCTCCAAACTCAATATCCCTCCTCCCGGTAATCTCATAGAACGCTTTGATCATCTCTTCGCGGCTGGAGGATATCTTGACCAGGTCCAGATCTTTGTTTCCAAGAATGATAAACTGAAACAAGTTTTTTCCTGGAACAAGACATGGCCGCATAAAACCACTAAGAATGTGTCACAATGTATTCGGTCAGTTGGACCATGCAATGAAAACGAGAGCTTACGCAGGAGTATCGTCAGGTCGGATCCACACTAAAAGACCATCGCCCTGTTAATAATGAGCGGAGGATGAGCAATAGATAAAGATAAATAAATATATACGATACGAACTTGATCTTGGTTGAGTGTTTCTCCTATTACGTGGATATCTCCTGTGACTGCTTCCGTATCTGGAGTTTCCCCAAGAAATGATAGCCCCAATTGCTTGCGAACAACGCTTCGAGCTCCATCAGCCCCGACAAGCCAATTCACACTAACAGTCTCCTCTACGGGGTTTGAGTCGACAATCTTCACGAGACGAGCGACGACATGATCAGGGTGCTGCTCGAAGGATTGCAGTTCTGTACCAAGTTCTACTCGAACACCATACTCTGCAAGAATGAGTTCTCGCAGGAGTTGCTCGTGCCGGTTTTGTCCCAGAAAATGCGTTTCAGTCTGGAGCCGAGTCATATGGAGATAAGAGAGGGTTATGAGCAAATAAAGAAGGACTTACCAAAGGTCGAGCAGGTGTATTTTTTGAATCTAGCGGCGCACGAACGATGCGTGGAGGTTTACCATTGTCAGGGGCACTCAAATATTGAATATTCCTCAGTGTGATTCCGGAAACGCTTCGTTCGAGGATATCCGGCAGAATGCCCAGGAACTTGTAGAGTTCCAAAGTTCTGGACTGATACAAGATCACGTTACAATGCGTGGACGACATGAGATGGAGGTATTGCGTACCTGAAGCCCAGCTCCTCGCTCACCAGGATGGAAGTGAAGCTGTTTCTCTACGATCCGAACGGAAAGGCCGTTTCGTAAAAGCGAAAGAGCTAACGCTAGACCTGAGATATGTCAGTGCCGTCAAGGCTAATGCGCGATGGAAAAAAATCTATGTACCAGATGTACCAGCCCCAGCCTGTACTGTAAGTGAGTACGCAGAGAGAAGTAAAATTACCGGTTCAACGCACGATTAACACAGTTGCAGACATGAATACTAGTAGATATGAATAAGCTCTGCGTTACCGGTCAGTGTTGAGAGATGAAAAGTCGAGTTCGCTTTAAATACTGGCCGTCTATCGTATAATGCAAGCATCGTCAAGCCGTAGAACGCGTAAAGGTGTAAGGTGATACACGTAAACGGTAAATCACGGTAAAACTGTCAACCATACAAGTAAACATACAGCCAGCCTGATCATGATTAGAAGCTCGCCTTGAGGATTTCACGGTTGCTTGCACTGGTAAATAACATATATTATGAAGCTGTTTACTCATCCCAAATCTTATCTACGTTGTTTGTACAAGCTTACAGTCGATATGCCAGACGGAATTCCTGCCGCTGCTCTGCAGACTCGGATCAAACCCTCCGCTCCGGTATTTGTTGTGTGCATGGAGTATGACCTCTAACTGTGATTCCCCTTTGCTTTTGGTGGCACTGCTGCAGTCTGGATTGGCCCCAAAAAGACAAGGTGTGCAGGTCTAGAAAGTATGCAGCTTGAGGATTTTCCATGGCCATCGCTTGAGTATTCTATCTTTGAAACGGAATCAATACGCGTTCTCGCCACTTTAAATAGGCTCGCCTCGTCTCCCATCTAATAATTTACGAAACACACATAGTATTTGGAGGGTTTGTGGACAAGAAGTGCAATTAAGACTAATCACTTGCATATTTTCCCAGAGAGATGACAAAGCAATCGTACCTCTTCCGCTTTATTCGGGTGTAATTGAATTTGAATTTGACCTGAATTTGACTCTTCACTAAGCACTAAATTTTTCTGAGAGCGTAGGAGCTTTTCTGCGAGGAAGCTCACCATCAACTTGAGCTAAATGACAAACAGAGGATTTCGATTTCACAGTGTGTTTTGTCCAAATGATGTCTCGTTCACTGGCCTAGTACGTGCTACGGCTGATTCAAGAGTTGTCATCCGCTGAACTTCCTGTACATATTATTAGGCTTCTTGGGTCCAGCCATAGTGAAAGAGAAACTAGAAGCCGTAATTGCCGGCGGTATTGTAGAACGTATGTGTGGAAGCTACGGACTCCGGAGCTCCATGCCCCCCGATCCCTCGAATTCCAGGCTCCTTTCATCTCCTTTCCATGTACACACTGATCAAAAGAAAATAATATTTGAAATCAGAAAAAAAAAACATTCAGCGTCTCGCACCTTCCCGATGTTGGGCACTCTAGGTGCCTAGGACTTACATTGGTCGGGATTGATTGATTGATATTTTATGTTCTCATCACTGCTTTCTGCAATCATTGTTTCATATCGTGCAAGGTCAACTGAGGTATGATAAAAAAGACTTTTCATCATCATCTGTTTCCTCCACTCAATCAGAGACCCTGTAACGTTGTAACGCCGAAAATCATTTTCGGATGTTTGCACTGCAATTACAAACTTTGTATCGAAAAGATCTTTCAACAACCTTGATCCATGACTTAAGCAAGTAGCCATGGTGGGTAAAGTACTGACAGCCAAGTGAATTATTCAAAGAAGGAAAGTCATAAAGATGAAACGGTGCGGCGCCCGCAAGAAAACTTTTCATTTATTATCTTTCATCTGCAGATTATCTCCAAAACTTCTTCCCTTCCTTCCTCGTCTCTCCTCATTCTCAATATTTGCTATGACTCTTAGAGAGAGACGACCTTGGTCTCCTGAAGAAGATGATCTTCTTCGTGCCGCTGTTCTGAAGGGTACGCGTTCCTCGTACTGCTCTCTTTTCGTTTGGAAGGTATCGTCTCAACATAAGCTTTGCCGCGTACAGAGGAGCCAGGGAACTTGAATCCCTCAAAATGGTTTGCAATTTCTACGCATGTGCCAGGCCGAACGAATAAGGACTGCAGGAAAAGGTGGTTCGCTCGAATGGCCGCAGACATCGTTCGAGGTGTCTGGTCTGCGGACGAGGACGCGAAGCTATTAAGTGCCGTAGAGAAGTACGGGACAAAGTGAGTTTGTTCGCCTCGTTGGATATCTCAGCCGCTCTGACCGAGGGACTTGACAATTCTCAGATGGTCCTTGGTCGCCACTATGGTTCATACTAGGAACAGTGACCGTGAGTGGTCTAAACAACACAGAGATTCAATTCTAATGCATACATACTACAGAATGTGCGAAGCGGTGGACGGATACATTGGATCCTACCATAGATCGTTCAGGGTGGACACCGGAGCAAGTGAGCATCGGTATCTGATCATACTGTACGTGTTTTTGAACGACGATGAAAACAGGACCATACGTTACTTGATGCCGTGAACGAACACGGAACGTGTTGGAAAAAAATAGTGAAGACGTACTTTCCTGGAAAGACTGGTCTTTCGGCTAAAAATCGGTTCGTGCTTGCCATATTCTGATTTGCTCCGAATCAGTCGCTGTTTACTTACTATCATATCCCCAGTTACACCAGTCTCACTCGAATACAAAATTCATCTCGCCCTATTCGTCGCTCTCAGTCTACCGACGACGACACAAGCTGTACGTAGTGATCTCTATTCAATATTTGACCAAGAGTCGCTTATGATTGTTCGCGTAGCCACCTCTTCTGACCGGCACACCCCGTTTTACACTCCTCCAACGAAGCACGCCCGTGCTCACTCAAAACCGTCCTGGTCACATTCGCCATATCCCCGTAGGGCATCTTCCTCCACAGGAAGTTCATCCACCGAAGAGCACTACAACGACGTTAACCAGCATTTCCCATATAATGGGTATCAGCCCGCTGATCCCTTTTATCCTGCCGACTCGAGCGATTATTGGAGTACTGCCATGCAATTAGCCCAAATTCAACCGCAGGGACTGACACAATATCCAGCGAGTTCTCAATCTCGTCTAGACGAGGTCGACGCGTCATACTATCTATATGACAACACCTATTCTTCAATGACAGTGTCGCCTGCTTGTCACCAAAGACAAATTGCTCCCTTTTGCGACCCGACCTCGTACGTACCATCAAACACTTTCACAACTTCAACATTTGGCTCCCAGCCATTCCCATATGATCACCGCCCTCTTCGAGAAGATATTTCCGCCGCTGGACATTTCCCCACTAGGCTGGAACACCCTTTCGAAGGCGATCATGGTGCAGATTGGGAATATGCTTAGATTGAATTTGGACTGCCTCAATGGCTTTATGTGATTATGGTCCCTCTATTTATCACAGTATCTTTATTCGTCAACTATAGATTCAGACTAGTGTCGGCTTCTATAGTTACACACCAAATTATGTATATATGTTACATGTAGATGATTGTCATTATTGGACATTCCGAGAGAAGAATAGGATCAAGCCCTAGAAATTTTGAGAGAAACCCGTTGACGGTTCGGTCATTGGCCCAGGAAAATCTCAAGGCATCATGGAGCCGAAAATATCTTTACAATATTGTATATCATTCGTGCGGTGATTGGTACATGAAAAACGACAACAATGATAGCGTTCAAAACAAATCCTCAACTTACACCACCCGACGATCAAACACACAACATATCTCAATTCTGCCTAATTTTCATCATCATCATCGTCGCCCAAAATATGCTGTTGTTCCCGGGGAGGATCCCGTGGTCTCGAAGGCACTCGAGCGTACCATTTATTTGCAGCACTGGCAGACAAAGGTGTCCGCAATTCGATTCCTCCGGCTGTAGTATCATCATAGCCGGAAACATGAGATTGTGAGGATGATGCCGAAGAGGCGTTACGTCCGGATGTCGCGGACAGACTGATCAAAGAAACGATGGCCAGGTATAGGACGAAAGATATACTATAATGATTTCGAACGGCAAGGTCAGTACATAGACGCTTGTTGCGAAAGTAGGCAGAGGAACACAACCTACCTGAACATTATTAAGATATAGGTGACATGATCCATCTCGTTCTCATGCACGAATTCAAGTTCTTCATCCGTGGCTGACATGAATAAGATACTACAAATAAAAATGGTGATCAGCACACTGCAAGATAAAGCTAAAACAATTCAGGAGATGTTTACCCAGCTGCTACAAGAAGCTAGAACGCGAAAACCCAATTATTGACAATTAAATATTTCTCAGCTGAAGAAAAATGACTAACGAAAGGAGGCAAATGACGGAACACTCTTCCTGCTATCCTTTTTTCCTCTTGGACCTCTCTGGTATCATTGTTTGTTGTCGATGCATATAGCTCCCTTGGACTCAGTGGAGCATCCGCCAGTGTGTGATCGCTATTGCTATCATCTGATACGACGGCAGCAGCCGTGAAGGCGTGATTAACAAAAGTTGGAACGAAGAAACATATCTCAATGATACGAGTGACTCCCGCCAAGCCCAGCGTGTACCCGAAGAGTGCGTGAACGCGAGTTGAGATCATTAATGCCTGAGCGTGTTCTGACATGGCCCAGCCTGTGAGAATAATTCTACATACGAAGGCGGTTAGTACGTTAGTACAAGCAACATTATATCAAGCTGAAATCAAGTGAAGCGTACATTATCGCGGGAATCACCGTTCGCTGGGGATGACGAGATCAATGAGCGACAGGAGATGATCGTTGGAAGGCAGACAGACCTGGTTGTTCCTGGCTAGAAATATACCCAGAGCTCCTCCTGCCCACCCTGAAACCATTCCGAAGATTTATCCACCTACATTGTAACATTGATGGAAAAGAACGTACAAAGAACGCCGAGGATACTAAGAAATGTGTTTCAACCGATGAGAAAGGGTAGAGAACATATCAATATCACTTACGTGTGTTGCATGTCTTTGACTGACCAATTGGACCCGCGATGCTCCGTGAAGGTGTTGACTACGGAAGAAACGATGAGTTTGAATTGGATAGCAAGATGGGTATGACATACCGATACCCTGTTAAAAGACATTGCACAATAAAGTTAATATCTGAGCATGAATCGAATTGTATTTTATTCACCCAGAGCATTATAACCCTGTGACGGGACGTGATAAGTAACAGGAAGGTACATTGGCAATTTCGTACATACCAAGAGTCCCACCACTCAGGGCTCCTTCCACTTCTACGGACCCATAATTCTCCAGAAAGGAATAGTATGGCCATGATTGTGCCGTACGCAATAAATCCACTACCCATGATATAATGTGCGAGACATTGACCAAGATGTCCTCCACGGCAGTATCCACGGAATGTGATGGCTCCGAGCAGCATTTGCGTCCACCCGAGTACGGGATATGATTTCCCGACTACACCGTGTAGACGTACAGCCCAAGGACGGAAGGTCTGCTCATGGATGTGTAGTTTGAGATAAATGCCGAGAATCAGTTGTGCGAGGATGGGAAAGATAAGAATATCTGCCATTGTACCATGGACACTGGCAAGAAATGCGCGGCCTTTATGAGAGTGTCCAAGGATGTAGCCACCTAAAGTCAACGCAATCCCGGTGCTCTGTACAGATAATGAATGATACTACCCAATTTTCGGAGAAACCGGAAAAACGGACTTGCAAAGGGACATGCCATCTACTCCTTGTGATTCCAAGAACCATTCCTGTAGGAAACAATATACCCCAGATCAAAGCCTGAAGGAAGATGTGTATCCAAAGAATGGAATCCACAGGTGTTGTAGCATTTTCTTCGTCTAGCTTATCCGCGTGAGAGTGAGCAGCAGCCAGATTCAAAAGCGAAGCAGACATCAGCGCTAACGCCCCTAGTCGAGATGGAGATGGCGCCATATTGACGGGGTAAGTAAGCGGAGCAGATTGTGAGAGTTGGAGAAGCAGAAGTAGCAGGCCGGGATGACTAATTTCATAAGCGCCAACCTACGAGCGCCGTTCGGTTATCACTCCTTGTCTCCCAATGTATCTACTATCTTTCTGAGGTCTCCATCTCCTTCAACCTTCAATGTATGTATACGATGGATACTGAGCCCCTAGCCATGATCTTGAATGTCCATATATGAGATATTCAAGCAACCTTGGAAAGATACGGACCCACAGACTTGAGTTTCTTCGATTACTGTAATGGATCTCATCATTCAGATTCAGAACATAGGCGTGGCATGACTCTAATGTTTACAAACTTCCTTTCCCACCCAGCTTCTGTCGAACACTGAACACATTCTCCTGCAATATTTTTTTTCTGCCTCTCCTAGTACTTGCTTAAAAAATCAAGCACAAACAAACCCTTGGCACTGGGTCTGAACGTCGAACTGTCGAGGGAGCTGTAAGATACCGCAGGTCCCATTTTTAACCTACTCATCTCGCTGAAAAGTCAACGGTTTCTGAGCAAGTGAATTTTATGATGTATCCTTCAATTCCAACCCACCCAAAACAACGTCAGCCATCCAGTGGTTGGCCGGGCTCTATTACATGGAGAAACCGCAAATTTCCTACCGGATTTATTGATGACCCAATTGGTGGTAGGATTGCAGAACCATCATCGAAACGTTCTCGGATTGAGGAATATAGGTATCTCATCTGCAAGTTCTCCACTATGATGCCCGACACTGAGACTATAATAGCACTTACTCGACTAAGCGACTTGCTTCCGACTATACCCCGCTCGATCCAAAGTTCAAATCGCCACTGCCATATAAAGGAGGACCTCGAATGGGACGTGATCAAGGTATTCTATTTCATAGTTTCGGAGATATATCTCTAATTTGAATCTCTTCCCAATCGCATACCTCACAACTAAGACTTGAGAGCAATGGATCCTCCTTCTCATACTCTCATAGTCCGTAATTTAGCAGTAAGTTTATTATGAAGATGAATTATTCAATCTCGACTCATGGACTCTGTGCGTTGCCCGAAGAGTGGAAGCGACCCGAAAATCGTGGAACGTCAATTTGAGATGTTTGGTCTAGTGGAACAGTTTGATGAATTGATAAGAAGAAGAGGGGTGGTTTTCATTACTTATGTGAGTAGCATAGTCATTATTTCAGGACGATGTTGAAGTGGGGCCGGTTTAGTACGACCGTAGTGCTGCTCAAACTGCTTTCAGAAAAATGCAAGGTTCGAAGATCGATGGTAGCGTTGTGAGTGTACTGACTAGTATACGGTACTCTCCTTCGATCCGAGGCTGATCGTCTCGTTTGCTGCTTTAGATAAATATTCAATTTGAACTTCCTCTGAGCTTGATATCTGGAGACCCAAATTCCAATCTGGTCACTGATGAAACCTCCGCAAAATTGACCACTTTTTCTCGGACTCCTCTAGCTGTGATCGCTGGTGAAAAATCGCTGCAGGCTTCGAATCCCTCAAACCAACCAATCGGGGACAGAAGATGGAAACCGAGGCCTGACCAGATTCAAGCTAATCAGTCGACGGTAGAAGATCGTCTCAAGGAAGCTCGAAAACTACAGCAGGTATGTTATCATGCGAGGCTCACTATGAGTTTGTTTCAACTGAAACTGTATTTTACTTTGGGACGATAGTTGTTTTCAACTTTGCAATGCGATGGCTCTTCTACAATGCACAATTTGAATTTTCTTGTCACTTCGAAGTCGCAATCTGATAGCAAGCTATCATCACTGGCAGAAGGAGCCCAGGGCTTGTATCCTAGTCTGGATGTAGTCCAAAGCCACTCACCGGCTTCGTTCGTGGATACTGATCTTACTCATCTCCTACAACGGATTAAGCCGTGCCTTCTGTCAAACCTTTCACACGAAAAGCCTTCTATTTCCAGTCCGTCTCCAGTCGCTCAAAAGACCAGTTCGGAGGGCGAGTTGGCCAGCTCGAGTCAGTCTACGATAACTCTTCCTATGCTCGAAAGCCTTCATCAAGCCCTGAACACTGCTTGTGCTACTAGTCTCACCAAGCCCGATCTAGATTCGATGGTAGCATATCAGTGGATCAATTCCTTCTCCGCGGTAGGATCACATAACACTGAACCTCTCAGTACAATACCGTCAGGTTCAAACTTTGACGGTGTTGCGTGGCCGCAGTTTCCAGCGTCCGCGGTGACAACTAGACCCATCTCTATACCCCAGTGGACCAGTGGTGGAGATCACAGCTCAACGCTTTCAATACCATCTGTGTCCGAAGCTGTGTCCGGGCCTGTCAACCAGGACGTTTTATCAAACCCGCAAAAAGTATTATATTAGGCCATATTTAGTCTGAGTGCTAAAACATATTGCTTGCTTTGTTGGTTACTCGCTTGGAGCAAGGGGACAAGTTTCAATGGAGGGTCTCGACTGGCATATCGCTGAATAGTAACTACTGAAATTGTATATACTCGATCATTTGCTACCCATAAGGTGGCACAAACTAGTGACAGCGAGTTCCACGGCCCCCTTCGCTCAGACTTTGCCACTGCCGATGTTTCTGTACTTTTCCTCTTACACGTATGTAGTGGCCCATGTTCACAATGCGTGGTATAGGTTCCAGGCGTTTTTCCTAACACATGTCTGTTGGTTCACTTGCAGTTGTGAACCAACCACCGCACATCCATCCAAAAAGAGCTTGTTGGACCCCTTCACAGGTAACTCTTATCGATGAGACGCGGCCCAATTGTTTGAACACCAACTTTTAACCCGACCAACTCGAGAAAGAGTAGATAAGCTAGGCCGAACACATGAATTGGGTGATGATAACTATCGCGAACATCGCGAACATAATGTTGACAAAGAGATCAGAAGCGAGACTCGAATGGTATCTACCGAAGCGTATGTTCTGCAAAAAAACTAGTTCTCGTTGACAAATGGAGCGCAGACGCTCGCATTATGAACAGTGGATGGATCTTCCGTGAGATAACCTAGCTTGACGCCATCTATGTACGACCTACACCGTGAAATTTCAGCAACTCCCAAGGGCGAACAATTTGGGAGGGGGTCACTTACCACTCCCGGGAAAGATTTCCTGCAAGGGTGGAATGCTCGACCTTGAAATTCCAGAACTACCGATGGCTCATATAAGTATCGACGATTTATAGTTAATGCGAGCCACCCTACAATCCAACCGGCGCCTTTGCTGTAAGCTAGTTTTTGGGCATCAGCCCATTGCTGAAGAAACGCATCTGTTGCGTTAAATTGAGTGGGAAGACCCCATTCTGCGGACACGCAATTGATCAAATAAGTCGAAGGATTTTAAACCGACAGGCTCAGGGAGCGCACCTCCGAACCAGAGAGGACTGTCTCCGAGCGCTGCATCAGCTTGAACACGATTCAAATCTAAATTCAAGAAGTATGAGTCATCGAAATTTGGATCCTCGTCGTTCTACTTACTGCATATTGAAATCATGTAGTCATTGGGATCGGCAGCTGCGACACCCTGTAGCCACTTGAGTATAGTAAAGGATACCAGGCTTATTATTAGTACTCACGCCAAAACTGGTATAGACATTTCGTTGAGTGGCGAAGCTAAATTCGAAGGCGAAATCCCACTCACACGTAGTAAAGATGATTGTCGTAAGCCTGTGGCCCCCATGCAGCAGCAGCAGGATTCGGGGGATTGTCATTCTGCCAGTTCACATCCATGAAGCTTTTTCCAGGTGATCAAAACTTAAGATCACCATCTTGAAATTGGCATACATACTTAGTGACCAAGGGCGTTTTTCCACGTCCAGACGCCTCGAGGTCGAACTGTGTACTGTCTTTGGAGGCAATCTGGAAGAGGATACTTGCAGTATTTCCTAGTGCAACCTTTACGTCGGAGTTGAACCGAGTGTCGTTCTGCGAGGAACTAAGATTGAGGATGGCTTGCGAACTTGAAGCGTTTGTCGTGGCTTGAGGATTATCTAAGCCCTGAACCTTGACTCCCAAGGCAGCCTCTACTGCACGTACAACAGTGACAAAGTTCTTCTGATCTGCAGGTGAGTAGATTGAGACAACGAGGCCGCGAGACGAAAAAGAGTCTGGACTTACAAGTACCATATCCGGGCGTTTCAGCAGCATCCATTATGGGTTCATTAACAGCCTCGATAGCAAAAACGGGGGTGAAGGCAGGATGAATATGAGATAAAGCTGTCATGACACCAGCCCAAGTCAAAGCGCGTAGGTAGTTCGGTTCCGTCTGGATATAGGTTGATGGGTGAGACCGAGGAACATATAAAATCATCAGAAAACTACGCTCACATAGAACTCCACGTCGGTCGTGCAACTATCAACGTCAAACAGTTATAAAACAAAGAAACGGTAGAAATTAGACGTACTGTCCTGTGAACATTTGGTTTGGAGTCTGAACCCCGGGAAGAGCGTGGTGATCGAGTATTGCGACAATTCCAGCAGCCTGAAGTTGCTGTAATCCACGTATCTGGGATTTACGTTTGTGAAATTGACATTATGAACTCCGATCTCCAGCAGATACGCACGAGTTGCTCTAAACCTCCACGAGGATAAAACTCTGTCTGGCGCTCAACTAGTTGTTCAATAATCCAGTAGCCAAGCTTTATCATGCTTTCAGTAAATCCTCGGGTCGGTGCCAGGAAGTTTACTCACTGGGATCCGAACAGTATTGATACCGTACCCTTTCAAAGTATCAACGTCTGACTGGGTGAACCAGGTTTCCCTGTGAAGATATATCACTAGCAGCTTAGGGATATATTGTGTCAAGTAAACAGACCAATGGTTCTTGAATATCCCATCCACGGTGTTCGGGAACGCTTTAGCGAACGAGCTAGAAGAAAGTCTACGATGAGAAGAATGCTTTGATCAAAATTCTGACACCAACTGACAATTCATCAGCGATACAGGCAGAACAAGGAGAACAAGATTGTCCGCCCATGTTCAACCATTCTGAGAAACATATGTCTCTTGTCAACAAGTGGAAAACTCATTCGGTGACACGTAGACCTGCCTTGAGGAAGCATCCACGATTCAAGGACCAACCTGATACGTGCAAAACTCAACGTGACTCTAAGCGTTCCCAGGCAGGAGACGTACCATGAACCCAAGTTAACTCCATAGATCTTGTCTGGCATCGACGCAGCTTTGACGGCTGCGTTTGCCAGGAGAGACCATGAGAGATACAATAGAGCCAGATGCATGTGGAATGACCGTTGGAAGTCGTCTTTTCACTAACGCGAGAGCCCTCTTCTTTATACCACGCTCTTCAAGCTATTTCCGAAGTAGGGCGAGTAGGTACCGAGACGTCTGATGGACAAAACACGAGAGCCACGACACGTCAACGACGAGTATTAGGTATTGCATGCTTTTTTATGGACAAAAGAAATCCCAGGTGGCAGGAACAGGGGAAAGAGATGCGTACAAATTTGGATTGCTGCCCCTTCAGCCGTCTGACCTCCGAGAATTTCTTCATAATGCAATCACATGAGTTTCGACTTACACATAGGGCAAGTAAGAGAACAATACTAATTACCGCGGGCTTGAGGCGCCAACAACTGAGAAGACGCACGAAGAACGACGAATCCAACGCTTTATGGAACATTGACGTTGGGTTGTGTGCCAATCGCAATAATGCTGGCACTCTATAAGTAATATTCTAAGTGCGTGCAGCATAAATAGATGTCGTGTGGACAGCGTTGATCTCCGTCCGCGCGAATTCTGACTGAGGGCAAAGCGAATTCGATAAAAAGACAGATGTCAACAGTCATTGCGAGAGTGGCGTTAGGAAGGACATAGTGTGAGCTGGTGTGAAGGTAAGGAATCAGGATACGATTTGTTAAAGATGGAAAGCGCGACGCGCATTTGATATGCGCGTCTGCATCACATGGTCGTTCAGTGTCCTGTGGCAATCCCTCCGATGGGCTGCCCTCCTTGCATATACTCCCGCGAACACAGGTCATTGATATTGGTTTTAGTCTCAGGTTTCAGGGTGCTCAAGCTCCGAGCTCGAGTCACATTTTACCTACGATTTTTCTCTCTTAAGTACCTTCTAACATCGATGGATTTCCCTCAGAACTCACTTACTACGTTCTGAGGGTATGTCGTCTATTCTTCATGTCTATACTACGTTTACTTATCTCATTGTACCTACCAGGTTTCGTGTACTCACAAAGGCTTTAGGTAACAATGAGAACTCACTTACTACGTTCTGAGGGTTTCGTGTACTCACAAAGGCTTTAGGTTTTATCAGATTCGCAGTCAGAAAAAGCGAAACAGTGTTGCCTTAACTGACACGCTATTTACCGTGAACGTTACATTCAAAATTTATTCTAACATGTCTTCCTCCACCAACTCTCTCCCCGTCCTGTTGTCTTTCCCGGAGGACCGTAAACTCGCTGGTACGAGTAACTGGGCAATTTTTCGTGATCACTTGAAAAGTGTCGCCCGAGCTACCGGACTCACTGGCTACCTCGATGGTTCCATATCTCCACCATCGTCGGTAACAACAGTTCCCTCCTCCACCGTAACTTCGACCGCGATTAATTCTCGTAACCCCTCTGCTGAAGAATGGGAACTTCGAGATGGGCGCCTGGCTGGTATCATATACCAGAACGTTGGAGATCCTCGTTCCATTGGTGTTAATGAGGGTATGACAGCCAACGCGATGTGGAACATACTCACCTTAGAGTATGACACCTCCTCCGCTGCTGCACAGTCACTTGCCAAGGAGCGTATCCAAAAGTTCCGATATGATGGCAATGTCCCCTTTGAATTTTACTTCAAACAGCTCGAAGCTCTCCGTAAAAGTGCGAGTGATGTAGGGTGCACTGTGACCGACGAAGACCTTCGATCTCGCTTCCTTACCTCATTGACCCCCGACTATCTGTGGATTATCCAAAACCATGGCTCACGTACCTATTCTGACCTAAAGCGCAACTTGGTTGAGTATGATATGATGGTCGAATCTTCTCTGCCTGCTGGCACTTCGCGTTTGAACTCAATCGCTCCCAATGCTCTTGCGGTTGCCTCAGGCTATGGCAAGTCGAACTCTGGAATCATTTGCGATAACTGCAAACGTTCTGGTCACACCAAGAAGAACTGTTGGGCACAAGGGGGAGGGAGTGAAGGGAAAGCACCTCGTTGGTATCATGCACCCAAAGGAATGGAGCCTGTTCGATCCATAACCGCCGCCTCTACTAAGGATGAAGAGAACATCACTACCGCCGCCGCTACCTATGACTTCTCGGACTACGATTTCGGAGGTACGACTGAACTCTCGTACCCGTCCTCTCCTCCTAATCATCCTGCTCTTAGACTGGGAGTCGAAGAAGACTTTGCCCTTCTGAGCAACGAGGAGAGCGGTACGAGTAGTGTACAGTCGTTCTCTGTATCTGAAATTAGTCTGTTGAATGGTAAATCTATGGTGAACGTGCCTACCTTCATTGACAGTGGAGCTTCGCATTGGTGTATTCGTGATCGTTCCCGTTTTGTGACATATACGCCTGTACGAAGCATCGGTCGTATGGCCGCTGAAGGCTTATCGGGGTCGTTTACTATCGAGGGACACGGTATAGCGGAGCTGATCGTACGAACAGATGACGGACATATCCATCGTCTCAGATTCCCGGCTTCACATACCCCTTCATTTGCAATGAACCTGCTGTCCCTGCCTAGTATGGATAAGAAAGGTCTCAAGGGGGAGTGGGGAAATGGAAGGATAGACGTTCGAGATCCCGTATCAGGGAAAGTTATCGTTGATGGTCACATTGCCGGTCATCGTGGTGGTCATGGGCTTTATCAGGTCAACGTGGTGGATGACCTGGACCGTCGTAGCTCAAACGATCTTCGTGCGCAGGAGAACTTTGACTCAACATTTGCGCTTGCCTCGGGACGTTCCCGCTCTAAACCCTGTTCCCTTGCAATGTGGCATACACGGATGTGTCATGCGGATATCAACCAAATTCGCCTTCTTGCAAAGCACAGCACTATCAAAGGTCTTGAAGTCACCGATTTTTCACTCTGTGGTAAATGCGAGGTTTGCCTACTCACTAAAGCGAAACGACTTCCCTTCGATGACATTGTCATCCCGGCAACTGAGCCCCTTGATCGAGTTAGTCTTGATCTCTGGGGTCGCGCGCGCACGAAGAGCCTTGGAGGCGCCTTCTATATGCTTCTGGCCTGTGATGATGGCACAGGCATCCCCTTCCCCTTCTTCTCTGCGACGAAGGAAGCCACGATCATACTTCGACTTGTGGAACAGTTTGTGGCCATGGCTGAGCGGCAAACGGGTCGTCATGTCCGATGTTTCCGTATCGATATGGGAAAGGAATTCGACAACAAGCTGTTCGACGAATGGTGTGCAAGCCGAGGGATACTCGTTGAGAAGGTACCTAAAGCGTCGTCAGCAGCTAATGGGCAGGTAGAACGCGCTAACCTCACGATTATTTCGGGTGTCCGTTCCATGATAGAGGACTCCGACCTCGACCATCGATTTTGGGCTGAGGCAGGTTCAGCTTACTGCTACATTCGAGGAATGATTCCTACGAACCGCCATCCCGGAGTTATACCTTGGGAGAAATGGTTCGAATCGACTGGTCGGAAGGTTAACGTATCACATCTTCGTCGTTGGGGGTGTAAGTGCTGGGTGACGGATTTAGATCACGTCGAGGGGAAGCTTGGTCGACAGGCTTGGGAAGGCCGAATCGTTGGTTACGTGGGGCGACGTGGTTACCGTATTTGGGATCCGAGGCGACGAGGTGTGTACCCTGTTCGTGATGTTGTGTTTGAAGAAGGAAGACCGCGTCGTACTATGGACGACATAGCTCAGCATACCGACAGTGGATTGGATTTGGCCGAAAATCGGGATGATATTCAAAATCAACATGCGATGACGGATTCTGCCATCAACGCTGATCGGCACTCGGAGCTTGCCGAGCCTGGTGCCGACCTTCAAAAACAGGTTGCCGAGCATGGCTCCCCCCCGGAGTCCTCGACCACACCTTCGTCTCATTTACCTCATCCTTCAACACCATCGTATCCACCAGCTGTACCCCTTCGTCGCTCTACCCGCGATCGCATTCCGTCCGCTCGACTTCTCCAGTCTTTGGAATATGAGCGGGATGAGGAATTAGCACGAAAGGAGAATGAGCGTTGGGCTTGTGTGATCGTGCTGGCGAGCACCATCAAAGGGGGAGGTGAAATCCACATCCCCAAATCCTATGCTGAAGCAATGAGAGACTCAGAGGGATGGTTACCGCCGATGAAAGCTGAATTCGAGTCTCTTATCAACCGAGGTTGCTGGTCATTAGTGGACCGCCCTATGAACCAGAAGATTCTGAATGGGATGTGGGTCTACGACCTCAAGGTTGACGGTAACGGAGTAGTGTTGAAGCGGAAGGCACGTTATGTTGCAAGAGGCGACATGCAGATTCCCGGCGTGGATTTTTCCAAGAGCTGGTCCATGGTTGCCAGGTGCGAATCCGTTCGACTTCTTATATCCATCTGCGCCTTCAAGCAACTTCAAACACGTCAATGGGATTTCTCAGCCGCTTACCTCAACGGGAATCTTCCCAAAGATCCGCCGGTTTACATGCATCAACCCTTGGGTTTTGCTGTTGAGGGGGAGACAGATAAGGTCTGTCTCATGCATAAACCGTTGTATGGGATGGCTCAAGCTGGCCACATATGGTACAAAGACCTCGAAACACAGTTCCAACGTCTGGGATTCAAATCTTCACGTGCGGATCCATGCATACGGTACCGACGCGACCCGTCCTCTGGCGAGTATTCAATCACCTCTGTCCATACTGATGATGTCTTTAGTGGATCATCGTCCAATTCTGAGGCCGAAAACGTCATGAAGGGCTTCCGAATCTGGGATCTCACAGATGTGAAAGAGAAGAATTTTCTAGTTGGCCTCACTGTTGAGCATCGAAGTGATGGTACTATCGCCATATCGCAGGCTCCCTTCTTTCTCAACGCATTTCGTCACTTTGGCATCCTCGACGATCTCCATCCCATCTCCACGCCTCTACCGCCAAACTTTTCACTCTCTTCGCTTAAGGAACGCACGGATGAAGATGTCACATTCATGAAGGATAAGCCGTACCGTGCTATTTTAGGCTGTTGCTGGTGGGGAGCGAGTTGCACGAGGCCCGACATTGTTTTTACCTGCAGCGTGCTTTCTACGGTTCAGGAGGCTCCCTGTAAAGAGCACTGGGAATTGGTCATCAAGCTTTGCCGTTACATATTGGCTACCATACATTATGGAATCGTGTATCGTCCTGGCTCAACCGTCGTTGTGAAGCCAATTGGCTATGTGGATGCCGACTGGGCAGGAGATAGAGCCACTCGGAAGTCAATGTCTGGCTATATTTTCCTTGTGAATGGATCTCCGGTTTCTTGGTCCTCGAAACGCCAATCCTCTGTTGCACTCTCCTCCACAGAATCGGAATACATATCGATGTCTCGAGGGGTACAACAGGCTCTCTGGACTAGAAGCTGGTTCGACGAAATTGAGCTTGGCCTTGGCGACTCACCTCTCGACATTTTTTGTGACAACCTTGGCGCTATCAGTCTTAGCGAGACGACCAAGGAGCATAATCTTTCGAAGCATATCGACATTCGCTTTCACTTCATTCGCGACGTTGTCGCTCGCGGTTGTGTTGCAATTCACCCGGTTCGTAGTGATCAGAATCTTGCGGATATCATGACCAAATCGCTCCCAAAAGACAAGCATCGCCGCATTGTGACAGCCCTGGGTCTGGATTGGTGGTATACAGGACGCTAGGGGGAGTGTTAAAGATGGAAAGCGCGACGCGCATTTGATATGCGCGTCTGCATCACATGGTCGTTCAGTGTCCTGTGGCAATCCCTCCGATGGGCTGCCCTCCTTGCATATACTCCCGCGAACACAGGTCATTGATATTGGTTTTAGTCTCAGGTTTCAGGGTGCTCAAGCTCCGAGCTTGAGTCACATTTTACCTACGATTTTTCTCTCTTAAGTACCTTCTAACATCGATGGATTTCCCTCAGAACTCACTTACTACGTTCTGAGGGTATGTCGTCTATTCTTCATGTCTATACTACGTTTACTTATCTCATTGTACCTACCAGGTTTCGTGTACTCACAAAGGCTTTAGGTAACAATGAGAACTCACTTACTACGTTCTGAGGGTTTCGTGTACTCACAAAGGCTTTAGGTTTTATCACGATTGATTGTGCTTGTGAGCACCCTCAGACTTTCCTGAGCCTTGTCGTTATTGTGATATCGATATCGCGATTGGTTTAGGGGGAGGAGATGCGGAAAACTGAAAACTGATTCCTACGCTACGTAAATGCGGAGAGCTTGAAGAAAGGAACTCGGTCCGCAGGCTCCGGAGCTTATAGTAAACAAGTCTATACTTAACTGCAATTTAAGTATGATGAGAGTACATGGTTAGCGCTTAACCCGGGCTTGAACATCTATTGCAGTTCTTCTTGTCTTCCATGTAATTGCAACCGACTCACTGACGAACTCACCAATTACTTATCAGAGGCCTTACATTTTTGAGATGGGCAGTTCATGTGCTCGATATGTTCCCCTGGACACTTGAACTAAGAGGGAGGCCTACAAAACCTCAAGTGTATATAGTCAAGTGACTATGAGAACCATGTGTTATAGGCCGCAGTTCATTCTCCGCTAATTCAAAAATAGAATCTTTCACTTCGTCACTTTCGTGCGCTCAGTTCTATGGAGCAGGTCACTTAGTCACCACTACTTTTGCATGACAAACGACACGTGCTTAGAATAAAAAGCCCTCTGGTAAAAATGCTCAGTTTGAGCAGGAGAATAATTCTGTCAGACAGATTTTTGATTGGGTCAAAACTGACCAAGATAGGAATCCAAATCTCGTCCAATTTGGCCAGGCAGATAAGATATACCATATATGGAAAGTCATGTGACAGGCTAAAGCTATATACATGTTTATTTAAGGATAAGATAGTCTAGCTAGATCATCGTGTAATATATGATTATAGTATGTATATGTGTGAGCATGGGATGTATATTCAAGGGGTTTTGGCTGGGGCTTGGCCCCGCGTGGGTGGGAAACTCACGCGTTATTTGGATAACCAATGCCGGAACGTCTGAGTGACGCTGGTAAATATTGCAAGTACAGGGTGGGTTGGTGGGGAACGAGAAATGGAGTGGATATCTATTTTCTTGCAAGCGGCGGTGAGAGCTGGCAGCAAGGTGAATAAGCGCCTGATAGCGCTATCTCGCCTCTCCCACGCCTGCTATCTTATCCTCTGATAAGCCACCTAAAGGTGACTTATCCCGGAACATTATGCTGTGTCCAACAAATTTTGGTGCTTCGGGAACGACAGCAGAAATTGATAAAACCTAAAGCCTTGGTGAGTACACGAAACCCTCAGAACGTAGTAAGTGAGTTCTCATTATTACCTAAAGCCTTGGTGAGTACACGAAACCTGGTAGGTACAATGAGATAAGTAAACGTAGTATAGACATGAAGAATAGACGACATACCCTCAGAACGTAGTAAGTGAGTTCTGAGGGAAATCCATCGATGTTAGAAGGTACTTAAGAGAGAAAATTCGTAGGTAAAATGTGACTCGAGCTCGGAGCTTGAGCACCCTGAAACCTGAGACTAAAACCAATAACGATGACCTGTGTTCGCGGGAGTATATGCATGGAGGGCAGCCCATCGGAGGGATTGCCACAGGACGCTGAACGACCATGTGATGCAGACGCGCATATCAAATGCGCGTCGCGCTTTCCATCTTTAACACTCCCCCTAGCGTCCTGTATACCACCAATCCAGACCCAGGGCCGTCACAATGCGGCGATGCTTGTCTTTTGGGAGCGATTTGGTCATGATATCCGCAAGATTCTGATCACTACGAACCGGGTGAATTGCAACACGACCGCGAGCGACAACGTCACGAATGAAGTGAAAGCGAATGTCGATATGCTTCGAAAGATTATGCGCCTTGGTCGTCTCGCTAAGACTGATAGCGCCAAGGTTGTCACAAAAAATGTCGAGAGGTGAGTCGCCAAGGCCAAGCTCAATTTCGTCCAACCAGCTTCTAGTCCAGAGAGCCTGTTGTACCCCTCGAGACATCGATATGTATTCCGATTCTGTGGAGGATAGTGCAACAGAGGATTGGCGTTTCGAGGACCAAGAAACCGGAGATCCATTCACAAGGAAAATATAGCCAGACATTGACTTCCGAGTGGCTCTATCTCCTGCCCAGTCGGCATCCACATAGCCAATTGGCTTCACAGCGACGGTTGAGCCAGGACGATACACGATTCCATAATGTACGGTAGCCAATATGTAACGGCAAAGCTTGATGACCAATTCCCAGTGCTCTTTACAGGGAGCCTCCTGAACCGTAGAAAGCACGCTGCAGGTAAAAACAATGTCGGGCCTTGTGCAACTCGCTCCCCACCAGCAACAGCCTAAAATAGCACGGTACGGCTTATCCTTCATGAATGTGACGTCTTCATCCGTGCGTTCCTTAAGCGAAGAGAGTGAAAAGTTTGGCGGTAGAGGCGTGGAGATGGGATGGAGATCATCGAGGATGCCAAAGTGACGAAATGCGTTGAGAAAGAAGGGAGCCTGCGATATGGCGATAGTTCCATCACTTCGATGCTCAACAGTGAGGCCAACTAGAAAATTCTTATCTTTCACATCTGTGAGATCCCAGATTCGGAAGCCCTTCATGACGTTTTCGGCCTCAGAATTGGACGATGATCCACTAAAGACATCATCAGTATGGACAGAGGTGATTGAATATTCGCCAGAGGACGGGTCGCGTCGGTATCGTATGCATGGATCCGCACGTGAAGATTTGAATCCCAGACGTTGAAACTGTGTTTCGAGGTCTTTGTACCATATGTGGCCAGCTTGAGCCATCCCATACAACGGTTTATGCATGAGACAGACCTTATCTGTCTCCCCCTCAACAGCAAAACCCAAGGGTTGATGCATGTAAACCGGCGGATCTTTGGGAAGATTCCCGTTGAGGTAAGCGGCTGAGAAATCCCATTGACGTGTTTGAAGTTGCTTGAAGGCGCAGATGGATATAAGAAGTCGAACGGATTCGCACCTGGCAACCATGGACCAGCTCTTGGAAAAATCCACGCCGGGAATCTGCATGTCGCCTCTTGCAACATAACGTGCCTTCCGCTTCAAAACTACTCCGTCACCGTCAACCTTGAGGTCGTAGACCCACATCCCATTCAGAATTTTCTGGTTCATAGGGCGGTCCACTAATGACCAGCAACCTCGGTTGATGAGAGACTCGAATTCAGCTTTCATCGGCGGTAACCATCCCTCTGAGTCTCTCATTGCTTCAGCATAGGATTTGGGGATGTGGATTTCGCCTCCCCCTTTGATGGTGCTCGCCAGCACGATCACACAAGCCCAACGCTCATTCTCCTTTCGTGCTAATTCCTCATCCCGCTCATATTCCAAAGACTGGAGAAGTCGAGCGGACGGAATGCGATCGCGGGTAGATCGACGAAGGGGTACAGCTGGTGGATACGATGGTGTTGAAGGATGAGGTAAGTGAGACGAAGGTGTGGTCGAGGACTCCGGGGGGGAGCCATGCTCGGCAATCTGATTTTGAAGGTCGGCACCAGGCTCGGCAAGCTCCGAGTGCCGATCAGCGTTGATGGCAGAATCCGTCATCGCATGTTGATTTTGAATATCATCCCGATTTTCGGCCAAATCCAATCCACTGTCGGTATGCTGAGCTATGTCGTCCATAGTACGACGCGGTCTTCCTTCTTCAAACACAACATCACGAACAGGGTACACACCTCGTCGCCTCGGATCCCAAATACGGTAACCACGTCGCCCCACGTAACCAACGATTCGGCCTTCCCAAGCCTGTCGACCAAGCTTCCCCTCGACGTGATCTAAATCCGTCACCCAGCACTTACACCCCCAACGACGAAGATGTGATACGTTAACCTTCCGACCAGTCGATTCGAACCATTTCTCCCAAGGTATAACTCCGGGATGGCGGTTCGTAGGAATCATTCCTCGAATGTAGCAGTAAGCTGAACCTGCCTCAGCCCAAAATCGATGGTCGAGGTCGGAGTCCTCTATCATGGAACGGACACCCGAAATAATCGTGAGGTTAGCGCGTTCTACCTGCCCATTAGCTGCTGACGACGCTTTAGGTACCTTCTCAACGAGTATCCCTCGGCTTGCACACCATTCGTCGAACAGCTTGTTGTCGAATTCCTTTCCCATATCGATACGGAAACATCGGACATGACGACCCGTTTGCCGCTCAGCCATGGCCACAAACTGTTCCACAAGTCGAAGTATGATCGTGGCTTCCTTCGTCGCAGAGAAGAAGGGGAAGGGGATGCCTGTGCCATCATCACAGGCCAGAAGCATATAGAAGGCGCCTCCAAGGCTCTTCGTGCGCGCGCGACCCCAGAGATCAAGACTAACTCGATCAAGGGGCTCAGTTGCCGGGATGACAATGTCATCGAAGGGAAGTCGTTTCGCTTTAGTGAGTAGGCAAACCTCGCATTTACCACAGAGTGAAAAATCGGTGACTTCAAGACCTTTGATAGTGCTGTGCTTTGCAAGAAGGCGAATTTGGTTGATATCCGCATGACACATCCGTGTATGCCACATTGCAAGTGAACAGGGTTTAGAGCGGGAACGTCCCGAGGCAAGCGCAAATGTTGAGTCAAAGTTCTCCTGCGCACGAAGATCGTTTGAGCTACGACGGTCCAGGTCATCCACCACGTTGACCTGATAAAGCCCATGACCACCACGATGACCGGCAATGTGACCATCAACGATAACTTTCCCTGAAACGGGATCTCGAACGTCTATCCTTCCACTTCCCCACTCCCCCTTGAGACCTTTCTTATCCATACTAGGCAGGGACAGCAGGTTCATTGCAAATGAAGGGGTATGTGAAGCTGGAAATCTGAGACGATGGATATGTCCATCATCTGTTCGTACGATCAGCTCCGCTACACCGTGTCCCTCGATAGTAAACGACCCCGATAAGCCTTCAGCGGCCATACGACCGACGCTTCGTACAGGCGTATATGTCACAAAACGGGAACGATCACGAATACACCAATGCGAAGCTCCACTGTCAATGAAGGTAGGCACGTTCACCATAGATTTACCATTCAACAGACTAATTTCAGATACAGAGAACGACTGTACACTACTCGTACCACTCTCCTCGTTGCTCAGAAGGGCAAAGTCTTCTTCGACTCCCAGTCTAAGAGCAGGATGATTAGGAGGAGAGGACGGGTACAAGAGTTCAGTCGTACCTCCGAAATCGTAGTCCGAGAAGTCATAGGTAGCAGCGGCGGTAGTGATGTTCTCTTCATCCTTAGTAGAGGCGGCGGTTATGGATCGAACAGGCTCCATTCCTTTGGGTGCATGATACCAACGAGGTGCTTTCCCTTCACTCCCTCCCCCTTGTGCCCAACAGTTCTTCTTGGTGTGACCAGAACGTTTGCAGTTATCGCAAATAATTCCCGAGCTCGACTTGCCATAGCCTGAGGCAACCGCAAGAGCATTGGGAGCGATTGAGTTCAAACGCGAAGTGCCAGCAGGCAGAGAAGATTCGACCATCATATCATACTCAACTAAGTTGCGCTTCAGGTCAGAATAGGTACGTGAGCCATGGTTTTGGATAATCCACAGATAGTCGGGGGTCAATGAGGTAAGAAAGCGAGATCGAAGGTCTTCGTCGGTCACAGTGCACCCTACATCACTCGCCATTTTACGGAGAGCTTCGAGCTGTTTGAAGTAAAATTCGAAGGGGACATTGCCATCGTATCGGAACTTTTGGATACGCTCCTTGGCAAGTGACTGTGCAGCAGCGGAGGAGGTGTCATACTCTAAGGTGAGTATGTTCCACATCGCGTTGGCTGTCATACCCTCATTAACACCAATGGAACGAGGATCTCCAACGTTCTGGTATATGATACCAGCCAGGCGCCCATCTCGAAGTTCCCATTCTTCAGCAGAGGGATTACGAGAATTAATCGCGGTCGAAGTTACGGTGGAGGAGGGAACTGTCGTTACCGACGACGGTGGAGATATGGAACCATCGAGGTAGCCAGTGAGTCCGGTAGCTCGGGCGACACTTTTCAAATGATCACGAAAAATTGCCCAGTTACTCGTACCCGCGAGTTTACGGTCCTCCGGGAAAGACAACAGGACGGGGAGAGAGTTGGTGGAGGAAGACATGTTAAAATAAATTTTGAATGTAACGTTCACGGTAAATAGCGTGTCAGTTAAGGCAACACTGTTTCGCTTTTTCTGACTGCGAATCTGATAAAACCTAAAGCCTTGGTGAGTACACGAAACCCTCAGAACGTAGTAAGTGAGTTCTCATTATTACCTAAAGCCTTGGTGAGTACACGAAACCTGGTAGGTACAATGAGATAAGTAAACGTAGTATAGACATGAAGAATAGACGACATACCCTCAGAACGTAGTAAGTGAGTTCTGAGGGAAATCCATCGATGTTAGAAGGTACTTAAGAGAGAAAATTCGTAGGTAAAATGTGACTCGAGCTCGGAGCTTGAGCACCCTGAAACCTGAGACTAAAACCAATAACGATGACCTGTGTTCGCGGGAGTATATGCATGGAGGGCAGCCCATCGGAGGGATTGCCACAGGACGCTGAACGACCATGTGATGCAGACGCGCATATCAAATGCGCGTCGCGCTTTCCATCTTTAACAGAAATGTTTGTCGGAAGGTCCTTCATGGAATGCCGGAGGAGGCAAGCATGAGCGATTGACTCTTTTCGGGACTTTCAGCAACTTCTAGACATAATAGGTGGCTAATAAAAGTGTAATAGTTGAGTTTTTGGCGGCTTCTCTACACACAAAAAATCAGCACTTGGAATTGGCCACTGCACAGCCACCTTATATAAGCTATACAAAAGTAGCGGTGACTAAGTGCCCTGCTCCATACAACATGGGGAAATCACCATTCCCGGAGAAATCTTATACACTCTATTTGGCACAGAATCCTGGCAAAGCTCTGCCTTTGGAGAGCGACGATCGCTTTTGCCTATGATTATCTGTTGTTCGATTCTACTCAGGATGGCTTGTTGAAGCACTGGCAGAGAGCACAGACGTATCGTCGCCTTGGTCTATTCTTTGACTTGGTTATGTCCGCCACCCAATGTCCCTCCAAACTATTGCCATCTGCTATACATTGATTTTCACAGCGTCTGACAAGTATCACCATGTTTCGTGAGTGTCCTGTGATTAAAAAGTGATTGAAAACGTGCTTTGCATTGATTAACGTATGATTTGAGGTTCTCTCTGAGGCCTTCGATGGGTACTGCATTGTCTGACTGTTGCGGGCGATCGAACATATAAATGCGGTGGTTCAACTGAGTTGAATTCCTATCTACCTTTCTGTTCGCTCACCATCGGAATGTTCGCGCAGACTCTCTTGTCTCTTCTCGTTCTTGCTTCGTCTTCTTTCGCTTTGCCAAGTGCGAGAGTCGAAATTCAAATTCGTCAAGCGATCTCTGCCCTTTCCACTGCTCAAATTACAGCGTACAGGCCGTACACATTCTACGCTAGCACCGGATACTGTTCTCCAAGTACGACAATCAATTGGTCTTGTGGAGGTAACATGTCTGTAATTCTATTTGGCGAGTTCATGTCTTATTTGAGTTCGCTTTTCCAGCAAACTGTGAGGCAAATCCCAGCTTTGTCCCAGTCGCGTCTGGGGGCGACGGCGGTAGTGTTCAGTTCTGGTTTGTTGGCTTCGATCCAACTTTGAACAGTGTAATTGTTTCCCATCAAGGAACTGATACATCAGAAATGTGAGCAAACTCTATTGATATCTAATTTTAAGCCATTTCGTAGCAGCTTACTATTTTTGTGCAGCCTGCCCATTATCACGGACGCCGAATTCGAGCTCGAAACGCTCAATGCTGCTTTGTTTCCTGGCGTGAGCTCGAGCGTGGAGGTCCATGATGGATTTGGAAAGGCACAGGCAGAGTGAGTTCGCTCGATTTGTCAAGATCGCGTTGTATGCTGATGTACTATGTAGCACTGCAACTGCTGTTCTCGCTGCTGTTCAGCAGGCTATGTCTGCTCATTCGACTACAGCTGTGACTACTGTAGGACACTCATTAGGTCTGTTTCCCTATCCTTCTTGCGAATGAAGATGGAGCTGATTCGAAGTTGCATAGGCGCTGCTATCTCACTTCTCGACGCTCTGTATCTTTCAACTCAAATGCCCTCCGCTTCCGTGAACTTCATTGGATATGGTTTGCCCCGCGTATGTTTCAAGGTCTAAATATTGTGTCTTCATTAAACATGTCCCAATAGGTCGGAAATCAAGCATTCGCGAATCTCATTGACTCAAAGTTACCAAACTTATCGCATATCAACAACAAGTTGGTGACTCGATCTTTATGGGAAACCCTGCTGACCTGTTAATTCAAGAGAAGATCCGGTCCCCATTTTGCCTGGTATGTTCTTTGCTGCAATTGGAACACTCGTGCACCAAGTCTAATATCTGTCATAGGTGAATTTCTAGGCTTTGTTCATCCATCGGGTGAGAAGCACATCATGGATAGTAATGCGTGGGTTGCTTGTCCAGGTCAATTCCTCTGTTGTCCGTTGTCGTGTTGTCACTCATTGGTATTTTTTCTCGTAGGGCAAGATAACGACAGCAATGAATGCAGTACAGGTGATGTGCCAACTATTTTCAACGGAAACACTAGTGATCATGACGGTGAGTTCACGAAATTATGCTATACGATATGGGTGTACAAATTTCGGTTACTTATCTTCGACACAGGTCCATATGATGGCGTTGAGATGGGATGTTAGATCGTCTTGATGAGAGAAAAATCGCATACGGTAGCACTTGGGACTCATCACGGGCACGAGGGAAATACTTTCAAATACATATTGCAAACTTCCAGCTGCGTAGATGCCCACCGCCAATCTTTGTATCTCGAAACGAACATTGAAACATTCATTCTTGAACTGGTACTCTTTGCCGGCGTGTTGTCGATCACTAGTAGTAGTACCCAACGCTCTGAAGTGTGGTCCCGACGGTTCCGGTTTCCGGATGAGATGGAAGAGAATTTAGGTCTAGATGAGCGCTTATCTTAAGTTCTTGTTTGTTCATCTCGATGCTTATGCTTAGTATGAAGGAAAACATTTAACACATTAGAAGCAGCCCATACACTCCCCTTGGTCACCTACAACTCTGAAGCACCTCTGACATACCAGAAAACAGTGGCTTCCGACTCGACCTCCAGGATTTCAGCGTCGCTTAGTCGGGATGGATATCACTCGTTGATGTTTCTCTCAATGCCCGTGATATGGAGACGAATACTAAGTGAACAGGTTCCTTTGTATAGAGCTCATTGGCTCTTAAGATACGTTTGAAAGGTTGCGCATTGAACTTATAGACATACTTCGATTTTGCAACAAATGCATGAATGGTCCGAAACGAAGAGCGTATGGATATATGCAGCAGTATTGTCCGCTTTACGTTGATTTCAATCTAATCATCGTCCTCAAACACCATATGGACGTCGAATTGAGGCACGCTCCTGCGACCGGACTATAATATTTTCTAGGTTCCTTCCGCAGGAGCCCTCGACTGCAGCTAGGACGAGTCAAGGAAAAGAACAAACTCGTAGACAGACAAAACTCAATAGAACATCCTTGTCGCGCTCATCATACAGCATACTTGATGGTCTCAGCCAGCCCGCTGACACAAAAATATTTAAACCAAAAAATCAATGAGTTGGGTTTTGATGTTCGTGTTCGGAACTGCATTTCACTGATGTATATGCAGGTCGTTCCTTTCTCTAGCCTTAGATGTATCCTGGATCGCGTCCGACTCCTACATCTTGCGACTTACTCATCTCTGGGAATCAAAGCCCCTTCCTATAACCCCAGATGTATATTGGTATATTGAATCGCATCGGACGTTTACGCTTCGGTTGGAATATCAAACGTATAAATACCTGAGTAGGCTATCTTTTTACTTTGCCATCGCAATGTTTGCTCAGGCTTCGTGGTCCTTGTACTTCCTCTTCCTTGTAGCTTCTGCTTTCGCTTCGCCCACTGCGAGAGCTGGCATTGAAGCTCGTGCCGCGATCACCGCCCTCACTGCAGCTCAAATCACGGCGTACAAACCGTACACATACTACGCCAGTGCCGCCTATTGTTCTCCCAGCACGACGATCAAATGGACTTGTGGAAGTGCGTATCCGGCATTCTAGTGCTTGTACGCAATGGGAACTGATTTTTGTACTCTCGCAGCGAATTGCGAGGCGAATCCCAGCTTTGTTCCAGTCGCGTCGGGGGGCGACGGCGATAGCACCCAATATTGGTTTGTCGGCTACGACACGACTTTGAAAAGCGTAATTGTCTCCCATCAAGGAACTGATGTAACAGAGATGTGAGTGATCTCTGACATAGCTATCTCATAGAAACCAACTATTTTTGTTTAGTCTCTCCGTCATCACGGACACTGAATTTGCGTTGGAGACGATGGACTCTACTTTATTCACTGGGGTCAGCTCAAGCGTGAAGGTTCACGACGGTTTTGGAAAGGAACAAGCGAAGTAAGATTTACTGAGATGGAGTCGTATGCCGATGTCAATGCTCTCAACATAGGACTGCAACCACTGTTCTTTCAGCTGTGAAGACAACCATGTCTACACATTCAACTTCAACTATCACTACTACAGGACACTCGTTAGGTCAGCTTTCTTGTCTCTCTTACTAACAAAGATGAGCCGACTCGAAGTTTGTTTTCCAGGCGCCGCTCTCTCTCTTCTTGATGCTCTCTATCTCTCAGTTCAACTACCATCAGCTTCCGTGAATTTCATCGGATATGGTTTGCCTCGCGTAGGTGTCAGAGTTACTCTTCAAATATTTTTTTGTTCAAGCTTGTGCGATATCCATGCGCGTAGGTTGGCAACCAAGCGTTCGCGAATCTCATAGACTCGAAATTTCCAAACCTAGCCCATATCAACAACAAGTTAGTAGTGACAATGCTCTGTTCTAAATCCCTTCTGAAACATCTTCACAGGGAAGACATGGTTCCCATTGTGCCTGGTAAACGCATAGTTCTCTGCAATCCAATTGCTTGCTACCTATAACTGATAATATCTATCACAGGCGAACTATTAGGCTACGTTCATCCATCGGGCGAGAAGCACATTTTGGACAATAGTACCTGGGTTGCTTGTCCAGGTCAGTCTCTTGTTGTCCGCTGGGTCATATAGGGTCACCCATTTATACTACCCATTTATACTACCCAAAGGGCAAGACAATGACAGCCAAGAATGCAGTACTGGTGATGTACCGACCATCTTCAACGGCGATATTGACGACCACATTGGTAAGTAAACGAACTGGGCTCGGCTGCCCTTCCTGTGTTGAGCGATGCTGATTACGAGTCTAGGACCATATGATGGAGTTGAGATGGGATGTTAGATGATATTTGAGAGCTTTTCCTGTGTATTCTAGGGTTCATATGTTAATAGTATACCAGTTTCATCTTTTGAACTCTTGAACTCTTGCAGGAAGGAAAGAAAGACTTCAGCAGTCAGACTATTTTGTGTCATTCGAGAGCCAGCAGAAAGCGGTCCGGCCGGTTTCCGTCGGTAGTAGAAGATCGACGCGTTGGGGAAACCGAGCCGTACGCGTCTTTTACGCGTTTTTCCAATGATGGCTGATACATATGTAATTACATTGATCAAAAATAACCCTGGGAAACACTGTTTTCTTTACCGAACACACAGCGCCCATATCTCTTGGTTAACCGTTTGTCACTTGCTCAATCTCTTCTGGGTTCGTAGGCCAAAAATTCAGTGTTCATTAATATAAATAGTACTGCAACAATTCCCGCTGTCCATGGACAGGACATTGATAGAAACTGACAAACCCTTCTCGGCGTCAAGATCCAACAGGCCTTCCTTACTACGACCTGTGGGAGCTCGTCCAGCACCTTCAGGTCCACGTGCACGGCAACAGTCTACACTATCAACTTTCGACTTTGAGGATAACAACAGGAATAGCGGTAATGCGGGCCATAGGCATTCTACGCTATCAAAATCCTCTTCTCGATCACGAGAATCTACGTTATACAGCCCAGGACCGTCCTCTCCGAGCTTTCCACCGCCTAGCTCACCAATAAGACCCGAATATGACCAGGAACATCTTCCAGATATCGAGGAACGCTCGCCGCTTACGCCAGAAACTAAACCACCTTCGGCTTCTCCGAGCCGCACACCTTCGGTTGTTCTTCATGAATCTTCAAATCCTTCATTCACATCCTCACCCGAACTTTCTCGAGTACCTTCACCGTCTCTTTCCAGCAGATCCTCTTTTGTTCATTCTTCAACACCTTCTACACGTTCCTCTCTTGCACCCTCATCTCCAGCACCGAGCTCAGTTCGGGTAGTCTCGATGCCGCCTGCGACATTAGTTTCAGCCCCGCAAGTTAAATTTGAATCCGCTCAAGTGGAATGGAAGGGTCTTCCTTTGGATGGAGCTCTATGTGAGTACCGAACGACTCTTGTTGTCTGACTGCTTATGCAAAACTTGCAGGGACACTAGATTCTCAAGAATTACAGACTATAGTATCGAGAGCAATACGATCGTCTGCGCAAGAGTCCTTTATTCGACTACTCCCCTTAAAACAGCTAGATGAAGCACTCCCGGCGGAACTGGAACGGCTCAACTTTCAGAAAGCCTCCATACAATCCAGATACCGTTTCCATGTTCAGCGTAGAACCATGCTTCTACAGGCACTCGTGTCATGGACCACAACCACGGAGAAAGACGGCGGGATAGATCTGGTTAGCAAGTTGGCTACACAGCTCTCTGACACAACGGTTGCATGCGATAAGCTCACGCAGGAGCTCGTGTCCATCGCAGATCAAATAAACCAGGTCACTAAGCTCATTGAAAACCACTGGGCCAGCGCACTGGCCATAGCCCTTCGGAAGGTATTGTGGATGCACATTGCTTAACTCTATTTCTAACGCCTCGCACCATCCCGTAGCTTAACGGCAGTTATGGCAAGCGCACAGCAGAGCTGATTGAAGCTAGAACTAAACTTAATCAACTGCAGCAGGAGCTCAATGAAGCTTGGTCGGAAGCGGAAAAACTGGCAGAAGAGATGGATGGCTTGACTCAAGAGTTGGATGATATGGACGAAACTGGGGTATACTCGGACGAGGGAGAAGTCTTCATTCGAACTGCCGCAGTTGTCACTGTTCCAAAACCTGCTTCGCAGGACGCCGTAGCAGCATCTGGGAAATTGATCGACTTGAAGCCTTCAAACGTCGCACCCATTTCGTCACGACTACTTCGTCCTGTTTCTACGCTAAGCCCGCAGAACGGAGGGGGATCTCAATCCAGTCCTGAAGATAACGATGCTCGTAGCGTTCGTAGTAGGAGGAGCGCGAGAAGTGGAAAAAGCAGTAGTCGTGTGAGCATGGTCACTGCTGCACGAACACGAAGTATGCGGACGTCTTTGGGAAGTTTACGCTTACCGGGTAAATCAAGCAAAAACATACATTCATCATCTGGTGCTCGGAGTGCTCCCGTTGATGGACCTCAACCTCCTGTTCCATCTATACCAAAGGTTTTCACCCCGGAAGGCTCACATCCTCCTTCCTCGAATAGCTTAACCCCGACCAGTATTGCCCCACCTTCTTCTTCCATTCCTTCTCCTTTGAGTCGCGAGCAATCGGTGAAGAATGCATCAACAGAATCGCTAGTAGATGAACCTGCTCCAGAATTACCGCCACCCCCTCCCGTTCCTGTATTATCCCCGGCGCCTCAGCCGCGGCCCAAAAAGGCGGAAATCGAGGATATCAAGATTGAGCCTAATCGCCGTCTTAATGAATCTTTGGTCGAACATTCACTTTCCGTCATGGACGACATTATAGTCATGCCCACAAGTTCCAACCATGGAATTGAGGAAGTCCCCCGTATCTTACGCAAGTCAGTAGACGAGGTAAACATGTCTGCGAATTCACAGAGGAAAATGGGTAGAGGTGAGTACTGTTTTCACCTGAGATCTTTTACCAATGTGATGTTTGAACTTATCGTAGATCCTACATCCTCAACTATACCTTCGATATGGCTTAATGCAGATGCACCAAAAACTCCCGCGGAGCGGGTGGAAGCACTCATGCGGTCTTCAAGCCAGAAGACCTCTTATACTAAGCTGAAGGGGCTGACGAAACGATATTCGTTACCTTTCCATTTACACGGACGAAATTCATCCACCTCTGGCTCGAACAAGAGTAGTTCGAGTTAGTATGCTTGTGTGGCTTTCTTGATGAAAGACGGACAGTCGTTTCTCTCTTTCTTTACCTTTGCATCTATGCAAGACACGCGGGCATGTCGAGCACTTCGTTCATTTTTGTTTGTTTATGGAACTGATATCACTCGTTGCTCGCTCATTGTTATCCAGGCTGCAAATCTTACGCATATCCTCAGTCTACTCATGTTGTCAATACTACACATACCATACAATACTATTCCAAAGGAATGATACACTCTTTCTCCCTTCTATGATAGGGATGATAATATACAAAGGAACAGTGATGTTTCCGACAAAGGTTTCATGACTCGGACCGCGCCAGAGCAATAGCACCTGGATTGCCAATCACAGTAAAAGATGCGCCTTGTTTGCCTTCTTGCGTCGCGCGAGCAACTGTGGGCAATGATGCGGAGCCCAGGCTGCCAGCCTTTGCCATGGCTTTGGCCAGGGTCTCAACCTAAAATTGCTTAGGGATGAATTTTGTATCCAATTTCATGAATTTCGGTGCAGAAAACCTGACCTTGATCTCAACGCTGGAAGTGATGTGAGACAGCACACTTGTAACACATCTTTGGTAACCATGACCGTTTGAGTGACGCAAAGTGCAAATATACGAACATCTCACCTTCCAACGGCTTCAAAAGGTCGACTTTCGGGTCGAGTCACCCCTGCTAGCACTGCAGGACGAAAGATGATTGTATCTTTGTAACCCAATGAAGCTAGTCCGATTTCTGTCAAGCCTTTGCTCCTGCAATCCAATAAGATATTATGGTTACCAATGAATACACAGAATGCTTACGCGCACTCACTTGGTGTAGAGGAAGGACGAGCTTGCGTCGGCACCAGCCGATGATAGGTATACCAGTCGCTGGTCCTTGCCATCTGTTTTTGCTTCTCTGGCAGCATTTAGGACATATCTAAGAACCAGAAAGAGTGAATTAAATGCTATAAGGAAAGATAGAGGGCTCACTCTCTGTCAATTTTCTCAAACGCTTCTGCACTTCCTGCATTCTTTCGGGTTGTTCCCAACCTATATAATGATGAAGTCGGACAATGCCGAGACGCCTTGCATTTTATACATACGTGATGAAAACTACATCCCATTTTCCATCCTTCAATCCTGACTCATTCAACTTCTCAAAATCAACTGTTTCCTGCTGAAGCTTCTCCTTTCCACCAGAAATCGACTCCAAATCCGTCACTCTACGGCCATATTCGGAAATTTGGGAATAATCGGGCGAACTGAGAAGCTGCTTTAGCAAACGTTGGCCTGTTTGACCGGTGGAACCAATGAGAACGGCAGTCTGAGCAGACATTATGCGATTGTGCAAGTCCTCAGTTGGAAGTCAAGTTGGAAGTTATGGTGGTGATAAAGAAAGATTGCAAATGAATGGTCAGTGTAATTCGTCATTGCTTTTCAGGTCTAGTTCCGGTGAAGTTGGGGGTTTCAAAGCGAGTGGCACGGAATGGGCACGTTCACTTGCCACGAAAAAGCTGATACTTACAGATACATACTGTGCTGAGTTTATGTACAAAGCTGTCACAATGATTGGGTGCCAGAAATTTTGAAAAGCCCTTGCAGTGACCGTCACCATGCCATTACCGCCCTACCTTAAGCGCTTTCAAGTTGTCCTGGACTTGAGCTGGAACCCACAAGTCAAAGTTTTCATTCGTTGAATCAATGCAGCGACACATTCGCCATCGAATCTTTATGCCTTCGTTGATCCTTTTGCCTCTTTGTCCTTTGCCGCATATTGGTCTATCATAGGCAAAATTGAACGTCATCCCAGATTCCAGGTGTCCATGTCATGACCTTGTTCCCTTTTTAGAATTCAAGATACCGCAAAATTGTTGCGGCTCTCACAACTCGACATTTTTTTCACTGTTAAACTCGATATACCACTCTGGGAGTGCACAATTCACGGGGCTCGGGAAAAATGCGAGGCAAAGTTGTATCAAATATTACTTTCTCTCTTACGCCATATTGCTCATCATGGATTGGTCTCAGATGCCACATTAATAGTTCAAATATGTTGGTATGCCCTGGCAGCTTGCCCACGCATGTCAAGGCCTAAGCCTCTTACTAATGCTGTCAAAACTTCCTAGTTGTACGTACCATTTTGAATAGTTTTCAGTTATCTGGAGCATGACTACATGCTGAATCTCCTGAGCATTGTGCTTTTGAGCCACCTTCTGTCATTTTTCATGCTCAAAGCTGGCTGCAAGATCAGGCGAAAACGGTTGGATGACAGGTAAATCCGACACGAACACGCGAGACGTGAAGCTCATCTCGCAGTCTTTGTAGCTGAAGACCTTTGCTCTTAGCTTTTAATCTCTGCTCTGGTGCGAGATGAGATGTTTGAACGCGTTTGCTCTATATTGGGACCACTCGGTACAGTGAGTCTTGGTGATCCTCTTCCCTGTTCTATTTGTGACTGTCGTATAGCCACCAATACATTACCCTCCGAGGATCCTTTCGCTTTGATTTTCCTTTGTCCCCTTCAATCCAATCTGCTCTGGTTATGGACCACAGTTCGGCTGGAGTGATATAAGTGCACTTGAAGAAGTGCATCATACCTAGAAAGAAATTGACATGAATCCTTCCCCAGCTCTGGACTTTCCTCAATCCCAAACTAATATCGGGTATGCATACACGCTCGGTACCCTAATCTTCGTTGCTGGTGTACCTCCCCAGCGATTAGCAGAATATCTCATTGGGTTCAACTCGCAAACGATGAATGAATTCAGCGTTTTAGAGGGTGACTTCCCCCCAGAAGTAAACCCAGTAGTGACCACTCTAATCATTCTTCTGGGCCCGGCGCTCAATCTGATATCCTCCTCAATCCTATCCAAACTTTCCCAGTTGATCGCTCGTTTTACGTTCCTCGTGAACATCGAGATCAGGATTCACGAATCCGTCTGGTCTCGCCGCCTCGTAGGCAGACTTCCGATCATTCCACCAAGCGTAAAGAGAGCCATCGTGCTCGTATCAAACCTTCTCCTCGATGGACCGGAACGAGTTCGTGTTACATATGACGCGAACGCCAGTCCTTTCACTACAAGTCTCGCTACTGCGTTATGCGGATTGCATCTTACCATGAAAGGACATAATTTGGATCTATCCTTCGTGTTCGCTGTTCATAATGTTTTGGCGGCCGTCGATTTTCCAGAACGTTGCAAAGCTGAAATCGAGATATCTCGCAAGCGTTCGATATATTTGAGGATATCAGGCTCAATGAGGGATGCTCGCAACGTCATACGGCCTGTCATGGTTGTCGCTCATATACCCGAATATGCACGCAGACAGTACTTCCTGAAGTCGTTCATCGTGGATGCGTCCAAACTCCACCACCAGGACGAATTTAGGCACTGTATGCTCTCCGTGCTCACCGAAGCTCCCCATTTACAGGTTTTGGGCATCAATATTGCAACTGTCAACGCTAGTGAAACGTACAAGTGGATGGACAGTGTTCGAGTCCTAGGTGGTTTCCGTGAATTAGTTCACGTCAAGATTACCCATCCTCGTCCATTAAACTTATCCGATGCCGACGTCGCCTACCTCCTTAGGTCTTGGAGACATGCGGAGCACGTTTCCTTGAACCCCAGGGCCTCAGGATCTTTGATAGCACACAGCCAGGTCCTACTCACCATCAACGCTCTCAAGGTTGCTGCATATCAAGCCCCACCCTCGTTACGGCATTTGGGCCTTTTCGTGAACGCAGACGAAGTCTCTGTGCGCGGGTTTAGGGACATTCCACCTCATTATAGTGCTGAAAAGATTGAACTTCGCCTCGTTACTGCGAGCGCTCACCGTGCTCGTGCCGTCACCAGACTGGTAGAAGCCCTATTCCCAAGTGCTAGAGTCTTGGAGGTCTAGATTCTCATTGCCCTTTGCAGTGCAAATTGCGCTTTATCTCAAACTGTGTCATCCTGTATCGATATTGCACTTATCCTTATGATCTTTCGACTTATTTCATGAACACCACGACTTACTTCTGTCTGTGTAGCTTTGACTTTTACTGTTCAAGAACTTCTAGTTAGACTCCCAGTGTATCCCATGTTTTATTGCTCAACGTAGACCATGATCCAGGTTTATCTAGCTGAATGTATACAAATACTCTTACAAGGAGCAGATGATGATACCCAGTAATCCATCAAATGGTGTGTTGTTGTACTGAGGATTGGTTGATATTAGCCGACTCAATGAAACTGATGTTGATAGGGAGTTGCGGGTGGTCATCTTTACCAATGATAGGTGCCGCTACGCCATTCATCTGCCAAAAGATTTTGGAGTCGTTTTCCGAAGGCGAGAAGTTGAAACTTTCCACTAGGGTGGAGATGACAACCTCTGTATACCATGTAAGTCACTATCTTTCGATCAAGAATGGAGGAAATGAACCCACTCATTTCTAACTGTGAAAACTTGAACCCACTGGTCAAGATACACCAGCATTAGCCTTTCTCAACGGAACACATCAGGGGCAATACATACATGCAGGAGCGACCACCTCCAATGAAGGTCATCCTAGGTACGTCAAATCAAAGATACTCATCTTATTTACATGTCGTAAAGGACTTACAGATGCGAATATACGCCAGGAATCCGAGCATCAACGAGTGATTCGGGGAGTGGGGAGAGCCATCGTTCGGGCTTCCACTCATTGGCATCTAGAGCGCATCAGAGTCTTACACCTCATTGAGAATATCTTAAAATACCTTCACCCCAAAAATCGGGATTTCTGTTGGCATTAAAAATAGACACGAATATGGTTGTACCCCTTGGAACAGCAACCTCTCGCATTTCACTACCATCTATTCCAATGATTGGTTTGTGGAGAGGTATGACTGCATCTTTGCGTGCACTATCAGGAGTGAGACCAAGATTAGTCAAATCATTCAGAGAGTGTGCATACACTCCTACAATCGGACAACATTCGAAGCAGGAGCGAACCTTGGAATAAAACGATCTTAAATGAAATGATCCACCTCGAAAGACGGAAGACTTACAGACGAAGGGTTTCTCGGCAAACAGCATCGAGATATGGTAAGTCAGTAAGTTCTTTGTACGACAAATCTTGCCCGCTGTTCTGGGATTTGGCTTGAATGAGTTCTCGTCGAAGTTTGTCCTGGACATCCGGATGCCGGGAAAGAAGATGAAGCAGGCGTGCCATTGCACTCTGAAAAGGATTGTCAGTCATTGCGCAAGCAGTGGTCAGTGGTCACATCTGACCGAGGTGGTATCCATTGCAGCAAAAATCAGTGTACTGTAGTACGAGTCTCTCAATTATGTTTGTTAAAGTAGACGGATATCTTCTTACTTCATCTACGAAACAAAAAAATCACCGTCAGGATCAATCCAGAGCCATTCAAGGGTTGTTACAATCACCTGGCCTATAACTTCGTCATCTTGTAAGCGATCTTCATTAGACGCTTTGACGTTCTCCTTCACTGAAGTTTTCATTCAGATGAGCATTCGAGAATCAACCCAGCTGTGCTTACTGAGGATACTAATGAGATCTTTCCCTCTTCCTATCTGCTGGGCAACAGCTTCATCACCCATCTCAAACGCTCGTTTTTTGTTTTGGTAAATTCCTTCTGCTATGCTGTGCATGTAGTCGATCATGTCACGAAGATGGTGTAGGTCCTTCCAAGGAAGTATGTCAATTATAAACCGACGGAAACCTGCAGTGCCAATTCGGGAAACATAGGGAAGTATGTTCAAGCGCCAAAACTGCATGCGCGTGAGAACGGGACTAGGGATCTCTTGCGTGAGCTGAGCCGCGAGACGGAAAAAATGGTTCACGTACAGTAGCTGTTTGATAATTTTACTGTAGGGATGGGCGGACTCTTCGTCTGTCAAAGGATCAAAGGAATAGCCTAAGCCTGCCTGGCCCATTATTTCCAATGCAGTTCGACCCATCCAGGAGAGGATGTCCACCTAGGTATAATACGCATCAGTGGAACTGGAACATCATTGATTATAGCATACACGCACTTCTTGGGTCGAAGGGCCCTTGTTCAATCGATTCTTCAGAGCGCTCTCGAGCTACAAAATCCGAGACAATGAAATATACCAAACTGTGCCTCGAGTATATTACTTGCCTGGTGACTGACTTGAAAAAACGTTGGCACTGTGCAAAGACCTTGTTCAATTGCGAAATGGAAATTTATGCTTCCACGCACTCATTTCTCGCATATGGGCCGCAGAGAATATAGGGTTCAACATTTTGCGCTGCTTACGGTGTCGATGTCCTTTGGTCAATGATCAAAGTTCATGAGCGATAGTCAGATCGTAGATGGATTCCCGCCAGACCTAAGGTCCCAAGCAGGCCATCTCCGAAAATTAAGAGGTTACTCCTGGAAAATAAGTGTAAAATCAGTGACAGTACCGATATCAATGATTGTTAGCACGAACTCTATGAAGCCGTCACTCTCTTCAAATACATCCTGATCCTATGTAGATTGTCCATCAAATCAGCCCGAGCTGCGGAATATATTGTCATCGACCGCTCGACCCACTTTGACCAGCACGGTATGCATCGCTTTTGCATCGAAAGTGTAGAGTGATTTTGTCTATGAATTCTTGAGCTTTGAGCTCTAATTCTCTGATCGCGAAACCACTTCCTTACACCAAAGGGTCCGTGTAGGCGTACCATGCTTCCATCTAAGGAGGACATTATTAAGCTTCGCAACTTCATATAATCTGTGATCGACTTACATTTCTTTGCAAGGAATTCGTGAAAGCCCCAAGCATCAGAATTGAAGACTTGCTTGAAATTACCTGAGGAATCATGTTAGTACTAAGGGTAGGAGTTTGTTTCTATTGGCTGTACCTGTAACCCAGGAAGCAGAATCAGGACCAGCGACGTTCGCCAGAAGCTTGAATTTTCCACGCAGAATTTGCCCCAATACGATCACGAACAGGGCCGCTGCTCCTATAAACTGAAAGTTCATGAAGTCTGTCATGATAGCTATCCGATATGCGAAGTAGCAGTAAGAAAGTTGAAAGCTCAACTTGTATGTATTCCTCTAAAATCCTCAGCTTTTATAACCTAACTGCTCCGCTTCTGATCGAATACTGACATGAAGCTCGAATTCTAATCGGATATTCATTCACATGGTAAGTATAATTTCGAGAGAAAAAAACAAAGATCAATGAATGACATTATATCCATTCAGACTCATGTGAAATTTACTGGTGAAATGACACAGAGTGGACTTGTCAATCATGTGTTGAGTTGGCCGAGACTCACCTCTGACTGACAATTGATAACGTTCGAAGTCGTTGGAATCGTATCGAACCTATGATGGGCAAATTTCAAGCCTTAGGGACGGCAGTAAACAGAAAAGCGCTTGACCGCAAGTTGGGGAATTTACTTGCTCGTGAAGAGCGATCATTTAGAATGTTGACAGTTGACAATCATCGACTCCTTATGCTAGTCCTCGCTGTACTAGCACCTTAGCGCAAGTGTGCCTAAATAACATGCTGCCCCCGATTTGAAGCCAGAAACCAATATTTGGAGAAGCTTGATGGAGATATTTGAGCCTGCCCAACGCGTTCAAGTTCCTTTGCGAATCCTTATATGTCACTGCAGGGCCCGCGTTGATGCGATAAAAGTTAAGCGCTTTATCCAACAAAAGGTGTCGTTGCGCCGAATTCTTTGTGTCAAGGTCAAGAGAATACATGCGAGGGAAGGCGGGTCGAATTTAATCGACTGATCAGGTTCCCACAAGATCATACTTACAGAAGAGGATGTATTCAGGAATCCAGGAATCCGTCAGCGGTAGCGGCCCCACATCTGTTGACATGTAAGTATCCTGCACCCGGCCTGCACCAGCCTCAATGACCGCTCAGCTATATCAGATATTTTTGTCTACAGATCAGGTTTTCGGTTGAAGATTAGAAGGTTGCTTCCAGAGATGATTGAGAAACGCCGTCATTGGGTTGCAAGAATTGAATGCATTAAGTATTCTAATCCATTGTCAACTGGTACTGCATATTACATGACTCAGAAGTCGCAACAAACTCAACAATGGAGCGGATCAGCCACGCATGTTATCGCAAACTCCGAGTCTGAATAATTCAATTGGAAAGAGACAGTCTTGCTGAGCCTCTAGAATGTTTTTTTTCTACAGTGGCATTTCATGTAGAGAAGAACGGCGAGTCTTCATGGGGAGAAAAAAGGAGCGATATCGTCGACACTGCTGCCTCTGTGATGCATATCTCATTCTAGCCTCATTTGCGAAATTGGTTTATCCGCTGTTGTCGTTTAAGCCAAGGTTCGGGAAGAAGTGCCGGCAGAAATTTTGTTGCACTCACTGTATTAGGCGCCGACGTGGTGCTTTCTTTTCACCTCCTTGATTTCGTTTTTGGTTATCAGGCTGACTACGCCCGTGGCCTCGCCAAATTCCCCTCTTCCACCATTCCTTCTGTTCCCTTTTGACGACAATGGATGAAGAACAAGAACAGCCCGTCAGTCGCGCTCATGTGAGCATGACTACGGAAAGAGGGAACTCTGAGGGTGCTGTTGTTGAAAAGAAGACACAGAGTCAAAGAGTGGAAGTCCTTGAAGTAGAAGATGAAGACGCGAGAGCGATAAGACTTCGTAAGTAGAAAAATTCTTTCCTCCCTCAAAGGAAATGTTTTGTATCTATTCTTCGTAGTTGACCAATCCTCACCCCATTGTACAGAATCTATCTTTGAGAAACTCAACTCTGGCTCGTCTTCATCTTCAGAAAACACAGGATCTGGAATGCCCTATCCCTCATTCAATTTTGAAGAACGAAAGACTTGGGCTGTTGACCCACCTTCTGAGTGTGCGTGACTATATTATATCGGTCATTATCATCTCTGTCATTAATATGGTGCTCCTCAGTACTATCTCGTGTTCAGGCTTTTTTGCCACAGATAGAGGCCTCCAATACGATACTGACTCAACGAGCAGAAACAGACCCGCAAAGCGTCGACATGGAACAGCTCGAGGACGATTCAGAGCGATACATTGAAATGGTACGTGGCCTATGCTCTTTGTCTGCGCGGAGCCTGTTCTAACAAATTTTGTTCCATGTCTCGCTCGCGTGCCTGTTTCATTTATTACGCCACACTAGAACCTTGGTCTTGGAGTGTTCGATATGGAACCACAAGGACAGTCTGCAAAAGAACAGGATACTGAGATGACTGACTCTTCCTTGTCGTCTTCCTCGTCCTCGTCCTCGTCCTCTTCAACAAGTCCTTCTTCCTCAGATTCGGACTCAGATTCTGACAGCTCAGATTCAGAATCTGAATTGGACTCAGAAGAGATTCTTTCCTCCTGTATTCCCTCTAACTTTCTCTCTCGTTCGTCTTCATCTACTAGTCAGTTATCTACTAGTCAGTCATCTGACAATATCGGGCTGAATGGCAAGATGAAAGCTCCCAGACTAATGCGTCCTTTGCCTAAGCGTAGCGGGTCATCAGCGTCTCAACCAAAGCCAAGCATTGTCGTACTCAACGCCAGTTCAGATGATTCGTCAATGGAGTAAAGCTCAGAACAAACGCTTGGGACGGTGTTGTTTGGATGTTTGTATGATTGTTTGGCTTCATGTATGTACGATTTGGCGTCTGTCCTTTTTCACCCAGACGATGTTCTTTGATTTGCGTGTCTATAGTGTTCGATAATAATTTGCTCGCTTTCGTATTAGTGTTTTTCGTGTACGTACCTTCATCTGACCACTCGCTCGTCTCATTGTCTTAGTACAAGTGCTTTGCAATCAAATCGTCAGGTCGGGGTCCTGCTTCTCTGTATATTCTCACCTGTATGCTTCGGCCACAGAGAGCAGTCACCACGATTTGCTCCGACTGACGACGAGCTTTCTTCGTGCACCTGTGGTCCATTCATATATTCAATGTTCTTTCGTAACTCTGAAACTTATCAAAGAGCTGAAGTCTTCATTCATTAGTTCATTCCTTGTCGAGCTGCAGCTTTTGTATGGCACATTGAATAACGAATAACTTGAAAGAAATGGCGCGCCATAGATTGCAGACATCTCAGGCGCACCAAATCTCTAAACAACGGGCGACATCAAGTGTGGACCGATGACGCCTCTAATCTTGCACCACTTGTACTATAGACAGAGGTTATACAATTATCTAGGTTAAAATCAGCAATAGCTTTATTGCTCTTCCTCACCAGCCTTCCCAAGTCCTTTCTCAGGGTTAGGAGCAAGGAACTGCTCAGAAGGAAGCAACGTCAGTTGGGGATTCAGTGTCAACCCGAAGCCTGGCTCGTCAGACACATCCAGAGATCCACCGTGCGGAACAGGCTCGTTGACGAACAGGTTCCCGAACACGGGAAGAATGGATTTCCCATCGGGGGAGTTGGCGATGTCTGCGCAAAAATGAATTCAAGGAGAAGGAGTATCAGCAATGATGACAGCGAATTGTAGTCGTATCGTAACTTACATTCACAGAAAGGACTATGCGCCTGTGACATCACGAAGTGGTAGGAACTTTCGAACGGAAGTAGAAATGAATGAGTGATTGATAAGCCAGAGAGCAAGAAACTCACTATGGCCCGCTTCCGTGTGGAATAACAGGAATGTCATAAGCGCTAGCCATTGCACTGATTTTCAGAAGCTGAACAAAACATATATTGGAATAAGGGCCGGCACCACGATTAAGAAAACTTCGTACCTCCGTCAGTCCTCCCATCCACATCACGTCCGGCTGCAGAATATCTATTGCACGATTTTCGATGAGTTTGCGGAATCCGTATCGGCTGTACTCGTGTTCGCCTGTAGTCCATTTGACCTGAGGAAGTGCCTCCTTGAGAAGCTTGTGGCCATCAAAGTCATCCGGATGGAGGACCTACGATGCACGAATGGTGTCAGTCTCATTAGGCAGTATAGGTCAAGTACGCTGCGTCGTACTCACTTCTTCCCACCAATTGATGTTGATGCCTTCATCTATGGCCCTTTTCGCAATCTCAATCGCGTATTGCACGTTCAGAGACATCCACTGAGTAAGAAGAGTAAGGTCAAACAGAAAAGGAAGTTGGATGGTGCTCACGCAGTCGACCATGATAGGGTAATCCGGACCAACTTTTTCTCGATGGGCTTTCAAAAAGTCAAGGTTCCTACGCATGCTGTCGAAGCCATCCAGAGGGCTGTATGGAAGAGGGACCTTTGCGCCCCAAAATCCCATTCGACGCGTCTCGGTGGGTAGAGGTCTGCGATTTTCAAGTGCAAACTTTATGATGGGGTAATAGCGGAAAGGCTCCGTCAACTTACCCTGTGCAATAGAAAGGAATTTTGTCTTTCGTGCGACCACCAATCATTTTCTGTGGATAAAATCAGCAACTCGGAATATATCGGGAGTATCCGAAAAGTAGACGAACATAGACTGGCTCATCTCTCAATTTCCCTAGGAGATCCCAAATTGCGAGATCCACGACGCTTATCGCAGCCAAAGTGATACCCTTTCGACCGTAGAACATACTTGCGCGGAACATTTGATCCCAGATACGATTGGTGTCGCGAGGATCGGAGCCTAAGACGAATCGAGCGAAGTGCTCTCGAATGAGCCAACACGCTGGGGGTCCTCCAAAGCCGGTAGAGAATCCTCTAGCAAAAATCGTGGGATGAGTTGGAATGAAAGTAAGAAATTAAAGACAATTACTTGGTTCCATCCGAAGCGGTGACTGTAACAACTAAGGAACCCAAAACACCAATACCCCAGCTGGTTCTTGAGTGACGATATTGGTCATATCCAGACATGGGATTGCTGATAGGACTCTGTAAGTAGTGTTAATATTCATTACGCCAAGTTTCGCTTTGAAGACCGATCTTACATCTATAATCCAATGACCTTGCTACATGATGTCGTTTTTATTGGTGAGGATATATACCTGTGAGACTACGAAAACAAACCTTCTGTCTATGATAGTCACCTCCATCGCCAAGTTGGGATACAATGAACGTTTCGATTTTATCAATGGTAGGAAAAGCTTTGGTCATGGTTGGGATTTCCGATAACTATGTGATGAGAAGCATCTATATTCTTCTCTTTTATACGTCTTGTCGGATTGCTTGTTCTTATGACCATTGTGGCACCAGAGACTGAAGAGAGAGTTGAACTCGCACGAAGTCACACGAAAACCGGCCCGGAACCAGTCGGACCGTCATCCGGTCACGTTGTGCTTAATTTCGAACGCGTCAGCTATCTCCTCTAATCTATTCATCTATCTACTGGTACGCGATGGCTGGCGACAAAGATACTCTTCTGGCGATGGGATTTGACCCTGCTCGTGTTGAATGTTAGCATCAAACTATCAACACTTTCGAAATCTCATTTCTCCTTGTAGGGGCATTGAAAGCAACGGGTAATCGCGGACTTCAACCTGCGATGGACCATATTCTGGAGAATGAATCCAAATCAGTTCCCAATCTGAAAAATGTATCGGGATCAACAGGTAGCTCTGCCACGGATGCCAGGGATGTGGATGAAGACGAAGAGGATGCAGAAGCATTGCAAAGTTTAGGCGGAGTTGCAGCCAATGCGGTTGAGGCCAAGGTTCATAACGCAATATCCATAATCGAGCTTCACTCATCCACAAACTCCAGAGTATAAAGTGCACAGAATGTGGCAAGATTTTCAAGAATACGGATTTAGCCAACTTTCACGCTGAGAAGAGCGGTCATGACCAGTTCGAGGAATCCACAGAGGAGGTACGTAGGATGATGATGGATGCCTTTAATCGCATTTAGCTTATACCTTTACCTCAAGATCAAGCCACTTACTGAAGAAGAAAAGAAGGAACGACTGGATGAGCTGCGTGCAAAGATGGCGGAGAAACGCTCCCGTAAGGCCATCGAAGAGGCCGCGGAACAGAAGGCCAATGAACAATTAAGGAGGAAGGCAGGGAAGGTATGCGCCTCGAATATGAATATGGTGCGCTACCTTAACAGTCCATGCTTCTACATAGGATATCCACAAAGTACGAGAGGAGCTGCAAGCGAAAGAAGCAATTAAGGAAGCTCAACAGAAGAAACGAGGTACTTAAGTCTCTCTTGTATTTGTAAAACCTGTCAGAGTTCTTGCTTGACATTGTTGAATAGACAAGCTCGAGGATGCTAAAGCTCGAGCTGCCGTCAAGGCCCAGATCGAAGCAGACAAAAAGGCTCGTGCTGAGAAAGCTGCCCGGGAGAAAGCACTCCGCGAAGGACTACCAATTGAGGATGTCTCGAACCCTGCAACGGCGACGCCGCAATCTGGTTCCTCGACATCTGGTGTAGCAGGAAAAGATTTCAAAGAAACACGTTTGCAGATTCGTATGTCCACTGGAGGGCAACCGTACACGACTTCACTACCTAGCGATTCTCGTAAGTGGTCGGTTGGGCCTTTGTTTTCTGAAAGATCTGATTCGTTAGCCCATTTTGCATTAGCATTAAGTGCAGTAGCAGAATTCCTTGCTGCACAGACTTTGACCGTAAATGTGGATACGGTGACTTTTGCCCAACATTTTCCAAGGTCCGTTATCCCGCTTGGTCCTCTCTCACCTTTGAATAATTTCTGTCTCTCCGATCAGAAAATCGTTCTCGCGAACGGATTTCTCTAAATCTCTCAGGGAACTCGGCTTGACACCGTCCGCCGTGGGTTATCTTTCTACACGTTGAAATGAAAGAAATCTTACACCATGTTCAGGTTCTCATCGCAACACCCTAAGTCAAGTCCGTCTGAAAACAATTCTGTACTATATAGCTGTAATCTGATTCTAGATCTGTAACTCGTCGCCTTAGCTTGAGTCGACCGACAATATCTAAAAGGTGATAACAAGTTGTATTTATCTCTTGATATGTTATGCTCTCTCTAGTTGGGACTCCATTTGTCTACACCAGCTGGGAGTGAATGATACATCTGTCAATATAGTCATCAATTATTATTTCCCCTGTTATTGAACCAACTGCTGTACGCCCTCCGCCTTCGTCAATTGCCACCCGGTTCCAGTCATCTGTCTCATGAGCGCCGAAGACCATTGAGGCTCTCGTCGAAGACTGTTCTACAGCAGAGGCATTATCGCCTCCAGTCTCCGCTTTATCTTTCGAAAATCCTAACATAAGCCCTGCTAACCTCTGCCCAACTTCTGCATGGTAATCCGTATGGCTGTCCAACCAGACAGCCGTCCCATAGGATCCCAGAGCCATGTCTGTGATAGCAAACAAGCGAACAGGTGAAACAATGGTCCGTGATAACACCGGGGGGAAATTGTACGGTAGGTTATTTGAGGTGAGTGCAAAACCTGTTGCAGTTGAAGAACGGCCACCAGATGTTGATGAATTGTATAAATGATTGGGATGAAGGATAAAATGGTGCAACAAATTTACCGGCCATGGGAACAAACTTGAGTATCTAATTAGGATGTTGACACTGCAGGGCTTAAATTCATTGCTGGAATGCGGGGCAGAAGGGGATATCTGACGTTGCATGACACAACTATCGATTCTCCATTGGAACTCGTGTACCTGAACAGGAGAAAGAGAAACCAAGGGAGGATGAGATCCGCGTCGGAAAGCATTCAAGTCATATAATGCGAGAGTTTTCGGTCTCAAGATTATGGCGTAGTCGTTATGGACAACGGCTTCGAAACTGTCGGGCTAATGATGATCGTCAACAGAGGCACCGAAGTGTAGTACTTGAGATATCACCTGGTTAGGTGGTAGGAGTGGTTGTCGGTCTTCGAGCTTTAATTCGTACAATGGTCGTACAATATCCAAAATCTTGAGCTCATTATTCATGGTGCGAAAAAACAATGTGTTTCCGGTGAGAGATAATATATTCTTGGCCGCCGTGTTCAAAGTGATCAGTGGGATGAATGCTGATTCTGGACTTGACGCAGATGGGTCAAAAGCCAGTACCTCAACGCTACGAAAGTCAGCTGTGTCGGGACCCGATCAGAAGTTATTTCTGGAGCTCACAAAGGCGTTTTTATTGCGATCACCCCTGTACTTTCAGGATCCGAGTTGACTGCATAACCTCCAAACCATTGCATTGTTCTTCGGGCTTTACACCTCAATGAGTTCATATCCCAGCATTCTACAGTCATCATTCTGGGCTCTACCCGACTCGTTAGGGAGAACGAAAGTAGACAGGAGCATCCCTCGAGGGTTATGAAATGCAATGAAGTGATACGTGCCCCGGGTGTAGCTACCATGACATGGCGTCTACGTACGGCCCTTGGATATTCCGATGTCCAATTGCGATGCAGACACAGTGCGTTAGCAACCAGTTTCTCAATTTGGGTAGCAGAGAGACGGTCCAAATCAATCCGCGGGGTAGGGATATTGCGGGCCCATACCTCCTTCCGCAGTATCGAAATCCAAAGTCCGCGCAAGTGCGTCATGTCCTTAAAGCTTTTGCAGACCTAATCATCGGCGGCAATCAGTATGAAAGCAAAACGAACAGAATACGATTCATGCACTGTTCTCATTGAAAGTACTTCTTCCAGTCCAAGATATTGGAAAATCGTGAGGAAGATATCTTCGGGAAGTGGCAAAATCATCTGGATAGCAGGTACTGAAGTGGATATAAATAATTTCCTGGAGGAACAGTATAAGTGGCTGCAGTCCGAAGCTGATCTGTGGGATCAACCAGGAAGAGTGCTCGAATCCGAATGCATTTCGTACCTAGTAGATTCACTGTAACTGTTATTGAGACCAGTGTCTCCTTCCAGCGTCCGTGGAGACCCGGTCTCTATACCGCTACCACTCCCCATCAACGGTTGGAAAGAAAGAAAAGTTGTCATCCGAGAAGAGCCTTATTTGAAGAAAACTCATTGCCTGTCTTCGATTTATGCACGCAGAAGGACGAATTTCTCAAAGAGGCAACTAGGTCCGTGAATCGATTAATCATTAAGCCCGGGTTTTGTAAGGCGGTTGATAGCGGTCAATTCAGATCACGGGTAAGCGCGGCCTCGACATGGTGAAATTCAGAAATAAGAGAAGGCCGTATCATGTATGTTGGAAAAAACATACGTCCTTTTCGGAAGCCTGCATAACTTCAACCGTCGGCGGTCGATAAAATCGCACAATTCGCAAATGGGCTTAAATCCTCAAACAAAATCCATTAGTACTAGCGCGTTAATTTGTGAGTCTGGTATCTGAGGAAGAGCTTCCTCAGAAGTTCAGGAAAAATACGCTAGATACCACCATGTTTGCTGTGTCTCGTCGCTTGGCCGCCCTCTGGTTTGAGGACAATGTACGAAAAAAGCGGAGCAGGATAGGCCCATGAATCACAACAACAAACGGCTAAAGTAGACTAACTGCTCCCGGCATGCAGCACTGAAATGTAGAATGAGATACATATGCTATATGCTTCTGAAGTTCAAGGACGCTAAAGATCCTTGTACTGATACCGAAATATTCGGACGAGCATAAACCAAGGAAGCGAGAACAAGCGTGTGTACCTGGTGCCTCCGCATTCGAATCCTCCAAACCAGGATCGTGAATTGGCAAAGTTCCGGACAAGATTCGGATATCGTCGATTGGGCAAGATGCTGAGCACTTTTACTTTCCACATTCTCCTGTATCCAATAGTGATCAAATCGATCAGTATTCTGCGCCACATTGAATATTTCCTTTCCCTACCACCACTCAAGGTCAGCCAGGGTCCAGTTAATAGGATACATCATTCAAAAGTGAAGTGTACAGTGAACGACTGCGAATCCCATACCAAAATTTGACCATACAGATACCAATGATATAAATACGGGTAAAGGGGTGTGTGTGAGTGAAGTCACAGAAGTCTTCGAATTTGTTGTCATCGTCGCCGGTGAGTTATTGAATCAAAGATCTGCGTACTTGGAATAGCTCTTGCCCATATCATCTAAAAACTGTCCTGTAGATCTCGCAAGAACGAGATAACCCCCTTGGCTACATCAGCGCCTGTAACAGCATCGTTTTCCGTACGATTTTGTTCCACATCATTCGCACTGTTCCCTAACAACCCTCTACGACTGATGACGGCGTAAAACACACCCAACTCAGACGCGTTTTCCGCTAATTGAGCAAGCTTTTGCTGTTTACTCTTGCTCGGCTTGGTGTCATCATGATTTGAGTGGAGTAGCGGCAACGCATCCAGCACAATCTCCTGGTTTTCCGGGCTGTCCATCATGAGTAGCCCGAAAAGGACAGAAAGATGCCCTAACAGAAAGGAGGCGTCTGCTTCCGCTTCTTGTTGTTGTTCTAATTCCAGCGCGAGTGGAGTGTCCGATGAATGGGTTTCGGTTTTCACTGCAGGAGCAATTATAGGGAGTTGGTGCTTGTACGTGGTAACCAGGATGTCAAGTACACTCATACGGTTGTGACATGAGCAAACATGAATACACGGCAAAGGTTTATGTATGCAGTTCGGATCTAGCTCTATTCAAGCCAGGGACCATGAGCACGTACAAGGCGGAAATTTTTTGGAGAAAAGAGACACGGACTGGTATTCCTGACTATTGTTTTTGCCTCCTCAACCACCTGGACGAGATTCGTCAAAAGACCAAGTGACAGACAAAGCCAGTCCAGAGCACGAGCCTGCAACCGTTCCGTGGCTTTCGTGGGTTGGTCAACGCGGCCGTTTTCTGACTCATCTGAGGAGACATGATCTGTCAATCTATCATAATCATCTGTAACCTCCACCTTTGGAATAGTGGCAGTAGTCCTTCGTGTCTTTTTGGAATGATTCTTTCCATTTTCGGAGGTCTTGTCTGAGATTGAAGCTCGGCGAATTCGGTCCACATTTTTACCCCATAAATTACCCGCTCGGATAATAGTCCTAACGATGAAAATAATCGCTTGACTACTTTTGGTTAGAGACTGACCCCAGAGGGGATCAGAATGCGTGAGGCTGACTAGCACACGGAAGACAATTTCCGTGCATCGACTTGAAGCATCTGCATGAACCAATCAGAACAAGCAGCAAGTTATAATTCTGAGCGCTCAGCCACGAACCGGTTCTGCGTTTGTTCTCCTTCCCTGCTAAAAGCTCGGCACTTATACCGACTGCCAACAAACCATCCGCTAGCCATTCGTCCCGAGCCTTGTCGAGAAAACGACGGGATTTTTCCTGATCAGGCTTTCGGGAAGGCGCCCATTGTGCGAGGAGATAGCTATCGAGGAGAGAGAGAAGTCCGTGGATGACAGGAAAGGGAATCGGGCGTAACGTGGTCAAGACTGTCGATGACGACGCGACGGGAGTCGCTTTAGATGAGGAAGGCGTGGAATTATGATATTCAGAATCCACATTGGGTAGGTTGTTTATAGATGATATTGCTGGTTGCAATTGGGCATGGAGGGATCGCAGGAGATGAAGGACGTGAGTATGTGATAGGAGCTCCGTAGGTATCGTCGTCAGTGTATGGGTCAGAAGAAAGGCATTCGATATCTGCAAGGGCACAATATGAATACATTGCAAGTTGTGAGGGAATAGTTCACGCACGAGTGTCTTTGAAGAGAACATACGAGCTTGGGATGTGAAGGTTGAATGTAAGGTTTTGAGGACAGCGCGATCCGTCTTCATTATGCCGAGCTTTTTGAGTGGACTATCGGGTGTCAAGCTTTGGGAAACGATCATAAGAGGGTCCGTTTCTGGTGATAGCGAAGCGACAAGAGAAAAAAGGGTCGAAGTGAAGGATGACTGCGAAGAAGTGCTTGAAGATGGAGAGCAGTCGCGTTGCGCCAAGTCCGTTAAAGAAACAGCGTCGCGAGATACCAAGGCAGCGAAAACCACAAGCAGAGTGTCGAGGACCTGATGCGAGTACGAGGATCAGAGATGAATCACGTATCAGATAATAGCATACTTTGTCTTCGCCTGTTCCGCCACCAGCTTCAATAAACGCATCCCAGGTACTTTGCAAGAAGTCTGCAGCTTTCGCCTGACGAATAAAGTCAGGTTCACAAAGTCTACTGATGATTTCTAAAGCACTAAAGTACTTGTTTGAGAATATCGTGAAGAAATAAATATCGTCACGAACCTAGCTTTTCTCAAAGCTGGTGTTTCATCCTTTCCCATACCTTCCAAGAGATATCCAACCTCGTCCAAGAATCTTCTACTCTCTCCTTTATTTCGAATCTCCGTAATGCTCCTCAAAGGCTTAATGACACCATTTGGAGAATTGGCTTCCTGCTTTAACCGTCCTTTGCTCTTTCCTTTTGACGGAGAGCTATTTGGGGTACTGGTAACGGACTTTGAAGGAGAAGGAATTTCCGGCTCCGGATATGGATCATCCTCCGAGTTATCCACACCCCATCTACTCCGCAAAGCTGCATACGACTCCCGACTGTTGTAATCATCCTGGAGTTCCTCCGGCAGAGAATGATCGGCAGTCATTGCTACAAGAAAGGATCGCGACTTCCCAGCATAAGTCCGCTTGTTCATCAAAGCTGGACGCTGTGGAGACGATGATGGCTCTACCACGCGCGCAGTTGTTGGAGAAGAAAGTGGGGAATTGGTAGGAGACACAAAGGAAGGCATTGACGATGTTCGATCCAACAAGTTTTTACTGCTGAAGCTCGGAGAATCTCTCGAATTCTCGAGCGAAGATTCCGTCTTGGACCGCCCGAGCATTCTTTGAGCCAGTTTGGTCGGTGTTGAGGGCGTTGAAGCTGAAAGCGCGGAATCGAAGATGTGAGAGAGGTCTCGAGCAGCTTTTGGTGTGGCTGGTTGTTCTGTTGAGTCGATTTTCGGCCTTTTTGGCGAACTGATTTCTGAATGTGGATCCGAGTTCAACTTCCTCTTTGCACCTCGCTTTGCGTACGTCCGAGCAGACATTATGTGCAACCGTAGGTGGAAGTTAGTTATTACGGGTGACGCGAAGGCGCTACTGGTCCCACGTGCTCTTCGTGGCAGGCGCCCAATCGTAGTGTCCGCGCCAAATTAAATTTGACAATGTTCGTGAACGTGCGCTGGTAAGACTACCCTATCCTACTATACTTAGTCTACGCGCTGTCGAGAGATGTTCGAACTGCGACACAAGTGTTCACACTTTTCCGCAAACTGACGCACGTACGAGGCCTTCACCAGGCGCAACCGAATGGTTCAAGTGAATGGTTTAAGGTGAATCCAAAGTCTTGAACAGATTGTTCTCGAGCTTGCTCGGATTTTTTTGTAAACGGGAGCTAGGCAAAATGTTCTCTGCCCTATACGGCCACATCAAGGCCATTCGACGAGGAGTTCTCCAAGCAGGGCGTTCTATGACAAGCTCCAATCTATTGTGGACACTGATCTCATGGACCAGATACTAGGTACTAGGTAATGATTGTGTCTCACCATTTGTCCTGACCACAAAATTTTCAGTCTCCGCGGATGGTGCTGTCTAAGGACTAAGGCATACAGTGCTTGAGGTAAGTAACTCGGACAGATTGAAACTCCGTAAATATTTTAATCCAACGAGACTCCAAGGTAAAGTTGTGCAAAGCCTCGGAAATGTCACTGTATCTGTTCAGACATACAAATTTCAGGCCGACTCTTCCGAAGTATAATGTCATGTACACATTGTACAATGATGTTTCTCTCGTTATCAAGATATTGAACGGTTCTGAAAATTCAAACTTCAAAAATAGACGACTTGCCTGTACTCCTATTCTAAACTAGGACCTTACTTTTTCGAGCTAGGTCACTCGGATATTGGCAACACCCGTTTCTACTATCGCCTTGTAACAGAACACATCTTTGTCCAATGTCTGGTGGCAGATTCAATCATCCTTTCGATATGGTATGAGCGGTATGTATGTGCCATGTCTGCCAACAAATGCTAATAATTGAAGATACGTATGCCCTCGCATAGCTATAAAAGCCACTGGCACTGTATCCTTGCTGTCACTTCGAAGCCTTTGAGTTCAACATCAACGATGATGACAATACTACCTGAGTGTCTTCGCCTGATCATGATTGCTTCTGCTCTTCTATTCGCGTTATTGCTGCTACGATCCTTGCGGCGCCAGAGGCATTCAACTTCATCTGCCTTCATAGATAACATCCCTGCACCAAAATCTTCTTCATGGTTAAGAGGTCCAGTATATATTATCTGCCGCTCTTCTGAGATTGCACTGCTGAACCCGACTGATTTTCAGGCAATTATCAACAAATATTCAACTCTGCGGCTTGGCCTTTCCATGAGTTTCTTCGAAGAGAATGTGAGTTCACATATCTCATACAATCTTCACCTGATCTTGACTCCTAACTGCCAATTACAGATGGCAGTATAGTCCGCCTTCATGGTCCATTCGGAGTAAGTGCGCACTTCTCAGTTCAATTGAACCAAGTTTAGCTGAAAAACTGTCAGGCCAGTACCCTCTACACATTTGACCCCAAAGCAATGCATCATGTCCTGTTCACAGTGCGTATCTATATAGAATCTCCGTGGCGATATATATGAAGGACTCTTACATCCAACTTTGCAGGAACACAATGTGTTCGATATGTCTGATGGATTTATAGAGTACGTGCCAATCCATATTTTGCAAGAGGTCCTTGCTCGACGTTGTTTTTCAGAGGCAACCGTTTAAACTTTGGGGGAGGGTTTTTTGGGACTCCAGGTCTGTTCGCGTCACGGTCAATCACAGAAAGGCTTGAACTGACTCCGATCGAGGACACGAACATCGCAAGCAGCGTAAAATACTCAATCCTGTTTTCTCAGGGGCTCATCTAAGAGATATGAGTATGTGTAGTTATCCGATACCGATTGCTTGGTTTTGATCATATACTCAGTTCCAACATTCTTCGAGATTACGCACAAAGTGAGGAATTCAAAGATGTGTTCGCAGCTAACGCCTGATTTCAACTTCTTAACTTCAAAACCAGCTCGAAGATGCGCTAAAGAGGTCACTACAAAGTGGCTCCCAAACTCAAGAGGTATGTGATCTCCGAAGGCCAAGACGAATCTATCAGTACTGATCAAGGGGAAAACATAGATCGACATTCTTTCCTGGATGGGCCGTACTTCCTTGGAGATCATTGGGCAAGCAGGGCTGGGTTATTCGCTTGATCCGCTGACAGACGAGAAAATCGTCCATCCATACAGTCGGACGATTAAAAAGCTAGTGTATGTGCTCAAATCTCTCTTATAATATTTAATCCAGGACGAACTCTTTTTATTTGCTACCAGCCCTACTCTCATGCGCGTACAATTTTGGCGCATGAACGTCCTTCCCCGTGTGGTCTGGATTGGCTCTCCAGGTTTTCGTCGGTTGATAGTCAATTCGTTACCATGGAAAGACGTCCATCAGATTCGAGACATAGTTGATTATATGTGGGAGGTAGCCACGGAGATTTACGAGAACAAGAAGCGTGCATTTAAGATGGGCGATGAAGCGGTCGCACAGCAAATCGGGAGGGGAAAGGATATTATTAGTGTTCTCAGTGAGTTTGACCCTGATTCTGAGCCATGATTGATGTTCTCTGAATGGGAGAACTTGTAGTGCGAGCAAATATGAAGGCTTCGAACGAGGAAAAAATACAAGATAAAGACGTCATTTCTCAAGTATGTATATATGTTTTGTTCGAGTGATACTCATACTCATAAATCAGGTCCATAGATGAGGTGAGTTTGAGTGATGCTCGTCTACTGTGTAGCAATTGTCCGAACTGAAACTTGCTTTAGTTCGTTGATCTTTGCTGCAACTGACACCACATCGGTGACTATACAAATTCAATATTCCCGCCAAAGTTTGAGCAGTGATTGATAAGATTTCTCTTAGACCGCCATGGCACGCGTTTTGAATCTCCTAGCGCAGCATCCCGATGTACAGGATAGACTCCGACAAGAGATAATTGAGGCGAAGCGTCAGCTTGACGAACGAAATCTTTCTTTTGAAGAGCTGAACGCTTTGCCATACTTAGATGCAGTTTGCCGAGAGACCCTTCGCCTGTAAGTTTTTGACTCGTCTGGCTTTCAACGTGTCTAATGCATCTTGATCAACCAGGTTTCCACCGGTATCAACCGTTTTCCGAGTGTGAGTTCGTGATCAAAGGACTATCAGTATTTTGCCGATAAATATGGTTCCTTGTTGTCTTTTGCAACAGTGCTCGCCAAGACACAGCTTTACCGCTTCATAAATCAATTACGGGGCTCAATGGTACTGAAATACATCAAGTAATGGTTCCAAAGGGAACAATTGTGTTCCTGTCAATCTTCAACGCAAACCGAAACCCTGAGCTTTGGGGCAAAGGTAAGAGCAGATCCATGTCAAAAGAAAGGTGATTAATGGCTCCCGCAGATTCTGAGGAGTGGAAGCCTGAAAGATGGCTCTCTCCATTGTCCCCTGAAGTTGTGAATGCACGAATCCCTGGCGTATACTCTCATCTGTACACCTCTGTCTCTCATTGTGTGCATGGACTCCGATGAACTGACGTATATATGACTAGAATGACCTTCATCGGAGGCGGACGTTCCTGCATGTACGTGTTCTAAGTTCAGATGCGCCTCGAATTGGGAGATGAATCAAAGTTGACAAAATCGCTAGTGGGTTCAAGTTTGCGGAGTTGGAGATGAGTGAGTTTTCTATCGCTCTTCGGGTAGCTTGCAGGTTATGACTTCGAACGTTCGTTAGAGGTCGTAATCTCCACTTTGGTCGAACGTTTCAAATTCTCCCCGTCGACTAAAGAACTCGAAATATGTTGGCAAATGAACAACATCACGACGCCCATAATAGGTGGCAAAGATGATCATCCACAACTGCCGATAAACATCAGCTTGGTAGACTAGTAGTAACAAAATTGTTTATTCGAGTACTTTGCAAATGGATGTCCGAGTCAGTCAGACTACTACTCTCGAGTGTGGTAGAGACATACCCGCATGCAAATGTTCTCAATTCAAGAGACTTCAAGCTGCTGCTGGCCCACCAGCATGCATACAGTAGATGTAACTATCCTGTAGTGTATTGTAGTACTCCATCTATTCTCTGGCCCGTCATTCGTCGGAGTGAGTGTGATGAAGGACTAAGTAGTAGATCCCACGCTACGCGTCAAGGCCACGTGGCAGCTGTGACGCCCGTTGAGCAACGCGACCGTGACTTGATCCTGTTCAACATGAACGTTTTCAAAGCCCGTCTGGAATCCTTCACTCGACCCAAACGCGGAAAAGGGGGGACGAAATCACAGTCTAATCAGAAATGGCCTCATCCAGAATACTTTTTGGCGACTCCGGAGACGCTTGCAGAGGCCGGATTTTATTTTGATCCCAGTTCAGAAGACAAGGACAATGTCACATGTTATATGTGCGGGAAAGAGCTGAGCGAGTGGGATGAACGCGATGACCCCTTTGAAATTCACTACAAGAAATGTGGAAAGAAGTGTGCTTGGGCGAATGTGAGATGTGGATTGGGCGCGGAGATGGATGCAGATGGACGGTGAGTTCAATGACATTCAAATCTCTGGGGATGCTAAACTTCACGTAGGTTTGTATTCACCGACAAAAATCGACTACCTACTTCAAAAGCCATGGAAAAGGCTCGACTGGATACGTTTTTATTTGGTGACGGTTGGATACACGACCAGGAAAGAAACCACGGAGCGTCATCCAAGAAGGTCTGTACTCGATAAATCCCTTTAGGTGCCTACTTAATTCATTTATAGATGGCGAAAGCTGGATTTGTTTATTCCCCGCATGATTCTCACGACGACACCGCCGTATGTATCTACTGCGGCATTTCACTCTCTGGTTGGGATGCAGATGATGGTCCAACGTAAGGAGGCTGATCATTACAAATGTGATATCCTAACTGTGGTTTGTATACAGCGAAGAGCATCGTAGTCGCGTCAAGAAGGCCGGCAATCCCTGTCCAATGTTTCCCGACATCGTCTTCGCACCTCCTCCTTCCAGGTCATCCAAATCTCATTCCAAATCTAAGTCCAAATCCTCGCATGTCGATGTTACTGTGCCTATGAAGACCTACGACGGCTCGGACAATGAGACCGTCGCATCTGACACTGCGCGCATGGGTCCTGTTGCTAGTACTAGTATGGCTAAAACACCCAAGGCCTCTCGTACTGCCAAGAAAGGTGCCAAAACACCCAGGGTGTCTAGATCTCGTACTATCCCAGTCGATGAGGAGGATGGCGTAGAAGAACCCACTGTCAAACCTTCTAAAAAGGCGCCGCCTTCAACGCGTTCTAGATCTGTCTCCCGTGCTAGGTCTGTTGTCTCTGTGGTAGAGTCTGATGCCGGAACGGGCACTGAAGGCGAATTTGCACTAAAGCGCAGCACTAGCACTCGTTCCAAAGGGAAAGCTAAAGATACTGGAACCAGAGGTGGATCTGAGGAGGACGAGAGCGGTGCTGCCTCTAAGAAGAAGAGGACCAAATCACGCTCGCAGTCGAAAACTCGTGTTTCTGTGATCCCAGAGGATATATCTGACGAGGATGATGTCGAACCCCCGACACCGCCGCCCAAGTCAACAAAGAAGTCTCTAGCACGAAAACCTTCTACTCGTGCTGTTGCGGCTTCCAAGTCGTTGACAAAACAGAAACATATAGACGAAAAACCCGATGTTTCTGCGCCAGCCCCATCCACAAAGAAGGTAAAACCCATCAGCATTTCTGTTGCTGCCGCCGCCGCTCTGTTCGATGACGACGACCTCGAAATCCGTGCAGATGGTCAAAACCGCGAACCCGAATCTGCAACTACTGCTCGGTCTACCCGAACATTGCGAAAGTCCACCAAGCCTCCATCTCAGAGTTCAAGCTCGAGCATCATCAACGAAAAGAGTGCTCTTACGAAGTCAGCGTCCGGAATTTCTGTCTCAAGAGGCAAGTCTCGGACTCCAGCCCACAATGAAGAGGAAACAGACGACGACCATGATACCCTGAACATTCAGATGCACGTTCCGCCGCTCACTCCCTCGTCCGTTGAACCAGAACCAGAGCCAAAAGTGGAACCACAAGAGAAACCAAGATATTTAGAAACGGAGTTATCGAAATCAAAGACAAAGCAAAGACCTCCTCCTGCCCATATCGAAACCGACTTCCCAGAACAAGATACAGCCCATCCCCCTCCTGTTCCTCCCCGTTCGCCTTCGAGACCGAAGACCAAACATTTGCCGCCGTCGACGGACACAGATATTGATGGACAAGTTGTACTGGAGTTACAGTCAGAAGATAAGAAGCAGCTAGAACGGGCCAAGTCAGATACACGGGAGACTTCTTCAACTGAGCCACCAACCAAACCGCTGACAGTGTTGCCTAAATCAGCCGCTATGAAAAAACAGGGCAGCTTTTTGAGTTCGCGTTCGTCGACTCAGAGTCGTACTGGAACGTCCATCGAGCGTGTCATGGACATATCGTCCGACGAAGATGACGAAGGCCAGGTCGAAGCTGCCATTCGCATGCAACCTCTTTCGATTCAAACAAAGTCGAGATTCTTGACGAATGTTAAACCACCCTCAACCTCTACTGCCGTATCCGCCTCCACTGTAGATAATCTGGAATCATTGGTCCCGGCGAAGGGAAGTGTTCAAGCAAAGATTGCCCAGATTGAAAAGCATGTGGATATGAGTGGCGAAGCCGGTGGGAAAACTTCACCTCTCAAACCCAAACTAGGTTCAGTTGACAGCTTTACCGCTGAGCCAGAACTCAATGCCAACACCGTAAAGGCGTTGGAGGTGGAGGACGACGATATTCAAATAGCTGGGCCTTCGGATAAAGCTGACCCAGAGGCACAGCAGGAGGAGAAGAGGAAAATATCTCCCCTTCCTCGCCCAGCTGTCACTCCACCGAGGTCCCAACAACAAGTACCGACAAGCCCCTTCAAGACTCCGTTTAGATTCGGTATGGGATCTGGAAATCCATTCAGTGTGCCCCCTACGCCTGGCGTGCCTTTAGATATTCCTCTCGGTATTCCCATTCCGCTTTCCCAAGAACTCTTTGTCCCGACGCAAGAGCTCTCAGAAACGGAGCTCAATATGACTGTCGAGGAGTGGGTGAGATATCATATGCAAATTGAGTATGACAAGTTTAAGGAAGACGGAGAGAGGGAAATCGATCTATTTCAAAAGAGGGCAGAGCAGGTTAGAAAGACCATTGGGGCATTGTAGTACTTATTCTTTTTTTCTATTGTTTCTGTCGTTCGTTCTCAACTTTATTTTTTTTTTGATTTCTATGATACCGGGACTTACATATTTGCCAAGTGGTACTGTTGTCAACTGTCACCAGACAGAATCAATTGGCCAGAATAGGTCGTGTTAAATTTGACGAACCTTACCAGAATTATAACTCGATGCAGAGGCTGTAAGTTTCCATCTTCCTCTTGAAATTCTCCCCTCCTTTAATCTCATCTGTCGTTATCTTCGAATACACAGAATACGATAGTATCGTCCCAAGTTCTGGTTCCGGTCTGGTCCTGCCATAGGTTTATAACGACCTAGTGACGTTCGAACAGCGAGCTTGTTTGTCGCTCGGGCTTCAGTCATTGCTCTGGTCTACGGTAAAGATTTGTTTGTTGAGTGTCCTCGTTGCCATGGTCGTTACTTGGACGGGTAGTTGACGCTGTATCAGCGTCAATGTCTCCCGGCGCTACGATATGAGCAGCTCCGTTTTCATCGTAGCCCCAGAGGCTGTGAAATTCTCACCGACTACACAGTGCCTTGTTCATGAAACCGATTGCAGTAGCCCCAATTTTACTCCCGTGCATTGTGGCGTCGTCGGTTTCGTGATAAATCCTATGGACTGCGAACAACCTTCAACAGCTGGTCTGTGTTTGATGTTTTCTGGATCCCGAAAGTGTATTGACTCCCATCTGGAATAGCACTATCTACTAGACGTGTTTGAAAACCGTACAATGTACTGCCAAAGACAGCTACACCGAGAATGCCCGGTCCAGCAATGTCGGACTCGGAGGCATCTTGCCGTACATGGTTGGAATTTGAATTCCAAGGCTAAATCGTATAAAAGTGCGTCCCCCCACGATACTCTGATTTCACAGGTTGTTGATCATCCGTAGACTGCATTCCTCCTCAGTCTTTCTGTGACAATCCGTGGCAGGTTCCACACCGTTTGGCTGGCCCATCTATCACTGCACCTCTGGCAGGCTTTGCTCATTACGAATTGGATTTCTCTTTATTCGACCTCGCGTCTAGAACATTATGCGTACTTCGAATAATTTTCTCTCTTTGGTTACCTTTGGCCTTTTGTGTGTGAACAGCGTTTTGGCGGCACCTATCCCAATGTTGAGAAGAGGCCATTCAGCTTCAACCGATTCAACCGATTCAACCAGCATAACCAACTCCACGACAAATTCCACTAGCTCAGATAGTGGCTCTGGAAGTGGAGCTGGTAGCGGTCCTTGGTTTGCTGTCTATACCGATAGAGGTCCTGATCCTGCTCCTGCGGTTGATCAAATCAAGGTTCGTACGTCTGTTTTCTTTGCCAATCGAAGTACTCACTGTCACTACCTATCTCAGGGCTTTAACGTTGTGTACGTTGTTAAATTGTCCTTTCATTGCGACCAATGAACTCATGGTAATCTTCACAGTATAATGTCTTTTCTCCTCAGTTCGGGCGCGTCGGACATGGCTATGGCATGGCAAACACTAACAAGCTCGCAGCGGTCAACTATCAAGCAACAATATCAAGCTGCTGGTATTAAGCTGCTTGTTTCCGCTTTTGGCTCGACCGAGACGCCTACGACAAGTGGCGAGGACCCTAAACAGCTTGCCTCTACGATGGCTGCGTGGGTCAAACAGTACGGGGTCGACGGAATAGGTAAGTCCGTATCCTGTCTTCAATCTGCACCGTCTCATGCCCGTTTTTCTATTCATAGATGTTGATTACGAGGACATTACTGCTATGAACAAAGCTGATGGGAATGCTGAGCAATGGATAATCGACTTTACCAACGCCCTTCGAGCGGAATTGCCTCAAGGCCAGTATATTCTTACACATGCTCGTAAGCCTGTTTTTCTACAATCTTTCGGCTACATTTATGAATGTTACTGCTGAATAGCTATGGCGCCCTGGATGGGTTCCGGCACTCAATGGACTTCAGGAGCATATGTGACCGTGAACACGAAAGTCGGGAGTTCGATTGACTGGGTGAGCCTTTTCTTGTTTAAATTTTCTATTTTATACACCGGTCTGACAATTTCCATTCTCTAGTATAACACTCAATTCTATAATCGTATGCCATCTAGTTTTGATCTGATTGTCGCCTTCCACTAACAAAATAATACAGAGGGTGCATCGGAATACACAACCTGTGATGGGCTCCTTACTGCATCTAGCAGCAACAATCCCAAATCGTCCGTTTTCGAAATCCAGGCAAATGGTTTTGAGCTTAACAAGATCGTTATCGGGAAGCCTGGATCCACGGGCACGGGTGATGCATCCAACGGCCAAATGTCGACCAGTACACTCGCTGGTTGTGTCAGTCAAGCCAAAGGAAAAGGATGGAGTGAGTTTGGTCTTTCGTATCGCTTTCGCGATTTATTTCTAACCTACGAAATTTTAGATGCTGGTGTGATGAGCTGGGAGTATCCCGACGCGAATTCTCAGTGGATCACTGCTGTGCGTGGATCTACGTACCCCATCGACGGATCCTCCGACTCTGGCTCATCTGGTAGCTCTACTGATAATGCTTCGCCTACGTCCATTGGTTCATCTGGCAGCTCGACTGCAACTAGTACCGATGATGCTTCACCTACATCCCTTGGCTCAGCTGGAGGCAGTGCTACAGTTGGCGCATCTCCTACGTCTTCTGGATCAGCATCCGCCACCGACAGTGATTCTGCCAGTGCTTCCACTACCACTCCTACAGACGCTGGCTCAGATGGGTCCTCTGTCGACAATTCGTCACCTGCTTCTCAGACAACTGACACCAACGCTGCTGCTCCTTCGACCACGGCATTTAACAATGGACAATGGACGCCTAGCGCTGCTGCTAGTACCGCAACATTTAACAACGGTATGTGGACACCTAGTACTACACCCGCGACTGCTGTCGCCACACCTGTACCACAAAGAAGGCATGCCGAGGGAATTTCTCACAGGATGCTTCGCCGAAGAGGAGTTCCTGCAGTACTACCGTGACATCGAGTTTAATACATAGTTGAATAAATATCTTATAATATTTCCATCATACCGATTCTTGACCTAGGCTTACAGCCCTTCTTCGTTTAGCGTGTCATGATCATGACTACCGACTCGTCTGCGGGCCATACTTTAAGGCTTCTCATGAATCACTTTATGAATATTCAATGAATTGAGGCTACCTAATCTGTTCACCTCGTCTCGTTCACTCTGATATGACTATTTCATGTGCACAAAGTTCTTGTCACTTTGCTGTCCTTGAACTATCAACTCTCTAATTAAGGAGGGCAACGGTCTTGGCTTCATCAGTAAAACGGCAACCGGCCTTTTTTGGCTTTTTAGTCCTTTTCCGCGCGGATCTTTTTCCCGGACTTATTTTCTGTATCTTTTTTTGACCTTTTCCTTTTTTCGGGTATCTTTTTTCAACTTGAACTTTTTTTTGTGGGCCTTTTTTCAACTTGGACTTTTTTTTTAACTTGGACTTTTGTTTGAGTCCTTTTCAACTTGGACATTTTGTTTGACTCTTTTTTCCTCAACTTGTATGTATTATATGGGCAGAGGACATTAATTTCTACAAGTAGAACTAATTTGTATTTAAAATGCAGTTTCATGTGCATGATAATCAATATATTTATTAACATAGAAAGAGGTAAAAGCATCTAATGAATCTGAAGGACCAAAACCTTTTACAGGCAACCGAGTGTCCCCAGTAACTCCAATCAAATGAGCACTGCGATAAAGGCAGTCAACATGTACCACCTCTAAACTTGGTAAGCCCTCTTGATTAAAATCAGGCTCGACTATCCAGAGCCCTGTTTGATCACAAGGGGCATTTCCAACAGTTGAATACCATTGTATCAAGGCGCAGGGGAATACCTGCTCTTGGTGAGTGAAACGGAAGAACATAAAAACTCGTCCCACCAGCAAGCCTGAGAACCCATTACCACTGCTATCACCCTCCATAAAAACACAATCATATCGTGCAGGCCCTCCACGCCAAGATTTGACAGAACGAATGCGCTCACGACGCATTCCACCTAGGCCTGACATGTCACTTGGGGCAAAGAATGTGGCGCAGGCAGATGGGTGGAGAAATATACACTGATCTTGAGCAAGTTCTGGGCATGAATGGATGGGGACATCACAACCTCTTGCACCAACAGGTGAATCTGGATTGTATTGGTTGTATAGAAATTGCCGAATAAGGAGGGGAAGTGCTGGTTGGTTAATGTATTTGGCAAGGTCAGGTAATGCTCGAGGTACACCTGGGGCTGATCCAAAAATAAGTATAATTATCAGGGCATTGATGCTGAGAACTCACCGGCTTTCTTGGAAAGTTTCACATCACCTTGAGAATAGGGCTCATCAGAAGGGCCTTCCTCTGCATCGTCAGGATCATCAGAAGCAAGGGGTGGTGGCGGTGGTGGTTGATTGGCCTGCAATCGTTGTGCCAATGGTGGTGGAATCTCTAACATTCCCTGTGACTCCATGTCCATGCGATATGTTGCTAGTTTGTCTAGACGTTGATTGGTGAGAAGCATCTGGCCAAGAGCATTGTGTTTACTTGAGCGTCGCCAGGGCCGTTTGACAGCTTTGATGTGCTTTGACTCAGTTATGGAGGAACAGAGACCATTGGGGAGCACCAAACTGCTGGATGAGATGTCGATAGTGGACCATGGAGTGTTGCCGAGGCAAGGAAAATCCATCTGGTCTGACTCCGGTGGTCCGGAAGATTTCGCGATGCCGGTGGAAATCTTTGAGTATTGAATCCATTTTGGCAAGTGTATCTTCGTCAATTACGTCGCGACGGGCCAGATAGCAGAATTCGAGGAAGTCATGGATGGCTCTCACCATCTCCGATGGTACATGACCAACAATAGCTGGAAGAAATATCTAAAGACGCTAAGTCAGTTGTGTGCGTTGAGATAAATTCATGGATCTAACCTTCATGAGACCCTTAGAATCATCGCCGGTCCATTGTTTGAAGCCACGGCCTTCATGAAAGTTTCGTAGGCCTGGATATGGAGTAGTAGTTGCAATGCTGTAAAAAATTTGGGTCAGAGACAAATCAACTATGTTGAAAAGGCGCACCGTCGGTCTATGTCAGCTTTCCGCTCTTCTGATTCCTTTTTGGGATATGTCAGGTCCAGATATTCAAAGACCCACTCAACAAGGTGATCTTTGAATGTCCCCTTGATGAGTTGATGCAGCAGGTCGGGTGATATCAGTTCATGAATGTCTGCTCGTGGAAATGACGCAGTGAAAGGCTATTATGGAGATGTTGTTCAGTTAACAGTTAACAGAAAATCATAAAATTTAAGCAAGATTAATGAGACATACCCGTAAATCTGCAACAATTCCATAATCATCCCATAGCTCTTTTAACGTACATCCCTCCGATAATGTATCTGTGTGTTTATGAGATCGACGACCAGAATTGCTATCAAGATTATCAGGTGGAGCAGTACATCTGAAGAACTATCAGTAAATGTTCAAATCTATGGATCCATACAAAACTCACCGAGGACACCAGTTCTGCACTATGCAGGTGAGCAATGCCTGTTCAGGATAATCGGCAATATATGGGCCAAGTCCATAGATAACTCGACGGTAATGTCCATCCGGACAGAGAGTAATGTGAGGACTAGTCATATGCGGTCGGAGTGAGGAAAGAATGTGCTCGAGGGAAGAATGGAAGAGTTGGCGGCGAAACTTTCGAAACTCTGCACTGCCAGAGTGGTCCTGTGATGCTACATAGATATATGAGGATAAGAAATAAAGTAGTATGGAGATTGCGTACTTTTGGGAATAGATAGAAAGCCAAGTAATGCAACAGCATTTCGATGTGCTCGGCGTACAGTTGAATGGATGTTTCCAAGGGAGATGTAGAGTGGATAGTATTCGTTTTGCCCTGTTGCAATGGAAACCGTTGTCTTGTCGCTTCCGAGTATTACTGGAACAAACATCGCTCCATGTGCGTTCTCGTCTTTCGCAATTTCATCCTGCCAAAGAAATTTGAGAAAATCATGTAGTAATTCAAATGAAATAAACGAACGAAAATCAATGTAGTATTTCAAACGAAATAAACAAAGAAAAATCGAATAAAATAAACAAACAAAATAAATGAATTGAAATCAAACAAAATGAACAAATGAAAATCGATTGAAATGAATGAATGAAAATTCAATGATACAAACGAACGAAAATCGAACAATACAAACGAGGCTCTTCAATTTGAACCTGACGTGGGGGAGGATAACTCAACCCCCTTTGTCGTTGAAGCCGCAGGAGATATCGAACGACTCGGGGGTAATTTGATTGAAGGAGCACCGGAAGCAGTGACCTTACGTTCTGTTGGCGCAGAAATTAGTGTTGGAATTGGTGCAGTCGAAGGCGCATTTACCATAGCAGTCCCTTAGCCCGGGCAGAAACTTTGTCATCGACGAATCCGTCCTTGCTGATTGAAACGGTGGACATCGACGAATCCGTCCTTGCTGATTGAAACGGTGGACAAGTTTCCTTTATGGATCTGGACCATGTCAATGGACTCGGAGGCGACACTGGCGACTTCGGCTATACGTCGTCGCATTTCAGGTCCACCAAGCGAACTCCCACCAGGCATCGAAACCTTTGGGCGGAGACATGCCGTAGCGACGTTTATATTCCTCGATATCATGCGAGTGATAGGATGTGTTGAGTAGGTGAGAGAGGATGAGTGGGCTGTAGAGGCTTCCGCCGAAGAGATATGAGATGTTAAGGATGACCTAATGGGTAGGCCAACTTTGAAGATGGCGACGGTGGAGCAAGCAAGCAATGTGAATATTTCCGTCCTCGTCCACTTGAAAATCTTGCACTTGCTGATGAGATTGAGTCGTTACATCCTATACTGGATTCCAAAGTGTTGAACATACTTCCCAACTCTGACACGCCTCAGATATTTGCAGCGTGCGGTCGTGGCTCTAGGAGCTCTCTGAGGACGCTGCGACACGGGTTGGAGGTTGAAGAGTCTGTCAGTTCGGATTTACCCGGTATACCCAATGCAGTTTGGACAACCAAGACGAGGGAAGATAGTAGGTCCATTCATGAGTTTGAAGCTTCTATCCCTTTGATTGGCCTCAATTTAGATGCATACGATTCATATATCATCCTCTCGTTTGTCAACGGTACCCTAGTTCTTTCCATCAGTGAAACCATCGAAGAACTTCAAGATACCGGCTTCCTCTCTTCCGCTCGCACCCTGGCCGTTCAGCAAATTGGCACTGACGCACTCCAAATGGCAGGACACACGATAGCGAAAGCGTTAGGTAGTTTTCAAGGGTTCTCGCACCAGAACGGGAAGTCATGACAATATTCCTTGCGCCATTCTGAGCGGGTATACAGTGCTCGCGCTGAGTATCGCAGAGGTGCCGGAGGGTAGAGTGCTCGCGCTGAGTATCGCAGAGGTGCCGGAGGGTAGAGTGCTCGCGCTGAGTATCGCAGAGGTGCCGGAGGGTAGACAAAGGACACCGTTCTTGGTGCGCTCGTCTTCGTTCCCTGAATTTTGAAATACTCAACACTCGAATTAGGCTGTTGGCTGCGAAGACCAGACTGTTTGAGTCATTTCCTTGGATCCAGAGAGCACATTAGAGACCATTAGTCTCGAAGTACGAATGAGAATCAAACAAAACGAACGAATGAAAAACGAACGAAACAAATGAATCAAATAGATGAAGCAAAATCAAACGTGGTAAATGAATGAAATCAACGAATGAAAATCGAATGAAATAAAGATTGGCGTACACATTGAAACCATGCCCAATTGCCAGTCATCAGATCGCGATAAAGACGTTTGCCATTGTTGAAGAGCCGCTTAGGAGTAACATCGATTTCATTCTTGAAGCTGGGATTTGCCAACATCTGCTCAAGGACTTTTACAGGGTCACGAAACCAGACCTGATATTCCTGGAGCTTCCAAGCCGGTACAGAAGAATGATCTTCAGGGAGTTCACCGTTGTATTTGACAGTAAAACTCTCCCAGGGCACATCCCCTTGGTGAATCTCATCGATGAGTGAGTACAGCTCCTTGTGATTGGCCCATGGATTGTCGAGACCTCGTTCAGGTCCTAGAAATTGAGCGATAAGCGTGGATAGAATGTCTATATTTCCGCCAGACATCGCGACCTTCTGGTACAGGAATTCAGCAAGTTGAAAGTCAATATCGTTCTTGAATGGAGTATAGCTGGTGCAATCACGATTATTAAGGGAAAGGGAAACGGGAGCGCTGTCAGGCGGGAGATCATTTCCTTCCAAATCACAAGGAGTACCTAAAATTTTAATCAGAGGCAGATCAACTTGAAGCGCAAGAAAATATAAATGTACCATCCAGTATGGGATGGGTTTCTGTACGAGTGCCGTACTTTTCGAGGTTGACGGGACAAGCTGACCATGGGAGTCTGACTGGAGAGCCATTTTGACGTTCAAGTTGCCTAGGTGAACGTTGATGATTAGGACTCGGAGGTGGAGAGGGCGTATGAAAATTATTTGTATGCTTTAAATCGACATGGCGTTTCAAGCCTCCTTGGCTTTTGCACTTTAGGTTGCACAATTCGCACCTGAAGTTGGACATGGTGTACTGTGAAACGTGCGAAAAAAAACTGCAAGTTGAATATGGTAAGCAACTTGAAGTCCGAGTCAAGAAATGTTTCTGAAAATTTTTTTACCTTCCTAGCGTCTTAGCGTTTAGCACGAAGATGCTTCCCAGGCCTTCTACGCGCCGTCTTAGAGTGACCTTGTTGCAGGAAGACTCAGATACACCCACAGCAGTAACTACCCAAGCCCGACTTACACCCATTACTCCGCTGCAGGCAGGAAACGGAATGTCCCTTCGAGGCAAAAGAGATGCGCATCCTGCTGCACCTGACATGCCTGCACCTCGGCGCAGTTCCGATCAGGTTCAAGCGAAACAACTCCAAAAGGCTGCGACCAAGGCTGCAACAGTGGCAGCCAGAAGCGAAGCGATCCTCAATACAGCGCAGCTGGAGGATCAGATGCACAGGGAAGATGTCAGCACAGCTGAGACGGCAAATCAGCCACCGCCTAGTGGCCACAAGAAGAAAACAAGGGAAAAGATAAGTGAGTACCACCGTTTGGACTCTCTATGAGACTTACAGTGTTCAAAAAATCGCAACGAAGGCTCATCGGTCAAGAACCAGCGTCAAGGTGAGCCTAAAGATGTTGAGTCAGACTTCTTTTTTCACTTACATTTACTCCGTATAGGTCCACATGTTCAATCGCTCAAAGACCAGTCTAAAGGTTTTTTATTGTTGCTGTACTACTATCAATGCATGACACCGATATTTTACAGCAGGATCTGATGCCAGTGATGACGAAACATTGGAGTTTGGCATCGAAGATGGTCTCGATGACTCTGATGATGAAGGGAGGCCTCCGACGAAGAAAGTGAAGATCCAAAAAAAGAAAAAAGGAGAGTTGCGCGCAAGTGTTGGTGGGAAACGGTCAGAGCATCCCGGCATGTCAGAACATGAGAAAGTGTACGTACTCTTTCATTAATGCTACAGTGAACCTACTCATCTTTGATACATTGCAGCGATGATTCAGAACCACATCGTAAAAAAACCAAGATCTCTTTACAGGGCCTTAGACTCGGATGGAAGTCTGGTGACAGTACACCATCGAAAACGGTGTCTCATCAAGCCACGCTAGACCTTGAGGCGGATACTAGTGCTGAGTTCAACATTGGAGGATTTGGCGATGAAGATGCAGGAAGTGAACGATCCCGAATGATTGGCAATTCTGTCAAACCATTCAAGATTAAAAGTCTTGCAGCGGTAGTGAAAACGGTGCGTTTGGAATTGAATGAGTTTGGAATTGAGTCTAACGTATAAATTTAGCCCTCTATCCTCAGAGTCGAGCCAACAACATCTGTTCCGGAACTTGTTACACCAGGAAAACGACGAAAGGATATCCGCCTCAAAGACCTTCCAAAAGAGGTCCAAGGAGCCTTCAGGAGCATTTTCGTGCCTACCATCATCGAGTTTTGTGGTTGTATTGAAGCTTGGACTAGTCCTACGGCGTCCGATATCCAGGAACTCTGGGAGAGCACCATGCCTGATGGATTTCACGACCAATTCTCGAAACTCAATGGCGGGAAGGTTGTTGAGGCTCTGGTAAGCTTGATCACTCTATTTAACTCAGTGCTGACATCGGCTAAAGGTACAGGACAAGCTCACTACCTGGCGCAACAATACAGGAAAGGCTGCTCTCAAAACTCTTAAAGGCATCTTTATTAAGGAGAATTTGAACTCGGTTGACCAACGCAAGACCTATGTTGCTCAACAGCTGACCGGAACTTACAAGTCATATCATTATTATTACTCAGTCGCTGTTGGAGAGGGCAGTAACGTTCAATATGCGGTGCGTCATTCTCTATTCATTATAGACCATTGTCTAACATTTGGAACAGGGTGCCTTTCAATCGCCTCTCATCTCAAAAACTTTTGCTGAACATCTCAAGGCCATTGACAGTATTCCCCAGGCTCAACGCATAGCAGACCGACCTACTGGAGCTATCGTTCTAGCTATTCTAGCCGTGCGTTATGCCATCATCTCACTTTTTCTGCAACAAGACCACTCAAGTTTTTTCTCAGGTTCATCGCGCCCTAATGTTCTATTCAACTGGGAGTGAAGTTGTTCCTCTAGGATCGGATGGTCATTTTTCACAGGCTGTTTGGGGCGACAAGTTTACATTAGTGGGAGGTATCAAGAAGCAATACAAAATGACATCAAACATTCATTCACTATTCGCACGAAACCCTGTCAAGAACATCGACCGTGTCAGCACCACTCAATGGGACCGCATAATCACATCGGCACACACTCACATCGCAAAACTGGGATCAGAAAGGACCGTCAAGCTGGCGGCACCTGTTTCGTCGGAGCCACAGTCTGATGAGGACTGGGAGATCCCTGATATCGACCCCGAGACTTTCAGCATTACAACGTTCGCCACCGAGAAAGATGCGGCCAACATTACTGAGGAAGAATTCATCAAGGGAGAGCCTACCCAGACCAGCGAAACAATAGCAAGCGATGGACTTAGCACAGGAAACCCGGGTAGTGACAGTGTTGGCAGGGAAGGCACCGACTTCGAAGACTTCGAAGAGGAATCGGTGTCGGAATTTCAAGACAACGACGTGACGATGGAGGGAAGTAGTTGAACTGGTGGGCGAACTTATTGTGGTGCGTACTAACATTCTACTTTGAGTCGAAGCCCTCGCTGACCTTCATTTATTACAGCACAGTGGTGCCGTTGACTGTCCTCAGGCTACACGGTGTATTGTACTCACTTGGGCCATGCCGGTTCTCAAAAAAACGTATAGCAGCATTCCTTTCGATACACCTTTCGCGTACTTTTCTTGTTCTTTTCGCTCACTTGTCTCGTTCTTTCCTCGTTCTTTTCGCGTACTTTACAATCAACTTGGCATCCTTTTTGCGATCTTTTCTGACCTTTGAAAAGTCCGGTGAACTTAAATAAGGATTCGGACATAAGTTTTCGAAGTCTATTGGCAAATTAAAAAAGGCCGAAAAAAGTTTGAAAAAGGCCAAAAAAGGCTGGTTGCCGTTTTACTGATGTTCTACAGCACGATAAATTCTAGCCCGTGTCCTACTACGCTTCTCGATCGACTCGGAAGTACACCAGAGGAAATCATCATAATCATATGCCGCAGGGATGCAATTGCACTAATAGAGCATTAGAGTCCACCTACATATCTCCATCGTGGAGTCTCGAGAGCAACCAGTCTGTGGCAGCCAGAGATTTCGTAAGATTGACCATCGCATCTTCCGTCGGTAATACTCAACAGGCGAATTTTGACTCTTATTGCCGTTTTCGAAATAGTTGGCGCCTGTGCCGTTGGCGCAGTGCGCAAAAACGCCCCAGACGCAAAAGCACAATATTTCATTCAATTCTTCACAGAATTGGATGGGGTTTTGTGCGTTAGAATACGGCTATCCATATCTAGGGCGCCCCATGTAAAATCTAAAGAAATATATCATTTTTTGGTAGTCAAATTTCGAGGCTCTCATACTCCTCCAACAGCAAGATAACTCACAAACTAACTGTCACAAAATTTATTCCTTGCCAATTTGTTGATCTTGTATATTATATCTAGGGCGCCCCAGGCCAAAATTGTAGTTCGGGAGCAGGAACAAGTGAGCTTGAGCATCTTGGTCAGCTTGATCACCTTCTTCATGTCCAACTCAAAGCGCACAAAACGTCCTCCGAAAAGTGGTACTGGGCATCGAAAAGCAGGAAATCTTTCGGCTCATAATCATCCTGAGCCTGAGACACCACAGATCCCATCTCAGCGTGCATCCTCTCGACCCAAGCCTGTACCAAATTACAAGGGTACTCCTGCATATGAGGCTCGACAAAAACCCTCTCAAGCATCTGGTGTCAATGCAGAGGAATTTAATGCAGCCACTGCTTTGGTTGCTTTCCAAAACTCCAGTGCTTCTGAGGCTGAAAAGCCTCCAGCCCGTCACTCTCTTTCCAAAAATATAATCCGTGTACCACCTCTCAAGCCGAAGCATGTTGTTCTCAGTCATATGGACAAGGTATTAGCACAGTCCATGGGAATGTCCCAAGAGGAAATGATTGAACAGAAGGAATGCGAGCAGGAGAGTGGTTCAGATGCTTGGAAGGATTCAGATGCAGAGGAGAATCCGACTGCGATGGAATCAGCAAAGGAGCACCAGAAGAAGAAGAAGAAAGCTACAGTTACTGCAGGTACTGAGTCTGATGAAGCTCCCATGGGTTTCGGTGATTTTGAAGATGATGAATCTGAGCCTGGTGCGTTGATATAAAGTTCCCGTCACTTTGTTGCCCCATTTAATCTTTTTGTTCAATAGAAACTGAAGAGAAGAGTGCTTGGCAGCGACTCATTGACTCTGTTGACAAGTTCGACATCGCATTTGAAGTTCCTTACCAAACGTCTCAGCGCAATCTTACAGGAATCACCTCACATACCACATTCTCAGCTTTCCTCAAGGCTCTTGCCACACGGATGGAAACCCGACTCTCACTTTTATCATGTATCTCTTATACAGCCTCATACAAAGCTAAAAAAGCCAATGCAGATATCATGTTGGAGGGTGAAGATGACTGGATTGTGCTTATCAAGGATGCAGAAGCCTTCTGGACCAATTCTCGGAACAGGAAAAAGGCATGGAGTATCCATATTCATGATAAAAGTATGACGAACACCAAGGAAAGCATTGGCATAAAGGTATAGCTCTCCTTACCATATTAGCCCATCCTTACCGTTTTTTAGAAGAAGAAGATCATTGATAGTGCAAGCGAAGTGGAACATTCCACATCATTAACCTCTGATGCAGCTCTGCTTGTTGCGATTCAAAAAAAACACCACTGCAATGCATGCCAGGCTCCATGCTACGTTCTTGCAAATGGTGATCACTACCGTTATGATGATACTGACATGAATTTATGGGTAACCCTGGTGGTATGAACATGTTTGCTGCCTTTTCTTCACATTGACTATGCTTACTTACATACTATAGTCTCGTCATTCTGCAACCATTGATAAAGCACCTGACTCCATCCTTGCAAAGCTTGGTGAGAAGTCTTCACGTCAAAAGGCTGAGGCACGTCATAGTGCAGCTTTCATTCCTGTGACTCCGACTCCTCCTACAGCACCTGCGGCAGATCCAATTCAGCAGATGGTTCTGATGATGGGTGCGATGACTCCATTGGTGGCAGGAATGCTTCATGGTCGTGATCGTTCTCCTCCACATCGCTCTTCTTTCTCATCAGCTAAACGCAATCGGGAACTTGACAGCTCTCCTGTAGCTCTGAACTCATCCCCTTCGAAAGCTCCTGTATCAAAAAATCTGGATTTAGATGTATGGCTTCCACAAGTTGACAGCCATCCTGAACGAGGCAAACGGAACGCCAATTATGTTCAATATGTGACCAGTCTCAATGCAAGAGGTATATTTGATCTTGATGACCTTGTCCACCTTACCCATAGCCAACTGGGAGATTTCACGGGTATGGAGTATGGATACCGAGAGCGTCTTTTCAAGTATGCCAGGGAGGATTTGGGTGTGAAGCCTTCGAAGCGGCAACGTAATAATTAGTCTGTCTCTCATCATTTAGTATGGAAATCTCTACCTATATCCACAATGATTAAAAAATCCCCTCGCGTCATCACTAGTTATCGAATATGAGGCTTCAACTAAATGAGCGTATACATAGGTATCATCCGCATTGATGTCTAGGTCCTCTCTCACTAAGATTCTCTCCCGTTGCACATGTGCCTTGATTACAGAGAACCCAAGTTCAATGGGATTGTAATCAGGTGAGTAGGGTGGGAGGAAGAAATAGCGCATCCCTCTAGTTGAATACACATGAGGATAAGGAAGTAAGCTGAGACTTTGGACATACTGTGAGGTTATTAGGTCTAGAACGCGAGGATCTTTATGGATGCGGGCATTATCCATCACCACAACAGATTTTGAGGCCGGAAATTGCTGCATACGTAGAAGCAGTGCTTCAATGAAGTCATAAAACTTGGAAGCAGTGAATGAGCCTTCTACCACCTTGATGTATATGGTACCAGTGCGAGACAGACCAGGTAGGAGTGAATAACTGACACAAAATCAGTGGTAGTTTGATATAAACAAATGTTGTGAGGACATACCGATGGCCACGCACAAAGAAAGTACTTTTATACAGTCTCCTACCACTCACTGCCCATCCCCGACGACGATATGGTGTACGCCGGTCAAAAGAACTCTCGTCTACAAAAACCAACTGATCTGCTGAATATAAACGAGCATAGTTTAGTCGGAACTGTGCTCGCTTCAGATCATCACGTTCAATTGCAACTTTAGTGATCTAAAAAGTATTAGATGTGCGATGGTAAAAGAATGGACAATATACCTTCTTCAGGGTATACCCACTGCACTTTAGGACCTTCCAGATTGTACTCACAGCAGCTAGTACTCCTCGTCGTTCATCCAAATGATGCTGGATCTCATCAAGATACATGTCTGGGGTATGTAGCAAAAGTCCATGAATAAACTGAAATGAAACTTATTAGACTGAATAATAGTAAAAAAAGTGTTACCCACTCACTTGAAGGTCCTCAAAGGATATGATACGCTTCCTCACTTTAAGTTCAATCCCAATTCCAAGATGATTTTGGTCTTTTTTCCGATGGTGCGACAAAACCCGTTGTATTGTCCGTTTCTTGCAATTTGATTTTTCAACAATCTCGTTCAGGGTCTTGCAGGTTTTTCTTAGGTGTATAAGAGTATTTTGCAGGTTGTCCGATAGTTTTTGGCCTCGTGTCATGAGTGAGATGAGTTTATAAATGAGAAAAAAGAATAATCATACGCAGTGACACATGTTTGATTACCCTCATCCTCAAACCACAATTTTAGCCCGGGGCGTCCTAGATATAATATACACGATCAACATATTGCAAGGAATAGATATTTTGACAGTTAGTTTGCAAGTTATCTTGCTGTTGGAGGTATGAGAGCCTCGAAATTTAGGTACCAAAAAATGATATATTTCTTTAGATTTTACATGGGGCGCCCTAGATATGGATAGCCGTATTCTAACGCACAAAACCCCATCCAATTCTGTGAAGAATTGAATGAATTATCGTGCTTTTGCGTCTGGGGCGTTTTTGCGCACGCCAACGCACAGGCGCCAACTATTTCGAAAACGGCTATAAATAGAGCTATCACTCTCCTCCCCCAACACCGCTGGCCGGCTCCAAATCACTCCCTACTCGAAAAGTCAAAAATAATTTCTTCAACTTCTATGCATACTTCAATTACAAAACTCTCTTTTATTCTCCTCTTGGGGGTTGTTTCCCTTTCGTACATCAGTGGCTTACCTAGTTCTGTGAGTGTCTCGGATTCCTTGCCGGCATTGTCGGATATCATGATATTATGGTCTCTAAACAGTTCAAACTAGACGACTCGCTCTGATACCATTTTGCTACCTACCCATGCTCGGAGAGCGGAGGATGTCCCTCACACCGTCGTTACGTTTACTGAGACGTCTTCTGAGGGGTCTTCCCCAGTATCCTCCAATGATCCACCGTCCTCACCAGCATCCAAAGAACCAGTCATTGAAGCTGTTCAAGTGATACTTGATCGGGTAGCTCGGGTGCTCAGTGGTAATAATCAGTGTCCAGCCATCGTTGTATCGGCGTGGGAAGGGACTCCAGCAAAAAGTGTTGATCATGGCAAGCAATACTATACTTTCACTCTCACCGTGACATTAGTAGATGACCCGGTACTCCCATTCAAACCTGGTGTCTATAAGGGCAGGATCTCTGCGTCTGACTTTGACCAGAGATACAAGGACTGGAAAGATCTTGCTGTCAATGGGAGACTTGTCGGACAAGATGTGAATGTGAACGTCTTGTATGGTCAAGCGCAGCAGAATAAGAAACATGTTGAGACTCATGCTCAGGTTGGTTTTGGGTGCATTAGAATCTGTAAACCTGCTCACGAGAATGGTGCTCCCCATCCGAACCAGACTACACCAACACCCAATCGGAAAGGCCACAATGTTCACTTTGCCAGTGGATAATTTTATTGAGAACAGCTTCCATCGTTTATTTTTGTATGGTATAGATTATGAAATATGACGACTGGGGATACGAGAGTGAAACAAGGAATGAAAATACAGCTGTACATCGAATTGCATCATGATGACCCCTCAAGCTGACAGTGATTGATATTGGTGACCTCGTCATGCCAGTGAAACAATGCCGCGTATTGTGCTCGTAATCATATGATCAGTTACTGGTATTATCGTTGGCAGTGGCAACCCTTCCTAGAGACCCGACGGATCATCATCAATGTTCAGTGCAATCGGAGTACTCTAGGTCTTTCTCTCTCTCTTTTTCTACACCGTCACGGCTCTAGGTAGCTCGAATCTTTGCTGGTCAAAGGTCAAAAAAGGAATCGTTTCGCTCATTTTCTTATACTACTTTCTTCTTCGCACATGCATCTCCTCCGTCTCAAATTTTGGACTGCATGTCTCGTCCTCGGTTCCATTTCGACTTCTGTCGTATTGGCTACTCCTCATCCAGTGAGTAGTCATTTCCGTTTGATGAATACAGTGCAGATTCTTAAACTTCGGCACGTACCTATAGGTGGATGATTCTATCGTAAATCGCACTCCAGCTCCTTCTCCCTCTCCTGATTCGCAGCGTCTTGTCCTGCGTAAGCAGCCGACCATTTCAAAGTACATCCAACATGTGGACGTCTACTTTCAGGGGGAAACATACTGCCGGAAAACGCAGGAAGAGATAGAACGGGCAAAGACCATCATTGAAACAATGTTTAGAGCAGCCTGGGAGCAAATGGATTTAGAGCCAGTGTGGTCAAGGGATGGGAGGAAGTTGAAGGCGGTGAGAATGCCATCGTTCGAGTATCAGGGTTTCCTCGGTGACTGGACCTATAGCATGATCCTTGAGGTCATGCTTAAAGGTCCAAAATCATGCAAGGGTGAATGCACTCTTACCGCAATGCAAGAGAAGAGAAAACCAGGGATATATGATCTTACTATCAGCGATAGTCGACAATCAGTGATCCATCGGAGCAGAGTGCAAGTAGTTAGCGAATTGAGCCAGAGGGGTTGAAAATAGATGCCTTTGAGTTGCTCGAGTTCTAATGACATGGTATGTAGCCTGCAATGAGATTAAATAGGATTGTTAAATATGTAGCTGAACAAAATTGAAGAACAGGATTCATCAGCACAGTTAGACGATACCATATCAACGACCCTTGCTTGGGGTACAAGGCAAGAATGTCTTTTCGAGTCAATCGTGAGTTAACTTCTCAGTAATTTCAATGGACGATCCAAATACCAACTCGCAAACTTACCTAGCTCACTGACGGTACCATTCCATACTATTCCTATGCGGCACACACAGTGCGATAGAGGACTGCCTTTGAAGATGTCCGACGGATCCTACGGTCCATTACTCCTTTGGGGATACAGATTGGATCGAGCGCTCGTGCGTCGAAAAGAGGCGAAAAGAATTCAAGAGTTTAGCGTCGGGAGGTTGAAGGTCGTCCTTGGAGCAACGCGCGAATTTCGGGAACTGTGCGCCAAGACACCTATATATCAGTGATGTGAACGTATCAAATCCAATTCTTCCCTTTTACCTTTACCTCTTCTCTGCCAACGTTGCAGTAGCTACAATCTTTGCTGGTCAAAGAAAGTTTCCGACTGACTTGCTCAAAAATTCTCTAACCTCTTCTTCGTCTCTCATGCGCTTTCCTCCTCTATTTAACTTCTGGACTGCATGTCTTGTCATTGGCCTGATTTCCGTCGTATGTGCGGCCCCTCGACCGGTGAGTGGTCTTTTTCTTTTCAAATTTGTAGACTTGGTCAGAATCCTTCGAATATTAGGTAGATAATGCCATAGCCTCTTTGTCGGACCATCAGTCTTTACCCCCTTCGTCGCCCGTTTCGTCCGCCATCGAAATCCAGCCACGAGTCTCTAAGGATATTCTTGCGTTAATTGACGTGAGATTCCCCTACCCTTATGAGGGTTCAATGACGGACGATGAATATACTCGGGCTCGAGCTGTGATAAGAGCATTGATCAAAAAAGCCGCAGAACCGTTGGATATTAAAGTCACAAAGCATCCAGCTGATGAGAGGTTACGGCTGATGTCGATGCCAGAGTTTCGTTTTCATGACTATCCTGGGCACTGGACAAGTAATATGGTGCTCGAAGCCCGGCTTCTCGGTCCAGAGATATGCAGACAAAGAGACTTACGCCAACCACAAGACTGTACGCTCCATGCGAGCGAGGTATCGGGCTCACCTGGATTTTTTGATATGGAGATTCTTAATGGAGCAGGATATAGTATGGTGTCGATACAGCGAGTTTGGGTGAAGACAGAAGCAAGACTCTACGAGGAGATGCAGCAAAATAGACAGAAGCAAAAGCTAAAAGACAGATTTAATCGACTTTCACACTACTAGTTCCTTTGTTTTATACTACAAGTGATGCATCGATGAATACTTGACTCATCACTCCAGACCAGAGTTTTTTTGAGCTGAGTACAATCATGTCCTGTCTCATCCCCACTTCTGGCCTTGGTTGCCAAAACATGTGAGAGAAGTGATTCCGAATCTACGTATGATAGCTTACAAGTCTAAGCTAAGAAGTTGAAGCGCGAGCCGTATGCCCTCTGTTACCATCACCCTATTCTTATCCGACGAAACGTCCCCACAACAATCTAATGGTATTCGAAATTCCGAGACGGAGTGGTCGTCTGCGCTGTCCTCGTCCCCCTCTCCTTCCACCTCGGTAATTCTAGTCAACGACCATTCATATTCAACCAACGGTTCGCCTACGCACTGCGTTGTCGTAGGGTCTACGAGTAAGGCCGTCACTTGATATACGAAATCATCGATGGAATGAACGGCTAATGGCGGCGATTCTTTGTTTACTAGCGACATTTGTGCCAGTCGTGAATTCATATGATCTTGATCTTGGTCCTCTTCCTCCTTGTCGTTTTGAATGCGGAGACGAAGCCAGGCACCGGTAGTCCACGGGTCAGAATGAGGAGCAAAATGCGTATGAATCATGATTCCCCACTGTTCATCGACGTCCACGTGGTATAAGCAATGCGGCGTTTTCCTTTGAACTTCGGGAGAAGATTTGGCACATCCTAAGATCAAGGAAATCTGTAGAGTAGTGGTTGTTCTTGTGGTGGTAGGAGTAGTGCAGGACATGATACACGGAGATTGCGATTCAGACTCCATTTTCCTAGTCTTGTTTAGGACGACTTTGTGGGTTGAAGGATATGAGGGTTAAGGTGGTTCTTCAGCTCTTTATAACAGGTCAGGACTAGGGCCATTAACAACAATAAGGGCAGCTCACCGCACTGGATTTGGACATTAGCTGGACCCGCATTTCCTGAAAAGGGCCCATTTGACCAGGCGCTGAAACAATGAGTCAAGAAGGAGGGTAGGATCCGGCCATAAACATGTCTGTTCAACCAGTTATTGTGGGCGCCACTCATGGAGCATTTGAGACGAGGGGGGGGGTGAATATCAATTTGTTATCATGCTGAGTAGATGATAAACCATTTATGGTTTATCGTTCATGAGTGCACGGGCCAAGTCTCCGGCGCTAACTAAAGGACGTTGCGCTTATTTTCGTTCCTGGATGCAGTCTTACTGCAATCCGAGCGGCGGTACTGGTCCTATACCTCGAAGATCGAAGATGGCCCAGCTCACAGAATCACGTTGCAGGATTAGCATAGATGTGGGATCCAAACATGAGTGGAAGTCTGATTTCGGGAAGTGAAGACAGCGTGGTACGATTACAGGTGATTTGACCTTGCTCACAGTGAAGAAAGTAGCAGTATTTTACTATTTGCGCGTCACTGATTGGGGATTGAAGACAATGTACTGGAGGGAAGGGTTCTCACCGATGTCGGTAACCTATCAGATTATCTGATCTACCCAGTCTTCAGTTAATAGGGAGAGATTTCGGACTTTCTAGGAATAGAAGATTTGCTGCAATTTTAGACCTTTCAGAGTAAATACTAACGAACATCTGCTAGTGCTTGGACTGAGTACTGATCCGCCGTCTCACTGGAAAGAAAATCCTCTCGGAGGAATTAATTGCTGGAAGACAATAAACCGGGGGACAGTCGAATTATGCTTGCACTGAGTGTTGAATACATGCGTCATTCAGCCGTATCAATATATGAACATTCATCTGGTGGGCAGATTATCGTTTTTCGGTGCCCTGCGGGAGAAATTTCTTTCACTCTTGGGTGTGTTAATAACGTGCGCTCTCAAATGACACGAATGGCACGCACACACAAAAAAAAATTGGAAACAAAATTAGCAATCAACATTGTGAAAATTTCACGAATATGTTGAAGACTCTTTTCTATGATGGGTGTGTTTCGAGTTAAGGCGAAAATCACGCTGTTAGTATTTCACGCTATAGTGAACTGGAGCAGGGGGGTTGCTCGTGACGCGTGAAAGCCAGTTGGAAGATTCATGATCAATTTTACGCTACGATTTACAAGCAATCAAGTTGAATCAACTGCGGAGCAGTGCAGTTGTTGAAAAGGGGGAGACCCAATCATAGTGTTCCAAGTGACAGTCCCAACGGAGTTTAGAGCGTTGCACGCTAGCTATAGCGGTACGCCGGTATAGTGCACCTGATACGAGATTGTCAATACGGAGAATAAAGAAGGGGAGGTAAGCGAATATACCATGGGAGGTCCTTTACCTCTTCAGAAACAAACCAGCCGAATATCAAGCGAACAAGCAGCATTTGTGAAAATCGACAAGTCGTAAATTAGAGAAAAGATCATCAGACTGAATCAACATGAATTTTGTCGTAGAGTGTTGATTCCCTTTGAAGATGATTTGAAAGTTATGTTTGACAGGTTGAGACTGGGTGCAAAATAGCAATCACCCTTTTCACCAGAGATTTGCTCGTGCTAGCAAAGGTTGGAAGTCTTTGATTAAAATGGCTTATATCTCTCTAACTTCCGGAGCATTCGTGGGTCTTCTGTGCTGTCTTTACAGGGCTAACAAAGGTTACCAGTAGATCAGACGTGGTATTGCGCAGGCGTGCACAAGCGAGCCTTGTGGGGATTGAAAAGAGAAGGGGTATGCTAAGAGCTGGAAGGATTGTAGCCCTGTAGGCTGTACATGTAACGACCGGACAAGTTGCATGAAGTTGGAGCTCCTGCGGCTTGAACTAAACATTATCAGAATAGATGTAATTGGGCTCCATTAATTTACTTTGAAGAGTTCTATAGCCAGAATATAAGCAAAGTATTGAAGTCAGAGCGCAACGGTGCAAAGGTTTGGTTGTTGAAGTTGATGAGGGGGTCGAGATCCGCGTCGAGAGATACTTCATCGGCAGTTCCCGACGGACGTTTTACGTCGTCGGTCTTTGATCGCACATTTGATGTGATTCTCCGGCCCGGTGGATGTAAGATATGAAATATAACACCGAGGTTGTTTCTGGCGATAAGAAATCCCTCCCACTGTAATTTGAATTAGAACGCGTTGGCTAGTTCGCCTTTCGAACTTCCTTCTTCTCCTCTTTTCCGCAAAATCCTTGCCGTGACGAAGGATAACGCCTGGTAGTAAGTGTCACATAAACATTGAAGGGACCGACTTTCGAGCTCCTTTTTGGTTATCCTTTGTACTTTCTCTTTGCACCCATTGCTAAGTAACATGGTCCCTTCTTCCCTTTTCTTTCTTTAGATCCTCGCGACCCTTCCCGGCTTCAAAAAAATCCGCCACTTCCTACTTTATATCAATCACGCTTGAGCTCAGCTCGCGATAAATTGACTTCAACAATCCTCTGACTTTCTCCACCAACGTTCTACTTAACTTTTCTCAAAAATGACTTTTGGAATTTCTATTCCTTCTCCCATGACCAGAGGATCTCCTTCCTCAGACGATTCATCTCAAGTTCACACTCCAGTGTCACCAACGTTTGCTCAGCGTCCATCGAACGCGGCTGAATCTAGCACTGGATCCGCAAACAGTTCCAAGCGCAAGTCTACTCGCCGCGCTAACACTGCTGAGCGTCGTGCTACTCACAACGCAGTCGAACGCGCGCGCAGAGAAACTCTGAATGGTAGATTTTTGGTAAGTCCTCGCATCCCAGATGAAAATCCTCCTGTTCTTAGTTCTACATTCATAGGATCTTGCCGCTCTACTGCCCAACCTCTCCCAAGTTCGCCGTCCATCGAAATCCGCCATAGTGAACTCCTCCATCGCGCATATTCATGCTTCACGTCGCCATCGCCTGCTCGCTTCACGAGAGCTTCGTCTACTGAAACATGAGGCTGATGCTCTTCGCCGAGAGCTGAATGAATGGCGCGATAGAGCTGGAATTCCTCGAGCTCAAGAGCCTTCGAGGGGTGATGCATTCAGCATGATCCTTAGCGGCGAGATTGAGGTCTTGCCCATCCCAAATGAAGATGAAGAAGAAGGTGAATATGCGTATGGTGACGAGGACGGTCCTGGCGCTGTGTCCTCAGACGATTTTACTATGGATTATCCTCGACGCTCTTCTCCAAATGGCAACGAACTCTTAATTGAGCAGCAAGTGATGCGTCGTGCTGCAGGACCGATGGTCGCTTCCCCTGGAGGGATGGTTGTTGAAAACCCAGCCATGGGAATGATGTATAATAATAACCTGGGTAATAACACCTACTCTGTTCCTTTTGCAACCAACCCGGACCAAAACAAGTGGGGAACCAGTACCAACGTCAACGAACAACGTATGATGTCTTCTGTCCCGCATCGTGGATCTCTTGCGACTTTCGACGTTAGGAGAAACCGTGATAGAGCGATGTCCACCGGCACTGTCAGCTCGGGTGGTAGTGGAAGCCCAGCACATATGGCATACTATGATCCTGGGTGGAACGCTACGATGGGAGGTATGGCTCCTAATATGGGTGCTAATATGGGTATGATGGGTGGAGGTCCGAACGGTAATATGGCGAATGGGGGAGCTACATTCGCGGTGTAATGTAGGCTCATGATCCTTGTCGTCGTTATTTCCGTTTTCTCTCGTGTGGTCTGTACCTAATTTATATTCATTGTACCTCTTTCATACCTCATACCTCTATTCTCTGCTTCTGTACCCCCTTGTGTCATATCGGTTTCATAGTTGTATTGCTCGAGCGATCCTCTCTCTCTTGGCTTTACCCCCCCTCGCTGTCTACATACCAGTACTCGACTTGTACCTACTGCTACTGCTGACGAACTCCCTTATGACGAACTCCATGACAACTGCCGACCTTGAGGCTTCCTGGAATTGGACAGAAAACTATGACCAATGATTCCGAAACCTTTGGTAGCGAAACGGAATAAGTAATATAGTCCTCATTGAGAGAATTCACGTTACCTGATAGTATGGCTACCTGGCGCAATGGTAGCGCGTTTGGCTTCGATTGCTGAGCGTACCAAAAGGTTGCAGGTTCGAGTCCTGCGGTGGTCATATTTTTGTTGCATATTAGTTATCGGGAAGGGAAAGATCATCACCCGAGTTTCAGTCCTTTCTCGTTCCCCATGTTTCCACGCGATCCCTTTTCTTACGCTTGCTCATCGTTTTTTCTAACAGTCGTTGTTTGACTCGGAGGAGCAAGAGGACCAGATGTTGTGTAAGGTATATCTATAAGTTAGTCTCTCAGGTTTACATTCCATTCCCTCTATATAGGTTGCTGAAAGCTGTGCATTCTGACTTTGATATTCTTTGAAGGGAAGAACCACCTACGAACGCTGAGAAACACGCTCTTGAAGACACCCGCCCGCGGACGCCCATCGTTCGACGGGTGAAACCAGCATATTCATATCGTAAGCTCATGGGAGTATCAGCGCTGACTGTCAGTTTAATGAGGCCAGCAGTCGATGGCTGGAATGAGCCAGATATGGCCTTCGATGTTCTAGATGGTCAAAAATACGACGACCAGGCCTGTGGATTAAGGATCGACCACCCTAACGACACCGCTTGCAAAGTATTGACAATGGAAGCGACGGCTACAGAAATATATAAGGTTTCCGAATTTATAGCAATACGACTTACTGTTCGACGACGTCTAGAATCCTGTAAGTAGTATTAAGAATCTGAGTAGTACTCAAAGTAGCTCTTGGAAGTTGGAAGGCCGCACTTGTTGTTTTTTTGGCATCTACAAATAATATACTAACGTGCCATAGATGTAGAAAAAACGCTTTATTAGCTCGCATGATCAGATAAGTTGCACTGAGATATAATAAATTATTTTTGAACTCAGGGTTAATGCTGGGATGTTACAATAAGCGATGATATGGAAAATACATCTTGAGAATTGGAATAATTATTCCAACAAATGTAGGAGAGCACTTTTCATGAGTATTTATACTCTAAAAATTGAGAAGAAAATCCTGTCTATGTTTAGCACATGGCCCAGAATTTAATTGAAATGAAAACATATGTTGATTGGTGCCAAACCAAGGTCAAAATATCTCCGACAGAAGATCATGGAACAGCCTGAGTAGTTTCAAGAAGAGATATCTGATGTTGAGCGTTGTGATAAACGTAGACAGACCTTCAAATCCTCGTGAGTCATGGCAAACTTATGCTGGCTCTTCATGAAGTGGCCAATAAACCTTTATGCTGAACCAACTTCCTTCTTGTAATCTCCAATATCAGTACTGACAAATCTTATGCCTTTGAGAAATTGCATTATTTGACCAGAAGTTTCGAATAAGTGGCTTATATGGTATAATGACATTGAGAGTCGAACTTAGTGCAGAGATTATATCGTTACTTATTTTAAGTGGAGCGAACTGAGCGGAACAAACAGGCCGCGTAAATGTTGACGCGTGACGCCTCAGCGTCTAAGGTGATCTATTTTGAAATCCAGAACTAAAAGGCACATGGTTGAACAACGACGAGCTGTGCAACATTCCTCTTTACCACCATCATCCATCTTGTGTTGTTTTTTGTCCTCCCGTTCACCGACTCTGGTTCCGTTCTTTACAGCGCTCTTATAACTCTTTTTCAGACTCGGGACGTACTTCCACCTCAGTAATAAAGCATAATATGCTTCCTCTATCGACACTAGTCGTTGCGGCCGCCTCGTTGGCAACTTCACTTTCTCCTGTGCAAGCAGTCACAGCAGGCTCTTTTGGAGATGGAGGGAATACTACCGTTAGCGCAATGATGGTCTGCTACGTTTGCAATCTTATTTCGATTCACTGATTCTCTCCAAGTTGTTCGTCGGAAATTCACAAAAAGTTTATGTTCTCGACAAGGCAGAAGGTAACGCCGCACAAATTGATGACCATCCAGCATGGGGTGCTGTTTGGTGCGTGTTTTACTTGTTCTCTTGGTAGATTGACAGAAGACTCAATCAAAAAACAACAGGGATATAGATACACATACATCGTTTGCCATGGACGTCAAGACCAATGTTTTCTGTGCATCTGGAATGCATTTACCTAATGGCTCGTACGCGACGTTCGGTGGTAATGGCGCTATCACCGTCGGTGGAAATATTGGGTCAAACACTACAGACGGTGGAAGTGCTGCTTCGTATGACATGACCTATCAAGACTATGACGGCCGAAAGGCGATTCGTATACTCAACCCCTGCACTGACGAAGATGACTTTACTTCCGAGAATTGTCAGTGGTTCGATAATCCTGATGTTCTGTCTATGCAGAAGGAACGATGGTACTCTGCCGCCGAGCCTTTGGGTGACGGTACAATTGTGCTCATTGGAGGCTTTGTCAACGGAGGCTACATTAACAGGAACTACCCCAACGTCGACCCCACATATGAGGGAGGTGCGGCTGAACCTACATACGAATTCTACCCTGCCAATGGCACGCAAGCCACCATCATGCAATTTATGGTCAAAACTTCTGGCTTGAACTCGTACGCTCACACTTACCTAATGCCATCGGGGAAAATGCTCGTTCAGGCCAATTATTCTACTAGTAAGCATTTCTCATGACAATGCTACTTTTATGTCCTCTAAATCACTCCACAGTGCTTTGGGATCCTGCTACTAACACAGAGACTGACCTGCCTGATATGCCTGGTCAAGTTGTTCGTGTTTATCCTGCATCCGGCGGTGTTGCCATGCTTCCTTTGACTCCAGCCAATAACTACACACCCACTGTCATATTCTGCGGTGGTTCCAACATGACCGACGAAATGTGGGGCAACTACTCGTGGCCCGTTATTGACACCTTCTACTATCCTGCGTCCAGTGATTGTCAACGTTTGACGCCTGAGCCTACAGATGGTTCTACCCCTGCCTATGAACAAGACGATGACATGTTGGAATCTCGTACCATGGGTCAATTCATTATCCTGCCGACTGGAGAATTGCTGATGGTCAACGGAGGCGAGAATGGTACGGCCGGCTACTCTGAAAACACCGATACTACGCTCGAATACGGCCAAATGCCATACGGGATGTCCTTGGCTGCTGCCCCTGTCGGAAAACCTGCTCTTTACAATCCTAATGCCCCTGCGGGTAGTCGTTGGTCGAATGACGGCTTCGACACTTCGAATATTCCTCGTTTGTATCATTCTTCTGCTATCTTACTCCCGGATGCTTCTGTCCTCATCGCTGGCTCTAACCCTAACGTCGACGTGAACCTTACCACATACTTCCCTACAACCTATAAAGCCGAAATCTTCTATCCTAGTTATTTCTCATCCAGTACTCGTCCGGTTCCTACCGGGATTCCCACCACTCTCACCTACGGAGGTGCTTACTTTGACGTATCTATTCCTCCTTCATCCTACTCTGGCTCTGCGAATGATGCCGCTGCCAATACTACTGTGGTTGTCATTCGTCCTGGATGGACAACGCATGCCTTAAACATGGGCCAACGCTTCCTCCAATTAAACACTACCTACACGGTCAATAGTAATGGCACCATCGTCATGCATACCTCGCAGATGCCCCCAAACCCCAATATCTTTCAACCTGGACCGGCGATGGTATTTGTTGTAATTGACGGCGTCCCGTCTAACGGCAGCTTCGTCATTGTCGGCACTGGAAACATCGAGACACAACCTACCTCTGCTGCTGCGTCACTCCCCACTAACCAACTCGCATCCACGGACACAACCGGCACCGGGTCTGGTACTGACTCTTCTTCCACAGACAACAGTGCCAGCTCATCGCACACGGGTGCAATCGTAGGAGGAGTCGTTGGTGCTCTGGTAGTTGTTGGAATACTTGGTGCGCTCATTGGCATTTGTCTCTCTCGGCGCCGGCGTGCAGCGAGCCGTGCTCCCAATGCCTACGCGATGAGCGATCCCAAAACGCCGGCTTTCAATGTCAACTATGGCGGTGCGGGAGCAGGCGTAGCAGCCGGTGCCAAAGAAGGCTTGACTGCTGACCCGTATTATCGCCAGGACTATAACGCGAGTTCCGACTGGGCACAGAGTAATGTGGCATTGACAGCGCCAACGTCGCCATACCAAGACGTGCCAAGGAGAGAGAATGGGATGAGCATGGATGTTGATCCGTACGCTGCTGAGTCGCGGATGAGTACAAGTACACCAGATGGTGGACGGAGACAGAGATATTGATAGTAGTTTATGGACTCTTTTATTACAACACTGACTTTCCTTTTTACCTCCCAATATCATAAACTCTGATGATTTCTTCTTGCTTTCCCATCGGACTCCCGCACTTCTGGTCGTCCTTTTATGTATATCGCGCACTGGATTTCAATGTTTGCATTCGTAAGGTTTGTTATACGTATCTTCATCTTCGCCAAGCCAAATTTGAGAAAGAAAACGTGCATGAGAACAAAGCAAATATGAGTTCGAGGTTTATGTATTATTAAAAGTATATGTGTGCAGATGCATTCTACAAGATCCCTAATATACAAATGACACCAGCAGAATATTTGACAGTCGCTAAACGTTACGACCTCCACGATGGTGAATTCCGTAGTTGTGGTGGTGAACGCGGGGGTGGCGAAGTATTTGAAGCCTGCCCAACAGATAATCCGGAGCCAGAAGCTCTTCCAGAGCCAGAGCCAGAGCCGGAACCAGTATTCGAATGGCTTCCAATCACGGAAGTCCCAGTCCCACCGGATTGTCTTGTAGAACCATTGGGTGGTGAATCAGGGAGGAAGAGAGGAACTGTAGGAAGAAGTTCAAATACTTGTTGAACGACCATACGCCCTCTTAAACCTCCACCCGTATCGGGGGCGTTCATAACAGCGTGAACCTGTGCATCTTGATTGAGCGGCTCGTCTGATCTTTCTGGGACTGGAAAGGAAAGGTTATGTGCAGATGGCGATATAGGACTGAGCGAGCTAACACCCCGACCATCCCAGATGCAACGAATGTCGTTGCCTGGGATGATCTGAGCTAGTCGTCCATTTTCGAGATGTCGTATTTCGATGAAGCGGGAATCAAAGAGAAGAACATAAGGTGCATGAACAGCTACCCGTTCTGCAGTTCCTTCCCATTCAATAGTTCCTGAAGGACGATTGGGATCTCCGTGCTTGTCAACATATACTCCAAACTCTAGAGTGAGTTATTGAGCAAGGTTTTTCCTATTGTCTCCGTTAGAAAACGTACCGTTGTAGCACAACAGAAATTCATCTTCTCCAGACTTGAACATCCCTATCGGACGGCAAGATTCACAGCGTTTCGCTAGATAAGCCAATCGAGGATCATCGCGTTGCGGGATCGTCACACTCTTGAAACTGAAATATTAATGGTTGTAGTTAGTGCATCGAAGAGATCTAAAACCGAAAAAGATGGCACAAACTCGTTCAGATCCATGATTTCAAAACCTCGCGAGCATAAAATTGCAATTGTTGCTTTTAGGAAAATGAGATCGTAGGACTCGGAGGGTAAGAAAAAGTCCTGCTTGATATGAATGTTTGAGGTACGTAAGTGGCAATAGAAATTGCTTACTCTGTAGATCTTGAACCACTCTGACTTAGCAGACCGAACGAAAATTCTTGAACCAAAACTGGAAGGGGCTTTTGCGCGCTCTTTGATTTTCTCACTGACAGGTTCAAGTACACGAAATATGCTGTCAAGCTAAAGTGAAAGTAAGCACACACTTCCAAAATGTCATACCGATCTTGGCTTACCCCTTTCTTCTTCATATAGATGACGAGCGTTCTTCCGTGCAACGTCCCAACAGTGAAGAAATGAACGTCCTTGTTCCCGTTGAGCTTTTGCGGAACATGAGAGGTAGTGGCGGATTGGAACGAGGAAGGAACAAGTGCTTCTATATGGTAAGCGAAAAGAGACTGAGAATGAGAGTTATCAGATGGTTCTTCGCAATTTGGCAAAATAAGAAACCTTGTCTGCAAGTACCAAAAAGATACCATAATCTTCCAACATAGCACATTGGGTCACAAATTTGAGATGAAGAACCCTTCGCATAGCTATCTCAATTGTGAGCCAAGGTAAATCACATCACAAAGAATCGCGAACTTACACTTAGGATCATGCCTGAATCCGATCCAAACACCTTCAGCGCAACCTACCGCTACCAGACCTCTTCCATCTGCAGTATCTGAACTCAAGTTGAATTACAACACTACACGAAACAAAATGATACTCACTAAATGGAACCGAGCATGTAACTCTTCCTGTTAATGTCTCGGAGCTATACCCTAATCCCAATACCCCAGCACCTCCCCCAGAACCATCGACTCCAGCGGAAGTAACGAAAGAATCGCTACTCAACATCTCTATCTCGAACACCTTGTTACTCTCCTGCACCACCCTTCTTATGCCTAGTGCTTCCTGTAACTTGACGCCCCATTCTGAGCGGGCTGCAGCAGATTCAGCATACAATATGACGTTCGGCGATGGTTTCGGCGGTTGTGTTCTCGATGGACCTGAACCAGCAGGGAGAGGTGGGATTAGGGTGGAAGGGGTCAACGCAGTGGATTGGGGAGCTAAGCGACCAAGATGGTGTAAGGTGATTGGATATAGAAGGCGAGTTGAAGAAGACGAGGATATTTCGGAAGGTGATGAAGTTTCAATAGGCGTATTGCTCTCGGGTGAAGCTAAGAGTTCGTTTGGAGATCCAGCGGATGCTTCATGTCCCCCGAGTCCCAGACCAACGGTCCCTTGTGAGCGAAGGCCTCGTAGAAGACCTGGCCCTGTCCCTCGCTGGACAGGAGGTTCAGTAAGACTGTCAATGGTCAGGAGATCCAATGGGACAGGCTATTCAGATGTGAGCAACATGAGCGACATGTTGGATTAAGAAGAGAGCAGGCTACACTGACTCTGCGGTTAACGTGGTATTTCGTCCCATCTTCTCTCTCCTTGGGCTTCGTCAAAACCACTACCCAGTAAATGTATTGTCATCTGAAATTACAATCGGAAGCAGAGGAATCGAATACCCACTGTAATTGTCGAAAAGTAAAACATATAACTCTGTCCATCCATTCCACTCCAAGCCATCCGCTTGCCTTAAGAGCTTTCCCGAATGTATCAAGCTCCTGTTTTCATCAAGCAGATCCATATCGATCCATTCTCCCTGTTTGAACACCAGACCCTCATTAAACCGCCATAACTCAACCTTACTTTTCGCATTGTCTACTCCAGGTTCAGTATCTTTACCTAATCGGCGAATAACATCGAGGACTTGGGGAATAGCAGTACGATCTTCATACTCTGCGTTTACACCACGGGAAGAGGAGGAAGAGCCAGCTCCTCCTTGACGACTAGATCCAGCCACCGGACCTACAGGCGTCTCTTCCAAAATCCCTTTGAGCAAAAGCTCGTACCTCAATAGCCTTGGAATCGGCCGATTGATGAAGTTCTTCATATCTAACCGATGCGCATCTGGATGGCGGGTACACTGCTGTACAAACTCCTTGAATGCCAGATTTGTCCGCATCTCGGAGTCAATGGTGTATGCAGCGATCGGATAGTTCGGGATGTACTCCATGTAAGCTTCGCGCCAATTGAGGGCAGCATCGAGAAGAGGGGCGGAGATGGTGCGAATGGTGGGGTGCTCGTCGTATTGGATGCGGAATAAGGCTTGTAGGAGGTCGAGGTGGTGAAAGTGGAGGGAATGTATGTTGTTGAATACGGATGATACGAACTGGGGTAGCCTTGTGGGAGGTATGATAGGTGTGGAGGAAGTGGAGGATTTCACAAGCGGGGTGATATACATCTTCGAGGGTGATAATGGGTAAGTCCAACTCAAAATATGTTCAATCTAGAGAAACAAAGGCAAACGTACATGCTCCACATTCTCCAAATCCTTCACATATGCCATCTCACCCTTGATCAGCTCAAAGATAATCCTGCCATAGAGATATCTAATCAACATCTTCTCCCTTGAATTCGAAAAAAGGTCACTTACGCTTGCCTCTTCATCTCTGTCTTCCCAATCTCTTTTCTTTCTTCCTCTGATACTAGATCAAACCATTCCCACTTAATGGCAGCCTCCCCCATGCCACCCTTATTGTCACCACCGTTTCCGCCTCCTCCGGTCACACCGACATTCATACTGAGCTGAAACGTCTTCACCTTCCCGTATCCCCACAATGCTCTCATCGCGCGAATGGCTTCCCTCAAATACGATGCATCTGAATTCTCTTCCCTATCCTTATCTTTTCCTCCTCGTCTCTGGTTCGCTTTCAACGCAGCTGGATTGGTCGAATTTGCAGGAAGACTTGTAGACGATGCAGAATCGGCCGAGTTCGAGGAAGAAGTTGTAGACGAGGATTCTGCCAGGACAGCAGAAAGAAGGGAAGTATATGATTTAAGATGTTGTGCTGGGAGCGCAAGTAATTCTGTAAACTTCTTTAAGTCAATCTCGGGGAACGAGTATCCCAAAGAATCCTTCATATCTTGAATTTCTCCTGTTCCTGATCCTACATCGCCGCCAGAGTCGTCCCCAGCAGCACCAGGGTTGAGCTCCTGCTGGTGTTGCTGCTTCTGTCTCTCCTGTTCTGCGACAATCTTTTTCCAATCATCATTACCCCAATCATCCGTTATTTGATTAGGGCTGAATATCCCCAGCCCACCCAATCCACAAATAGCCCAGACTCCTACCCACTCATCATATCCCTTTCCACCAGTCCAACCCTCCCTTTCTCGATCAGCGGTACTGATAAACCCTCTACCCTTGACCCATCCACCACCCCATCCCGCGCGCCATTCCGAGCTAGCGGCTCGCTCGAGATACAGGTCACCAATCCCTTCGATTATACCGTACTGCGATTCCCGCGCTCTGACGCGAAGACTTTCGAGGAGACGCGTTTGTGCGGTGATCAGGGCTTGGAGAAGAGGGAGCAGGGTTTGTAAGGCTGGGGCGAAGGAGAGCAGAGGCGTGGATGTTGATAACAGTGACGAGGATGATGACGATGAGTTTCGAGTAGACAAAGAAGGGCCGAAAGCAGACGTAGCAGCTGATGGAGTGGGTGGTAGCGAGGATGAGATAGTATCAGGATCAAGTCCATTTTCCGAGAAAGTCAATGGCCCAGAATGATTGACTATCCATTCTGAAAACGGGAGCATGAATTGTGTTTCTAGCATGATCAAATTCGCTAGATAGTCGGTCTCTTTCTCTATGAGATCATGTATAACCACCTGTCTCTTGACCTCCCCTTCCGGTAATCTACTCAACACTTCCAATGGGACGGTCTCCTTCCAGGTTTTTTTTTCCGCATCAAATGTGGACGGTCGCTTTATGGTGCCGTTGACATTGTTTGTACTGCGTGCCCTATGATTAGAGTTGTTAGGAGTGCTTGAACCTGAAGAGCGTGTTACTAAACCCGATACGGGAGTAGTAAATGTACGAGTTGACGATGCAATTGAGGGTTCGGAAGATATATTGGCGATGTTGGTCACGGTAGGCTTGTATCCTGGTGAAGAGGTAGCACTGCTCGATGAGTCGGGTTGACGAGGAGATAGATGTGCCGAAAACAATGCCGTAGATTGGAATGAATAGATAGATGCTTTATCAGAGTGCGAGGAAAGCATCCTTTGTATTGACAACCCTCTCTTCGGACAGTCCCATGCATAACAGGGTTTATCATCCACACATGTTGGGCTATAACATCTCGTTAGCATTGTCATAACCGCAGTTGGCAGCGGCAAGACTGTGCTGTAGCCACCCGTCGTTTGCGGGGAAGACGGGGTTCCAAAACCAGGACCACACGGCGAAGAGGATATATTATCTTCCGAAAAAAACATATAAACCTCTTCCACACCATCACTCAATTCCTTCCCTCCTCCGTCAACTTCGTAGAACAGCAGCTGCGATTGGAGAGACCGAGCTACATGCAATGCTGCTCTCCTATCCACAGACAGACTAGATGAAAACGATGAGGAATTTGAGAGATTCAACGAGTGATTGAGTAAAAGGTGTTTCTTGATAAGAGATTGAACCGTATCCACGATATCCTTCCCTGTGAATGCTCCCTCATAAGGTATGCTCGCCTTTACATGAAAGCCTCGCGGAACTTTATCTCTCAGCTGGATAGCCAAGTGGGATAGTAGACTGTAGTTTATGAATTCGTCTGAGGAATACTCATTATCATTCCCCTCGGAATATTCGTACGTCCAGTCTCTACGATTTCTCTGCTTGCGGTTACGTCGGGAGGAGGAAGAGTATGACTGATATGACTCATCTGCGGCAAAACGCTGCTGTTGAAGGGAATAGTCCTCATCCCAGTCATAGTTGGATTCATCCACACCGAGATCGGGTCCTTCTTCAGGATAATATCGGCCGTATGTGGCACCCTCCTTGAGTTCTCTCAACACATCGGTCGGTCGACGGACAATAGAAGAGGGACCTGCATTCGGGTAATACGGATCGGGCTCGGGCATGTTATACTGCGGTTGAGTGATGTGAGAAGGAGGCTGGGAGGAAATCAATGGTGGCGGTGGAGGAGGACGAGGGACACGCTGTCCTTGAGCGTTGACACCATTGACAATAGACGACGTAGTCGAATTCCATCTGTTCATACTCGCACTCAAGTCTTTCCGACTCCTTTCGTCAAAAGGTGGCGTTATCATCCTTCCCTGGGGCGAAAGAGGAAGCGGAGTAGCAACGAGTGCAGGCGATGTATTTGTCCCACTATCGCTAACGACTTGTACACCGCGATTGGTTTGATAAGGAGATTTTGAGCGGTTTCTTCGAAGCTGTGAGCTTGCTGATACGAGGTGTAGAAGTTATGAATATGTTCTTGTTAAGTGATACAGCATCAGCTCACCCTCAGACAGCAGAGAATCAGTAGTCAAATAAGAGCCTGAACCCCCTCCAACTCGTCCTCGAGTAGGGGAAGGACTCTTGTTCGGCCGTGGACTGATCGGGAGACCAACACCTAAACGGTCCAAATCTCTACCACCCGGCGTCACTACGGGAGCAGAGAAAGGTGTAGCTGGGAGTTTCCGAGAAGAAGCAGTAGAACTGATTGAGCTAGTGCTCATCGTGCTCACATGGCCTTGTCGGTGATAATCTTTCGCGGCCGATATTTGCGTGGGTGTGTTTCTATTACCATTCGCAGGCGTAGGAGGCAGCGGTAACCTACGTGCACTCCCACTCCCGCTGCGTTCCCGACCGCCGTTGTTGCTTCGGATACTAGCACTCCTTGTGCTATTGGCATAAGTTGCTGCCGTAGTTGAGACAGGTGAAAGTGGTGTGTATGGAGAGTGGTCATCGGGATTCTGTTGATGCTGATAGTAATTAGAAGCACTGGTTGGGGTAGAAAGAGATCCGTAGTCGTAAGTTTGGTTAGCAGGAGAGGGATCTGTAGCATAAACACTGTAAATTCTGCCGATATCCTCTCTGTCCTTTTCTGCCGTGTCCTGCCGCCTTGCACCGTTCCTAGGACTGGGTGCGGAAAAAGTTGAAGGAGTATAGGAGCTGCCGCTTTCTGCGCTATGTGTATCTTCCGACTCAAATCCTGCCCAAACTTGGTCATAAAGCTGTTGGAGGTCCTGGTCGATGACAACAGGTGATGAGGGTCGTTTATTCTCCATTTTGGTGGCTCTAACTTTCTAGAAAGTAGTCCTGGAGGTGTTTCCTAGTCCTATAAACGTTATGCGACGGATTCGCTGGTCTTGATAGTTATGGTTAGGAAGAAGTTGGGAAAGCTAAGGACGCTCAGCGTCCCAGAAATGCGAGGTTGTGTTGAGAGACCAGTGCAGGATCAAGTTGAAGTACGCAGTTAAATTCCGACAGCTCCGATATCACGGATCTAATCCTAATTTGTCACGCGTGGCCTCCGCTTACATGACGGGGCAATCACTAGAAGTTGAACGGTACTTATTGTCAGAGCACCTCGCAAAGCCTGAAAATGGTTAACATTCCACGTATGTATGTATCGGCATACTTATATTTTACTGGTTTTCGATTTTACAGTATTGGCAAGGTATACCTATAACACATTTGCAGTCTCAGAACTATAAAAGTTCATCTTGATACTGAACGAAACTTCAATGTGCTTACTATTTTGTGAGTTTCGTTTCTGATACATCCTTTCGCAAGTCAGTAACCGCAAAGTCACTTTTTGATCAAAAGATTGTGCTGCTGGTGAGATTTGCTACTCTGAGATCCGAGTCCGCACGTTCGGATGACCATGACCATGACCGCGAAAAGATCATAGTCAACTTCGAGGGCGATTTGTGAATATTCTCAGCACAGCTCACTGTATCTCCCAGCGCGTGAGTTTCGGAGGTAGAGCGTGTCTGCATCAAGCGTAGTTTATTTTCTCCAGTACTGGATTCTTTCAATGTCGGAGACAAAATTGCAGTGTCAGAGCGCTTCTGAAGTCCATCTACATCTGCGCAAGATTGATGATGAGCTCGAATGAACGGTTAACACTTGAAGAAGAATCTTGGAGTGCGATAGTTGATCCACTGATAGCACTGATGTGTTCGTTTGTCACCAGCGAAAATGAGCGGCGGCAAACCATAGTCTTTGTATGGACACGTGATGCCGCACTCTTCTTTCTGCTACCAGCATTGCGTGTCCTCACTGCTCAATAGTAGAGTAATACAGACCTTTTCTTTCTCCTAATAAATCGACGCGTTCTCTACCATATCTCGTCACGCTTTCTCGTCCCGATATCGTTTTCCTCTCACCAATGGCCGAACGAATAGAAGTAGACCCGAGCAAAATCCCTTGCCCCGATTTTGCTGGCGCCGCTTATGGTTTCGTACGGAAAGCGCTGGTCACAGACCCCGATACTCCTGATGTCACCACCGACGAAGAAGCAGCGCAGAAGCTACGTGGCCAATGGAAGATCGAGAACGACGCCCTAAAGACCCAATTCCAAGCGCAAACTCAGGCTGATGAGCAGCTCGCAGAGAACAACAGGAGATTAGCACAGGAGGCTAGGGAGCAAGCCGAGTCAGAGCAGCGGCAGCGGGAGGTAGAGGTTGCAAAGGAGAGGGAGAAGAAAAGAACCCCACTCTATGACTTCAACAGCGGTGTCGGCATCACCTCTATCCCTCAGCACCTACACCCGTACGCAGAAAAGAGGGTTTCGCAGAGGAAGTTCGTAGAATTGTGGTACTTTACACCAGAGGCCTCGCAGGAAGCCAAAGAGCATCGCAGCACGGTGGACACGAATCGGCTCGAATTGGCAGCCAACAACGAGGAACAGAAAGGGACCACTGCCTTCACACTCCTGAGCACCCATTCAACGAGACCCTCGAACAACGTCATTCCCGATGCCAAGCTCTCCTGGTCACAGATCCAATTAGCCAAAACTCCATTTATTGAATGCTTACGGTCGACAGGTAATTACCCAGACAAATACATTGCTATGTTCGCCTCCTTCTACACTAACATGGAAATGCACAATGAGCTACGGAAACCGGAGGGCGCACGTGTAATGGCCCTCTATCACGCTGAAATGCGACGTGCATGGTACCTCGCTGCGGATCATGGTGAACCCTTTGACCTCTCAGTGTTTTCTGAGACGGTATTGCAGGAATGCCGAAATGAGATGTGGACCCAAGCACATCGGAAAGCAACTGAAGGTATGTTCCCAAGGAATTCTTCGAAGGTCAGAGAACTAATAAGCCCCTCATCCTTTTCATTTCATCACACCCTTGCTCACCACTATGCTACACCTCACCGCCTCACGCTTCACCCACATCATGCCACATTACGCTGGCTACCATGCCACGTCTCGCTACACTCGCTACCCAACTACCGCTACAATCGCTACCCCACTACGCTACACTCGCTACCCCACTACGCTACACTCGCTACCCCACTACGCTACACTCGCCACCCCACTACGCTACACTCGCCACCCCACTACGCTACACTCGCCACCCCACCACGCTACACTCGCCACCCCACTACGCTACAATCGCTTTCGCAATGGGTCCACGGCTACTCTACCTGCTACATCAATGTAACACACTATGCTATGTATCCTTGCCCCCCCCCCTCTTCCCGCGCACAGAACTCAGCCAAGCCAGACACCAGTTTGTTCCATTCAATCCTTCTCAGCCAAGCCCCTCCACAGGTCGGCTGCCTAGGACACCGAACAAGTCTCGCCGCGCTACCCCGTACCCATCACCAACCCCAAAGAACCCTAAGTCGGAACACAAGGCATCTGACTTTCAACGTTCCTTTCGGGAAGTTGACCAGGCAAAACTTCCGCGGTGCCACCGATGTCTTGGCAGAGACAAGCACGACGTGCAACGATGTTCCCGCACATCACTATGGAACAACAAGCAGAGAGCCATTTGCGATTGGAATGTTAGGAACTTCCTGGAAATCAGTGCCGGCATCCACAAAGGAGTTGAACTTTGTGCGGATTGGCAACGCCCCAACGGTTGTACCAGCAACTCTCACCCTGAGAAGCACCGATGCTCAGGCTGCGCAAGTCCCAATCATGGTGCTGAAAGCTGCCCTGAAGGACAGTGAACAGCAGGTTCACACGTCACTTCAAACCGAGACCTGGCTACACGCACTACAGTCGCTCGGGCTGTTGGCTAAATACCCCACTCTTATCAACTGCATACGCTACGGCTTTGATGTCGGAATCCCTATCATTCAATGCACATATTCACCCCCAAATTGTCTCAATACCACAGAAGAACTAGTTGCCTTCAACACCACAATGACAAATGAACTTACGCTAGGCCGTTGGCTTGGCCCATTCTCTCGTTCCGACATAGAAGAGGTCCTCGGACCATTCCAAACCTCTCCGATATCCATGATACCAAAGCCCGGTAAACCTGGGAAGTTTCGCCTGCTAGAAAATCTATCCTATCCTTACAATAATCGCACAAACCAATTATCTCCCACCGTATCTTCTATTAACTCCCACATTGACTCATCTCTCTACCCTTGCTTCTGGGGAACATTCGCCAATACCTGCAGACTTATATGGACACTTCCACCACAATCTCAAGGGGCGGTGCGAGACTTATCGGAAGCCTACCGCATGATCCTGCTGCACCCGTCACAATGGCCAGGAGCAGTAATCCGGGTTGCAGGAGACTCCTTCTGCATAGACAGACATAACATGTTTGGGCTACGTTCGGCAGGAGGCTCATTCGGGCATGTTGGCGATGCTGGCATGGATATTAGCCGTGGTCTCGGCCTAGGACCGGTCACCAAGTGGGTGGATGACCACTTATGGCTACGCATCCAGAAACAATTCCTACAAGAGTACAACGCCCTCCGGAGGCAGCTACAGATTCGAGTGATGGATGCTGGTGGAATTCAGCACAAGAACGGCCGCCTGTTTTACAGAGGGCAGAGTCTACCGAATGGGCTACTGGAAGAATTTGACGATGATTTCTCTTTCCCTATCCGGGATCTTTCACTCACATCACCCCGCCCTCCAGAAGACAGTAAGTACACATACGCCTTCTGTGACATAGACAAAGCTACCCTACCGCTAGGCTACAGCTGGGCACTGGACAAGGACATCACATTTCGTGATAATCCAGTCTACTTTGGATTCGAATGGACACTAAGCAGCCGCACCGTCTCAGTTTCCACAGAGAAGCGCCTCAAATACCTCAATGAACTCACAGTGTGGGACCAGCGAAGAAAACATAATCTTGAGCAGGTGACCAAACTTTATGGCAAGCTCATGCATGTCAGCCTTGCACATCCAATTGGTCGTGCTTACCTAATTGAGCTTGAGAAATTTATAGCTGATCTTAACCACACCCCATTCACATCTCACCGTCCCCCTCGACGCTGGCCAGGAGACTTGGAGTGGTGGCGTCGTACTCTATCGTCAGAAATATCATCACCTATACCCGGCCCTACCACCCTCTTTGATATTCAAGCATACTCTGACGCCAGCACCAGCTATGGCATCGGACTATGCATCCGAGGCTACTGGCGATCATACAGACTCCTTCCTGGATGGAGAGGCACAGATGAAGGAGAACGTGACATTGGATGGGCAGAGGCAGTCGGATTCTATTTCCTCGTCCTTATTGTCGCAAGAGAGGCTGAACCAGGTCATGAGTACAAGATCTGGGGTGACAATGAGGGGGTCGTCGAGGGCTGGTGGAACGGTAGAAGCCGAAACAGATCCATCAACAATCTATTTCGCAGAGTACATGAAATCACTACAGCGAACAACTTCCGGATCCATACCCGCTATATCCCCAGCGCTCACAATCCCGCCGACCCCTACTCGCGCGGCATTGTTGGCCCCGAACACCTCCTCCTCCCACGTATTGCCATTCCGAACCAACTCGCACACCTTATCACCGACTATGACTCTCCTCTCACAAACCAAGAGCTCAGCATCCGAAGCTCTGCTACAGGCAATACAGAAGAGACTAAGCATCATGAGCGAGCCGGACGACTTTCCTTCGAACAATGGCAACTCGCAGAGGAAGCTCATTTACTCAACACCTTCCAGAATACCCTCTGGTAATCGCCCCGCCACTTCTACGTATCCCACCCTCGCTACTTCTAATGATTCATTCAGTAACATAGCTACTAGTTCTATCAGTCAATATCCCTCCAATTTAACTCCATTACCCTCATTGTTGCGCCCACACTGTGCTGCGCGTGAACGACTGACCAGGTGGAAACCTTCAACGGCACGGGTCTTTCGAGACAGTAGCGGGGAACTATTATCCCTACCAGACGAGTTTGTAGAGCGGGTCCAACAGGTACTGATACATGGTTACGCTAACAGCACACTTGCTACTTACGCAGCTGGCTTGCTAGCTTTTCATGTCTTCTGTGACTCACGCAGCATCCCGGAGTCTCAGCGCGCACCATGTAGCAGCGACTTACTCAGCTCATGGATAGCTACCATGGCTGGCCACTATGCAGGAACATCAGTAAAGAATTATGTGCATGGGGTCCGAGCATGGCACATCATTCATGGCGCTGAGTGGAATATCAACAAAGCTGAGTTTGACACAATCATACAGGGCGCAGAACGTATGCAACCAGAACGTTCACGTCGGAAGAAGCGCCTTCCCTACACCATTGATTACATCACAAAACTGCTTGACGATCTTGACCCAAACAATCCCCTGGACGCTTCCTGTCAAGCATGTCTCACGACATCTTTCTATTGCGCAGCACGCATTGGAGAGCTGACAGTCCCAACAATCAAGGACTTCTCCCCCCATCAGCATGTCACACCTTCACAGCTACGCAGGGGTTCAGACCGAAATGGGTTTAGCACCCGCATCATTCATATCCCTCAGACAAAGAGTAGCCCACATGATGGCGAAGACCTCTACTTCTCAAAACAGCTCGGGGTCTCGGACCCAGATGCAGCCCTCAATCAGCACCTTGCCTTAAACAAGCCGGAACCTTACGAACATCTATTCACATACTCTTGGGTCAGTGCAGGCAAGACACATCGCAGACCACTAACTAAAAGCACATTCATCACCCGTATCCACAAGGCCGCCAAGAATCAGCACTTGACACCCATTCAGGGTCATGGCATTCGGATCGGAGCAACCCTTGAATATCTACTTCGGGGTGTTCCATTTGACGCAGTGAGGGTGATCGGCCGTTGGAAGAGTGATGCATTTCTGCTCTACCTTCGAAAACATGCTGAGATCATGGCACCATACCTGCAGCCAGAGCTACAACAAGACTTTATTCACTACACTATGCCACCCATACGTTGTGAGTGCTCTCCTTCTTCTTTGGGAATCCATGGTCGCTGGATGCGTCGTGCACTCCTACAATTTGGGAATCGCAGCTGACCATGAATGCAGAGCCCTCCGTTGCTGGGACCCGAAGGCCCTTCGGGCCTTATCCCAATGACCATACCCTACTTTGCATGAACACTCAGTAATGACAACGACATTGACATTACTACCTACTCTACTACGCATCACTACATATACAAAGATGTTCGTTTGTCACCAGCGAAAATGAGCGGCGGCAAACCATAGTCTTTGTATGGACACGTGATGCCGCACTCTTCTTTCTGCTACCAGCATTGCGTGTCCTCACTGCTCAATAGTAGAGTAATACAGACCTTTTCTTTCCTCACCCACCCACTCAGTTCATCATAAGCAATCAGGAAAGTAACCACATAGGCAAGATGTTACCATCAGTACCATATTACATACACACTCAGGCAGTCCAAGCACCTAGGAGGCTGTAGCTGCTTTGGGCCCACCCGCCCATCGCAGCTGACCATGAATGCAGAGCCCTCCGTTGCTGGGACCCGAAGGCCCTTCGGGCCTTATCCCAATGACCATACCCTACTTTGCATGAACACTCAGTAATGACAACGACATTGACATTACTACCTACTCTACTATGCATCACTACATATACAAAGACTTCCAGCAGTGATCGAAAAGGGATTGTTAATCCTTAATGCTCTTAAGATTGAATGGTGAGATGCCGATGAAGGATGATCCCTACGTACCAGCATGCAAAGTTTTGCGTGTAGACAGTATTTGTCTGACTTAATCGAGCCAGATCCCAACTTCGAGACTGCAAAGGAGAGCGAGTCATGAAAATCGGTCGAAGAGTCAAGTGCGTCAGTCGAGCGTCTATACACGTAGCTCTGATTTAGGTATACTTATGCAAGGCTGTAATCTGCCATCTACGCTGCTCAAAGCTTATAAGCAACGCCTGACCAAAAACTATGCTTTTCTTAGGCAATGTCCTACCCAATTTTCTTTCTCATCCAAAACTTTGCATTTCGCCAGGCGTCGCTAATAAGCTCTATTGCGCACAAGAATTCAAGAGTACACTTGAGTTGTTCGATTCCCTGGTAGCACACTCAATACGATACAAAGTAGATATAATGTCACATATAATGATGGCTGAAGAATTAATCATCGACCTTACTACTCGTAAACGTGCGGTCGGATGGTAAGCTACTAGCCATTTCCACATCCGTCGTGGTCCCAGTCATCCGACTCTCCGTCATTTTGGATGATTTCTTCCCGAAACTCACTCTGAACCGTAAAGACGACTCAGGAAGCGAAGTAGGCTCAAATGTTGAACCCATCCCGACTCGAACAATGATGAGCGTTGGGGAGATGCCCTGCCAATGAAAAGCAACTCAGTGCATTTGACTTTCGGAAGTCGGAAAATATGTCACTCACATAAATCTGTGTTGCAATAGGCTCGACTATGGCCTGAGCCGGGTGTTTAATTGCAAACAGCACTACAAACACAAGCTGTGCAGCGAGGAACAGAAGGCCGGACTCGATGACAATGGCTGAAGCACGCCAGATAGCGCTGTCTGTCTTGATTTCTCGATTGAGGCTAGTCATATGCCAGATGCGCCCAACAATCAAAGCGGATACGATGAAGTTGAGACAAAGTGACATGGCGAATGCGGCGGTTCCGATTGGAACAATTGCTTCTGGTGCTTGAGGGGCAGTGGGACTGATGGTCAAAACGAGACCGATGAGCGCAATTCCGCAAGCTGAGCCGGGACATGAATGGTTGAAATAATGCGAGGAAAGTATGGGGCTTACAGACGGATGCCAACGAGATGAGAATAGGGAGTATGACCACCCATATATTGCGTGACCAGACAAGATAACATCGATAAATCTATGGAACGTTCATATCAGAAGGTTCAGTCTATACGGAAAGGGCATGGGCATACAAGAATGAGCTGACTACAGAAGTCAGATATGCTAAAGATCATGTCGGCACCAGCAAGTAAATGTGTTTCATCAGAAATATGCGCTCTTGGTTTGACCATCTATGAGAACGAAATGAACTCGCCCTTAAAGCAGTCAGAAATGCGAACCACATACTAGGCCTTGGTAAACGTTATGAAAGTTCAGCGAAAAATGAACTGTTGCGAGACTGAACATGAAGATTGTAGTTGCAAACATAGGCTTTTTGGATGCGTTCAGAGCTGGTGTTCGCCATGTGAGTACAGCGAGTGAAGTAAAAAAGAGTAGGGTATATATTCCTATCAAAATCACAATCGTTGATTAAATAAATAAAAGCGCTGGGCGAGGGAAAAGGACGAACCATAAGCCAGCGCCTCGAAAACCATGCCCAAAAAAGTCGCTTGATCGCTATTCACAGTATGATTCGTCGACATACTTCACGACGCACTTCAGTGGTTATTTCTCTGGACCGGGGGATTTCGGATGGCAAGCGCAAAGTTGTGAAGAGATATAATAAGGAGCCAATAGAGTTTATCAAAAGGTACATTACTGAATACTCGCTGTTCTCGGTGTTCGATTGTATTCAATCATTCACAGCTGTCACGTCTCTGTGTTTGTCTTGTGAATCTTCTTTGATTTAGTCTGCTACTGCTGCATGTGGCATCATTTTGGGTCAAGATATGGCCTGTTAGCTGGCTAAAACCATTGTCTCTACTTAGGAACCGTACGCACAACATTTCCCCTCGGCAGTCACCGCTAGAACAATGTTGTCTCCCAGTATAACGGTCCTGATTTTGCTCGCCTTGACTTTCCTTACCACCGTCTTCAATGCTGCCGTGTGGCTTAGAGCCACAGAGCTCTCACATCGCTTCTCCTATCGGGAGCACGATTATGGTATGTAATTTTCAAGCCACGGATACAGAACTTTTGAATATTACAGATTATGGCGAGATGGCTCCTGTGCAAGTTCCAGGGACTTTCGGGTTTACTACAATGGCTATCCAAAATATCGATGGAACATATCCGCTGACAGATGATAAGAAGTGGGCCAGTATCGTCCCGCCCAAGGGCGGCTTCATCAGGCTAGGGCCAGTGGGAGCACCATTCTCCATTGCACTATATCACCAACTTCACTGCGTAAACGGGATCCGCTTTGCCTACGTTGCAGCACGGGACGGGTTGTTTAAACATGCAAAAGATCGCGAAGCGGCATTTCAGCATGTCAATCATTGCTTTGATGTACTTCGGCAGAGTCTGCTGTGTAAAGCGGACACGACACTCATTCCTCTCGGTCCAGACAAACAACATACACGTCGTTGTCGTGATTGGACTCAGATTCGAGCTTTTGTCGATGATAATCACCAGTTTTGGGGAGATACTCCTTTTCAGTTACCATCTAATAGATCCGGCCAAGGTTCGTCTTCGTTATCTAAGATTGCTGTAACTATTCATTTCTAGACAGGCTATGAAGCATGAAAAGATCTAGTTTTTCCCTTTTCTGCAAGTTCCTTTTCCCATGGTACCTCTTTTTATATTTCCATCGGGTTGATAATCGACGCTGTTGACCTGTACTGGTTATATGTAAAGCACATCAGTCAATGTATCTACACCTTTCCTTGACATACTACTATGGGTTTGATCTCGTCGTATGAACCTCTCCCACAACTTGAAGACGTCGAGGACCACGAAAAGTTTCTAACCACCAAACGTCATGGAATTGAGCGCTTTCTGGTGACGACCGTGCTCCTCTTAGCTGCATTGAATCTCCTTCTTGCTTTTACAATGACTCTGAAAGTCTTCGGTGGGATCGTACCCGCGATCACTGGGGATGATCTTTCCACCCTTTCTCATCCTGACCCTTACATTGGGCTCCTATTGCGTAGGTGACCTCGTTATATTTACGCCATGGTAGACTTATTCATGCCCAGCCTAAACTCTTGCGTGATGGAACATTAGTAGGACTGAGGACGTAGGATGCGGATAAAAATTGTTCTAGTCCGTAGAAAATTGTAATGTAGAAAACTCATGGCAAGAATCAACGTTTCATCGTCGTTGAATCACGAACCCGGTGCATTTAAAAAGTTGAGTTCTTAGCTCAGCATTAAGGAGAGTGTACTTAAATATGTGTATCTATCGCCTCTCTCTTGTTAACGCCATCATTCGGTAAGAAAATGTAAGTCTGTCGCAATCTAAGTACATCTAACAATTAACCATCTACCTTAGATGTCTGCCACACAAACGATCCATCTTTATGATCGCTCTGTGTTTTCAAAAGACGAACGTGCAGTCCTTCAGGTTGCAGAAAACTTTCTAGACGGCATCGGGGCTCGTGACAAGATTTTAATGACCGAGCAGGTCCTACCATCTGGCGGCGCCGTCCTCATGCGAAACGGAGCGCCTATATTCACCAATCTCACTGGCGTTATCGACCGTATCCCATTCGACTCTCCGAACAAAATAGAAGAACGAATTTCCGGACAGCCAATTGTGAGAATCGACACTAATATTGCAATGCTCTGGACGCCATACGAGTTTCTGATTAACGACAAGGTGGATCATATTGGGACTGATATCTGGAGTTTTGCAAAATTAGACGGAAAGTGGCTCGTGAGCGGAGTTGCAGATAATGCGCTGATACCAGATGCTAGTGCTGGCCAACACTAGAGCCTGTGTACTATAGAATTTCTCAATGAATCGGTCCAGTATGGTTCTGTACATCTACATCTTCTCGCTTCGTCGCTCGAATTGACTGCCCCCGTTGATCACCTGCCATCTATGCTGTGTATCGTGTCAGTGTGAGTTTCTCGAATTCACAAATGAAAATGTTCTCCATGACTGGCCGGCTATCGGAACTCGTTTTATAAAATATGAAGTACATAATGCTATCTGATCGCTGCTCCTACTCTTCACAAACTCAAGCAGACAGATATGTCAGGCAGGAAGAATTCAAATACATGGACTCCTGTAACGCCATACGATAATATTGACCTACCCACAAAGACATATGGTTCAGGATGGCTTTGATTGAAAGCTCCCGTGGACCACACCGCATGGCTCCAAAGTTTGATACGGCTGCCGACCTCCTACGGGAATTTAAATGAATTGGCATTTTCTACGCATTCCATCCTTTCTGATTACTCTCTACAAATTTCCGAACTTGAACCCAGTCCCGACAGCTATGATCCACATTGTTTCCTGATGCTTCAGGTCCTGCATCATTGCATTCCTCCCCATCATAGCAGATGACTTCTGCTGGCTCGAGTGTGATATCTGCAGTACACAGAATGGCTTGGCGGATGGTTCCCAAGCATTCTTCAGCCTCTGGAGAGTGAGCACTCGAGCCATCGCGCATGGAAACGAAGACTGAGCGAATTACATCCAAACAGTGTAAGTCGTGGTACAAGGCAACCTCAAAATCATCTTCCATGGATCGCTGTTGTTTTGATGGCAAGCGTACACGACTACCTTTATGGGGGACAAGAGTGGCCCATTCGCTGTCATTGGTGATTTCGTAGTGCTGAGCAAACAAGAAGTTCAGAACTGCAGGGTTTACTGTTAGGGGTAGCTCCGATGTGAGTGGTTCAGTGGGCGAGGGTCCTACTGGTAATCGATGTGTAAGACTGGAAATTATATGTCGAATCGAGCTCACATTGAGTACGCAACTTCTTCAAGTTGTAAATACTGAGCGCAGAGCTAATCAGAAAGGAAATTGTGGCAAAGACCAATAGGTAACAACGGTGTGGTGGGGAAGTCATTGAGGGAAAGAGGATGACGAAGAGTCTTTCGGAATACAGCTTGTGAGATTCCTTAGCTCTCTAAATTGGTCAGTCACATTCAAAACAATCTTCTATCTGGTTTTCGGCACCCGCGGTAGACGGTGCACTCTTATCCTCCAATGCTTCTATCGCAGCGTACAAAATACCTGCTCTAGGTCGGAGTCAGGGACACGGGACAATTCGAGGAAAGATCCGACTCGTGCATCTTTGATCCACGGTTCACAGATTGACAAAGACCAAAAATAGGAATCTTTATCGAAAGAGGCTGAGCGAGGGTATATAGTATGGGATGACAGGGGATGACTTGCAGTTCCCTTGACCATGGTTCGAATCACACTACTTGTTCTCGCTACCTTTATCGGTGCTTCTGCATATGCGAGCCCCATTGGTCAGTTTTTTTTTCAATATCGTTACGTTGGCCACTCACTCCGATTTCAACAGCTTACCGACCCGCTGGTGAGTCAAGATATTTTCAAATGATTTAGCAACACAGTTTACCGCAAAACTAGATTTAGGCCGAAGAGCCTTTGCGGGCAATGGCAAAGAGCCATCACAGGGCGATTTGGAACCATCGCAGAGAGATCTGAAACGAAGAGCCTTTGCGGGTGGCCACGGAGAACCATTGAAGGAAGATTTGGATACAAGGGCTTTTGCGAGCAATGGTTCAGAGCCATCGCAGGGAGGATTGGACTGAAGGAAATCTATCCGGTAATACAGCAATAGCATGTCATAAGCCGTAGCACAGATTCAGATAACTTGTAGTAGTAGCTTGGTTTGGAAGAGCATGTTGTTGAACGTAGGGTTAGCAAGCGCTCGTAGGGTTAGCACATTGAGCTGAAGTAAGTATGATGAACAGCCAAAATGAAATGGCTTAAGATGATTGTTCACCTCGAGGTTCAATTATCAGGTTCCACGAAGAGCTCAGAGACATTCAATATGACCAAAAATCGCGTCATCTCGTTACCTTGAAATCTTGTCTTATTTGACGAGCCTTGACCTTCAACTTCGCTGCTAATATCCAGAATCTTGAGCTTCATGGAAAACAAGGATTTCTCATCGATCCCCCTTCTTGACTACTCTCTTGCTCTCTCAAGCTCTACCAAACCAGGGTTCATTCTCCAACTCCGATACGCTCTGATCAATGTCGGCTTTCTCTATCTTTCCAATACGGACGCCATGGTAGATCAATCACTCGTTGAAAGCTTGAAGAGCTATATTCCCAAGCTATTCGCTCTGCCACAAGAAGAAAAGGATAAAATCCGAATGGCGAATTCACCCCATTTCCTTGGGTATTCGAGGCTAGGCGCCGAATTGACGAAAGGGAAGACCGACTACAGAGAGCAATTTGACATTGCTACCGATCATGTATCGCGTTGGAGGCCTGGAGATCCTGATTACTGGAATATATGGGGCCCCTCGCAAGTGCGTAGCAAAGCTAAGATCGTACTGTATCATCACTAACGATGACAATCTAGTATCCAGACGAAGCACTCATCCCTGGCTTTCAACAAATTATGAAGGGATACCTGTCACAGGTCGCAGCTTTGGGCACACATTTCATCACTCTAATCGCAGAAGCACTAGGTCTACCACCGGATGGACTGTCGCGTTTTCATGACATACCAGATCGTATGCAGCACCGTGGCAAGGTCGTTCAATATCCTGTGCCAAGCGAGCGTTCAGAATCAAACCAAGGCGTTGGACCTCATTACGATGCAGGATTCTTGACAATTGCAAGCATTCATGTAATGAAAGTCAAATCATTCAATGCGACTGACAATACGACCAGCTTCTTCAAGCGTCCCCACATCCTGGACTCCAGGTACAGAACCTTGCTGGTGACTGGATTGAAGCACCTCCGATTCCTGGAACTTTTGTCGTCAGCCTCTTTGTCTTATTGTCTTACTCCTGGGTGCTGACGAATTTTTTTTTTCCAAAGATCAATTTCGGAAGAGGTGAGGAAGTTCCGTGCTCTCGTTCCTCCTTGTTTGAACTTTAGACATTCCAGCTTTGGAATTTGCCACCAAAGGAATTGTCCGGGCCACCTCCCATCGTGTACTCTCTCCACCCGTTGGTTCCTCAAGCCCGAGATACAGCGTTCCGCTCTTCCACAACATTGCTTTGGATGTCAAGGTGAGGGATCCCAAGTATGAGTTGGAATGTAAGTAGGAGTTTTCTACCACAAGCGGTATACACATATATCCCCGGTTTCAGTTCCCCCAGACATTGTGAAGCTTAGGGATGAGAGAGGGTCCCTTTCTCAAACGGATTGTGCGTGACAATCCTGCCTTCCGTGGATCTTCATTCACATGTCCTCCTTTCAGCTATCAATTATTCTGAATTTGAGAGTCAGCCTTCGGGAATGGTGCAGCTGATGGGCCGGGTGAAGTGAGCGGATTAAGTCATTCCTCCTCTCCAGTGAAGAAAACTAAGTCCATATTTTAGAAGTCACCCAGATGTAGCGCAGCGACATTATCCAACATTGTTTAAGCAGTTCTTCCCCGATGGCCTGCCAAAAGCGGGATTTGCATACTGAGGCTTTGATTTACTGTATTTATTATGTTTCAATACTAGTTGGTGAGCCGGTTGACATATAAAACTGTGGAATCATTCGAACTTTTGCTTCGTTTTGATTCCTGTTGCCATGACTGTCTTGTGTAATTATATTCATGACACAGGCGGCCTTGCAGTTTAGCTTTCGTGATTCTAATCAGTGTTTTAGACCCTGGAGGACCGCTGTCGGTAAAATCTACATGAATATTTTATCGGCAGAATGTACCATGGGATGCAGAGGGCTCTGTAGGTGTGTGAGCAAGTGTGTGGGTAACGCATGTAAGCACGCAAGACAAGCCAAACTGGTCACCAAACGGAAGATCGACTATAACTTGGATGTGATCTACGAGGAATATCAAATAATTCTTCTTGGACTCTTGTCTACTATGGATTGTCCTATTCCTACATACGGCCTACAAAAAATACAGAATTTATTCTCAACATGAGAAATACCCCATTCAGAGTTTCAAAATTAAGCCAAAGTATTTCCTAATACCTTCGACTCCGAAAACTAAACCACCTATGAACCCATCTGGCCTCACGATGAAGATGGTAGGCTGTTGAGAGTCCGTTACCACATCATAATGCTTGTAAGCATATCCTTCGGTATCGAGGAGAACCATGTCTGCAGAGGAAGTAGAAGCATCATTGGTAGAGGACGACGTTTGAGGCAACACAAGGACTGTCTTGACGACGTCCTTGAAGCTGGGGAGTCCCAGAGTAGTCTCGACGATACCCCCAATCGCTTCTCCGTGTTGGCTCGGATCAGCGAAAACGAGAAGAGTGTGGTAGGCAGGACTGAAGACGTCGAAGAACGTCGTGTGGGACGTCGCATTTGTCTGACCTACAGGGGCCAATTTCGGGGCATCCGGAGCCCTATCACCTGCTCTGACAGTGCCGTCGTCTCCGGATCGATATGGGTCTACAGTCTCGTCCTCCGCATACGTGTACTTTTCGTCTAGAGTGATACCGCTCTTTCTGTAATTGACTCCGAACATCCTGAGTTCGTATCCTCTTCGCCACCCTTCTACCATTTTTTCTGGAGAAGCCGGTTGGAAGGTTTTGTGGAACAATTCGGTGGTTTTTGAGAGCATTGTGGCGATGACTGGGATACGTTCTGCGGTGTAGGAGGTGAGGATGGAGGGAGGAGAGAGGTTTTTGGACACGAGAGCGAGTTTCCAGGCGAGATTGATCTGCTCAGCGAAATGTTCGGTCAGCGGCTCCATGAATAAAGAGGCAGTGAATCACTGACAGCATCCTGAGCACCAGAGTTCATGCCCTTGAAAAAGGAAAAAAAAAAGCACGTTAAGAAAGTTATAATACAAGAACCAGAGAAAGTACAAACTTGGCCTCCGGTTGGGCTGTGCACATGAGCAGCGTCTAAAGAGCCCCGATTTTAGTACAGAGCATCGACGATTGGAGATCTTTGAGACTAACCTCCGGCGATGAACACTCTTCCTTTCCCGAGACTGCTGACCATCCGAATGTTGGGTCTAAAACAACGCGTTATTAAGAACATCTGTTGAGTCGACGTAGCAACCTCTCACCTCCAAATACCCATATTAATAACCTTTCCCAACTTGATATCGTCTCTTCCAGTGATAGCGTTAATAGCCTTGACCACCTCTTCCCGGCTGGACGAGACTTTCTCCAGATCGACGTCGACTCCACCAATGAAGAAGTTGATATGTGTCTTATCTGGGATGGAGCATGGGCGCAGGGAGAGCCTGAAAAATAGATTAAATCGAATCACAAAGCAAAACTCGAAACCAAACGCATGCACACACATGTTGCTCGTGGTATCACCCCATATACGCCAAACCTACGAAAGAGACCGGGATATTGAGAACGAGAAAAAAAGCTATGAATGAAGCTGACACCGACTTTCTGATCCAATGTCCCTTCCAAAGCCTCTATATCCCCTGCCACCATCCCAATTTCCTTCAAATCTGCAGAATCATCGCCTAAAAAGTCTAATCCTAGTTGTTTACGGACAGTACTTCTTCCACCGTCTGCACCAACTAGGAAATCGATTTTGAGTGTTTCTTCTTTGTCTTTGTCGGTATCCGGGGTGCGCTTGACGATATGTGCGACGACATGGTCGTCATGTTCCTCGAAAGAGCGTAATTCAGTGTGAAGTTCGACTGTAACGCCGTAATCTTTTTCGAGTCTAGTACGGAGCAGATGTTCTTGTCGTTCTTGCATTAACATAAAGCCGGTGCTCTGAAGCCCATCGACGCTTTATAACTTGTCATCTATCAAAGGAAACACAATACACTCACAATAGGACGAGAAGGTGTATTCGCTATCTTCTCCACCATAGGAAGCACTTGCCCCTCCTCATTATTGCCCTGAGGAGAAGAGAATTTGACAACAGGGAAGGGATCGGTCTTGACTTCGAGAAGGTCAGGTAGAAGACCAAGGAGCTTATACATCTCGATGGTCCTAGGCTGACGAAATTTCAGTAAGTCATCGAAAAATTCGCGGAGACAGGTTCCATAGTAGTAGACTCACCTGCATTCCGCATCCGCGAGTACCGAGCTGGAAAGCATCCTGCTTTTCGATGATTCTGACCGGAATTCCATTGCGCAAGAGGGTGAGGGCATGGATGAGACCTAGCGAGAGGGCAGATTAGGTAAAGAATGTCACAAACTTTGAGAAAGTGGGAGAGCTGACCTGTAGGTCCAGCACCAACCTAAGAAGATGGTCAGGACTCGAAAATATATTATCGATGAACGTACAATCAGTACACTTGGAGTCAACATTGATATTGCAGCAATAGTGGTCGGTGGTGGTCGATGATCGAGAGATATTTGAGTCGTTATTTGATAATGTTCTACATATCTGCCTCCTTATATACGCTCGTAGCACGGAGCGCGCATTCACCAATTCACCAATGTGTATTACGAGCACCTTCCGGGCGCGTTCCGAGGATAAATGACAGTGTTAGTCAAGATTGGTGAAATAGTTTGTCGTTGAGTTATTTTCAAAGTATAGTAGTAAACCAAAAAAACGCAGTCAATCACACACGCTATGGACGTAAGTTGAAGAGAAATAGTTTACACCAGACGAATTCTCAGGTGAAGTCTTGAGTACTATTTTACGTAAACCAGTAATGGTGTGGCCGGCGGCCACCAAGACCACAAACGATTTATGCCTTTGAAACTCCCTTTCACTCCATCTATTCCATCTTTTAGCGCGAAAACTAAAAAATCTTCTACGGAATGGCTTAGGCGGCAGTCTCAGGATCCTTTCGTCAAGCAACGTTCCCTGGGGGCTGATATTACTTCCACTAAAACTAGCAGTATTCTGGGCCCAAGCATCTCATCTCCATTAACCTTTCGCTCACGCTCAGCGTTCAAGCTGATTGAAATACACGAGAAATACGATGAATTTCTACTCAAACCGGACGTACGGGTCGTCGTTGACCTAGGAGCAGCACCTGGAGGCTGGAGCCAGGTTGTCAGTCAGCTAGTTCATGGAAGGGAATCAATGCAAGTGAAGGCAGCTAGGGACTCACAGGAACAGGAACACGTAAAGCAGATTATGTCGGAAGACTCCGACATGGAGGACACTTGGCACCAACGGAAAAAGAAATCCAAAAAGTACAAGTCAACCTCTCTGCCGCCAAAACCACTAGACGCCTACGATCCTCTGAACATTGACGCCGAACTCGGACTATTTTCATTATCTGCCTCCTCACCCACGCCGTTGAAAGTCAAAATTATAGCCGTTGACCGGCTTTCGATGGATCCAATCCCCGGAGTCTATACACTCAAAGCAGATTTTCTGCATCCTCAAACTGAGGACATGATTCGTGCTCTCATAGATGACTTCTCTCACAACTCACAAAAGCTCACTCTTGCAACTCCCGATACACCGAAAGTCGACGTCATCTTATCTGACATCGCACCCAACATTACTGGTGTCCCAACCGTCGACTCTGAAGCTAATTTCCAGGTCGCCCAAGCTGCGTTACAGTTCGCGTACAAATATCTACGGACGGGAGACGAAATCGGAAGAGTGAGGGGCGGGGTGTTGCTTTTGAAGCATTTCGCTCATCCGCAGATGGATCAGTTCAGAAGAGAAGTACTCGAGCGATATTTTAGGGACGTTATCTATACAAAACCACGTGCTAGTCGGCAGGAGAGTAAGGAAGGTTATTTTCTTTGCAGAGGATTTTGGCCGAAGGAGTACCGGTCGACTCAGACTGCAGTGGAATCATTTATCTACCCCTGAGACCCCCAATTTATTTCACATTTCTCCACCTAGTTCATTGAGGGATCGATAATGTATTCTCTGCACCGAATATTAATACGCCACCATCGCGCGAACACAACATCCTATCTACAGAACTTATACCGACATCCTTCATAACGCAGGAGGACTTAGTTTAGGTCAGAAAAAACAAAACGTATGGCAAAAACGTACTTGCTTACCGTGGAGCAGCCGCAACACCTGATGGTTCCTGTTCCTTCCATAACTGCATGGATGTTTAGGACAAAATCTTTACATAGAATACGCCACGTACTTCGTTTGCAGTATCATAAATCACCTGTCGAGGATTGAGTGAATATATCTTTCCAGCTCCTGTTTTGGGCTTTCCCTCCGAGTTGTACGTTTGATAAAACGCCTCGCCTTCGCATGGGCACTCTGGGAAAGGCGCTTTCAAGCTGAAGGGTATTGCATTGGTGTTGCTTGTATAAGAATTTCCAACAAGATGGATTTCAGATGTTTCGATGGTCTTTCCCCATTTTTCCTTCGCCGCTTTCTGAATGAGCTTTACAACGCGGTCGTCGTGCTCGGTTGTAACCGCTATGCGACGAGTCGCACGGCCACGTCCCGCATTCCTGAATGTGGCCTCATATCTAATTTCACTCTTTTGAGCTCCGGACGACGACTCTGTACTGACTTTTGTATTGGAATTCGCGCGGACCTGACAGAATATGTATAGTCAGCGCATTAATCAGTGATTCAACAGGAATGAAATCACTTCGAGATGAGGGGCAGCGTATGCAGAGGAGACAAGAAAGAAGGCTAGGTAAGCACAAACGGCGTTGAAATGCATCGTGAATCACGAAAGGCTTGAATGGCGGTTCAATACGCAGCAAAAAGAAACAGAACGTCAGAATTAAGATGCTAGAGAGAGGTCGTTGATTCTGTCGACCAGCAAGAGAACAACGAGAACTATGTTTGACTGACCAGCAGTGGGAGAAAGGGAGAAAGGGTAGAAAAACTGGTGCGGGATCAAAGTCGCATCACTCCGACGGTTGATGCGGCGGACTAAGTATTGCCTCAAGGTCACAAGTAAGTATCACAATGCAGATTCTCATTCGACGATTACAAATAATCCACTGCCCTCTTGCGCCCTCTCGGGGCTTCGGAGGTTATGCTTGCTGCCGTAGAGGGCATCTTCACGTCAGTGGGAGCACTTACTGATGGAGGAGCGGGTTTCTCCACCCACATCTCATCATCATCATCCATGGTAGTAGAGCCTTTAGATTGGACTACCGTCCTTTTTGGCTCTTTAACCTTCTCCTTCTTTCGCTTCTTCTGGGGTTTCTCCACCACCAAGTTCAATGACTCGCCAGTTTCATCATCCAAGAAGGAAACAATGGCTTTCCGTTTTTCCTTCTTCTTTTCTTTCTTTTCCTTTTTCTCCTTCTTATCCGAGTCTGCATTGGTTATTGTTGTTCGAGCTTCCCGCCTGACGAACGTGGGTTTGAAGGTACTTGGGTCGACTGGTTGATTATCGATCACTGCGCTGGGAACGGAGGAGGGAGCAGCAGCAACAGGAGCGGTACTCGAGTTGATCGTATTCGGGTTTTTGTCACCGCTGGCTCCCTCGTCTCCCTCCTCATCGCTTGAGTCTTCATCATCACTAGCAAAGATCGCCTTGAAAACGTCAACAGAGGGCCGTTCGTAAGTTAAAGTATCCCGTCCTTGCGTGTCATCCTCATCACCGAGACCAACATTAGCCAAATCTCGAGGACCACCCGTAGAAATCCCAGTGCTGCCACCGTCGGTGGTCGAGACAATCCCATAATCCGCGGGGGAAGTGCCCGAAGCCAAAGCGGAGTCGGATGCAGATGAGGACGGGTCTTGAGAGTACGATGTTGACGAAGATTGAGTCGTTGGGTCCTCAGTTTTGGGTTCGGGATTTGGATCTTTCACACCAAATCTCTTGCATAACAACCTCGCTGGCTGCCAAGGTACAGACTCCCTCGTGAGTGGTCCATACATGCCCATTCGCGCGGCATTCTCCTTTGGAGAAAGCTCCTTTTCATCCTTAGCTTTGTTCTCCGCATCCGAGCTCGCAGCATTGTCCTGCGAAGGTCCATCGTTAAACTCGGGGGTATGCAAACCCTCTATCACCTTCGGCCCGTGCTCAACCACGGCTGCAGTGGTGAACCGCCCTGCCATTGCTCCGCTCATTGGCTTGAAGACGATTGCGCTCTGTGCATACTCTTCCATCTCAGAGTTGAACTCAGATATCGACTGGTGAGGGAGAGGCTCAAGCGTGACCGTGGATGAGGAATCAGCTTGTGATTGTAGATACGCTGTATATCGTGCTTGTTTGACCGGGTCGGTGGCAAATGGCTTGAATCCGCTGAGAGCAGCATGCGCAATTCGAGGATCAGTGCGGGGGATCCGGGGAGTTGCAGGAATTGGTCCAAGAGTGGGAGAGGGTTGTTTGTCAGATATTCCTGCTGTCGAAGGAGAATGTAGCGACGCAGCGATATTCTTCAGCCTGTCGCGATCCTTTTGGGACATGTAGTCGAAGACTGAACGAGGTGCAGACGGAAGAGGAGTTTCGCCCAATATCGACCCTCGCTGTTGAACAGTCAGGTCGATCTCTCAGGAAGAGACCAGAAAACTAGATAGCATACTTCGTCTGCAGAAAATCCACTCATTTTCCACTTGCCATGCGGCAGAACCGTAGTAGGATCACCCTTGAAGTTCTCCTTATTCGAATCCGGAATTTGCTCTTGGGACTGAATTTGGGACCATACACGTTTCGGGTCAGGTTTCCATCCAGGTGTTATATCAGGTAAGGGATACCTAAACCAAATAGGTCAGTTGATAGTGCACTCAATACGCCAGGATACTCGCCATCGATCCTCCATGATGGGTTTACCCGACAAGACGAATCCAGATAATACAGCAGTCCCATCGCGGTACTTTCCACTGGAAGGTAAATTGTGACCCGAGGCAGATCTCTACAGACGGGATAAGACTGAAAATCAAAACCGCACGTCTGAAAAGGCGAATTACCTACTAGATTTGAACTACCAAGTGCAAATCGTTCTCCGTCATGGTCGTCGGTGGCATCGTACGCAAGGCGACTTCGAGTATTGACGGAGCCACCATCATAAACGTCGAGATCATCTTCGTCAGCGTCATTGAGTGCTCCGAGACCGAATCCAGCTTTGCAGGAAGAAGATACATCAGGATTGGTGCCATGGCTACACGAAACCTACAAAACTTACAAGAGATGTTGGGTGCAGTGCTTGTGCCACCACCACCCTTGGTGCCGAGACTATCATTTAAACTCATGCCTGGTTGATAGCCCAATCCATGACTGTTGTCCTTTCGTTCCACAACGAGTACCGGTGTATCTCGGGGAGCGTAAGTATGTTTATTTGCTTCATCCGAGTCTTCCTCAAGGGCAGTATCCGGGGCATTTGTAGACAAGGCTGAGTCGGTCATCGAGGATGCTCGTAAATCTTGTAGCCGCCTTTGTTTGAGCGAGATACGAGGACCAATTCCTTGTCCGACACGCCAGCCCATCTTTTTGAGTATACGAGCTCCAATGGAGTCTTTCGAAGGCGGTAACATTGCGGATTGGAGAGTAGCAGTGAGAGGGCTAGATGGCAAGCTGAGCAACTCTAGGAACAAAATTGATTTAATGTCGTGTACACACTCAGCGTCCGTATCGTTCTGGCTCTCTGCTTGCTTCTCAGTCGTGAAATCCATCTCGTCCGTCGTATCAACAATCTTCCGACTATCTCTGATATCTTGCAAATCTTCATCGTCCATGAAGTCCTCCGGTCTCGCTGCTTTCTTCTTTGCACGGTCAGCGCGCGATGAGACGAATGTTTGTGGAGTCCATCCTGTAGCAATTCTGTTCAGTTTTTTGCTACACAGAACAGTGAAAGTCCTGACCCTCTTTCGAGCCCACAGTGTTGAAGTAACCAGCACTAAATCCACCTGTAAATGCCCCGTGAAGTCTTCGTCTACCCTTCTCATCCCGAACTTCCTGTTTCCATAGCGGAACGAATTCTCCTGTGTCGCGGGATTTTTCAAGCGGTGGGAGAGGTGTACCAATCTGTACGCAGATAAAGTGTCAAATTATACGACAGCAATCCGAGTATTGGTACTCACTAGACAGAAATTTTCATTAGCTCTTGCACTGGAGGGATCGACACCGATGTCGCCCAGCTTTCGCTTTAATCTGCTGGTCATTGTATGATGTGGCCTTGAACGAAACGAAGCGGGCCCTTAATGGTAACCCTGGAGTAGCTTGAGTTCCCAGTCACCGCCTATGAAGGGTTTGATGACCTCACCCTAGCACGTGCACAAATCCGGCTCATTATTCCGATACAAGGTCCTACACTGGGAGTTGCACATTCAACGATGCAAACAGGTTTTAGTCAATGTCGGCCTACCACTAATTTTGAACCATCGATTCCCATTAAAAGCACTTCTGAGCTACGCCCTACGTTCGATGCTATTTCAGAACCAAAGATTTTAAACCGAGGAGGATGGATTTTCATAACTTTATGTAGAAACGTTTCCGCTGGCTCTGCTCCCGAATACTCATCATTCAATTCTCGTCATCATATCATCGATATTCTCCACTACCTTTCGGGGTTTGACTGCTCATACGGTAAATAACAGTTCACTGAAAACAACCAAAAGTAGCTAAATGGCATGACTGTCTCAGCATGGACTTAGACTTAGAATTCCTTGCCGACTGAGTTTGACGACACTCGCGGATCTATAGTTGAGACTCCCTAGTTTCGGGCCATAGTTGGTAGCCACCGCTCAAAAGCAATATGTGCAAGATCGGTACGTGGTAACAGCCTGACGCCAGAGAACATTGAATCTGAAAAGTGAACATAGGATGTCATTCTCTCTCCGGGATATGCCATGTATCAACCGTCAGACGGATATCTTCGAACATCAATCTCATTCAAGCCCTCTGCCATCTACCTTAAGCTGTTTCTATCATGTAATCTTTAACGTGCGGGTCTAAACCCCTCTGTATGACAATAAGAGTATGTTGAAATCTCATGTTTGAAAAAGGGCCAAGAGATTAAAAATACGACTATCCCTTTGACCAGATATATGATCAAGTACGACAATGCCGAACTGCACTGCATGACTCTCTAACAACTTACGTCCCGTGGAACGGAAGATGCATTTACCTTTCGCAGTATTACTAGGACTAGCATCGGAACTTTTGCCTGGATACGGATACTCCATGAACAACGGGATATCGCCTTCAGAGCAGTACATCCTGATACTTCGAAGTCATACTATTCCTCATAGCCTGAGCTAAGTTATATAAAACAGTAGATGCTACCTCTGACTTCCCTCAGCGTGACTGGATTCACCCGACTCTCTTCCTCGACTGCTTGCATTCACTAATTGGCTGGTCCAATATTCCAATACCTATCTTGCTCTATTTTACTGCACTACACTACACTCTTGCATCGCCATGCCCGGATCCAACGTATTCATGACAGTCGGCGTTCTAGCCCTAACCATGTCCTGCTGCCTCAATGGCGTTTGGGCAGCCCCTCTGTCTCATCAAGCCAGAGCTTCTGCTCCCGCAGCGCCGCACTTCGTCGTTTATACGGATAAAGGATCAGAACCTGCACCCGATGTGTCGAAGATTTCGGTAAGTTTTCAGTCTCGTTCGACGTACCTGCTAATGCTTAACTCATGTTCTGTGTCCGAACAGGGCTTCAATACTGTGTGAGTACTCGTACTCATACCTGTTACTCTTGAACTCACCTTCCAGTTTCTTTTTTTTCGGACAGTGCAATGTCCTTCCTTCTGACCACTGGGGCCGCTGACCAAGCGAAAGCTTGGGAAACCCTACCCAAAGACCAGAAATCCAGTACCAAGAGCTCATATCAGAAAGCCGGCATCAAGCTCATCGTTTCGGCATTTGGTTCGACTGATTTGCCTACATCGAAAGACGCGAAAAGTACTGCAGCAACAATGGCGAAATGGGTTCAGGATAATGATGTAGATGGGATCGGTGGGTGATTTTCCTCCGCATCTCATTATCCACCTTGCGAATTAAATTTGGCCTGGTTCATAGACGTCGACTACGAAGATCTCAACGCTATGAATGCTCAAGATGGGAAGGCTGAGCAATGGCTGATTGATTTCACTAATGCGCTTCGAACTCAACTTCCTCAAGGCAAATATATCTTGACGCATGCTCGTATGTTGCTCTCTGAGGCTGCTATATCGATTGACTTACATTCTTTGTAGCTCTCGCACCATGGTTCAGTGCATCCCATTACAAAACTGGCGCCTACACAAAGGTTCACAAGGAGGTCGGAAGTAAGATTGATTGGGTGCGTAATTCGTCAACAAGTCGTATTGCGGCAGCTGACGTTGTGCCACAGTATAATATTCAGGTGAATTTTGAGTTGACTGTCTTCCGAATGAATAAGAAAATGTTTATATACCACCTGTGCTGTAGTATTATAACCGTACGCCCATTCTTTTGCATCCTCTAATACCTGCGAACTTACCTACTCTCCCTCCCTTGTTTCGCATTTCACAGAAGGAACCGAATACACAACCTGCGACGGCCTCCTCACTTCATCCAAGATGTACCCGGGCTCAGCCGTGTTCGAAATTATGAAAGGCGGCGTCACAGCAGACAAAGTCGTCATCGGTAAGCCTGGTGGACAAGCTGATGCGACAACTGGGTACATGGCTCCAGCGGATTTGGCAAAGTGTGTGGCCACTGCAAAGGGAAACAAATGGAGTGAGTCGTTTAATTACAAAATTTTCATGATTAGAACGTTCTGATGGATGTCGGTGTGTTCTTGTCTGCCATGTAGACGGCGGTGTGATGAGCTGGGAGTATCCAGAGGCTGATGCTCAGTGGATAAAGACCGTCAAAGGATCTTCTTTCTAGAGACGTCGTAATGATTGATGGGTACAATAAAATTTAGTTAACATGGGCATGTAGCGTAGGGGTTATCGCGTTCGCTTTGCATGAAAATCAATCAGTATTGCGAAAGGTCTCCGGTTCAAATCCGGACTTGTCCATTGTTCGGAGGTTGTTTTTTGTGTTGCTTAGTCTTCCTGAATGATGATAGTGTGGCTCCTGGCGTATACTTTCTTCGTTGCCTCCTTTTTGATTGAGAATTTGCACCCTATTTTGGTCTGGCAGCTGAAGCTTGGATTAGTAATCTTTTGAGCTCCTGAGCTAAGGAAAAACAATGTGGGTCAACTTCAGACCGTTAATCCCATACAGGCGATGACACTGCCTCTGAACCCTACTTACCCGCGAGACAAATTGGATCTTCGTTATAGGAGTCTGAGAGCCAACGTACTTTCCTGGGACCTGCTACCGCCAGCTGACAAGGTCTCGTGTCACTGAGAGCCTGATTTCGACAACTCCTACTCACACCTTGAAGCAGGTGCAGTCAGCATAAAGAAACCTACTTAGTATTTTAAAGGCTTCCTCAGAATGTGTATTAATACGATACAGAAAAATGACAGTTTTTTTGGAATCTCACATTTCGCATTCGCAGGATGCAATTCGCAAGGCTACTATTGTCTTCGGTCCTACTCACAATCCCATCTCTCCTTACTGAGGCGAGTGATATATCGGCAGCTAAGGGAGAGTGGAGTTTTGTCCGCAATGGCACAACAGGCATTACTGCCTCTCAAGTGATCCTAGTTTCTCCTACCTTAATCTTAATGCTGGACAGAGTCCTTGGCGACCCTCTTCAGATAAACGGACACCAAGCTTGGGTTGAGCTTTGGAATCTCGAGACAAACACTGGGTTTGCTTTGAACGCGATCACCAATACCTTTTGTGCATCTGGAGCATTCATTAGTAACGGAACAATGGTACGTCAAAAATCATGCTTGAAACCTGGTTGTTTGAGTGATCAAGCTATCTTAGGTCAGCGTTGGGGGGCAGGCTGTCGAGTTTCCGCCGAACGTGACTGTGCCTCCAGATGCAGATGGTCGAATGGGCATCAGAATATTTGAGCCTTGCAATGACCCCTCTGGGCTAGACTGTACTCTGTTCGAAGACCCGGCGACGCTACATTTAGCTGCATACCGATGGTATCCCTCTTCACTCCGCATATTCGATGGCTCGCTGGTCAGTTTACAGTCATTCGATTTTGCAGAAAATCTTCATCGTTGGTTTTGTAGATGATCCTTGGAGGAACTCACGAGCAGACGCCATTTTACAACACTGACCCAGAAAACACCTTCGAGTTCTTCCCTCCAAAGGACAATGGTCAAACTCGCTTTTCACCATTTTTGGCGAGGACGGTGCCTACAAACCTGTTTCCTCGGTGAGCATTATATACCTGATCTTCGATTTCCAAGATATGAAGACCAAATTCAGAGCGTTTGCCCTCCCTGACGGAAAAATATTCGTTGTTGCTAATAATCAATCCGTCATATACGATATTGAAGCCCAGACTGAAACTGTCCTACCTTCGCTACCGAATGGTGTTCACGTCACGAATCCGAAAGATGGAACTGCGACGCTTCTTCCACTTTCACCACCAGATTACATCCCAGAAGTACTCGTCTGCGGCGGAAGCAACACCTCAGATTCAACGCCTTCTGAAGACCTCTCATCTCAAGACCCTGCTTCAGACCAATGCACGCGGATTACTCTCACTGCAAAAGGCATTGAGAAAGGTTGGATTGTGGAGAAAATGCCTGAGGGAAGGATGATGCCTGAAATGGTATTGATGCCTAACGGTCAGGTCCTTATTATCAATGGTGCTGGGACAGGATACGCCGCATATGACTCAGTCAACGATACCATAGGCAATTCAAATGCTGATCATCCAGTGTGAGTACGTTCGATGGCTTGTCGGACTAGAAATTGCAGATCTGACACATCGAATTTAGCTTTACGCCAGTGCTGTATGACCCAGACTCACCTCTTGGGAGTCGATTCACTACAGAAGGACTGCCTAAAACCAACATTCCACGTTTATATCACTCCGGTCTCACACTTACGCCCAGCGGGTGTGTTAATTCCTTTCCTTACCGAATTCAGTAGCGTCCTTTAGCTTCCTTCTGGTAGGAACATATTCATTGCAGGATCCAACCCGAATCCAGGTGTAGTCGAAAATGCTACATTCAACACGTTCGTTGATTTATGCATCTCCGTGACGAACTTACAGATGGTTTATACTTACCAGTGAATTCCAAGTGGAGTTTCTCAATCCTCCGTTCATGTCTCGCGAAAGACCTTCTCTAAGCGGAATCCCAGAACAAATCGATTTCAATCAAAAGGTTACCTTTGGTATCGACATTCCCGAGAATCTGAGTACGAATGATGTGAAAGGTGAGCGCTTGAGCACCAAGAAAACTTGAATTCCATGGAATCGCACCCTGACATGACGCAGTGGCTTTGATGGACATGGGATACTCCTCCCATGCATTCCATTCTAGCTCGCGGTTAGTTTTTATGGATGGCGGGCTTTCAGACGACAAGAAGTTCCTTACAGTAACAAGCCCACCCAATAATCGTGTTTATCCTCCAGGTCCAGGTATGTTATCAATGCTGGTCGGAGAGAAACGAGACTATTAACAACAGAACTGTTGAACGCAGCATATATATTTGTGACGGTAGACGATGTCACTAGTACTGGGACGAGGGTTATGGTCGGAAATGGAAGAGCACCCCCGGTTGAAGATCAGGGTGTACCACTGGCGTAGAGTCAGTCTTGCAGGTGTTGAACAAATAGTTTCGGATAACACGAGTGTAAATTAAAAGACATAAGATCCGGCCCGACCGCCGAGCCGAGCAACCTCGTCTGTAGTTATGACCACCTCCCGCGTTGTTAGCACGCGGTTCGCAGCTTCATGTCGAAGGGACTTGGATCATACATCGCAGGCTGAAACGACCCTTCAATTTTCTGCTACCGCTTAGAGAATCTCGTTCTTCTAGGCCACGAAACTACAGTTCTTCTGGTTGAATCGACTGCGCCAATGGCTCCATTGTTCCAGACAATCAAGGTTGGTGTTTAAAAGTTTTTCATTTGATTCGCTCAAGCAGCGGCTTGACCTCAGTAATATTCTTCTTTTAGTCTTTTAACGATGTTCAAATTTCCCCTGAGGGTGTAGATACAGTGGACTTTCTAGAGGCCACGGAAGGAGTGGTAACGATGTTTGGTGAGCTCTTACTATCACTGGCTTACGGTCTCTGTTACCTGATTACGCGTCTCTTTCCAGATCTCTTTGGGTCAAAGATATTTGGCTTTATTCAGAGTGATATCAGAGGCAACATCGGCGTGAGTTGACGTTACAGCTGCCTCTCCGAAAATTCGAACACTATCTTTTCACTTCATCTTTGTAGGGTGTTCGTACACGCTACCAAACATACCAAGATTCTTCTCGGACATTGGAAGAACTTGTGAAATCTGAAGGCATTCATGGAGACCACAGACATGGGACGGCATGTATGGTTCGCCTTGTACGGTGCGTACTTTTGCACAAATTTGGTTGCTGCAGCTACCTTTCCTCATCTTGATCTATTTGTATATGCGGAGATACCATCCTACATCTCAATTTTTGTTGCATCCTTTCACCTTCGACGGATAGGGAAATGTGCCCCACCTTACATCCCGCTTTCCTTTTCTCTTCTTTCCCTGTTGATTTAATCTCATCTGACTATTCAATATCAGCGGCCTCGCTCTCATACAGCATGCTCTCAAACGAATGCAAGAACACCCGAGTGATGAACTTCATGTGTGCTTCAAGAGTGCGTATGACGTTGTGCTGAAGCAACATCATGCTTGGGTCGTTCGGAGTGTTGTAACAGTGAGCAATGATACTGCTTTGCTTACCAGGCCTCTTTTCGACCGAATTTTAGGTGGCCATTCGAGCCGTTCCTCATCGACGCGATTTTTATCATGTCATCTCATGTGGGGAGCCCTCAGACAAGTTCGACCCGGAGTTGAACAAATGGTTACAGGCTTTAGAGGTGATTGTTGGGAGAATGAAGGATTTCTTAGAGACCGGTGGATACGGGAAAATTTAGCTGGTGTGTTGGTGTTCGATGAATGTTCTATGTCAGACTCATTCTACTTTTCCTTTGGACAAAGACTTACTGATTACATTTCAGACTGATCCTTAGGCGCCTGTAGAAGCGCTCGTTCTTTTGTCTTTTCTTTATAATGAATTACACCAACTCTTATTGTCTTTCTCTCACTTATCACACTCCGTCGTTCCGCCTCATTTCTCTGGGAAAATGACTTCCTTTGTTGTTTGAGTGAAAGCCTTTTTCGTTAGCGGTCTTGCTTTATTGTCTTTTTTCTGGCAGATCTATTCCCTTTGTACGTCCTTTGAGTTTTCCTTTCTGCCACCTGGAGACTGGGAATGTATAAAGGGAGTATCCTGACCTCGTTTCGCTCTACATCGTAAAATCCATTGTACTGATTCAAATTCTGTTCACCTCCCTCATATGATGTCTTTCACTCGACGATCCTCGAAATCAAAATCAGAATCGAAATCCTCGAAACCAGCTGCTCAACAGCTGCCTCCGAGTCTTGCCTCGGAACTTCTCATGATGCAATTCGTGGGCGGAGGCTCTATCGAGCGGAATGCTAAACGCATAATGGAACAGCAGGCCCGGGATAACGCTCCTACCGGTCGGACTCATCACCACCACCATTCAGATCACCACCACGGTTCGGATCGTCGTGGTCATGATCAACGACGAAGAAAATTGAAGCCAACGACGGAGACGCGTCTGCCTCTAGGTGAGGCCTATCGTGATGAGCGAGGGAACATGTGGTGGGACGAACACGAGGCCGCGGAGTTCAAAGGCCTTTTGGCTTCGACACAGCACGAATCAAGTCAGGGTTGGGTCACTTATGATCCTTTTGGCGCTGCTTCTCCGAACCTGAATGCACCATATCCTTCGTACGCTGATCCCGGGGTCATACCGTATGATTTCCAAGGTCCACATCGTCGTCGTGAATCCTTGCGACATCCGTCTGCTGGCTTCAAGGACTCGTTTAGCCCTCCCGCCTTCGTTCCTTTGGGATACGTTCCGGGGCCACTGCAAGTCGATCCGGTGTTAAAGAAGAAGACGGGCATGAACCTTCGTGGACGTGCTAGAGCGTTGTTTGGCGGACATTGATTTAATTTTTTTATGGTTCCTTGTTGTACATTTTCGGAGATGGGTCTGCTATTTGTTTTACTACGGATCACCCATTGTTTTTTCAACCCTTCATTCTTCCTGACTTGATTATAATTCTGCTATGTATCACTTACATTTGTATTCGAAAAGATTGTACCCAATCTGCGGATTAGTGAACTTTGCCGTTGCATAAGATTCGTCCTCTAAGTATACGAGCCGGCCGACCGTCGATTTAGAGAAAGTCGTGTCCAGAGATGATGTCAAGAAGAGTTGTCGATAATTAGTATGTGTGAGTGTTCATTTGCCTTTATCGAGCTTTTCTTGTTCTAGCTAGACCCTGGTTCTGGTTCATCAATCGGAGCCAATCTGCTGTCCGACGGGGTCGTTTTTCCAATATTCCAAGGCTATGCATTCATTGCCTATTTATACTACTGGAAAAAAAAAGTTCTGCTCCGCTCAATATTCCAATCTTTGCTGGCCAAAGACCTGCTTCTGTTCGCTTGACTTCTCTTTGACTTTGTACTCATTTTGCTTTCTCGAGGCTTCACATACTATGCATCTTCCACTCACTCTCTGGTATACATTTCTCATGTTTGGCTTGATGAATCCTACGTTGGGTGTCCCGGTTCGCAACCCCGCACCGCCAACAGTAAGTAATAAGTATCCTTCCATTATTTGACTTGTCTGAGTTGTGGCTTTTTTGCCGTTTTGACCCTTCTCAAACCATGGGTATATTTTTGTAGCTTGACTACAATCTCCCGACGGAAGTTTGCGAAAGTCGTTTTGTGGAAACTGCTATGGTTCTTTTTCAGGCCACTGACAAGGTGGCGGCGGCGGCAGCGGCAGCGGGAAGAGAGTCACTCAACCTGAATGATAACAAAAGTCATGCTGCTCGTCTGCTAGTCGACTTCGTGTTTAGAGCAACCTGGAGGGAGCTGCATATACAGCCGAAGATTCGACAGAGTACCAACGAATTTTATGGAATACGTACTCCTGAAATTACGATCAAACCAGATGGTTCTCTTGCGGGATGGAACCCCTCGAAGAAACTCTCTTTCATGCTGGATACTATGAAAGGCAATGGAGCCCTGTCTCCATGTTCTGGTTGTGAGGTATCCGTCAATCCGGTTCTGGGGCATGAAGGGAGTTATGGAATCAAGATCAGAGGGGGATTTAGGTTGGAAAAGGTCGTGGATATGGATTCCGAGACGTTGAAAAAGCTTAAACAGCTCGTTCCCCTTGAATGGCCTCGAAAGTAGAGGTCTGGCATATTCTCATTTTCTCATCCCCATGTTCATATTGTCCTTGTAGATTTGCCCATCAAGTTATAGCTCCCTCTACTATTCAGTACTTAGAACTTGTCTTTTTCTTTCCTTCTTACGTATAAACAGTACTTGAAAATGACGTCAGAGTTTACTCTCAAGCTTACTTCTCTCTCGCTGTCAACCGCAGAGCTGACTGACTATAAGCAATGGTTCGAGTACTCGTTCTTGGCGGCCATGGAAAAGTTGCTCTTCAAATGACGAAGATTCTCGCTGCTCACAACCACAAAGTCACCTCGGTTATCCGCAATCCAGATCATACCAAAGATATCATAGACCAATATCCCGAAAATCCTTCTCTCATCGATCCAGTGATGGCATCTATCGAAGAAACTGACGAGGAAGGTGCAAAGAAATTGATGGAAGATATTCAATGGGTGGTTTGGTCGGCAGGTATTTATTGCTGTTTTTTTTTCGCTAGTTTGAAATCTCTCCAACCCGTTCACAGGTGCAGGTGGTAAAGGAGGTCCTGAGCGTACCAAAGCTGTTGATGAAATCGCGGCCAAACGATTCATAAAGGCAGCTCTCCTAGCTCCTTCCGTCACGAAATTCCTCATGGTCTCTGCGAGCTCCAGCCGCCGTTCTCCCGCCTCATACTGGACAGAATCCGACGTAGGCACTTTTAAGAAGACCTGGGAATCGATCGGAGTGTACTCTGAAGCCAAGACTGTCGCAGACGAGTATCTATATGACGAAAGTAGGAAGAGTCCGAAACTAAACTGGGTAGATATCTGTCTACGTCCTGGATCACTTTCAGATAATCCTGGGACAGGTAAGGTTGACCTGGGAAAGGCAAAATTAGGTGGAAGTGTACCGAGGGAGGATGTTGCTGCTGTTGCTGTGGAGCTACTGGAGAAGGAGAATGGAGGAGGGCTTTGGGTTGATCTTATAGGTGGGTCAGAGCCCATTGGACAAGCGGTGGAACGAGTAGTGTCGCAGCGTATCACATCGAGGGAATGAAATTGCAATGTCATTTCAGGGGACAGTTACTAAACACAATTCAGGTACTATTTCGTAATGCGATTGCCCATCAATATCGCTTGGCCTCACTCTTTGATTTGGCAATAGTATTTGAAATTTACGAAGAGATTGTGGAACAGGTCAACGTTCAGGCTTATATATTCACGGGAGCTGGGGGGGGGAAGACAGGGATGTATATGAGCTGGATCCTGCTGGTTGATGGTCGACCTTGAAGTACTATTGTGGCAGTTTTACGCCCCGGACGTTTCTAACTGATGCTCTGACCAACTGCCGACGGTCCAAGACCCAACCCCATGGGGTCAATCAATTTCAACTGACAATCAATTTCAACCGACAACATATAAGTACACATCCCGAAATAAAACATATCCCCCCCTCCCTCTTATCTTCCCTCCAGGTTGGTTTGCCCCGGCGTACATCGAATCTTTGCTGGCCAAAGAGCGATCCCTTCACTTTCTCGAAAAAAAAATAATTAACAATAGTCCTTTGATATCCCCAGTCTGGTTGTTCCGTTTTTTTTTCCCTGCACCTCACGACATGCATCTTCGACTTGGTCTCTGGATTACAGCTCTCATTCTTGGTTTGATCCATCCCATATTGGGGATCCCGACTGGGCGAGGTTCGGTCATGAGAATAGAGGTGAGTGGCTTCTTCCGTAGCTGCCTGGTTATTAGTTCTGACCACAAACGTGGCGCGCTCAGCAAGATCCCAACTCTCCAGGGAAAATTTCCAATGCGGACCATTACATAAAGAAGGTGTATGTCCAGTTCAAGCCCGATGACTCACCAGTGGGAAGACACAGTGTTGAGCCTCTCGACTTGGGCAAACCAACAGTTCGTGCTGCCGAAATGATGGTCGAGTTTGTGCTTCGATCGGCTTGGAAGGAATTGGAAATAGAACCTTCGGTTCGATGGAGTACCCGTGAGGCTTATGGGGTGAAGTTTCCAGAAATTTCCATAGACAAATACGGATCTCTTGCGGCTGGATGGACACCTGCAAAGCAACTCAACTTCTCTCTGATAAGATCTAAAGCCCCCGGAGTGCAAAGAGAGATCGAACAAGAACGTGCTTACGTGAAGCCAATTCCGACTCGGAAAAAGGAGGGGTCGTTTCGAATTTATGTCAAAGGTCTTGTTGAAAAAACAGTAAAGATGGACTCGGAGACGTTGAAAGAGCTTAGACAACTTGTTCCTTTTGAATGGCCCAAAGAGTGAAGGTCTGTCGTTCTATCAATTCAACATGCTATTGATATTCATTGTGTTTCTCCTCAGCCTTTTCTCTCAGACTTGGCGTAGAGGGAAGCATTCTGACGGGATAAGTATCGTGATATGGAATCAAAGAGAAGTGCTTTGAACCCCCGCATGTAACGAATGTAGATGGGTTTTATAGTGATTATGAGACGACGGGGGCGATGATAGAAAGAACGTTTTTCGATGTATGTATGTTATTGGAATTGCCAGTCTTGTCTGACACTATGTAACATGTGATATATGAAGTGAAGTGAACCTAGGAGTCTAGGACCCTCAAGGATGAACAGATCCAAGCCTGTACGAAGAGGAGAGGAGAGAGAGGGAAGAAAGGTCATACTAACTTAATGGTGCTGAGAGAAGATACTTACTTGGAGTGGAGTAGGGTTGGTTCTATGTTCTACGTTCCAACCCTTGTTTCGGACTCATCTAGCCGTCTAGCCCCACGGTGTTAGAAGTAGAAGGTTACGTATTGAGCTGCTAAAAGCGTCGAAGCTTTGAAGTGTTAAGGCGTCGAAGAGTTAAGGCGTTGAAGCGTTAAAGCGTCAAAAGCGTCGAAGAGTCGAAGCTTAAATCCTCGGATGGTCGGGGATTAGGCTGATAAGGGTAAGGCCGGGTTTTGTCATTCCCGAATCGAAGAAACGATCCGAAATGAATGAATGAAAAGGCGTGGTGTGGAATGGTCTTCTAGGTTCTGACTCGAGCCGTTCTATGACGTGAGACCCGTTCGAGAATCGAGGGGATGAGGGAAGATGAGGGAAGAGAGAAGGGGGGGGGAAACCTCGTGTAAACTTTAAAAAAACTTTGTAGACCTCATGGTCGTTGGCTTGCTTCTTTTTTTTTTTGAATCGTTCGTTGGACACACACACCGATGATACGACCTCCTTGGCTCTTATTCTTCCCATTCCTCTTCGAATTCAGATTATTCGGATTGTTGTTGTGTTATGGATCACCTTACAACCCGCTGTTGACTTCCTACAACCTCAACACCAACCAAACAGCTACTTCGCCTTTGTTTTATCATACCAATCGGTCTAATACGACGTATACACCGTCTCCGGATAACTGGCGGTCTCTACCTATATATACTGTTTTGTTGGACAAACTCTCCAACGGCGACCCAACCAACGACGATTTCTTCGGGACGCCTTTCGAATCCGACCCGGGGTCGCCTGGGTCCAGCGGGGGCGGGACGCAATTACGATTCGGGGGAGACATCAAGGGGTTACGTGATGATAGGGTATTGGATTATTTACAAGGAATGGGGGTGGGGGTGGTGTATGTTGCTGGCACGGGGTTTTTGAATGAGGTTTGGGAAGGGGATGGGTATTCGCCGTTGGATTTTTCGGTGCTTGATCCGCATTGGGGGACGTGGGAGGATTGGGTGGAGGTTGTGGATAAGGTACATGGGAGGGGGATGTATTTTATGGTTGATTTTACGGTTGGGACGATGGGTGATTTGATTGGGTTTAAAGGGTGGGTGAATGAATGAGATTTTACTACGGGGTCCGGCTGATTGGTTTTTTTTTGTAGATTCCTGAATACAACTGCACCGTTTAATCTAGGTGAATACCCAGGAGAATATATTCATCCAGATTACATCCCATGGAACTTTACCGAATACAAAGATTTCCAAATCATCAACACCCGAAACACCTCTTGTGTCCTTCCTCAATTCTGGAACGACGACGGGACGTTACTCACCAACCTTTCCTCTCCTCTCCCCGGGTGTCTCGAATCTGATTTCGACCAATACGGGTCGATAGAGGCGTTTGGTGTGTTTCCTGACTGGCAACGCCAACTATCCAAGTTCGCGGGGGTGCAGGATCGGTTGAGGGAGTGGAAGCCGGGGATGGTGGATCGGTTGACGAGGTTTAGTTGTATGGTTGTTGAGGCGTTGGATGTTGATGCGATTAGGGTTGATAAGGCGTTGCAGGTCACTGTTGATGCGTTGGCTGGGTGGAGTAGGGGGACTAGGGTATGTGCGCAGGGGGTGGGGAAGGGGAATTTTTATATTGCGGGAGAGGTTACGGGGGGTGATACGTTTGGGGCGTTGTATATTGGGAGAGGGAGAACGCCGAGTATGAGGCCTCAGTCGATTGCGGTCGCGGGGAACTTGACTGGGGGAGAGGATGAGTATTTTTTGAGAGGGAAAGGAGAGAATGCGTTGGATGGATGTGCGTTTCATTATTCGATTTATCGTTCCTTGACTTCGTTCCTAGGGATGGATGGGAATCTCCTGGATGCGTATGATCTGAGCAGTGACTCATTCGTCACTGCGTGGAATGAGATGTTTGTTAATGATGATTTTGTTAATCTGAATAGTGGGAAGGTTGACCCGAGGCATATGTATGGTACGTCGAATTTTGATGTGTTCAGGTGGCCGAGTTTGAGTGAGGGGGTGAGGAGAGGGGGGTTGGGGAGTTTTGTGACGGCGTTGGTGATGCCTGGGTTGGTGATGTATTATTATGGAGAGGAACAAGAGTTTTATGTGTTTGATTCGACTGCGTCTAATTATCTTTATGGGAGACAGGCGATGACGGCGTCGTTGGCTTGGAAATTTCATGGTTGTTATCATCTTGGCTCACAACAATATTTCAACATGCCTTTATCCAAAGCGCTCTTGGGATGCGATGATCCAAGTGTTGGTTTGGACCATTTCGATCCAACGACTCCGACTAGGCTCTTGTTCGCTAGGTTCAACGAGCTCAGAGGGAGATATGAGAGTTTGAGAGATGGGTTTGGGATAACGGAGTATGGGAGTTGGACGGAGGTTATTGAGAGACCTGGGAGTGGAGGTGTTGGAACGGAGGTTGGGTTGTGGAGTATTGTTAGAGGAGGAATGGATGGGTTACAGGTGATCAACGAGACGGTGTGGATGTTCATGACGAATGAGAATGTGACAAAGGAATATTCCTTTGATTGTTTTTCAACCGAATGGATCAAATCTCCGTATCCTGTACTCAACACGACGTTGGTACAAAATCTCCTATCACCATACGAAACCTACCCCCTCGTTCCTTCCCTTTCCCCGTATTTCAACGACGGAAACGCACCGTATTTCGGCTGTTTGGAGAATATCACGATGGATCCGTATGGGTTCAAAGTCTTGGTTCTCCAGGAAGATTGGCAACCGCCAAAACCGGTGATCACCGGGTTTTGGCCGGGACATGATGCGAGGGTGGTGAGTGTGGGTGAGGTTGCGTTGGGGTTTAGTGAGGTTATGGATTGTGGGAGTGTTACGGAGAGTGTGCAGTTGCAAGGGGGAGTTGAGGGGGTGAGTTGTGAAGAGGTGGAGCTGAATGGTGGTAGTACACTGACAGGTGTACCCAAGACTATGTGGATGTGGAACGCCACGCTCGTCAATATCAAGGATGGCATCCTAGAAATCTCAATAACCAACCCCAAATCAGCGGGAGGTATAGGAACTGGAACGACGGATCATTTTTTATTGAGACAAGGGGAGGTGGGGAATGTGATGGTGTTTCCGGAGAGTGATTATGACTCTGAACAGGGTCTTGTGGGGGTTGGGGAGGGGAGGTATGAGTATAGGAATCGGGCGGTTGGGGCGGATATGTTGAGGTATTCGGTGGATTTTGGGATTAGTTGGTCAGAGTGGAGAGAGTGGGAGAATGTTACGGTTGTTGATGTTGGGGATGAGAGGGAGAGAGTGGTAGAGTGGTTTTGGGAAGGGGTTCATGTTATGGTTCAATGTAAGGGCGTTTACTTGTTGTTGATTTGTTATTCTAATTGGTTTGTAGATTGGTCACAATCGAGTCTTTCATCAGCTACCATCGTTCATGCAGATTCAAGTGATTATACCGGTCCACCACGTAGACTTCCTGGGTTATTAGCCAGAGGGGAGTTTAACGAATGGGGAAACAACCTCGGTGTCAACAGTCGATTCACACTCGTCTCTCATCCTTCCCTAGGAACCGTCTGGGAACTCGAATTAATGACCACCTGGCCATCTTTCATCCAACTCTCCCCTTTCCCTTCTTCCCCTTCCTCCTCGTCCCTCGCAACCTCCTACACCTACGGAGACACCGACTCTGATTCCACTCTCGACCGACTCCCACCCAACTCCGAGTCCCCAAACTACCTCAACATGTCTCAACCCCCGTATCCGTACCTGGGGTATTCGATTCTCGTCGATGACAGGACGATGAAGTGGGCGTTGGTCCCGAGGGGGAGGGCGGGTGTGAGTTTGGGGGTGTATGTGGTGTTGGCGGTGGTGCCGTTGGTTACTGGGGCGTTGGCTGTGGTGGTGTTTGTTGGGTGTTTTTATGGGGTTGTGGAGAATAAGGTTGGGGTTAGGAGGGGGATTGGGAAGGGGTATGGGTTGGATTTGGGAATGGGAGGTAGGAAGAAGGAGAAAAAGGGGAAGACAAGGACGTTGAGGAAAGTGAATACGAGAAAAGTGATTGGATGGCCTGAATCGCCTACTAAACTCCACAGAACAGTCCTCATCGCGACATTGGAATATGAGATTCTCCCATTTCCGCAAGTTAAAGTGAAGATTGGGGGATTAGGTGTGATGGCGAGTTTAATGGGTAAATCAATGACGGACGTTTCGTTGATATGGGTCGTACCAAAAGTCACTGGGTTGGTTTATCCGACTAACCTTGGGTATCCGATGGAACCTATCGAGGTTGGGTTGTTTGGAGAGACTTATTTGGTAGAAGTCGAGGTGTATGTTTATCAACATATAACCTACATCTTACTTTCCTCTCCTGTCTTTCTCGCACAGTCAAAATCTGATCCATACCCAGAACGAATGGATGATTTATCCTCGGCGATTTTTTATTCGACTTGGAATCAAGCCATTGCAGAGGTTATTAGGAGGTTTCCTCAGGTCGATGTGTATCATGTGAATGATTACCATGGCGCACTGGCACCGTTGTACCTCCTACCCAAGATCATACCCATCTGCTTGTCCCTGCATAATGCTGAATTCCAAGGTCTTTGGCCGTTGAGGACTCCGACGGAGATGAGAGAAGTATGCGCGGCGTTTAATCTCGAGGAAGAGGTGTGTGTGAAGTATGTGCAGTTGGGGAACACGTTTAATCTCTTGCACGCCGCTGCGGAGTATATCGGGAAACACCAACGAGGGATAGGATGTGCTGGTGTTTCGGAGAAATACGGAAAGAGAAGCTGGGCGAGGTATCCTGCGCTTTGGACTTTGGGCGCTGTCGAGGCGTTGGCTAATCCCGATCCGAGTGATTTAGGGGAAGGAGACGAGGAGATTGTGGTTCAAGACGAATCGGAGACGGAGAGAGCGAGACCAGAGATGAAGAGAAAAACACAGGAATGGGCTGGGATTGAACAGAATCCGGATTCGAATCTGTTTGTGTTCGTGGGGAGGTGGTCGAAACAGAAAGGAGTGGATTTAATCGCGGATGTGATGCCTGGGTTGTTGGAGAAGAATGAGTCGGTGCAGGTTATAACGATTGGTCCTGTTATAGACCTTTATGGTCGTCTAGCAGCTATAAAACTAGCTCATCTCCAAAAACTCTATCCTAAAAGAGTCTACTCAAAACCAGAATTCACATCTCTCCCACCCTACCTATTCTCCGGTGCCGATTTCGCTTTGATCCCAAGCCGCGACGAGCCTTTCGGGCTCGTAGCCGTGGAGTTTGGCCGAAAAGGCGCGTTGGGCGTGGGGAGTCGATTAGGGGGGTTAGGGTTAATGCCTGGGTGGTGGTATCCCGTCGAATCGACCTCAACAGCGCATTTGATTTCGCAGTTGAGGAAATCAATCAGGATGGCGTTGGGGTCGGGGGAAGGGGAGAGGAGGGGGATGAGGGCTAGGTCGAAGGTGCAGAGGTTTCCGGTTGTCGAGTGGAGGATGAGGATGGAGGAGTTTCATAGGAGGAGTGTGGGGGTTAGTAGGGAGGAGGCAGGGGAGAATGCGTGGAGGGAGAGTGATGGGTGGGGGTTTTATGAGTTGGGAGATGAAAGGGAGGTGGGGGAGGTGGATGATGGGGGTGGGAGAGGGAAAGGTGAGGAGAGGGTACAGAGAACGAATGAACCTTTGGTTTTGTATAATGAATCTCCTCCTCCGTTTAATTCACCGTTGGATACTGATGATGAGGAGGAAGACGAAGAGGAGGACGAGGATGACCACGTCGACAACAACACCTCCTCCTCCACCCGTGTCAACACCCCCCAAACCCAAACCCAAACCCAAGACGACGAATTCTCATCAAACCCGGGGTTAAACCAGACCCTTTCCTCGTTATCCCAGACTTTTCTCAGTCCTTCGGAGGATTATGTGAATTTTTTGGAGAGGGTGAATAGGTTGGTGGCGAGGGATAGGAGGAGGGTTCCTGATCCGTTTTTGGTTGGGGGGGAGAGGGAGGAGGGAGGAAGTGGGGGAGGGGGAGGGAGTGGGAGTGGGAGACCGGGGTTGGGTGGGCATTCGAGGACGCCGTCTTCAGAGTCGATTGTTTCGCTTGTAGAAACGAAGAGTGATTCACCGTTGAATAAAGCTATAGCTTCGGTTAGCTTCTCTCTCTCTCCTCTCTTTTGGTTTATCAATCCTGAACATTGAACGTTGTCTCTAGTTCACAGACACCTCCGGACACCTAACTTCTCAGTACACCACCCTCCTCCGCCACCTCACCCCCGCCAACTCGGAGAGGGAGTTGAGTATTGAAAAGTATCTAATGAAGAGCGAGAGGGAGTTTTTTAGGGAGGTTAGGAAGGAGAGGTTGAGTTGGGCTGAGGAGAGTAGGAGGAGTTTGAAGGCGGGTAGGAGGAGGTCTTCTTCTTCGTCGTCGTCGTTTTTTTGGGCGAGTAATGATTCGTTGGGTGGGAAGGACGAGTTGGGTTCTAGACCGTCTACGCCTACGCCGTTTGGGTATCAAGCTCAACCTCAGGGCCAAAGTCAAGCTCAAAATCAAAAAACAATGTTGAATGAAGGAATCTCGATGAACCGCGTACAGATTGCGTTATCTCGAGAAATCAAAGGATGGCCTTTATACACCTTACTCATCGCTCTAGGCCAAGTCCTCTCCGCGACTTCATTCCAAACAACGCTCTTAACAGGCCAAAACACCCAATCCACACCTCAATTATATATTCTCACTTCTACGTTTTTATTTTCCTCTCTCTTCGTGTGGTACCCCCTGTCGAGATTGAAACCGGCGAGGTTCACGTTGGCTTTACCTTGGGTTTTGTTTGGGCTGGCGTTTTTGTTCGTGGGGTTGCCTGATCTCGGGAACGGAAACGGAAACGGGAACGGAAACGGGATGGGAAGGAACCGGAATGTATTAGCGGGAATAGCGACGGGATGCTACGCCTCCGCTTCTGCAGCAGGCTTCGCCTTTTTTGCGTTAAATTTCGGGGAAGAGGCGGGGTCGGCGACGGAGGATTGGGTGTTTAGGTCTTCGGTTGTGCAGGGGACGCAGGGGGTTTGGGTAGCGGCGCTTTGGTATTGGGGGTATAGGTTGAATGGGGGGAGTGGGTTAGGGGGGGATGGGGTGGGAGGGCCGTGGTGGGTGGTTTTGGTGGTTTGGCCGGTTGGGGTGGGGTGTTTGGGGGTTGGGGCGGGGTTGTTTTGGGGGTTGCCTGGTGGGTTTTTGGGGTTTTTGTTTTTTGGTGGCGGTTTTGATTGGTTTTTTGTTTAATAGAGTATTATCGACAAACTCCTCCGAGAGTATCCAACTTTTTGACCACCTTGTTTCGTCGGAAACTGGTTATTTGGTTCTTGATATCGGAAATTTTGAGGGATTATTGGTTAAGTGGGGTGCGTTGCACTTGCTTTTCTTTCTTTCTCTTTACTCAACATTTACTTACTTACTTACTTACTTACAGCCATATGGATTGAACTGGACTTATCTGTGGAACATGAACGTCCCTAAACTTCATATTCTTTTCCTTATTATAGCATTCTTCATCGGTCTATGGGCACTTGTCCTCGCCTTCCTCACTCATCTCAGCAAAACACATACCTGGCTTCTCCCCATCTTCGCAGTCGGTTTAGGTGCACCAAGATGGTGTCAAGTACGGTTCCAATTGATAAAATGAACATAACTGATTAACTAACTTTCTATTGCGGTATTTTAAAAGATGCTCTGGTCCACATCCTCAATAGGCACCTACCTCCCCTGGGCCGGACCTTCCGGTCCTTACCTAGGAATAACCCTCTGGCTCTGGCTAGGCATCCTCGATTCCATCCAAGGCATCGGTCTCGGTATGATCCTCCTCCAAACCCTCTCGAGACTCCACGTTCTTACTACCCTGGCGTTCTCGCAAATCATCGGCGCGGCGGTGGTGATGATTGCGAGGGGGACGAGTCCTGATGGGTTGGGTCCCGGGTTTGGAGATGGTGCGGTGTTTCCGAATTTTGGGATGTGGGAACCTGGGGTGGGGGGAGGGGGAGGGGGAAGTGGGATTGGGATTGGGATTGGGGAAGGAGTGTTTTGGGTTGCGTTGGGATGTCAGGTGGGGATTGTGGTTGGGTATTTTTGGTTTTATAGGAAGGAGGAACTTGGTATGTGGTTTCCCTGTCTTTTTTTTTTTTTTTTTTTTTTGTGTTTTGAAGGTTTGACTGTTGACTCTTCCTCTTCTTTATGGTTTCGTAGCGCGACCTTGATGTGTTGGAGACTATCTCTGTGTTATCTTGCCGTTTATGTTATCTTGGACTTTAGGATTTTTCATTAGACAATATCCTGTTGGAATCTTGAATTTTGAAATCAGAGTATTTTATGATACTGGTAGTTTTAACTTTTTTTGATTGTGGTTAGAATGATGTTTCGACCATTGCCAGAGGATGGTCAGGGTCTATGGCGCAACGAAGATGACTCACTTGTTCCTTTCATATCTCTGTATCTTGTTCTTTATTTTTCTTGGACTTTTTTTGGATATTTCATTGGACAATATCCTGTTGGAATTTTGCAGTCGAGTATTAGTACTGTATGTACATACTATGGTTGTTAGGGATAAGATCTTTTGACCAGTTTTTTTAATAACTTAATGAAAACTTATCGGATTGAAAATCTGAGTGGACAGATTGTTTTGTAGTACTAAAAAATGGTTTACACCCAACTTATAGAGCTTTCCTTCTGCTCTTGGAGGTGTTGGGCAGTGACCGAGCAAAACAAGGATAAGGTGCACCCCGGGTCACGTCTTCGTCACACAGAAGCCGCTAGATGGTAACCGGCAAGTGCTCGGCAGATCAATGAGTTTATTGTCTTTTGGTCTGTTTGGATAGAGAAGCGCTTTGCACTGCCGATCAACGGCAACGTACAATCGTCACGTCGAAGAGCACCTCGTCTTTCTTCATTCATAGCAGAGTCAATGAACCTCCAATTGCCTTCGGATTTGGAGTAATAGCTCTTAGGTACCTATATAATATTGATGTCAACTTCTATGCACAGTTTGAACAGAGTATTCTACTGTTCCTGGCATTTTCATTCAAAGTCACACTTGGACTACGGATACTTATCATCTACAATTCATAATATCGCACAGAAATCCCTACTTCTAGTATACAGAAATGAAGAATACTATTAAATCAATTTGTCTACCTAAGCACAGGACTGCAGAATGCATGGATCGCTGTAAATCGATTATTCAGATGGAAAGTGACCTATCCCTGTGTGATCTTATCCCTAACAACCATAGTATGTAGAAATTCAATGATGGAATAGATCATCTGATCGAATGGCGTGGTGTGGATGCATTCGACATCAAGGAAGTACACCACCAACTGGGTCTGATATTCCTGAGATGTTTTGAGACATTATACCCTAGAGATATCCTCGGGTGACATCAACACGACATCCGGATCAGGTCTCAAAGATGTCTATGTCAGCAACCTCCCACCAATGTTGTTCAGATGTCCTAAGGATATCCTCTCTGTATTTTTAGGACATCCTCTTCGCTCTCTACCAGATATTCTTCAAACACCTTTGTAATGCCTTCCGCACATCTCTGTAACATCCAAACACCAAATAAACATCCAAGCACCAATAAACATCCAAACATCAATAAATATCCAAACAACAATAAATATCCTTGTTGATTGCTGCCCGCTGTCTTTGTTTTTTGTCTTTTGCATTTCGAACTCTTTTTGTAAATTTGTACGGACCCTGTGCAATGCTTTCTTTTCAAAGTTGCACGTAATTTTGCTGCGCACACAGCTATTGAATGTCCTCAGCTGGCAGATTCCGCAGACCCAATTTCCCAGAGTTTTGAAGTACGTGTTCTGCCAGCCTTGTTTACGCTGACTTATGACCATACTAACTTTACTGAAAGTATTTTATCGTTATCTCTGCTGCCCAATGTTTTCTTGACCCCAATCTTGGAGGCTTCAAGAACCGGCCAAACAAGAAAGTGATGGTGAGCTGGCATAGCTACAGGTACGACTAACGACTGATTTACAGAGGTGAAACTTAAGATGCGCCTTGACCTCTTGCCATCCGCTGTTCATGAACACAAACCGACTATGGCACTTATCAAAACCAAGATTAGTAAGGAGCTAATGAATAATCGTGTAGTAGCAAAGGCTTTGGTAAGAAAATACATATTCTATCTATACTTCAACTTAGCTAACATATGAATCGGTACAATTTTTAGCTCCTCACTTGGGCGTTTCTCGCCAGGCATCAATGAATTTTAAGGCCCATACCTATTAGCTGACGAACGGTGGAAAGGTTGGATCGGGCTTCTGGGATAATGTTGATACAGCCCTCCGAGTTGTTCGAGAGACTCATAAGGAAGACAGTATAAAAATTACCCAGTAAGTCTGTGCTCCACTCTGCTAAAGACCTTCTGACATGTTTACAGGGTTTTCACTCGCATATTGACAGAAGACCAAGCCACTTATACTGATTTCGGGAGTGACGAGAATCTGGATCGCTTGGCTGAGGTGCTGAAAGCGATGTCGAGGTCTAAGAATGGGCGATCATACATTACAACAACACTCGTTATCTTTTGAACTTTTACCATACGTACTGAGTCCTGACCTGTAATATAATGTTCATTGAGTCTTCTTTCGTCGCACTGAGAGCTGAATGTAATTCAATGAGCAACCTGGTAACTGGATTGTATGAGGTAAGCAAATACATCGCAAGGATATCCCTGATGCCTTGTCAGGACATCATAAAAGATGTCTCAGGGATAGTATTTCCGGTGTCAGAAGCTTAGCCTAAGATACTGAATTCGATGTTGTGGGTATATCTACGAGATGTACAATAAACATCCCATCATAATCATCCAGACGTCAGCGTGGATATGTCCCTGGGACATCCTGACCGGATGGTGGTGTATGTAGACAGGGGTTGATGTACATAGTCGACTTTTCCCGCCGGCAGGGATGAATATTAATACCCGAGCCTCCCTTGCCGGAATGTTGTGTGAATCAAAAATGCCGATGTCGACTGTGCACAAAACACAATTTGGAGTTGATACATAACGATATGTAAGCCTGAAAAGTCTTTTCCATGTAATTGTATAGAAATCGTGAAGAGGTAGATATTTTATTCCAAGTTTCACGGAGAAATTCCGTTTAAATTTCGAGAAAGTGAGTTTCATCATCTATTGAAGTTATTTAATTGAACCTCAGGCTCTCGATTGTTCCTGAGTGACCTAAACTTTCTCTCGCTCTCTCTACTTTCATCTCTCTCGTCACTCTCACTCTCACCCTTTTGCCCAAACGAGTCTTTTCTCCCTTTCGAGTCAGCTTTTCGGCAGATGGAATTAGAGTGCTGAGCATCAAAATTACAACAAAAATATCAGTTGGAATTTCTGGTAAGAGCAAGTGGGAAGAGATTCATCCGTCCTTCCAGGTCTCCCGAACAAACTCTGAAAATGGACGATTCGACGCTGCCTTTACCGGCTACGGAGCCTTCATTACCACATTGGCGTCGCAGGGTTGGCCTCGTCTCTTTCCTCTCCACCCTCCTCTCCACCATCCGAACCAACCTCTCGGCAGGAACACCGCCTTCCAGCTCAACATCTTGCGACGACCAACATGACTCACATCCTCAGCCTGATCCGGACTCACCAGAGCCCGAAACAGTCGTTACCTCAGAAGAAGAAGACGGGTATATCTCTAAAGTAGTCGTCGAGCAAAGCTGGGGCAGTGGAACTCGCAGTAAACACCCGACAAGTGATACTTCCGGCCCAGCTTCACATGATAATAAGGAATCTAAATCTGGCGAGATACCCCCAGTCCAGATCATGTTACAGTCGGACGAGCGAGAGGTGGACGTTGACGGAAAACATAGTGTCTATTTGGTCTGCCTACTTCGGATTTGGCTGAAAATCACACACTTTTTCTATCCTCGGCCATTTGATGTTGGGAGTGAGAAGAGGTATGATGAAGATGATTGGTATTCGAAGAAGACTTTGGCGCAGCTGGCGTCGATTTTCCTCATCATTAATCTTGCTTTGGGCTGTGTTTCTGTGCCGAGGCCTTGGACGATAATGGATTATATCTTTTACTCTGGGGTACGCAATCGCTCCCAACCCTGTATTTCATCTCCGTCCTTGACTCTTCGTCTTCTTCGTAGATTGCACCCGCTTTTACACTTCCCATATTCGTCATGATCATGTACAACTGGCCGCGCGACCAGCGAGTCATCTACCAGTTCTTTGTCGCTTTCGCTTTGTGGATGTGGTATGTTGAATTCATCCGTACTCTCTCTCTCTCTCTCTCCAGCTCTTGTTCGGGATTATATAGGCCCTTCGATCTCGTTCTCAACATGCGCCTCTGTGGCTTCTACGATTCAAGCATCGCTATCATCCCCTGCAACGGAAAGGATTTCACGAACATATACTTTTTTGCTACCGCCATGCAGGCTATAGGCTTGTTTGGATTACGGCTGGACAGGCTGCCCGCAGCATTTGCAGCAGCGGCATGGTTTGTCGTGTATGTGTCATTCTCGTTCTATTCGCTTCACGATTCAATCGCTCATGGGCCTGCTTGAAATCCATCCACGTATCTTCGTCTTTGACTGTGTGACCCCCCCATCAACTCGCGTTTTCCTCGTTCCCGCCCGTTGTAGATCCTGCGCGCTCATCATACCTGACCATACTGTGTGGTGGAGATGTACGTCGCATTCCTTCCCTCTTGCTGTTACACACTTTCTGATTTTCCATAATCAAAATCCAACGTGAATTCTTTTTTTTATTTATTTTTTTATTTTTAGCCGTAACAAATTTTGCTGTCTTCCACATCTGTAAGTAACTTTTTGCTGTCTTCCTTTACAGGGTTCAATTTTCATTGAAATATCAATAATTTCACATAGTTTTGATATGGGTACATGAACGCCGGGAAAGTGTACGTTCAACATACCCCCTTTCCATCTTGGTATTGACAGTTTGAATGATTGACATAATACAGTCTGAACGGCGGCTATACGCTATGAAGGTCCAAGTCAAGATTCAATACAAGGCATTACAACGTGCGCAAGAGGCTGAGCGAAGGATTTCCGAGTCCAAACACCGGTTGACGTCGTGAGTAGTTCCTCCTTCCTAGGATCCGCGTTCACTGTCAATGTATGAATCAATCCATCCAATTGATGAATTCTATTTCTAGATACGTATTCCACGAAGTCCGAGTGCCGCTCAACTCTGCTCTCCTAGCTGCACAGAGTATGGAAGCTTCCGGAACAGTCCCCAAGGCCCTCGAAGTGGAGTTTGACGCGTTGATGGGTAGTCTGACTATGATGTCGCAAGGTGGGTAAACCTTGCGATACTAAATGAGACTCGCTTCGTCTTTTTTTTCTCTCTCTCATTCCTTTGATTCATTCCTTATACTCGAGGCGAGGGGCCTGAATCTTCGGAGTATTATTTATTCAATGACACATCGATAAATTGATTCCCTAAATCTGACCAAATTTCAACCCTCTCAGTGTTGAACGACGTTCTGGATTTCAATCGTCTGGATAGCGGTCAATTCGAGCTGGTTTCGAAGGTGCGTTTTCATCTGTGTAAATTTCATTTTGGTTCAGACTAGCTGATTTGACGATGCAACAGCCTTATGCCTTCCATCAAAGTGAGTAATCGGTTGCTGTTTTTTTATGTTTTTTTTTTTTTCAATCCTATACGCCTGTTTTGAACCACTTCCTACCTCTACGGGCGGAAGATTAATACATGTTCATCACTCCGTAATACAAGTCTGACGAAATTGTATCTCATGCAGCAATCCGCTCGTTATTTATCCCCCTTCAAATGGCTACTGCTCAAAAGGGCTTAACGCTACATACTCAACTTGATCCTGATATCGATAAGGTAGATTTTGGTGGTCTCTATGTGATCATTCTGGAGCGAATTTGTTTCTTTCTTTTTGGGCAGGTCGCCCGCCGAGCAGCATATCGTGCCATGGGCGAGCGTGAAGACGTCATAGAGCGGCATTTGAAAGAGCACCCAGACGTTGACGGAGTGGTTATCGGTGACGAAGCCCGCTTCAGACAAATAATCACAAACTTCGCTAGGTATGTATCCTCTCCCTTTGTTTCACCTCTAACTAGAATTAAAACTTGTAGTAATGCGTGCAAATTTACGCCAGAAGGAGGTCTGGTAACTGTCAAGACTAAACTAGTCACACCATGCATTGATAGTCCAGCTACAACACAAACCGAGAAGAATGATCCTGCATCTCGCGATAAATTATCGGCTTCAAGATTGGCTCAACACGATTACGATCATGCAAATGATGATAATGAGACTATTGTTGTGAGAGTGGAAGTGTCGGATACAGGGTGTGGGATTGAGAAGTCAGAGCTTACAGGATCCAAACTTTTCTGTGAGTCCTTTAGTCTTCTTTTTGCCTCTTATGCTGCATGTCTCTTTTCCAGCTGCATTCAATCAAACTGAACGTGGAAAGCAACAAGGTGGAAAGGGAACCGGCCTTGGTCTCGCTCTCGTTCGCAACATCGTCAAACTCAGCGGCGGTCGCCTTGGCGTGAAATCACAATCCAATCAAGGATCAACATTTTGGGTTGAAATTCCTCTTAGTGTGGGTCGGAAAGCGCTGATCCCTTCAACGGGGATAAATGTCATTTCCAGAGCAGACACTCAGAGGTCGGACGGCTCGATGGGCTCGGATGTTGCCAAGGTCCGGGCAGCCGCGGTGCAGAGGGAGTCAAACGATGGCGAAGATGAGGGCAAAGATCATTTGTCAAAGGATCCATGTCTAGTTCAGTTAACAACGAACAATACTCTGGTTAAAGTGGTCGATGCGGCTGCCTTAAAGGCGTCAGAAATGTCTTCAGTGATGAGGAGCTCACAACTAATGCGTAGCACGATCATGGAGCAAAGTATGTTCCTACCAGTCTCATGGATTGTATGATACCAATCGTTCATCTGCGTAAATTCACAGACGGCCGAGTTGATCTTGTCGTTGACTCTCAAACGCCGAGTGTTTCATTAGCTTCCATTCGTGCCTCACCTTCAATCATGAGCGGAGCACCAACACCCAACACTACGGATCTCTCTTTCTCATTCCACTCCTTACATTCCAAGGGCACACCGCAAAGCGAAAAATCGCAGAATTTATCGATACGAAGTGGTTCTGCCATGGGTATTGCGACTGGGCCTTCAATGGGAGATGAAAATGGTGCAACAAGTACTGGCGAGGATCAAGAAGAAGGAAATCAACGAAAGCTACCTCCATCTTCAATAAATTCGGGAGCAACAACCGCACGACCTCCTGCATCGCTTAATTCTGAAAGAAATACAGATCATCCTCCGTCTATACCCGATGAGGAGCTCTATAACTCCAAGACTACCGCTCCAGCCCACCATACAGCTCAGCGACCAACATACATTCCCATGCCCGCTGCACTTCAATTCGAACTGCAACCCGAAACTTTACTTTCCACCTCTATGCCTCCTGCTACTTCGAGCCATCCTGATCCTGTTGCATCCCCATTAACCCTCTTTGATAATTCCTTTTCCCGGTCGAACGGCTATAACGCCAACGTCTATGACTTTGGTGTCACTAATGTCACCTTCCCCAAGAACGTTCATCCTCATCATACCAAAAGTGATTCCGAATTGGATTTCAGTCCTGGTATATCGGTCCTTGTTGTCGATGACGATGGGATTACTAGGATGATGATGGAGCGGTTGTTGAGGAGACAGGGATGCGAAGTGACGACCGCAGAGAATGGGAGAGTGGCTTTGGAGCTGATATTAGGTGATCAGTGGGATCTAAATATGTTGGAGGTTGAAGACGTCGTAGATTCAGTAACAGGGTCAAAAGCAGGTGATAGGGAAAGCGAGTCAAGAGCAAGCTCAAAGTCGCATTCGCGGCCAATAAGCCTTTCGGAAAACAATATTCTCGATCAGGCTGCAAGCGGATTAGTCTCACGGTCGATGCCTAATGAGAACCCTGGTGTTAATGTTGGCACCATTTCCCAAGGATCTGATCAGTCGCAGCCGCACGAGTTGTCTAGATTTGCTGTCGTGTTTCTGGATAACTCAATGCCGGTGCTGAGTGGGTTGAAGACAATAGAAATCTTGAGAAGATTGAGGAGGAGGGATTTTGTTGTTGGTTTGACTGGTGGGTAACTTTCATCATTGCTGAGACTTGAAACAGCTCTTCATACTTTCTACGTAGGCAATGCGCTCCTGACAGACCAAGACGAGTATTTACAAGCGGGTGTGGATATGTGAGCTCCCTCACAATAACTTCTAGGCCTTCCATATTCAATCCTGACATGCGACTGTATCATCAGTGTTTTAACAAAACCCGTTATGCAAAACAAGCTAGTATACGTCTTGAAAGAAGCAGATGCCCGACGTCAACATCAGCTTTCTCTACTTCAAAATGCATGATGAATGTCATGCACTTGTACGTTCAATGCTCCCTTTCAACTCGCCATGTCTAAGGTTTATGTAGCTTAGAATATGGATCACTATAATTGTCGCGTTCACTTCTCTCCATACGGGTGTACAAATTGCTCACTGACATGTTCTTCTCACGTCATTTATTCCATCTTTACATATAAATATTCTTTTAAGCTGTTCATATCATCTGGCTTTCGTATCATCACTCTTGCATGTACCAGCTAATTTGTACCATCTTCCGTCTTTAGTTCCCGGTAAAGTAGTTGTGAAATCAGCCTAGTGACTAGTGACTAGTCGCAAGGAGTGGCTGTTCTCTCTGTTTCTTCCTTGGTGACAGTGAGATTTTTATCCAGCAGCAAGCCTCGTCGTTCTCGTCGTACTCACGTCGAACCTTTTGCCGCCATTGACTTTCTTCTGATGGTGTATCCATCCTGATTCTAGGGATCGGCGGTTGTGTAATAAACCTCCCTCGTTGTGTCTCGATATTGATTAGGGCGTCGAATTTTATTGGATATCCTTCCTAGGCTCATTGTGCTTATGAGACAACGGATAGCCCGAGCCGCTGACTGGTAAACTCTGAGGTCATGCCGAGCACGGTGTGTTCTACCATTCTCATTTGACTGTCCGTCAGAAACTTCTATGATACATCCACAAGCGAAAATCGTTATCAGCACTCAGTCAGGTAATAAATTCGGGCCATTTGACAGAACGTTTCTGACAATTTTTTGCAGTTGAATTTCCATCATTAAAGCATATGTGCTATCTTTCTGATTCAGCTTTCATGGTCTTCCTTTCATTTTTTTCCAGCTATCACATGCGATACAAACAGCTATTTTTCGTATAAGAAGCTGCCAACGATACGCAAGTTGTATCTCCAACTTTTCTCTCTACTCTACATGGCCGTAAACTCATCTGTTATCCAGCTTGCGATCTTCATCCCTCTAGTTGTTGTCGCATTGTGGCGGTTCTTGCACGGAAAAACGGGCGCTTCATTGGGACTCAATAATATCCCTGGTCCTCCTTATCCTTCGTGGTTTAAAGGTAAATGAAAGATGTCCTGTACATTGCGCCAATCCCTCGATTTGCGCTTCATAGGAAATTTCCAGCAAGTGTTCAACCCTAATGCTTGGAAGTTCCATGAATACCTTGCCAAGAAATGTAAGCTGAGCACTTTACGCATGACTTAGACGAGCCTCGAACTTTCTTCATCCAGATGGCAGCAGTGTGCGCCTACACGGCCCTTATGGGGTGGGAATTACGTTTCAATTTCTCTGCTCGTTCCTTGACTAAAATGTTGGATGTTGTCAGACAAATACGCTGTATACCTTCGATTCGAAAGCCATGCATACGGTCCTAGTCAAGGCATGTTATGCCACCACCTCATGTTCTACTAAATCCTGATCTATGACTTCCTTGCCCGTGCTTGAAGGACCAGGATGTGTTTGAAGAAGATGACGGATTCATCAAGTCAGTGACCTTGGAATTCTAAGTACTGTTTCTTGAACTCATTAATTTACAGAGGGAACCTTCTGATTTTTGGAGACGGGCTACTTGGCACCTTAGGCATGTCTTATCGTCAAGATTCAGCACTATCGCTTAATTTGACGCTTCAAAGGACACCGTCATCGAAAACAGCGAAAAATGCTACAGCCTGTCTTCTCCGCGGCTCATATGAAGGAAATGGGTATGGTCATTCCTCACTGGAAAACCATTATTCTAACATGCTTTCCCCCAGTCCCCTCCTTTTTCGAGGTTTCTCACAAGGTAGCACATCAAGTTTACTGCGCAGTGGATTTTCATTTATTCTGCGGAAAATTTAGCTGGAAAATGCGCTCAAAAATCAACTACTAAATGGACTGCCGACTACTAAAGAGGAAGGTGTACATTTTTGGTGCAGATTAAATAAATCCTAAATATGCAGTTGAGCAGGTCGATATCTTGTCCTGGATGGGCCGTACTGCCTTGGAGTTGATGGGACAGGCCGGCTTAGGCTATTCCTTCGATCCTCTAACCGACGAAGATTCTGCACATCCTTACAGCAAAGTGATCAAAGAGCTACTGTGAGTGCGTTTTGGTACATTCCACATAACACAATCTGATGCGAAACGGTTCCAGTCCAACTTTGACACGCCTACAATTCTGGCAATTCAATGTACTTCCCTACGTTTCCTGGATTGGAACTCCGGCTTTCCGTCGTTCTATAGTCAATCGTCTGCCTTGGAAGGACCTTCATCACTTGCGAGACATGGTCGATTATATGTACAGAATTGCACAGGTGATCTACGAGAGTAAGAAGCGAGCATTAGAAAAGGACGACCAGGCGATTGCCCTGCAGATTGGAAGAGGAAAGGATTTGATTAGCATTCTGAGTGCGTTCTTTTTCCATTAACTATCATATCTAATATCGATGTTGAAACCTCTACAGTGAAGGAAAACATGAAAGCCTCCGAAGAAGATCGCTTGGAGGACACAGAAGTTATTTCCCAGGTGATTTCAGATATTGATTTTTCACACTTTCTTCAATTTACCGTGCGTTGTACTGTCAGATGAAGTAAGAAGCACATTTCTATGTTCAGAAAGTCCAGCTCAAAATCTGTAGTACCCTGATTTTTGCCGCCATGGACACAACCTCAGTGAGTCTCATAATGAATGACTCCTCCCAGTATACCTTCTTCGAGTTCAACTTTTCTTAGAGTGCTATGGCCCGTTTGCTTCACCTCCTCGCGCAGCATCCCGATGCACAGGGGAAGCTCCGCCAAGAGCTGATTGAGGCAAGGCGCCAGAATGATGGACATGATTTCTCTTATGAGGAGCTAATCGCCTTGCCGTACCTCGATGCTGTCTGCCGGGAAACCCTTCGTCTGTCGGTCTGTTCTTTTTTGGTCTGTTCTCGCTTTTCTGAACAATGTCCACATCATCAGGTATTCCCCCGCGTCAGTTGTCACTCGAAGGTAAGGGTTTTTGTGGTGGTGTTTAGACATCTAGGTACAAATATTCAGTTCTACCAATTGCAGAGCGCGTCAAGACACTGTTATACCTCTTCATCAACCAATCACAGGATTAGATGGTACAGAAATGCATGAAGTGGCTATTCCGAAGAATACCTCCGTCATCGTGTCTATATCCAATGCAAATAGGAATTCTGATTTATGGGGTGAAGGTAAGAGCTAGATCCTTCCAATGGAATGTGGCGAAGACTGAGGCGCGTTCAGATGCTGACGAATGGAAACCTGAAAGATGGCTTTCCCCGCTACCAAAGGCACTCGTTGATGCTCGGATACCCGGAGTGTATTCCCATTTGTAGGTCATTGTATGGTTGAAAGAAATGAACTCATTCATGTTCTCTGCTAGGATGACCTTTATCGGAGGAGGGCGCTCCTGCATGTGAGTATCATCCCCAGGGTGCTCGGAACATGAATTTGACTTCTTCATTTCTCCTCAGTGGGTTTAAGTTTTCACAATTAGAGATGAGTAAGTCCTTCACAAACTTCTATTTTTCAAGAGCTTACTGATTCGCTTACAGAGGTTGTTATCTCCACTTTAGTGGAGAAATTCCAATTCTCTCCTTCGGCCAAAGATTTAGAAATCTTTTGGCAAATGAACGGTGTCACTGCGCCCGTTGTTGGAAAAGATATTCATCCTCAGTTACCTATAGGCATCAGTTTGGTGGATCGAAATAGTGTAACTAGTTTTGAGTAAAGTATACAATTTATCACAAGTTCGAATCATCACTGGTGACTGCCCCCCGTGTACAACACTGTTCAACTTTGAGACCTTAATAAGGTCGAGACTCGGAAGTGTGAGACTGTGAGAGTTAGCTAACAATCCGCTACCGCCATCATCATCGACTAGTAGATGTTCAAGAAATCTGAACTCGAATTGCTAGTATATAGAGGGGACTTAGGAAAACACATGAAGTGCTCTACCTGGGGCTCTTCACCGTCCGTACCGTATACGGTACGGTGAAATCACCTAGCTTACGGATACGGTACGGGCACGGTACAGCAACTTACGGCGTCGAATTTTGTGCTACGGTACGGTACAGTACTATTACGGCCGTGTTACGGTTTACAGTACTACCTTTGGAATGTGGTGAAAAAATACATTGGACTGAGTGAATCTCTACAATACACTCCTGGCCTATGGAGAGGCTCGGGTTTTTGCATAACGTAGAAGCTACAGAAACATCGAGTTATGTAGCTCAATACCAGCACAAGTCCCTGGCCTATGGAGAGGCTTGGGTTTCGCACAATGTAGGAGCTATGAACGCGTCTCAATGACACCATTTGAGGTCAAGAGCAAGAGGGTGAGCGCGTTTAAGAGCTGTGGCAGTACATGGCTATTAAATCAAACTTGATATTTGTGAGCCACAGGTATAAAGCAATATGGCTGGAACTTACCATAACCTACAACTAGAACTAACAATCACTATCAGCACCAAAATATGTCCTGGCACTGCGGCTAAACAGTGCTTGATCATTGTTGAGATGATGGGTGAAAAGCAGAAGTGATGTGGCTGTGGCAGACCGTAATACAGCCATAATCTGGTGCACGGTACGGCAACTACGGTATATCACTGGAGTGTATGCGGTGCGGTCCGGACACCTCAGTAATTTCTACGGTACAGTACAGTCCCCGTACTGTACCGTCGAATTAACGTAACTTGCGGCACGGTGAAGAGCCCTAGCTCTACTGTGACATATATTTTCTATTCCTCCGGAAATTTGACCCATACGAAGACCTATTACGGAAACCGATTCATTCTCATAAACGATCGCGACCAATTTGAAATCTCCTTCACACCGACTGAATAATATTAGCCAGCTGTCAGGACTCGTGATTAGCTATCGGAGTCCGCTAGCAGCTACACCCGGCCAGAAATGACGTTTTTACACGGGCGAGAAAGACCCCATACTTATTCATTCAGAGAAGGTATGAGTCAAATCAAAATCAAACAACGATACTTACCGTTCCATCCGATAATGCCAGAGTCAATGTTTTCACTGACAACACCTGTTGGTCTTGGTGTTGAATCTTTGAAGTTTAATTTTCCAACTATCAATGCTTGCCTCTCCTCGAAGTTGAAGGAAGAGGAGATCAACAAAGTGACCGAGAGTTTTGGGACAATAGGCGATGATCTATTGGAGTCTAAAGCTCTCGAAACTGTGCCTCTAAAGGGTACAGCCTCAAGCCAAGCTACAGGAGACAAGGGTGTATGTAGGTAGAAATAAATGATATGTGTAGTGTAAGGGAGGAGGGAGGGTGAATCAAAATAAGTGTGAACTACGGCTGCGAGCGATGGTGAGAGGACGAACTACGAGAATGAGCTAGCTGCTGTACGTACCTGTGAGCGATGGTGAGAGGACAAGATATCTCAGCCATGCTGCAGGAAACTATATACGTGAATGAAGACAAAGGGAACGGATATGAAAGAACGTGCACGCGAGGCCGTACTCGTCGATGCGTCATAGACCCTGGACATAACCCAATGTCCAACCCATCAATGCTTGCCTCTCCTCGAAGTTGAAGGAAGAGGAGATCAACGAAGTGACCGAGAGTTTTGGGACAATAGGCGATGATCTATTGGAGTCTAAAGCTCTCGAAACTGTGCCTCTAAAGGGTACAGCCTCAAGCCAGATGAGGAACGGAGTGAAGAGCTGGAGGCTCAAAAGCGACGAGTTCACGAGGTTGTGCCAGTCGAGCAAAGCCCTTGTTCAAACTTCCGGCAGGCTTCAGATTTTCCAGACGGAAGCTTTTTGGAAGATTTTGAAGAAGAGGATGGGGAGAGGCGTGGGGCGTTGTAAAGATATTCGCCTCGTAGCTCCATGTCCACTTTGCCCCAACCAGAATAATCCCCGCTCTGCATTTCACAACGTCTTTTGTTGAAGAACGCCATGTGATAACCCACGACTGCTGACCAATCGTACTCTGATGTAACTTTGATCAAGTGCGCATTATACTTGAAGAAGTCAGTACCAATGGTTGATACCCTTCCTGCGGCTTCAGCATGGGTCATGAGGATGGAGAAGTAGGTGCCGAGTGGCACCGCAATCGCGTTGAGGGACTTGTACTCGCGATAAGCAGAATCGTTGGTGGTGAGTTCCAGGGTCTCGCCCTTGAAGGATAGGACTTGCCGCTCAGTCTTATCGCGGTAGCGAGAGTCAAGTTTGTACAGGTCACTGGCCCGAAATTCGTGATTGATGATGGAAGTGATAGTTGCCGCCTCAACTTCGGGAAATAAACAAAGAAGAGAGGACGCACCCACTGCAGCACTGCTACTAAGGGGTCCTACAAACCCGAGCGATCCGGTTGGAGGAACTGTTGGAGGAGCTGGAGCAGGTGGTGGTGGAGAGCTCCCTGACTGCTGTTGAGCCAGGGCCTTCTGGATGAGGGAGAGGATGCCCTGTTCCAGCTCTGGTGTAAGACCAGGGACAGTGGGCGAGGATGTGAGATCACTGGAAGAGTAAGGCAATGTTGTGTCGGGAGATGTTGGAGACATCGAAGGTACTTGTGGTTGTGGCATCCCTGAAACAAATCTTCCAGTGGCAGGATCACGCTGAAGATGCGATTTTTTGGCCAGAGCACAAAGATAGCGGAAATCACTTCGAATTAGTGATTATATAAATGAAATTGTCATGAAGTGAGCCGCCCCTATTATTTTCCTTTTCTTTACAATACATCATTCCATCATTGTTACCTATCATATCCGATCCGGAACCTTCCAGTCCATTCCGTTCCATTCCTTGTTCCTGAACTATACAGTATGACATCATGGTTCCCGTACCTTACCTTTGTATATATAAGCCAGCCCCCACAACCTGATCCCTTATCTTGACCTCTTTGTCGTTGGGATCAGGTATGTCTTTACTTACTTCTCTGTACTTATTTATGAATATAACTTTGTCGTTGGGATCAGTATCTGTCCGCTTCCGCCTAAGCTTCCGCTCAGCCGTGCCACCGTCGTCACCTCTTTGTGACATTAGGTCAAGATCTTTTACTGCACTGATAACCTACCGATTGGGTTATCCTTGCAGGATCTGTTTCCACCACGTCTACCATTGACTGTTCCGCCTACCCGCACGCCTTTGACACTAAAGACCAAACTCACATCCACCGCCCCCCGAACCAGAACTGGGCTGATTGTAGTTCTCAACCCTGCCCACACGCCACTGCTAATTCGATTAGCACAGAAGAATCCCTCAGTGACGGGACACCAATCATACCTATCACAGCCACTACCCCTAGCCCAGTCGCCCTTCCACCAGCCATGTCCACTTCCACCCCAGTTGATGCAAATCGACTCATGACTCAGCTTATCGAGCAGGTAGCTCAGCTCACCGCCAACCTACAGAAGGCTACGGCCAAATCGAGCATGAACAAGCCGGAGCTCTTCAAGGGCACCAGCAGTGCAGAGGCACGTCGCTTTGTTGCACAGTTTCAAAGCTGGGCATTGGAACAGTCGGACTTAACCGGCAATGAACCCAAGCTGATTAAGGCAGCCCTGGGGTTCTTCTCTGGGAACGCAGCTGATTGGGCTACCCCATACCTCCTGCAATTCAGCGAGAACAAACAGCCTTTCAACGGACGATGGGAGGACTTCGTACGAGCCTTTGCGCTCCGGTTCGAATCTATTGATGCAGGTATGGAGGCCCGGAATGCAATCCAACACATTAGACAAGGGAAAGGTCAGACGGTAGCAGAATTTGCGCAGAAGTTCAAGGACATTGGTGACCGAACTGGACTCTCAGATGTTGACCTGAGAGAGCGCTTCCACAGCGGTCTCAATCCTGACATTCGACAAAATCTAATTGTGGTCAACATCGCTCAGGGACTGGCCCCCACATTAGAGGAGGCAATCCGACGAGCAATCTCGGTGGATGTGTTCCTGCATGATCCTACCATGACAGGCCGTAATTTGGGCACCTCTCACACTCCCTCTCCTCCTTCCAACTCTTATGCCATGGACGTCGACGCCACGCATACCAGTGGCAATAGTAGGGAGAGTTTCGTGGCACAGATGAGAGGCAGATGTTACGGCTGTGGCGCACAGAACCACGAGAAGAAGAACTGTTCGTACAAGGACACAGTATGCCACTACTGTGGTCGTCGAGGTCACCTGGAATCAGTTTGCCAAGACAAGTTCATGGGGTTAGAGCGAGGCCGCGGTAAGCGTCAACAGCCACGTCGACAACAAGTCTCCGCTTCGTCCTCGATGCCCTTTAGCCTGTTCCCAAATGAATCGGTCCAAATTGCTGCCTCCGCTCCCGCTCCCGCCCTCGTTCCGGCTCCCGCCCCGCCGACTTCGCTCACCCCCGATCTTTCCACACAAATTGCTCAGCTGCAGGAACTCCTGAACAGAGCTAATGCCATGGCCCCAGCGTCGGGATCTCAGGAGGGTTTTTAAAGCGGGTGCCCGTCTCGGCCGCATCGAGAGCACCCGTTAACCGATTTGCTATACACTCTACTTCCGCGTATGATTCTCTCTCCTCATGTAAAATATCTACCATTTTGGAATTAAATTCCAGTTCATCGCATTTCCGAATCAACGCAAAACTAAGAGGCAGGAATCACAGTATAGCAACTGCGGCCATGATCGACTCTGGAGCCACTGCTCTATTTTTGAACCAAGAATTCGTCGCTCGCCACCATGTAAGGATGTTCCCGCTTAGGAAACCCATTGGGGTCTTCAACATCGATGGTTCTGCCAACCGGGCAGGGCAGATCACGCACTTTGCACGTCTGGCCCTAACCGTCGATGGACAAGAACGATGGACGGACCTACTGGTAACTGGTCTGGGCAGCGAAGACCTAATATTAGGGTTGCCTTGGCTACGAAAGGCCAACCCAGATATTGACTGGGAGAAAGGACGACTCTCAGTCAAACCACAGCGGGCAACAGTCGAAGAGGAGGAGGACAATGAAGAGATGGAGGAGACGATCCGAACAACTAGTACCCCTGAACCTCCACCGAGTAGTGCGGATCAGGATGACGAAGAGTCCCCCATACACCGAATCCGAGCCAACCGACGAACCCGTCGTGCATGGGTGAAGTCGGGGATTCTACAGGAACAAACGGAGGAGGTCTGGTGCGCCGCAGGTTTCACCTACTCCCATCAGTTGGCGGAACAAGCGCACAAGGCAAAACCTGTGAAGACCTTTGAAGAAATGGTCCCGGAACCCTATCGAGACTTCAAAAAGGTATTCTCCGAAACCGCTTCAGAACGTCTCCCAGACCATCAGCCATGGGATCATGCCATCGAACTAATCCCAGGGGCACCTGAAACGATGCGTACCAAGGTATATCCAATGTCACTAAACGAACAGGGTGAGCTTGACCGATTCTTGGACGATAACCTGCGAAAAGGGTATATACGACCCTCAAAGTCACCACTGTCCTCACCCGTCTTCTTTGTGAAAAAGAAGGATGGTAAACTCCGTTTTGTACAGGACTACAGGAAACTCAACCAGGTCACGCTGAAGAATCGTTACCCCCTACCACTGGTTGCAGACATTGTCAGCCGTCTGCAGGGAGCACGGTACTTCACCAAGTTTGACGTTCGATGGGGCTACAACAATGTTCGGATTAAGGAGGGAGATGAATGGAAGGCGGCTTTCGCAACCAATCGAGGGTTGTTCGAGCCCAGCGTAATGTTCTTTGGTCTTACCAACTCTCCAGCCACCTTCCAAGCACTCATGAACTCCATATTTTCAGACCTAGTGGCAGCGGGAAAGGTGGCAGTCTACCTAGATGACATCCTTATCTTTAGCAACGATATACAGGAACATCGACAGGTGGTGCGAGAAGTACTAACCCGGCTAGAAAAACACGACCTGTACCTACGACCGGAGAAGTGCGAATTCGAACAACTGCAGATCGAATACCTGGGACTGGTGATATCAGAGGGGGAGGTGCGCATGGACCCGGTAAAGGTAGCGGCAGTCCGCGACTGGCCAACACCAAAGAACCTACGGGAGCTGCGAGGATTCTTAGGGTTTGCTAATTTCTATCGTCGATTCATACGGAATTTTGCCCGAATAGCACGCCCTCTGAACGATCTGACGAGGAAAGACACAAGGTTTGACTGGGGGACACATCAGCAGCAAGCGTTCGACACACTCCGGGAAGCTTTCATCTCAGCACCCGTGTTGGCTCTTTGGGACCCCGACAGGCTCACTCGACTCGAGGTGGATGCATCAGGCTTTGCAACTGGAGGGGCCTTAATGCAGCTGCAAGACGATGGTCAGTGGCACCCAGTGGCATTCCGATCGGCCTCCATGCAACCAGCGGAGCGGAATTATGAAATCTACGACCGAGAGATGCTTGCTATCATCGAAGCACTGAAGGACTGGAGAAGTTTCTTGGAAGGGTCACCACAACCCTTTGAGATCATCACCGACCATGCAAACCTAGAGTTCTGGCGCTCCGCTCAGGACCTAAGTCGACGGCAAGCACGGTGGGCGTTATGGCTATCCCGGTTTGATTTTCAGCTTGTTCACCGCCCAGGGAAAACAAACACACAGGCTGACGCCCTTTCCCGTATGGCAACACACCAAGTGTTGGACAGCGAAGACAACCAACAACAAACGGTTCTGAAACCAGCTCACTTCGTACAGATCGCAGCAAACTCACTACAGAACCCGCTCGAGGACCGTATCCGGAAAGCATCGCAGAGGGAAGCGGAGGTATTGGAAGGGTTAGAAGAGCTGCGGAGGAATGGTCTCCAACGCTTGGCCAACGGAATTGCGGAATGGGAAGAGGACGATGGATTGGTCTATCATCGAGGCAGGGTATATGTTCCACCAGTCGAGAACCTGCGAACCGAAGTACTACAACAATGCCACGACAACCCTACAGCGGGCCATCCAGGACTCCATGGTACCCTCGACCTGGTGAGCACACATTTTTGGTGGCCCACCTTACGATCTTTTGTGGAGAAGTACGTTGGGGGATGCGAGATTTGTGCGAGGAAGAAGATACAGAGACACCCACGAGCGGTAACACAACCCCTGGAAGTGCCTGCGGGCTTGTGGGAAGAGGTGGGGGTGGATCTGATCACACAACTACCCCAGTCGCAAGGTTACAACGCCATCCTAGTTTGCACTGACCTTTATGGCAAGCAAATCCACGCCATCCCCTGTACAACGGCAGTCACTGCAGAAGGTGTCGCTGACATCTACTACCGCGAAATTTTTCGCCTTCATGGACTCCCCCTCCGCTTTGTCTCAGACCGAGGACCCCAGTTCGCAGCAAAGTTGATGCGATCCCTGCTCGCTCGGCTGGGAATCAAGTCTAACCTCACCTCGGGCTACCATCCGCAAGCGAACGGACAGACTGAACGGGCGAATCAGGAAGTCGAGAAATACCTCAGGCTGTACGTGGGACGACGTCAAGACGACTGGGCAGAGCATCTACCGATGGCGGAGTTTGTGATCAACTCCCGCACCCATTCAGCCCTGGGGATGTCCCCGTTCGAGCTTACCTATGGTTATCTGCCTCTATTCAATATTCCGGTGGGTCAACGTAGTGGGATTCCAGCAGTAGATGACCGTATCCAAATACTTCGGGATGCACGACAGGATGCCGGTGTGGCTCTACACCTAGGGAAAAGACGGCAAAAGGAAAGCTACGAGAGGGGAAAACGAAAAGCGCATCAATTCCGAGTGGGAGATAAGGTCTGGCTAAGTGCAGAGGATATCAAGCTCCAGCTTTCTAGCGAGAAGCTTGGGGATCGACAGCTTGGACCATACACAATCTTGGACAAAGTTGGACCTCTTGACTACCGCTTGGACCTACCGTTGTCCCTCGACCGGGTCCACCCTGTCTTCCATGTCGACAAGCTATACCCATGGAGAGGGAATGCTGTCAATGGCCAAATCGTGGCACCACCAGAACCAGTGTACCTAGAGGATGAAGACGAACCGGAGTATGAAGTAGAAGAGATCTTGGATAGTCGGGTTAGATGGAAGAAGTTAGAGTATTTGGTGAAGTGGCAGGGTTACGATGCAGGGCATAATTCATGGGAGCTGGCTCAAAATTTGGAACATGCGCCAGCTACGGTCCGAAAATTCCACAAGAAACATCCCCGGGCGGCGAAGGCTTGACCATCGAGGGCAATGGTCATAAGGAGGGGGGTAATGTCATGAAGTGAGCCGCCCCTATTATTTTCCTTTTCTGTACAATACATCATTCCATCACTGTTACCTATCATATCCGATCCAGAACCTTCCAGTCCATTCCGTTCCATTCCTTGTTCCTGAACTATACAGTATGACATCATGGTTCCCGTACCTTACCTTTGTATATATAAGCCAGCCCCCACAACCTGATCCCTTATCTTGACCTCTTTGTCGTTGGGATCAGGTATGTCTTTACTTACTTCTCTGTACTTATTTATGAATATAACTTTGTCATTGGGATCAGTATCTGTCCGCTTCCGCCTAAGCTTCCGCTCAGCCGTGCCACCGTCGTCACCTCTTTGTGACAGAAATGAATCAAAATAAGTGCGAACTACGGCTGCGAGCGATGGTGAGAGGACAAACTACGAGAATGAGCTAGCTGCTGTACGTACCTGCGAGCGATGGTGAGAGGACAAGATATCTCAGCCATGCTGCAGGAAACTATATACGTGAATGAAGACAAAGGGAACGGATATGAAAGAACGTGCACGCGAGGCCGTACTCGTCGATGCGTCATAGACCCTGGACATAACGTCCAACCCATTACACCTCGTTCCCCTGATCAATTCTCAAGGTCGAGTTGATCACTTTGAGAAATTTTTATGAGTATTTTGATTAAAACCTACTTGCTTATCATGAGGTTTTAAATGTCTGGGACTGAGTTAATTGGTTATTGAACCACGCTGCAGGAGATTTTTTCTTTATATTAGCTAGGCCGTGGTATACGCTCCTACATGGACTCGGAAACATACAGTATTTTCAATTTTGCTGTCATTCGGTAGCAGAAATACCCCAATCAATTAAAGTTGTACCCATTTTTCTACTAACCCATGTATGCCAAAATATACACAACAGTTGTGAACTTTTTCTGCCACAGGTCTCAACCACTCAATGTTCTCCTGGCAGGAATTTCATACATGGTTATTAGCCAGGGCTTTGAATCTTTTCATCTCTTCTCTCCAGTACTTCTATGTGAACTATTTAGGTACTATTCTTCAGTTTGAGCTACTCAATCATGATCATTTTGGGGAGAATGGTGCACCGAGCACCGACTTGAACCTTGAGCCTCCCTTCTACATCATACTCTCCTGAGAACAGCATATAACAATGGGCAAAAAGAGGATCTGAGCTCATAAAGTAGATCCGTACTACGTAGAAACCAACAGCCCATAATTTAGAAAAATTGGTGCACTATTCATTAGAAGATGAGCAAGACAACGACCAAGCACAGTCGAACGTGTTGGTTCTGACTCACTTCCAAAACCTTGTTTTTTTTTCAGCGAGCATTAAAATCTTTGAAAAATCTCAGAAAATCCGGCTTGGGATCTTCAAGGATAGGAAATCTAGCTGCACACTCAGATTTATATAAATCGAAGTGACTTCGCGAGTTTTTCTAAAGATTTCGAAGCCTTAACACTTTGCGGGTTCTTGAGATGTATATATAGTAATCAATAAGATATACTTACCTATCCCCAAACAACAAATATGATTTGCTACACTGTTAATGTATATGACTGTGCTATCTCCCTTGCCCTGCTAAACTTTGAACTTATCTACCCAGCCGGCTTCCAGACGATGGCTTCAAAACGACTGCGAGAGGCCAATTGGATACGACTATGTCAGATGGCTTTCTCATTCTTTGTGTATGCACAGGCAGGCATGAGTGATGGGTCTCTGGGTGGTCCGTCCATCAGCAAAAGGGCACAGATAATATGACCCCATTATAATGTATGTTATTTGCTATAATCCATGTCATTGTAGCAGTACTTTATTTTGCAAAGGTTCCCCTTATAGCAGTGTAATAACGGTGTTATAACGCACCTGTCATCTGCTTTAGCGGAGCTGTCATCCGCTATAACAGACCTGTAATGTGTTATAATGCACTGTCATACTTACAGTGAATTACTGCAGATTTCAGGTAGATTATAATGCATAACAGACCATTTGAATGGATATCAGTAATATATTAGGCAATTCCAGCAGGTTATTGAATGTATACGATGGAATTAGCATTTAAATTATTTAATGATAAGCACAGGAGCAGTAGCAAACACAGGCAGAATAAAATGTGAAGTAAAAACATAGTTGTGTCCGAAACTTCATTCATCGCCACTGTTACGGTTATGCCTCCGGACTTCCGTGTATAGCTTCCGGCTTCGGACATGGACTTGGTAACATTCATGTTTACTTCCGAGATCGATTGCTTCAATCGAGCCGTACGAGGCATTTGATTATCGAATGCTTAGTATTCCGACTTTATTGTATTTTCATATATATCGATGACGTCGATTTATATTTATTGTCTTTTACTTACAGCTCTTATTGTTATGAATTTAACAATTAGGAATACAGGTATATAAGCTGTAGTATCTTGTACATAGTTCCTCAGTTTAAATATCAACTTAGATTGCTGCTGAACTCCGTCCGGAACTCTCTCTTCTAATCGTCTAACGATCGCACTATAACCGATCGTTATCCGGACGTCTCTATACTCTTACTCGTCACTCTGAACATTCACCGAACCGTACGACGAAGCGGGGGCACTACCGAAAGTAGTGTCAAGGTTCTAGTTCATCTTTATCATCTTCCGTTGCAATCGAGCTAACCGATCATCCTCGATTACTTCCCTTGAGACTTTGGTTATAAACCATAGTCTCGATTCACCCCGATCACTCCCGGACCACTTCGATTCATCCTATACCTTCTAAGACTCGACGGAACCTCACCGGCACAGTCTTAACAGTATATTTAAACTAATACTCGCATTCGTCGTTTTCTATATCACATATCATCCATTCCATACTCATTTATCCATGGCGCCTCCAATGACTCGTCAAGCCCGTAGGAACAGGCCAAGAACTTTGACCGGTACTACCGACAACTCGGACGTTCCGACGCAGGCTGAAGAGCCAAATCCATTTGTCGCCAATGCGCAATCTTTCGCGCCTTATTCAGAATCCATTTCAGCCTTAGGCGGTCGAAGAAGAAACAACGTTTTCGGACCCACTACTGCAGCATCACTACCAACAACTGAAGTAGCACCTGAAGTTGCAATCGGTGGAACGACCGAAACAATGGATTATGAATTCCAAACTCTCTACACTGCCTCTGGAATACCTGTCCAAGTCAAGACACCTCGTAGAAACACTCACATCGCTACGACATCATCGAACACCATCATACCTCCGTCTCCAATGGCAGCAACGATTATGGGACAGATTTTAGCCCGTAACACGCCAACAGGACCTCAAATCCCGGAAGGACCGGAAGATGAGGAAGGAGAGGATCTCGAGGGTAATATCAATCGAGAGAACCAAGATGGTGAGGAAGTAGTCGATGAAGAGCTGGCTGATCCGGAACTACCTGGCGATGGTGGACCGGATGGACCGGGAGGACCAGGTGAACCAGGCAGTGGTGGTCCCGGAGGACCGGGAGGACCAGGGGGACCAGGTGGAGGATCCGAAGGCTCGAATAGTCCCCGGAGACCAATTTTTCCACCAAACAACAATGCTTCCGAAAGGGAGTTTCTCCAAACGTTCCAAGCTTTCCGAGGAACACTCGATGGGCTAGGTAATGCTATCGCTAACCTACGAACAGAGCCTTCCGAATCGAGTAAAGCAAAAGTAAAGGAACCGGACATATTCGATGGTTCCGATCCTCGAAAGCTCAAAACATTCCTCGTTTCCCTTTCTTTAGTCTTTCTTGATCGCCCTAACTACTTCACTGATCAACGAAAGATAGCTTACGCTCTATCTTATCTGAGTGGATCCGCTCGCGAATGGTTCGAGCCGGATATCCTCGATCCAAACGCGATCGCTCTCCCGATGTGGACGAGCTCTTTCACAGCACTAGTGAAAGAGTTACAAGACAATTTCGGTCTTTACGACGCGCAGGGAGAGGCTGAGGATAAGCTGGGGAACTTGAGAATGAAGGAGGATGAATCGGTTCGTAAATTCAACATTCGATTCAATTCACTCGCTGCTCTCACCGATTGGAATGCAAGTTCCTTGAAGTGGGCCTATCAGCACGCACTTGCGTCCAGAATCAAGGACGAAATGGCTTGAGTTCCGGAGCCTCGGAACCTCGCCGAATATCGCGCGGAGGTTCTTCGAATCGACAACCGGTACTGGCGGAGGGAAGGAGAAAAGAAACGGGAGTCTTCGAGACAGACCGGGTCGAGTTCGGGCGGTAAGGCTTCGAATTTCGGCAAGAAGGGTTCTCAGAACAACTCTTCTAATCAATCTTCTACCACGTCGGATACTCAGTCTAAAGGCAAGAATAGCCCGCAGACTACCGGACAGAATCAAGGGAAGAAGCCTTGGTTCAACAAGAACAAGTCGACCAGAACAAATTTTAACGGTCAATCCTCGAATGCTTCGACTAGTCAACAGCCGAAACCGCACCAAAAACATCTCGGACCGGATGGCCACGTCAAGCCGGAAGAGAAGGAGAGACGCAGGAAGTTCAACCTGTGTATGTTTTGTGGTGGTAAGCACAAGTTAGAGGATTGCCCCAATCGAAAATCCAATCAGCCTCGCGGTCGAGCAGTTGAGGTTGAGGATGTAGTTACGGACATCCAATCGTCTTCGGATGATTCGGAAAAATGATCCGCAACTCTCGTACCCCAGTACGAAGCGAGAGTTGCGTTGATCCGGTTCGTACTACCCAAGGGGAAGTAATTCTAAACGCATCCGCTCTTTCTGAATATGAACGATCTCTCCGTTTTTCTTTATCTACCGAATTCCAATCGCCAGACGAACCGGCTGGTACATTATCTCTTATTCAATTTCCTTGTTTACTTGATTCCGGTTCTACAGACTCTTTCATCGATTCCTCTTACGTAGAGAATCATTCTATTCCGACCACATGCATACCTCTGATTAATCTTCGATTGTTCGATGGTTCTCTAACCGCAAATTCTATCTTGGAAACAGCCGAACTATCGGTTCGTTTTCCGACCGGCGAGTCTTTCTTGATTAACTTTTATGTTACTTCATTGGATTCATCTTGCAAAGCTGTCCTAGGATATAGTTTCTTGTCCCGCTACAATCCGTTGATTGATTGGGTTACAAAAACGATTTCTTTCCGAAACACTAATCGAGCTGATATCTACCAGACGTCTTCACTTCCGGACCCTCCGGTTACGGAAACAGAAGTGCCGATTCCACCTCAGGAATCTTCTATAGCGAAACCCGGAATAAATCAATCCAAACCTCGCTCTCGCCTCACACCTCGTCCACTCTCGGACAAATTTCCTTATGAACCCATTTACTCCTATCCGAGTCTTGCACAAATGGGATCACGTACCGAATCTGCGGTTAAACCGGATGTCGACATCGCGCTTTTAGGGGCAGTTGCGTTCAATCGGGTCTGTAAAGACGCCGGATTCGAACCAATTCTTTTTCGTTATCTTCCTATCGAACTTACTGCTAAAGGTCCCAGCACTGAAGAGTTTGAAGCTCAGAAGTCAGAATCAACCCTTCCGCAACAATACACGGACTACGCCGATGTTTTCGACAAATCGTCTTCAGAAGAACTTCCGGAGCATCGATCATACGACCTTAAGATTGATTTGGAGGAAGGCGCTGAACCACCACTTGGACGGATCTATCCGCTCTCTCCGAAAGAGCTGGAAGCCCTCCGAGATTTCCTGGACAAGTGTCGCGACGTAGGCGGAAGCGACGATGGGAAGTGATCAAAGCACCGCACAAACACAAACCTGAGTGTGAGTAACGCTCAACACACAAAGGCAGAAAGGAAAAGTGATCTCAGCGACAGTGATAGCACGAAGGGCCAATCACAAGGGTCAAATAAGGCAAGCTAGTTCCCAAAGACCAAGTCAATATTGAGTGTACACAAAGATACAAACACGAACCTAGTTCCCAAAGACCAAGAGGTCGAGATAGGGAACTGGTAGCTGTCTACTGTACTATATATACAAGTCTGAAACAATAGGAACCCAGGTAAGGGACAAGGGTAAAAGAACAAAGAACAATAGATATCAAAGAACAAGAACGCGAGAGTGAAATACTGGAAAGCGAATGAGAAACAAGGGAAGGACAATAAACTAATGACAGCGCGGGAGTGAGTGGTCATCTGAGCGATGAGTAACGAACGCGGTCATGTGGTTACTAAAGCATGTGAAAAAGAAGAAAGAAAATGATATAGGTACTTAGTTGTCACGACATTACCCCCCTTCTACAGTCGATGTCCCAGCGACCAGCTCCGTAAGGTTTTCATAGGCTTGCCAGGGCAGCAAATTAAAAATGGCTGCTGAGATTTTCCGTGGTGCATTGGGGTGTGTCCGATAAAAGTCTGCAATTTCTTCGTCACTTGATCCCTTCACATTCTCCTCATTTTCCCAACTGTCCTGTCCTTCATCATAACCCTTCCATCGTACCAAAAATTGTAGCTTCTTCCATCGCCCATAGAACCTACTGTCCAAAATTTTGTCCACCTCATAGAACTCTTCCCCCTCCACGATCTCCGGATCCGGTGGTGGTGGCCTAACTCCATTAACCTCGTTCCCTTTCCATGGTGATAGTCGATTAACATGGATGTTGTCGTGGATCTTCATCCAAGTTGGTAGGTTAAGGCGATATGTCAGAGGTCCGGTCTTTTCTGCTACTTCGAATGGCCCGAGTCGCCGACTCCCAAGTTTTTGATTTTTCTGTCGAATCTTTAGGTTCTGTAGTGATAGCCATACCGGTTGTCCAACTGTGAATGTCTGAACCTCCCTCGTGTCATCTCCCTTAATACGCTCCTTACTCATCCTAAGAGCTGCCTCCGCATCCTCCCGGGCATGCTGTAGCAACATCAACCGCTGATCTATTGTTGGGTACTTGTTCCAAACTTGGATTGGAATCGTAAATTCGGGGGTGTATCCATAGAGGGTTTCGAATGGAGAATGATCGTGAGCGGAGTGAATTCGAGAGTTGATAACAAACTCAGCGGTAGGTAGTAGTTGATCCCAATCATCTTGTCGTCGGCTGATATACATGCGAATGTATCGTTCAATCTCCTGGTTTGCTCGTTCTGTTTGACCGTTGGTTTCAGGATGGTATGCTGTTGTGAGTGCTGATTCTACCCCGAGTCGTTTCAAGAGTTGCCGCATTACATCTGCCGCGAATTGGGGGCCTCTGTCCGAAATGAACCGTTGAGGAAGACCATGAAGTCGGAATATTTCGCGGTAGAAGAAGTCGGCTACGCCCTCGGCAGTGATTTCTGTTGTGGTTGGGAAGCAGTGGATCATCTTGGTATAATGGTCAACAAAAGTTATTACAGCATTATGTCCGTCCTGGGTCATGGGGAGCTCTCCGATGAGATCTACGCCAATATCCTGCCACGGACCATCCGGAACAGGAAGAGGCTGAAGCGGAGAGGAGTGGTGTGGATTGAGTCGCTTCCGTTGGCAGAGGTCACATCCTTCTACATATTTGTCCACAAATGACCGCATCCCTGGCCACCAGTATTGCCTGCTAACGAGTTCTAACGTACCATGCATCCCCGGGTGTCCAGCTGTAGGCGAATCGTGACATTGTACCAGTACCGCCTTCCGGAGCTCCGGGTTGGGTGGTACGTATACCTTGTTTCGATAGTACACCAAACCGTTGTCTTCTTTCCACTCATCCAATCCCCCTGTCAACACTCGTGGTCCCTTCAGGCTCTTTAATCCCTCCAATACCTCTGCCTCTCGTTCGCTAACCTGTCGGATTCGCTCCAATAGGGGGTTTTGGAATAGTACCATGTGCGCCGCATTGATAAAGTGTTGTGGTTGGAGCACTGTTTGCTCCTTGTTGTCTTCCGCATCGATTACCTGATGGTGTGGCATCCGTGAGAGAGCATCGGCTTGTGTGTTCGCTTTCCCGGGGCGGTGTTTGAGTCGAAAGTCGAATCGGGAAAGCCAGAGGGCCCATCTTGCTTGTCGACGACTAAGATCTTGTGCTGTCCTCCAGAACTCCAGGTTTTGATGGTCGGTAATGATTTCGAATGGTTCGGGTGAGCCTTCTAAATAGTGCCTCCAATCCTTGAGTGCTTCGATAATGGCAAGCATTTCCCTATCGTAGATTTCATAGTTCCGTTCTGCTGGATTCAAGGATGCGGATCGGAATGCGACCGGGTGCCAAAGTCCATCGTCCTGTAATTGCAACAGTGTACCCCCTGAAGCGAATCCCGAGGCATCTACTTCAATCCGCGTCGGCTTTCCTGGGTCCCATAAGACCAGAATCGGGGCTGAGGTGAAGGAGTCCCTTAATGATTCGAATGCTTCCTGTTGCGCCGTCCCCCATTGCCATTTGATGTCTTTCCGTGTAAGGTCGTTAAGTGGTCGCGCTTTCTTTGCAAATCCTTCAATGAACCGTCGGTAGAAATTAGCAAAGCCCAAGAAACCTCGAAGGTCACGGAGTGAAGTAGGGACTGGCCAGTTTTTCACTGCTTCAATCTTTACCGGGTCCATCCGTACTTCCCCTTCACTGATGACAAGTCCCAGGTATTCAATGGACGTTTGTTCGAACTCGCATTTTTCGGGTCGTAAATAGAGGTCATGTTGAGCCAGACGGGTGAGGACTTCGTGAACTACGGTTCGGTGTTCTTCTAGGGTTTCGGTGAAGATGAGAATATCATCTAGATATACAGCCACCTTTCCTGAGGCAATCAAGTCAGCAAAAATTGAGTTCATGAGGGCTTGAAACGTAGCGGGCGAGTTTGTTAGGCCAAAGAACATGACCAAGGGTTCGAAGAGCCCTCGGTTAGTTGCAAACGCTCCCTTCCACTCATGTCCTTCCTTCACCCGCACATTGTTGTATCCCCATCGTACATCGAACTTGGTGAATATCTTGGACTTTCGTAATCGGCTGATGATGTCAGTAACCAGGGGGAGTGGGTACCGGTTCTTGACAGTGTATTCGTTCAGTCGTCGGTAGTCCTGTACAAAACGAAGTTTCCCATCCTTCTTTTTGACAAAGAAGACTGGAGATGCTAAGGGAGATTTGGAGGGGCGGATGTATCCTTTTCGTAGATTTTCATCCAGGAATCGGTCTAGTTCCTCTTGTTCATTGGGTGACATCGGATAGATTTTGGTGCGCAAAGTTTCGGGTGCATCAGGCCTAAGATCAATGGCGTGATCCCAGGGTTTGTGCTCTGGTAGACGTTCAGATTCCTTTTCTGAAAAGACTTTAGCGTATTTCTGATAGATAGTGGGTACCATTTCCTCAAAAGTCTTCTCCGGTTTGTCCTTGTGTGCTGCCTCCGCCAATTGTTGAGAGTAGGTGTATCCCGCTGCGCACCAAAGCTCTTCTGTCGTATGACTGATGATACCTACCCGCAGTAGTGCTCTCCTTCTCTTTCGATTGCCCAATAGTCGATACAGGGGTGTGCCTTCCTCATATTCATGAATTCCCAGTAGTTCTTCAGACTCACTTATGGGTGGTGGTGGAAGCGGAACATATTCCGGATTAATTGCCAAGAGTTCGTCCGTTGTCCCTCCGATGTTACCTTCCTTCAAATCCGGGATCTCCTCGATAGTCATGGCTGGGAGTGCTCGTTTGGTGGTTAGTTGGGCTAGCCGTCCTTCCTTCCAGTCTATATCAGGGTTCACTTTCCGGAGCCAGGGGAGTCCTAGGATGATGTCTTCCGAGCCCAGGTTAGTGACCAGGTATTCGAGAGGTTGAGGTGGGTTCTGATCTACGGTCGAAAGGAGTCGTGCAGAATGGGTAATTTTGCCCGCATTGTTGAGCGTTCCATCAATATTGTAGAGAGTGATGGGATGAGTGAGGGGACGTGTGTGGATGTGGTGCTTATCCACAAAGCGTTGGTGTAGGAATAGACCTGTGGCCCCAGAATCTATCATTGCTGCATTACTGGTACTCTTGAATCTTCCTTGTAACTTAATCGGTACGCGAAAATGGGAAACATCGCTGAATTGGGTGGAACCGAGGATACATGAGGAGATAGAATCATAATTAGAGTACAGTTTGGGGAACCCGGCAGCAGCCGAGTCAGGTTCCCACTTTAAAAATTCTGTCGGAGCTCTGAGATTTGGTCTGCCAACGCTTTCTGGTTGTCCGTTAACTGCTGTAGAATCGAGGAAAAGTCAGGGAGCGGGGTAGGTGTAGCAGCAATAGAGGTGGCAGGTTCGGCAATGATAGAGGTGGCGGCGGCAGTACGAACCATGTTCGGTCTAGGGAGACCCATGAATTTCCTTCGACAAACTGCGGCTATGTGTCCTGTGAGTCCACAGTGGCTGCAGATGTCCCGTTCGTGGTGTCCATCCGCTTTTCGGTGGTTCTTGGATCCGCATCCGTAGCATTTCCCTGTCATGAACCTTCGATAGTCCTCTGCAGATCGCCCTGTGCTAGTGGCATCCACGTCCATGGCAAATGGGTCCCGGGCCGGAGTGAATGGAGTTGGATGAAAGGCGCTTGTGTTCTGGGAATGGGAGTAGTTTACCAGGTTTTGTCCCTTCTCCCTGGCTCGTTCAATCTGTCTATTGTCAATTCGGATGGACTCTTTGATCAAGCTGTCGAGGGTGTCTGTGTTAGCTGAAGAGAGGACCAGACCGTCTTTGATACGTGATGCTAGATGTTGGTAAAAACGATCTCGGAGGTCTGGGTCTGAGTATCCAGTACGGCTTGAGTACTGTTTGAACGATGCTGCATAGGCAGCGACGGTGGTTTTTCCCTGAAAGAGAACCTTCAAGGCGTCCTTGGCATCTACAACCGGGTTTACTGTCTCGAAGCGGGCTTTGAAGGCATCCTTGAACACCTGCCAGGTGGGATAGACAAGAGTGTCGACAGCACCACTAGCTACCTGGCTAATGTTTTCGGAAACTGGGGTAGCCCAGATTGCCGCATCACCTTCGAGGAATGAAATTGCGGATTTGATGTGTTCCCCCTCGTTTGTACGCAATGTTTGTACTCCGTTGGCCCATAGCTCAAATGCAGCTATAAAGCGACGAGCATCATCACTTCTTTTCCCGTCATAGGGCTGAGGCTTGCTGACCCCTTTGTTGGTGCTAATATTGCCCACCATGCTAGATACTACCTGCTGGAGTTGCGATTGTTGTTGGACTAACTGCCCAATCAAGTTTCCGAGTTCTTGGGCGGAGAAGTTGTGAGTCATTTCGGTATCGGAGTCGGATCTGGGTTCGGGTTCTGATTCGGATTCTGATTCTAGTTCAGGTACTGTGATAGTGGTTGTTACTAAGGTGGGAGATGCACGGGAGCTGGGATTTGAGGATCGTCCAACTCTAGTGAAGGCTGCAGTAGGTTCAGGTACTACTGGAGAGGCGGGTCGTGAGATGTGGATGTGACGACCAGTTGGATCGTAGTCTCGATCAACTGTAAGCAAGTATCGATTGGGGCAAGGGTTCTCGTCACAAGGCTCCCAGTGTCTGTTGTGTTCGTCTTCAGTTGACCAGTGGATGTCGTGATGTTCTACAGTGTCAAAGGCGTGATAGTAGTCTGAACAGTCAGAGTTAACTCCGAAAGTCGGCGTGGTGAAAGCAGCAGGTGGAGAATCGGTGGACTCCGATTTCCACTCCTCGTAAGATCAGTGATGGATCTGATGGTACGAGTAATAGATCTCGACCTAATGTCGCGACGTAGGCGGAAGCGACGATGGGAAGTGATCAAAGCACCGCACAAACACAAACCTGAGTGTGAGTAACGCTCAACACACAAAGGCAGAAAGGAAAAGTGATCTCAGCGACAGTGATAGCACGAAGGGCCAATCACAAGGGTCAAATAAGGCAAGCTAGTTCCCAAAGACCAAGTCAATATTGAGTGTACACAAAGATACAAACACGAACCTAGTTCCCAAAGACCAAGAGGTCGAGATAGGGAACTGGTAGCTGTCTACTGTACTATATATACAAGTCTGAAACAATAGGAACCCAGGTAAGGGACAAGGGTAAAAGAACAAAGAACAATAGATATCAAAGAACAAGAACGCGAGAGTGAAATACTGGAAAGCGAATGAGAAACAAGGGAAGGACAATAAACTAATGACAGCGCGGGAGTGAGTGGTCATCTGAGCGATGAGTAACGAACGCGGTCATGTGGTTACTAAAGCATGTGAAAAAGAAGAAAGAAAATGATATAGGTACTTAGTTGTCACGACAACAAGCAACTCGCTGCTGGAATCATTCAGACTTCTTCATCACCATACGGAGCACCCGTCTTGTTCGCTCCGAAGAAGGATGGTTCACTACGCCTGTCCGTCGACTTCCGAGGCATCAATCGAATCACCAAAAAAGATCGATACCCTCTACCACTCATTTCCGACCTACTCGATGCGCCTCAAAAGGCTGCAATTTACACGAAACTTGATCTAGCCCATGCCTATCATCTCGTACGAATCGCCGAAGGTGACGAATGGAAGACCGCCTTCCGGACACGCTATGGCTCGTATGAATGGAAGGTCATTCCGGAAGGACTTACGAACGCTCCGGCTGCTTTTCAATGGTTTGTCAACACCATCTTTGCAGATTTACTTGATGTCTACGTTATTGTCTACATTGACGACATTCTTGTATATTCAGACAACCCCAAAGATCACGAAAAGCACGTCCGGGAGGTACTTCGATGACTCCGGGAAGCAAAGCTCTACTGCAATCTTGCAAAATGTTTCTTCGGTGTCAATACCGTCGAATACCTCAGCTACATCCTTTCACCTGCAGGCCTCACCATGGCTGCTGACAAAATTCAAGTTATCGTCGAATGGCCGGTACCTCGGAAAGTCAAGGATATTCAATCCTTCCTAGGATTTTCAAATTTTTATCGACGATTTATTTACAATTACAGCGACATTGTTATACCACTTACCCGGCTCACCCGGAAAACTGTCGACTGGATATGGACTGCCAAATGTCAATCGGCTTTCGAAAACCTCAACACTTTTACTCACGCACCGATCCTTGCTCACTGGGAACCGAACCGGCCACTCATCGTCGAGACCAATGCTTCGGACTATGCAATCACAGCTATCCTTTCGATTATGCTCGATGACGGTGAAATTCATCCCGTCGCATTTCTTTCCCGCACTCTCAATTCTGCTGAGCTTAACTACGATACTCACAACAAGGAACTACTAGCTATTTTCGAGGCTTTCAAAGCGTGGAGACACTATCTCGAAGGTTCCGGAGACCCGATCGATGTGGTCACTGATCACAAAAACCTTGAGTACTTCTCTACCACTAAAATTCTGACCCGGAGACAGGTCCGATGGTCCGAATACCTACATCAATTCAACATGGTTATTCAATTCAGACCCGGCAAACTTGGCGAGAAACCGGACTCTATCACTAGACGATGGGACGTCTACCCAAAAGAGGGGGATATCGGCTACGCCCAAGTCAATCCACAGAATTTTAGACCCATATTCACTAACGAACAGTTCACCACTTCTCTCCGAGCTACTTTCCTTGAGGGACCGATCCTCCGAGCTTCGATCGTTATGGACATCAATGCTTTACATGAAGCCATCCGCAATTCGCTATCGATTGATCCGGAATCGGCACTTGGACTCACCTTTGCTCAAGACCCCACTAAACCTCGATGGACTATGGGTGAAGATGGTTTGTTACGACTCGACAATCAAATCTACGTTCCGAATCATTTGGATCTACGATTGCAAGTATTATGATATTTCCACGATCATCCACTTTCAGGTCATTTTGGTCAAAACCGAACTCTCGAAACTATTCGACGACAGTACACCTGGCCGAAGATTCGAGACTTCGTACGAGATTACGTTGCCTCCTGCACCACCTGCGGAAGAAACAAATCACGTTGACATAGACCTTATGGACTACTCAAACCACTTCCGGTTCCCTTACGACCTTGGGACTCAATCTCGATGGACTTTATCGAGGAGCTTCCGATGTCGGACGGTTACAATTCCATTCTAGTCATCGTGGATCGAGCTTCGAAACAATCTATATTCATTAAGTGTCATACTTCGATCACATCCGAACAGTTAGCTGAATTATTCGTCATTCACGTCTTTTCCAAACATGGAGTTCCGAACCACATAACCTCCGATCGAGGTTCCGAGTTCGTCTCTGCTTTCTTTCGAGCACTCGGGCAATCGCTCAATATGGAACTTCACTACACTTCCGGATACCACCCCGAAGCTGACGGACAAACCGAACGTGTCAACCAGACCTTGGAACAGTACATTCGCATCTACTGTAACTACCAACAGGATAACTGGTCCAGCCTACTTCCAATGGCTGAGTTCGCCTACAATAACGCTCCGAATGCTTCGACTGGAATCACACCTTTCTTCGCCAACAAAGGCTACCATCTGTCAGCGACTCGATAGCTTTTATACGATGTAGCCAGGCGTCACGCAAGCCGAGATGGTCAAGTCAAACGAAGTGAATGAGGGAGGAAAGGTCTTTGATTCTTGTCTAGCTACCAAGGAGAATAGACGAGATCAGAGATAGAGACTACTCTAAGAAATGCCCTATCTTATATACATATTCTGAAATGAACCCATGGGAACTATCTCACGTCATAACTATGAGGCTATACAACGATCTGTCAAAGGTTGACAGACATGAGAGAATTCTCACACTGTCAATCTGTCAATAGTCTGACAGACATGAGAGAGTTGTGTTGACAGCGCGGGAATGACAGTCTGTCAACAGTCTGACAGGCATGAGAGAAATGCGTTGACATTGCGAGAATGTCAAGGTTGTCACATGTATGTAAATAAAAGAAAAGGAAAAGATAAAAGTAAATAAGATAGACAAAAAGAAATTGAAAAAGAGTCAGTTCGTAACACCATCCGAACATCTCAATTAGACCGGAAGTCGATATTCGATCTGATCGAGCTCACGACTTCGTTGCCAACTTAGACGAAGTTCACTCCTTCCTTCGGGATGAGATTTCAAACGCTCAGAAGAAGTACAAAGATCAGGCCGACCGAAAACGAATCTCTGCTCCAGAATTCCAAATAGGCGCTGAAGTCTTTGTCTTAGCGAAACACATTCAAACCACTCGACCGACTCCGAAGTTCTCGGAGAAGTATCTTGGACCTTTCAAGGTTATCGAACGCATCGGCACTCTCGCCTACAAGATACAACTACCTGACTACCTTTCTCGAATCCATCCAGTATTCCACGTCTCGCAATTGGAACCTTATACTCCAAACCCTATTCCGAATCGTTTGCAACCTCCGCCACCTCCGATCAAAGTCGATGGTGAACAGGAGTTTGAAGTTGCAGAAATCTTAGATTCGAAGATGGACCGACGCTTTCGACGTTGTCCGTTGCGATACTTCATTCGATGGAAAGGATACGAAGGTACCGATGAGGAGTTCTCATGGATTGGAGCTGATGAAATGCACGCCGAAGAATTAATTGAAGAATTCCATAAACGATACCCACTCAAGCCCGGACCTCTACCGGACATCACCGATTAACTTTCGTATGCTTTTACTTAATCTTTTTATTCTATTCTTTTCTTCTTTCTTTCCGAACGGTTGAAATCGACCGGGGGGATAAACGCCATGATAGCTTATTGAGCGTTTATCCCTACCCGGAAGATCGACACCAATCGAAACTATCGGACATCTCAGTCCTATTTAAACTCAAATTCTTCTAAGTCCATTTCGGACGACTTCTCGATTACTTTCGAATGATTTCTAATTTGATTTACAAAATTTTATTCGAAAAGCCACTAAAGAATTTAAAGTCCATGATCGGACTGCTATCGATTTACAAAAAGAAATATATACAAGTCCAAGATGAAGCTATCGAAACGGTCGCTCATTCTTTCCGACCTTTCCCTTTTCGATCCCCCGTCCTTTTCACTCTATCTTCCTCGGACTCCTCTTCTTCGTCTTCCTGCTCCCCTTCGAGCTTCCGAATGCGAAGGATGAGGTAGCGAAGCATCTCCTCCTGGAGTGCTATTCTGGTGTTGAGATCTCGGACGTTGGTCCGGAGATCGTCGATAGTCTGGCTGCTTGTCGAAGCAACCGGACTCTCCACCTTCGTTCGTTTGCTTCTACGGGGGTAGTTGTCCGGGACAAGCGAGCACCGGACCTTTGCTTTCCTGCAGCCTTTGCAGGAAGCTGAACCGGCACCCACCATCTCGCACTTAAGTGCTTTCAAGATGCACCGGCTACATCGCGATTGTTTCGGAGAAGGAGAGTGGGGATTGTCATCTTCATTGTCGGAATCGTTGTAATCGCCATCGTCGCCTGGGTTCGGGTCATCGCCTTCGGGGTCACCAGATGGCATAGCCTACAAGACATTAAGAAAGTTGAGAAGTTGAATCAAAAATCACTCACCACCATCACAGTCCTCTTCCTCTTCTTTCCGACCACTACCGTTGAAGCCTCGCTTACCGGCTGCAAACAAAGTTAGCAAGTCAAAAGTATCATAGGGGATCGAGTACTTACCGAGTGGACCATTTTCTCCTTTTCCTTTCGTTCAATTTGAGCTCTTACGAGCGCCGCCGTACTCATCCTCCTATCCATCTCGGCTTTCTCGTGAGCTTCCTCAATTTTTCTCTTCGCTGCCTCGGCAGCCCTCGATTCCTCTTCGGCTTTTCTCCTCTCATTTTCCTTCTTGGCATTCTCAGCCGCTTTTCTCGCTGCCTTGGCAGCCTTCGCATCTTCTTCTGCTTTTCGACGTTCCAACTCTTCCTTCTTCTTTTTCTCCTTGGCTTCTCTTTTCTTCTTCTCCTCCTTCTTTCGACGGATCTCCGCCAATCGAGCCTCCTCAGCCGCGGCTTCGGCTTCTTCTTCTGCTTTTCGTTCAGCGTCTCTTCTGGCCCTCTCCTCCTTCTTCTTTTGGATGAGCAGAAGCTCAGCTTGTTCTTCATCGTCGGACGGGCTGTTGGCACGAGAGTTGGCAGGGGACATGGTAGTCAAAGAAAAATAAAAGTGGGGACTTTAAAAAATTTTCGTTTGGTTCATATACTGCGCCATCATTTACGTGATTGATCGATCAATCTCGATTTCTTCACATTTCACCAAGTCACAGTTCGAATTTCGAACATTTGATCGGATCAACTCTAGGACCTTCGTACGAGGCTTTCGAGGGCAAAAGCCTAACAGGGGGATACTGTTACGGTTATGCCTCCGGACTTCCGTGTATAGCTTCCGGCTTCGGACATGGACTTGGTAACATTCATGTTTACTTCCGAGATCGATTGCTTCGATCGAGCCGTACGAGGCATTCGATTATCGAATGCTTAGTATTCCGACTTTATTGTATTTTCATATATATTGATGACGTCGATTTATATTAGTTATTGTCTTTTACTTACAGCTCTTATTGTTATGAATTTAACAATTAGGAATACAGCTATATAAGCTGTAGTATCTTGTACATAGTTCCTCAGTTTAAATATCAACTTAGATTGCTGCTGAACTCCGTCCGGAACTCTCTCTTCTAATCGTCTAACGATCGCACTATAACCAATCATTATCCGGACGTCTCTATACTCTTACTCGTCACTCTGAACATTCACCGAACCGTACGATGAAGCGGGGGCACTACCGAAAGTAGTGTCAAGGTTCTAGTTCATCTTTATCATCTTCCGTTGCAATCGAGCTAACCAATCATCCTCGATTACTTCCCTTGAGACTTTGGTTATAAACACTGCCAGGGATCCATTATTTCACAGCTGCAAAATATTAGGCAATATATTATATTTTACCAATCATTTTACAAAATATTTATTCTATGTAAAATAATCAATTTAGCCTCAGTGAAATATTATGAGATATACTTGATCTTGCAGGGCCTATTTCGACCGAAAAAGGCGCCGAAAAATGCGTAATTTCACACGTGATTTATTCCAGATTTTTCCGGATTTTTATGTATTGTTTTACCCAAGATATGTCTTTTCTTTTACTACAGACAAAGACATTGTATAGATGTTGCATTACCATACATTGGTCACCCGTAAAATAAAAGATTTTACGGGGCCCGGGCCGGACCGGTCAGGGCGGGGCGGCCCCCCGCAAAACGAAATATTTTACGGATGGCCAATATGTGTCCACAGAGTAGGGAAGACCAGGAGGACAAAGAGTCACCCATACACCAAATCCGAGCCAACCAACAAACCCATTGTGCATGGGTGAAGTCGGGGATTCTACAGGAACAAACGGAAGAGGTCTGGTGCGCCGCAGGTTTCACCTACTCCCAACAGTTGGCGGAACAAGCGCACAAGGGAAAACCTGTGAAAACCTTTGAAGAAATGGTCCCGGAACCCTATTGAGACTTCAAAAAGGTATTCTCCGAAACCGCTTCAGAACGTCTCCCAGACCATCAGCCATGGGATCATGCCATCGAACTAATCCCAGGGGCACCTGAAACGATGTGTACCAAGGTATATCCAATGTCACTAAACGAACAGGGTGAGCTTGACCGATTCTTGGATGATAACCTGCGAAAAGGGTATATACGACCCTCAAAGTACCACTGTCCTCACCTGTCTTCTTTGTAAAAAAGAAGGATGGTAAACTCCGTTTCGTACAGGACTACAGGAAACTCAACCAGGTCATGCTGAAGAATCGTTACCACCTACCACTGGTTGCAGACATTGTCAGCCATCTGCAGGGAGCACGGTACTTGACCAAGTTTGACGTTCGATGGGGCTACAACAATGTTCAGATTAAGGAGGGAGATGAATGGAAGGCAGCTTTCGCAACCAATCGAGGGTTGTTTGAGCCCAGCATAATGTTCTTTGGTCTTACCAACTCTCCAGCCACCTTCCAAGCACTCATGAACTCCATATTTTCAGACCTAGTGGCAGCGGGGAAGGTGGCGGTCTACCTAGACGACATCCTTATCTTTAGCAACGATATACAGGAACATCGACAGGTGGTGCGAGAGGTACTAACCCGGCTAGAAAAACACGACCTGTACCTACGACCGGAGAAGTGTGAATTCAAACAACTGCAGATTGAATACCTGGGACTGGTGATATCAGAAGGGGAGGTGCGCATGGACCCGGTAAAGGTAGCGGCAGTCCGCGACTGGCCAACACCAAAGAACCTACGGGAGCTGCGAGGATTCTTAGGGTTTGCTAATTTCTATTGTCGTTTCATACGGAATTTTGCCCGAATAGCATGCCCTCTGAACGATCTAACGAGGAGGGACATGAAGTTTGACTGGGGGACACATCAGCAGCAAGTGTTTGACACACTCTGGGAAGCTTTCATCTCAGCACCCGTGTTGGCTCTTTGGGACCCTGACAGGCTCACTCGACTTGAGGTGGATGCATCAGGCTTTGCAACTGGAGGGGCCATAATGCAGCTGCAAGACAATGGTCAGTGGCACCCAGTGGCGTTCCGATCGGCCTCCATGCAACCAGCGGAGCAGAATTACGAAATCTACGACCGAGAGATGCTTGCTATCATCAAAGCGCTGAAGGATTGGAGAAGTTTCTTGGAAGGGTCACCACAACCCTTTGAGATCATCACCGACCATGCAAACCTAGAGTTCTGGCGCTCCGCCCAGGACCTAAGTCGATGGCAAGCATGATGGGCATTATGGCTATCCCGGTTTGATTTTCAGCTTATTCACCGCCCAGGGAAAACAAACACACAGGCCGACGCCCTTTCCCGTATGGCAACACACCAAGTGTTGGACAGCAAAGACAACCAACAACAAACGGTCCTAAAACCAGCTCACTTTGTGCAGATTGCAGCAACAGTTGGTTCGAATAATCCTCGATTGGTCCTGAATGCGGCTTTCCACTCATCTCCTTCTTTGATCCGTATATTGTTGAATCCCCATTGAATGTCCATTTTTGTGAATATCTTGGCACCCTTCAATTGATCAATAAGCTCCTGAATGAGAGGGAGTGGATATCGATTTTTAATTGTCGTTTCATTCAGTTTGCGATAGTCTTGTATTGGTCTAAGGGTACCGTCTTTCTTTTTGATGAAGAAGAATGGTGAGGCCATTGGGGATGTCGAGGATCAAATTCGTCCAGTTCGAATGTTTTCTTCGAGGAATGCATCCAACGCTTCTTGTTCCTTCGGGTTCAAAGGATATATCTTGCAATCGAGTGGTTTAGAACCAGGTGTTAACTCAATTGCATGATCCCAAGGGCGTTGTTGTGGCAATTGATCAAATTCCTTTTGACTGAAAACATCCGGGTATTTGTTCATATATGGAGTGGAAGTGTCGAAGTGTTTTCGTGTTTCTTCTTCAGCCTTCTTCTCTGTCCATTTCCTGGAATCTACCTGTTCTTGTACATATCGATCCCAATCAAACACGAAAAGTCTCTCGCCGTCTTCGAGTACCGCTCTTGTTTGAATGTCTTCAGGTGTCCAAAAGTGAGGATTATATCCGCACCGAGTCGGACATCGGTCAAAAGTAACTTCTGATTTAACCCAGTTGACACTTGGATTATGATGTCGCAACCAATCTAGTCCTAGGAAGATGTGTTGTTCTCCAAGATTGACAACACCAAACTGAATTCGTTCTGAGTGGTCTCCGATAGTTACACGGACTTCAGCGTATTTGGTTATTGAGCCATTCTCATTGAGTGTACCATCAGCATTGTAGACAGGTATTCAAATAGGTAAATCTTTGGTTACAATCCTATGTCGTTTCACAAAGTTTGCATCAATGCATGAACCTGTGGCTCCACTGTCGACTAGTCCTTGTGTAACTATTTGCCTGTTGTCCTCTAGTGTTTCGACAATGACTGGAAGTTTCAAGCTTTTTCCATGTGTTCCATGTCGCGACGTAATCGGAAGCGACGATGGGAAGCGATCAAAGCACGGCACAAGCACAAGCCTGAGTGTGAGTAACGCTCAACACACAGAGGTAAAAGGAGAAAGTGATCTCAGCGACTGTGATAGCACGAAGGGCCAGTCACAAGGGTCAAATAAGGCAAGCTAGTTCCCAAAGACCAAGTCAATATTGAGTGTACACAAAGATACAAACACGAACCTAGTTCCCAAAGACCAAGAGGTCGAGATAGGGAACTGGTAGCTGTCTACTGTACTATATATACGAGTCTGTAACAATAGGAACCCAGGTAAAGGGACAAGGGTAAAAGAACAAAGAACAATAGATATCAAAGAACAAGAACGCGAGAGTGAAATACTGGAAAGCGAATGAGAAACAAGGGAAGAACAATAAACTAATGACAGCGCGGGAGTGAGTGGTCATCTGAGCGATGAGTAACGAACGCGGTCATGTGGTTACTAAAGCATGTGAAGAAAGAAGAAAGAAAATGATATAGGTACTTAGTTGTCACGACATTACCCCCCTTCTACAGTCGATGTCCCAGCGACCAGCTCCGTAAGGTTTTCATAGGCTTGCCAGGGCAGTGAATTGAAAATGGCCGCCGAGATTTTCCGTGGTGCATTGGGGTGTGTCCGATAAAAGTCTGCAATTTCTTCGTCACTTGATCCCTTCACATTCTCCTCATTTTCCCAACTGTCCTGTCCTTCATCATAACCCTTCCATCGTACCAAAAATTGTAGCTTCTTCCATCGCCCATAGAACCTACTGTCCAAAATTTTGTCCACCTCATAGAACTCTTCCCCCTCCACGATCTCCGGATCCGGTGGTGGTGGCCTAACTCCATTAACCTCGTTCCCTTTCCATGGTGATAGTCGATTAACATGGATGTTGTCGTGGATCTTCATCCAAGTTGGTAGGTTAAGGCGATATGTCAGAGGTCCGGTCTTTTCTGCTACTTCGAATGGCCCGAGTCGCCGACTCCCAAGTTTTTGATTTTTCTGTCGAATCTTTAGGTTCTGTAGTGATAGCCATACCGGTTGTCCAACTGTGAATGTCTGAACCTCCCTTGTGTCGTCCCCCTTAATACGCTCCTTACTCATCCTAAGGGCTGCCTCCGCATCCTCCCGAGCATGTTGTAGCAACGTCAACCGTTGATCGATCGTTGGGTATTTGTTCCAAACTTGGATTGGAATCGTGAATTCGGGGGTGTATCCATAGAGGGTTTCGAATGGGGAATGATCGTGAGCAGAGTGAATCCGAGAGTTGATAACAAACTCAGCAGTAGGTAGTAGTTGATCCCAATCATCCTGCCGTCGGCTAATATACATGCGAATGTATCGTTCGATCTCCTGATTTGCTCGTTCCGTTTGACCGTTTGTTTCGGGATGATATGCTGTTGTGAGTGCTGATTCAACCCCGAGTCGTTTCAAGAGTTGCCTCATTACATCTGCCGCAAATTGTGGCCCCCTGTCAGAAATGAATCGTCGGGGAAGACCATGAAGTCGGAATATTTCGCGGTAGAAGAAGTCAGCTACACCGTCAGCAGTGATTTCTGTTGTCGTTGAGAAGCAGTGGATCATTTTTGTATAATGATCGACGAAGGTTATCACCGCATTATGTCCATCCTGGGTCATGGGGAGCTCTCCAATGAGGTCTACGCCAATATCCTGCCACGGACCGTCTGGAACCGGGAGAGGCTGGAGTGGAGAAGAGTGGTGTGGATTGAGTCGCTTCCGTTGACAGAGGTCGCATCCTTCTACATATTTGTCCACAAATGATCGCATCCCCGGCCACCAGTATTGTCTGCTAACGAGTTCTAACGTACCATGCATCCCTGGGTGTCCGGCTGTAGGTGAATCGTGACATTGTGCCAGTACTGCCTTCCGAAGCTCCTGGTTGGGTGGTACATATACCTTGTTTCGATAATACACCAAACCGTTGTCCTCCTTCCACTCGTCCAATCCTCCCGTCAGCACTTGTGGTCCCTTCAGGCTCCTTAATCCATCCAATACCTCTGCCTCCCGTTCGCTAACCTCCCGGATCCGTTCGAGTAAGGGGTTGTGGAATAGTACCATGTGAGATGCGTTGATAAAATGCTGCGGTTGGAGTACTGTCTGTTCCTTGTTGTCTTCTGCGTCAATTACCTGATGATGGGGCATCCGTGAGAGAGCGTCAGCTTGTGTGTTTGATTTTCCTGGGCGATGTTTGAGACGGAAATCGAATCGGGAAAGCCAGAGGGCCCATCGTGCTTGTCGTCGGCTAAGATCCTGAGCTGTCCTCCAAAATTCAAGGTTCTGATGATCGGTGATGATTTCAAATGGTTCCGGCGATCCTTCCAGGTAGTGTCTCCAATCTTTGAGTGCTTCGATGATAGCCAACATTTCCCTGTCATAGATTTCATAATTTCGTTCTGCTGGATTCAGGGAGGCCGACCGGAATGCGACTGGGTGCCAGAGTCCATCTTCTTGTAGCTGTAGTAGTGTCCCCCCTGAAGCGAATCCCGAGGCATCTACTTCAATCCGGGTTGGCCTTCCTGGGTCCCATAGCACCAGGATTGGGGCTGAGGTGAAGGCGTCCCTTAGGGTCTCGAATGCTTCCTGCTGTGCCGATCCCCATTGCCATTTAATATCCTTTTGCGTAAGATCATTAAGTGGTCGGGCCTTCTTTGCAAATCCTTCGATGAATCGTCGGTAGAAGTTGGCGAACCCTAAGAAGCCTCGGAGATCACGAAGTGAGGTGGGGGTAGGCCAGTTCTTTACCGCCTCTATTTTTACTGGATCCATACGTACTTCGCCTTCGCTGATGACAAGTCCCAGGTATTCGATGGATGATTGCTCGAATTCGCACTTCTCTGGTCGTAAATAGAGGTCGTGTTGGGCCAACCGGGTGAGGACCTCATGGACTATGGTTCTGTGCTCTTCCAGTGTCTCGGTGAAGATGAGGATGTCGTCCAGGTATACAGCCACCTTCCCCGAGGCAATTAAGTCAGCAAAAATCGAATTCATCAAGGCTTGGAACGTAGCGGGTGAGTTTGTTAAACCAAAGAACATGACCAAAGGTTCAAAGAGCCCTCGGTTAGTTGCAAATGCTCCCTTCCACTCGTGTCCTTCCTTCACCCGTACATTGTTGTATCCCCAGCGAACATCGAACTTGGTAAATATCTTCGATTTTCGTAAGCGGCTGATGATGTCGGTAACCAGAGGAAGCGGGTATCGGTTTTTGACAGTGTATTCATTCAATCGTCGGTAGTCCTGTACGAAACGAAGCTTCCCATCCTTCTTTTTGACAAAGAAGACTGGAGATGCTAGTGGGGATTTAGAGGGACGGATATACCCTTTTCGTAGGTTTTCCTCTAAGAATCGGTCTAGTTCCTCTTGTTCGTTGGGTGACATTGGATAAATTTTAGTGCGCAAGGTTTCCGGTGCATCGGGCTTCAGATCAATAGCATGGTCCCAGGGCTTGTGTTCTGGTAGGCGTTCAGATTCCTTTTCTGAAAAGACTTTAGCGTGTTTCTGATAAGTAGTAGGTACCATTTCCTCAAAAGTCTTTTGTGGTTTATCCTTATGCGCTGCCTCGGCCAACTGTTGGGAATAAGTATAACCGGCGGCACACCAAAGTTCTTCTGATGTGTGACCAATAATTCCTGCACGTAACAATGCTCTTCTCCTCTTTCGATTACCAACCAGTCGATACACAGGTGTACCTTCCCCATATTCGTGAATTTCCTCTGGATCCTCGAGCTCGTTCATAAGCGATGATGGCAGAGGGACATGTTGTGGGTTGATCTCCAGGATTTCCTCTGTCGTTCCTCCAACATTACCTTCCTTCAATTTGGGGACCTCCTCAATAGTCATCGTCGGTGGTTTGGCAGGTAGTTGCGTCAGTCGTCCTTCCTTCCAGTCTATAGCGGGGTTGACCTTCCGGAGCCAGGGAAGTCCGAGGATGATATCTTCGGAGCCTAGGTTGGTGACAAGATATTCGAGAAGCTGCGGTGGGTTTTTGTCTACCGTGGATAGGAGTCGTGCGGAGTGTGTGATTTTACCGGCATTATTGAGGGTCCCGTCAATGTTGTAAAGAGTGATTGGGTGATGAAGGGGGCGGGTGTGGATTTGGTGTTTATCCACAAAGCGTTGGTGAAGGAATAGACCTGTTGCCCCAGAGTCTATCATTGCTGCGTTGCTTGTACTCTTGAATCTGCCTTGTAGCTTAATCGGTACGCGAAAATGAGAAAGATCGCTAAATTGAGTGGAACCGATTGTACAGGAGGAGGTAGATGCATAAATAGATGTCAATTTAGAGTACAGCTGAGGGAACCAGGCAGCAGCCGAGTCAGGTTCCCACTTTAAAAATTCTGACGCAGCTCTGAGATCTGGTCTGCCAACGCTTTCTGATTGTCCGTCAGTTGCTTCAGGATAGAGGAAAAGTCGGGGAGGGGAGCAGGTGTTGCGGCGATGGTGGAGGTGGAGGGTTCCGCGAAGTTGGAGGCTGCCACCGTTCGGTCTGTAGTGGGCCTGGGAAGACCCATAAATTTCCTTCGGCAAACAGCCGCTATGTGCCCCGTGAGCCCGCAGTGGTTGCAAATGTCCCGTTCATGGTGTCCATCAGCTTTTCGGTGGTTCTTGGACCCGCATCCATAACACTTTCCAGTCATGAACCTCCGGTAATCCTCCGCCGATCGACCTGGGCTAGTGGCATCGATGTCCATGGCGAATGGATCTCGGGCCGGAGTGAATGGGGTAGGATGGAAGGTGCTCGTGTTTGGGGTGTGGGAATGGCTTACCAGACTCTGTCCCTTCTCTCGAGCTCGTTCAATTTGTCTGATGTCAATCCGGACGGACTCCTTGATAAGGTTATCCAGGGTGTCCGTGTTTGCTGATGAGTTAACGAGGCCATCTTTGATACGTGATGCCAGATGGTGGTAGAAGCGGTCTCGAAGATCGGGGTCCGAGTATCCAGTACGGCTTGAGTACTGTTTGAAGGCGGCTGCATAGGCAGCAACAGTTGTCTTCCCCTGAAATAGGGTCTTCAGGGCATCCTTTGCGTCCACCACTGGGTTGACTGTTTCAAAATGAGCTTTGAAGGCGTCTCTGAAGGACTGCCAGGTGGGGTAGATGAGGGTGATGTTGGGCGTGGCATTAGTCACCTGGCTAATGTTCTCCGATACTGGAGTGGCCCAGATTGCAGCATCACCTTCAAGAAATGATATGGCCGATTTGATACGCTCTTCCTCATTAGAACGTAGGGTCCGTACTCCATTAGCCCATAGTTCAAATGCCGCTATGAAACGACGAGCATCATCGCTTCTCTTTCCATCATAGGGTTGAGGTTTGCTAACCCCTTTGTTCGTGCTAATGTTGCCTGCCATCGTGGATACTACTGCCTGGAGCTCTGACTGCTGACGAGCAAGCTGTCCAATCAGATTTCCAAGATCTTGGAGGGATAGGTTTTGCGACATATCGGGAGTGGGGTCAAGTTCAATCTCTGATTCTGATTCAAATGTTGGTTCGGGTTCTGATTCTGATTCGGATGAAAGTGCCGCGATAGTGGTGGTTACTAATGCGGGAGAAGCACGGGAGCTAGGATTCGAAGATCGTCCTACTCTAAGAAAGGCTGCAGTAGGTTCAGGTACTACTGGAGTAACGGGTCGTGAGATACGGATGTGACGACCAGTTGAGTCGTAGTCTCGTTCAATTGGTAGTGAGTATCGATTGGGACAGGGGTTTTCGTCACAAGGTTCCCAATGTAAGTTGTCTTCGTCTTCAGTTGCCCAGTGAACGTCAAAATGTTCTACAGTGTCGAATGCGTGATAGTTTTCTGAACAGTCAGAGTTAACTCCGAAAGTCGGCGTGGTGGCAGTATCAGGTGGAGAATCGGTGGACTCCGATTTCCACTCCTCGTAAGATCAGTGGTAGAGCTGATGGTACGAGTAGAAGATCTCGACCTAATGTCGCGACGTAATCGGAAGCGACGATGGGAAGCGATCAAAGCACGGCACAAGCACAAGCCTGAGTGTGAGTAACGCTCAACACACAGAGGTAAAAGGAGAAAGTGATCTCAGCGACTGTGATAGCACGAAGGGCCAGTCACAAGGGTCAAATAAGGCAAGCTAGTTCCCAAAGACCAAGTCAATATTGAGTGTACACAAAGATACAAACACGAACCTAGTTCCCAAAGACCAAGAGGTCGAGATAGGGAACTGGTAGCTGTCTACTGTACTATATATACGAGTCTGAAACAATAGGAACCCAGGTAAAGGGACAAGGGTAAAAGAACAAAGAACAATAGATATCAAAGAACAAGAACGCGAGAGTGAAATACTGGAAAGCGAATGAGAAACAAGGGAAGAACAATAAACTAATGACAGCGCGGGAGTGAGTGGTCATCTGAGCGATGAGTAACGAACGCGGTCATGTGGTTACTAAAGCATGTGAAGAAAGAAGAAAGAAAATGATATAGGTACTTAGTTGTCACGACATTCCACGGACGTAGCTTTTCTTTGTTGCGAGACTCTTAACAGCTTTGACTGCTGTTTTCCAGTTCAATGCTCGTATTTCCATGACGGTTTCCTCCGAAGCTTCTCTTATTCGCGAGGAAGGTACCCATGTCCTCAAAAGTCCAACGGCTTTTGGAAGTTCCCCTTCCTTGAGCCTTTGAGCAGTCCATTCAGCCGTGCCGGGTTCGTACCATATAGGTTTTTTAAGTACTCCGGGTTTTTTATGTGTAAATGCAGAAGCGTGTTTTTCTACATTATTATATTTGATAGTGAAATCAAGTCCACTATCTACTATGTCCGAAGTATTTAATTTAGAATGCTCCGCCAGACCTATATTTACTGGGGAGCTCTTATAAAACCCATACTATTCACCCAGGCGGTGAATGAATTCATGTCCATACCAGCTGGTAACCCTGGTACTACATCTACACTATTTACGTTAGTTTCTTCACTAACGTTGTCCGTTCTCTCGCTGCTATAATCCATAAGTTCTATGCTACGAACCGCGGCTTTGTTCTTCTTCGGGCAGTTCCTACTAATGTGGCCTTTTTCGCCACAGTTGAAGCAAAGGCCATTCACCTTTGCTCGATCCAGGTCCATGGGTTGTCCCAAACCTCCAAAGGTCGTCCCAGATCCATCACATCTTGCTATCATGGGGGTAGATCCTACCGCTCGAGGTCCTTCCCATCTCTTCTGCTCTTGCCTGCCGTAGGCTTGTTGCGTGGATCCTTGACCACGACTTTGTCCTTGTATGCTGTTACCCCAGCTCATGTTGTTGTATCCGCGCTTCTGTTCATCATAGCGTCAGCGGATTAAGTCGTTTCCTGTGATGAGTTTCTTTAACTCATCGTAACTCTTGAATTCCTCAGTCCTTGTCCGGACTAGGTCACTCATGATGTTGAGGTTGACTGCTCTTTCAGCCAACTGAAGGACATACTCGCTCCTCTTGTCGTACCCCACTTCCTTTAGCAGGAGTTCGAACTCCTTGAAAAAGTCATCGGCCTTCGTACGACCTTGCTGAATGCGATTCAGCTTATCCATTGCCTCCTTCTTCTGGGAGACGTTAGAAAAACTACTCTTTAGTTCTTCTAGGAAGTCGGCAAAGTCTACATTCCAGTCACCAGCAACTTCGTCTTGGTGGTTGCTAGTGTATACTTCGGCCCAATCATCAGCTCTTCCTCCTCAAATGTAAGAGATAGCCACGCTAATGGCTTCGTTATCATTGCTGACCTGCTGCGTTCTTCGCAGGTCATGAATATATGCAAGGAGTGTTCTGAGCCATGCTCGGAACTTGGAGGTATCTCCTGTAAATACGTCGGGTTCTTTTACAATGGTTTTTCGGGAGGTAGAGGTGTTGGGGGTGGAGGTGATGGTAGCGGCGGTAGTAGCGGAGGTGTTGGCATGCATGGATTGGTTGGATGGGTCAGACATTTCTGAGCTGAGTTCGGTGGTGAAGGATGGAGTGGGTGTGGGGGATCCTAAATGGATGGTTGAATCCGGGGATGCGGGAGAGGGAGAGCGAGATGGGTATGGGAGTGAAAAATCCTGAGGTCTTGACGAGAACGCCAGGACAGGAGGGGGAGGTGCTTAGAGGTAGAGGCTCGTGTCAATTTATGTGTTAATCCAGAAGGCTGTCTACGTTTGCTCCTCGCGCAACGTTGCCTTTCAGGTCAGAGACAAAAACCCTTTATGCTCCAACGCCTACTATTGAATCTTCCGAAGAAGAAACTCGATATCCTGTTACTAGCCCTGATTTACACTCCTTGGTAGGAGTCAGGCACACTAGAGAGTGTGTTTTCCTCTCAGCACGGGTTGAGCCGTACCACAGTGTCTCGATGTAGGTATGTACTAACAAAGTGTCTAGGTCAATGCTGGCCTTAACACAGACGAGCTATGGAAAAGGAGGTGGACAATGGGGAAAGACGAAGGAGGTATAGGCTTGTTAGTGACGATATGAAAAGAATAAGTTTGCAACGTAGCGACGTCCAGTATCCGACCAAATGTCGAAGATTTGGGTCGTGACGGGTGGGTCGATAAGGATCTCTGATCTTCTGTCAGCGACTCGATAGCTTTTATACTAAGCCAGGCGTCACACAGAGAGAACAGATCAAAGATAATGGATAGTGCAGGAGGAGTATGCCCTCAGATACTTGTCTAGCTACAGAGGAGAATAGACGAGATCAGAGATAGAGACTACTCTAAGAAATGCCCTATCTTATATACATATTCTGAAATGAACCCATGGGAACTATCTCACATCATAACTATGAGGTTATACAACGATCTGTCAAAGGTTGACAGACATGAGAGAATTCTCACACTGTCAATCTGTCAATAGTCTGACAGACGTGAGAGAGTTGTGTTGACAGCGCGGGAATGACAGTCTGTCAACAGTCTGACAGACATGAGAGAAATGTGTTGACATTGCGAGAATGTCAAGGTTGTCACATGTATGTAAATAAAAGAAAAGGAAAAGATAAAAGTAAAAGTATAATAAGATAGACAAAAAGAAATTGAAAAAGAGTCAGTTCGTAACACATTTGATACAAGATATTTCTTTTTATATATATACAAAATAGTTCTCTACTATAACACACAAGTCCTCATTCATCTTCGTCATTTTTCTCTTCGCTTTCCTTGCCTTCACTCCCTGCTTTTGCCTCATTCTCCCTTGCCTCCAGCAATCTCGTGATCCTCGCGAGTTCACTCTCCATCCTTTCCTGTCTCACTTCCATTCGGTCCATGACCCTCAAGGTCATCTCCTGTTACTCGCCAATTCACCTGGTTTCGATCAGAATACGGTCCTCCAGCAACTGCGCTCCCCGTGGATAGCGCTCTCGCAAACCCATTCGCGGCATTTTCTCCACATCTCTCTGGTCTTCATCCTCCTCATTATCCTCCTCGATTTCCTCAACTACTTTCCTACTTCTCTTGCCAATCCTCTCGCCTCTCGCCAAACGCGCATTTCGTGCTGCCAAGGTTTCGTCGTCCGCGCATTTGATCCTTCGTTTCGCACAGGAGGTACACCTGTTTCGCGCATTCTGCACGATACAAGGTTGACCTACGCGAGGTCCTATCTTGCAGTTGGCACACCGAGGAATCCTCGGTGCACCGATCACCAGTCCTGAGGGAGGAGGAGACGACGGGGGAAGTGGTGGAACCATCACGGAGACACGATTATCGGGATACGTAGGGGAGAGGTCCAAAGCCTCTTCGTTAGGCTCGACCCAATGGTTGGAGGGGAAATCAGAGCGCGACGCCAAAGGCATCGGAGGCTCCTCAGTGGGCGGTAACTAAAAAACAAATTAGCGAAATTCGTTATGAAAACATTTGACTACGCACCTCGTTTGGACGCTCTTCGTCGACTTCCTCGTCCCTCTGTTCCTTTCCCTTTTCCTTCTTCACGATCGCCCTACGCGTACGCACCTTCTGACGCAGACGCGCCAACCGTTCCCTTCTTCTATCATCCATCCCCTTCCTCGGCCTCCTCCTCTCGTCATCGCCATCGTCATGAGGATGGCGCTTGCTGCCGCTGGCTTTAGCGTAGTTGTTCATGATGGTGCGGAATGGATGTAGTGAACGAAGAAGATACGAAACGGACTTCAACGTTGGCAAAACATGGACATCCAAACATCACGCGATCTGCTTATCTTATCATGGCAGGATCGGCACATCACGGCTGTCGGAAAATTTAGGATCACGGAAAATTTCGGAATTTCGACTCGAAGATTTTTCATGAAGCTCTTGAGGGCAAGAGCTTAAGAGGGGGATACTGTTATATTCATGTGATAATGATTCCGCAATATACACGTTAGCCATCGCTATCATATCGCTAAGTTCTCTCCTCGCGACTTCGCCCCTACTCTCTTCGCTACTTAACACTTCGCTTTCTTATTCTTCGCGTCACACTACTGATATGTTCGCTTGTTCATTTGATCACTTGTTCATTATGTTCTATCCTTTGTTTCGTTTCTCTTATTGTCTTTTACATCCCCTTTTATTCTATTGTCTTTTTCATTCTTATTGTCATTTCTTATCTACACGTCTGACATACGAGATAGCGAATTAGTATAAATAGGTAGCATCAAGTATGGTAGACTTTAGTTTTGAAATCGACTTAGATTGACTCCGAACGCTCCTTTCTGAAGTCAACTACTATCCTTCTATTCGCTTCGTTACTTCGCCGGACATCGCGGTGTATAGAGGTGTTGCTAATAGCTTCGCCGAAGTCCAATCTCGCTCGGAGGTTGTCAGGTCGCTTCGGGATTCGTTTGATTGATATTTGACCTGAAGGTCTTGCACGATCTTAACAGAGAGTAATCGGAATGAATCGAGACTATGGTTTATAACTGAAGTCTCAAGGGAAGTAATCAAAGATGTTCGGTCAGCTCGATTGCAACGGAAGATGTTAATAGAAGAACTAGAACCTTGACACTACTTTCGGTAGTGCCCCCGCTTCGTCGTACGGTTCGGTGAATGTTCAGAGTGACGAGTAAGAGAGTAAAGACGTCCGGATAACGATTGGTTATAGTGCGAACGTTAGACGATTAGGAGAGAGAGTTCCGGACGGAGTTCAGGTGCCGCGTGTCACAAAGAGGTGACGATGGCGGCAAGACTGAGTGGAAGCTTAGGCGGAAGCGGACAGATACTGATCCCAATGACAAAGTTATATTCATAATAAATACTGAGAAGTAAGTAAAGACATACCTGATCCCAACGACAAAGAGGTCAAGATAAGGGATCAGGTTGTGGGGGCTGGCTTATATATACAAAGGTAAGGTACGGGAACCATGATGTCATACTGTATATTTCAGGAACGAGGAATGGAACGGAATGGACTGGAAGGTTCCGGATCGATTATGATAGGTAACAGTGATGGAATGATGTATTGTAAAGAAAAGGAAAATAATAGGGGCGGCTCACTTCATGACATTACCCCTCTCCTTATGACCATTGACCTCGATGGTCAAGCCTTTGCCGCCCGGGGATGTTTCTTGTGGAATTTTCGGACCGTAGCTGGCGCATGTTCCAAATTTTGAGCCGGTTCCCATGAATTATGCCCTGCATCGTAACCCTTCCACTTCACCAAATACTCTAACTTCTTCCATCTAACCCAACTATCCAAGATCTCCTCCACTTCATACTCCAGTTTGTCTTCATCCTCTAGGTACACTGGTTCTGGTGGTGGCGCAATCTGGCCGTTGACAACGTTCCCCCTCCATGGGTATAGCTTGTCAACATGGAAAACGGGATGGACATGGTCCAGGGACAATGGTAAGTCCAGACGATAGTCAAGGGGTCCAACTTTGTCCAAGATCGTGTATGGTCCGAGCTGTCGATCCCCCAGCTTCTCGCTGGAAAGTTCGAGCTTAATGTCCTCTGCGCTCAGCCAAACCCGGTCTCCCACCCGAAATTGGTGTGCTTTTCGTTTTCCCCTCTCGTAGCTTTCCTTTTGCCGTCTTTTCCCTAGGTGTAGAGCCGCACCAGCATCCTGTCATGCATCCCGAAGTATTTGGATATGGTCGTCCACTGCTGGAATCCCACTACATTGACCCACCGGAATGTTGAATAGAGGCAGATAACCATAGGTAAGCTCGAACGGGGACATCCCCAGGGCTGAATGGGTGCGGGAGTTGATCACAGACTCCGCCATCGGTAAATGCTCTGCCCAGTCGTCTTGACGTCGTCCCACGTACAGCCTGAGGTATTTCTCGACTTCCTGATTTGCCCGTTCAGTCTGTCCGTTCACTTGCGGATGGTAGCCCAAGGTGAGGTTAGACTTGATTCCTAGCCGAGCGAGCAGGGATCGCATCAACTTTGCTGCGAATTGGGGTCCTCAGTCTGAGACAAAGCGGAGGGGGAGTCCATGAAGGTGAAAAATTTCGCGGTAGTAGATGTCAGTGACACCTTCCGCTGTGACTGCGGTTGTACAGGGGATGGCGTGGATTTGCTTGCCATAAAGGTCAGTGCAAACTAGGATGGCATTGTAACCTTGCGATTGGGGTAGTTGTGTGATCAGATCCACTCCCACCTCTTCCCACAAGCCCGCAGGCACCTCCAGGGGTTGCGTTACCGCTCGAGGGTGTCTCTGTATCTTCTTCCTCGCACAAATCTCGCATCCCGCGACGTACTTTTCCACAAAAGATCGTAAGGTGAGCCACCAAAAATGTGTGCTCACCAGGTCGAGCGTACCATGAAGTTCTGGATGGCCCACCGTGGGGTTGTCGTGGCATTGTTGTAGCACTTCGGTTCGCAGGTTCTCGACTGGTGGAACATATACCCTACCTCGATGATAGACCAATCCATCATCCTCTTCCCATTCCGCAATTCCATTGGCCAAGCGTTGAAGGCCATTCCTCCGCAGCTCTTCTAACCCTTCCAGTACCTCCGACTCCCTCTGTGATGCTTTCCGGATATGGTCCTCTAGCGGGTTCTGTAGTGAGTTTATGTTCTTTGGATTAACCAACTCACCAGCGACGTTTCAAGGATTCATGAATCATATCCTTCGAAATTTGATAAATGAAGGACATGTTATAGTCTACATGGATGATATACTCGTATTTACAAATGACTTGAAAAGTCATCGAATAATTGTAAACCGAGTCCTTGATATTCTTCGAGAACACAAACTCTTTCTCAAGCCTGAGAAGTGTTCTTTCGAGAAAACATCCATAGAGTACCTTGGAATAATCATTGAGAATGGAACAATTTGAATGGACCCAAAGAAGGTCAAAGCTGTACGAGAATGGTTAACCCCATTGAAGAAACATGATATCCAACAGTTCCTTGGCTTCTGTAACTTCTTCAGGCGATTCATTCGAGGATTTAGTAAAGTTGCCAAGCCATTGACAAAACTTACTGGAAATGCAGTCTGGGAATGGACAGCGGCCCAACAGTATGCATTTGACGAACTCAAGCGTCGAATCTGTGAAGAAGTAGTCCTCCTCATTCCCCAAAATCACGGAAAGTTTAGACTTGAAGCTGATTCATCCGACTTTGCAAATGGTGGTTGTCTCTCTCAATTCGTCGATGGAAAATGGTGGCCTGTAGCATTCCGATCTCGTTCACTCAATGAAGTTGAAAGAAACTACGAGATTTATGACAAGGAATTAATGGCGATTATGGACTCGCTCGATGATTGGCGTCAATATCTTCTTGGAGCCAAAGAACAGATTGAAATCTTTACAGACCATGCAAACCTACAGTATTTCAAGAAACCCCAAAAGCTAAATCGACGACAAGCTCGATGGGTTCTTGAACTTGCAGAATATAATTTCAATCTGGTTCATTGACCAGGAAAGACAATGACAAAAGTTGACATCCTGTCAAGGATGACAGGTCTTCAGACGGGGGAAAAGGACAATGAGAACATCGTCCTTCTAAAGCCAGAATTTTTCATTCGCGCCTTTAATATCTCCTCACCAGAAGATGTATTCCTGTCGGAAATCCAAAAGAATCGAAACCACGTTGATCGACTTGTAAAGGATAACCTTGATGCCAAAAACCCTGAGTGGAAAGAAACTGAAGGGATTATTGAGTGGAAAGGACAAATCTATGTACCAAAGAACAGAGTACTTAGGTCCAAAATCCTTACTAAGTACCACGATTCATCACTTGCAGGACATCCTGGACAGTACAAAACAGCGGAACTTGTCACTCGTAATTACTGGTGGCCAGGAATTACTCGAGATGCTGGAAAGTATGTGGAAGGTTGCGAGAAGTGTCAAGCGACAAAGTCTCATCGCACTCGACCCATTGGACATCTTCATCCTCACACCGTTCCAACTGAACCTTGGCAAGTAATTGGTACTGACATGATTGGAGAACTTCCTGAATCTGGCGGTTACAATGTGATTGCAATCTTCATCGATCACTTCACAAAGAGACTGAGACTTGTACCAACCCATACCACAGTCACTTCAGAAGGAATGGCGAAGATTTATTGAGATTCCATCTTCTCCACCCATGGACTTCCACGCAAGATAGTTCATGATCGAGGACCACAGTATCACTCGAGGTTCATGAAAGAACTCTATCGACTTCTAGGCATTGAAGCGAACTTCACCACAGCGTACCATCCGCAGACAAACGGTCAATCGGAACGAACAAACCAAGAGATTGAACAATATCTCCGTTTGTTTATTAATTATCAACAAAATAATTGGCACGAATGGTTACCCCTGGCAGAGTTCAACTATAATGACAAGGTCCATTCAGCGACGAAAGTTTCTCCCTTCTATGCAGATACAGGAAGACACCCGTATAAAGGCACGGCAACTCAAATGACTTCGGACAACCCCTCAGTACAAGCTTTTGTAGACGGAATGAAGAAGATACTGTCGCGACGTAGGCGGAAGCGACGATGGGAAGTGATCAAAGCACCGCACAAACACAAACCTGAGTGTGAGTAACGCTCAACACACAAAGGCAGAAAGGAAAAGTGATCTCAGCGACAGTGATAGCACGAAGGGCCAATCACAAGGGTCAAATAAGGCAAGCTAGTTCCCAAAGACCAAGTCAATATTGAGTGTACACAAAGATACAAACACGAACCTAGTTCCCAAAGACCAAGAGGTCGAGATAGGGAACTGGTAGCTGTCTACTGTACTATATATACAAGTCTGAAACAATAGGAACCCAGGTAAGGGACAAGGGTAAAAGAACAAAGAACAATAGATATCAAAGAACAAGAACGCGAGAGTGAAATACTGGAAAGCGAATGAGAAACAAGGGAAGAACAATAAACTAATGACAGCGCGGGAGTGAGTGGTCATCTGAGCGATGAGTAACGAACGCGGTCATGTGGTTACTAAAGCATGTGAAAAAGAAGAAAGAAAATGATATAGGTACTTAGTTGTCACAACAGATACGAAAGGAAGTAGGATCAGCTTTAGAGAAAGCAAAGGTAGAGATGAAGAGGCAGTATGACGGAAGGAGAAAGAAGGGCATAGAATCCAAGGTTGGTGACAAGGTGTGGCTAGAAGGAACCAACCTGTCGGTAGATCGCCCAATGAAGAAATTAGGTGACAAGAGGTACAGACCGTTTATGATCCAGCAGAAGATAGGTGCCAGTTCCTATAAACTGGAAATCCCACGTACATGGAAACATGTACACAATGTTTTCAACGAAGTTGTTCTCACTCCGTATAAAGAACCTAGCTTTCCTACACAACCCCGAAACACACCCCCACCTCCTGTTGTTGTAGGAGGAGAAGAAGAATTTGAAGCAGAAGAAATCCTTGACTCGAAGAAAGTAGGAAGAGGAATCAAATATAAAGTCCAATGGAAGGGATATGGTTCACATGAGCAGACATGGGAACCACGGTCAAATCTTACAAATGTTGACCAATTGCTCAAGGAATTCCATGAAAAGAATCCGACAAAACCAAAACCCGCAATATTTCGTCGAATTGAAATCCCTATTTCTTTATTCCCTACAGAATTGTTTCGACCCCTTCCTCTTGCCGACACAGAACCCAATCCCGCTTCACTACCCTCCGAAAACTTCCTTTTACAACAAGCACATCGTGGAACTCGTGCCCTAAGGAGAGGGTGATGTTACGAACTGACTCTTTTTCAATTTCTTTTTGTCTATCTTATTATACTTTTACTTTTATCTTTTCCTTTTCTTTTATTTACATACATGTGACAACCTTGACATTCTCGCAATGTCAACGCATTTCTCTCATGTCTGTCAGACTGTTGACAGACTGTCATTCCCGCGCTGTCAACACAACTCTCTCACGTCTGTCAGACTATTGACAGATTGACAGTGTGAGAATTCTCTCATGTCTGTCAACCTTTGACAGATCGTTGTATAGCCTCATAGTTATGATGTGAGATAGTTCCCATGGGTTCATTTCAGAATATGTATATAAGATAGGGCATTTCTTAGAGTAGTCTCTATCTCTGATCTCGTCTATTCTCCTCTGTAGCTAGACAAGTATCTGAGGGCATACTCCTCCTGCACTATCCATTATCTTTGATCTGTTCTCTCTGTGTGACGCCTGGCTTAGTATAAAAGCTATCGAGTGGCTGACAAAATGTGAGTGAATATAAGTAAAGAATTCAAAACGAATCGCGAACTGAAGCGAAGAACGAAAAAGGACTTAGTGAGTTTTGAATAAAGTTCGCGTGGTTGGCGAACTCATTAAAGGATAAAAGAAGAAATGTTTATGGGGGAACAACACTCAAGTACTATCATTGTGTGTTCCCCGCGAGTAAAACGCGAGTAGAAAGTGAGAGAAAGAGAAATTGCGAAGGGTAAGAAAAAAGAGTGAACTAGATTCGCAAAACCTTATCTAGTGGTCCTGGCTTATTCTGTTATATGTATGCGGATCGCGGTAAGTCCGCAATCCCGCGATCCAATTCCCGCGTTTGCGGAGTATAACTCCGTGAGGGAATCACCCGTTATCTCTCCGGATCGAAATCCGATCCGTACTATACCTTTTATATCCATTCCTTTGTTCTTCTTTGTCCGACTAACCTATTCGGAGATAGTACATACGCGACCCTTACATAGAGTATGTATAAAGCTTCGATGTAGAATAGGTAGTCCCCAGCTTGAATATCGACTTAGATCTGCCCCTCTTCTTGTATCCAGGATGTTGTAAACGTCCTCGATGCATACTCAACACTGTTCCGACGATCGCGGGAGCGATGTCCGCGATCCGGAGCTTCTACCCTTACCATTGGACACTCGACGTGTTGAGGACACTACCAATAGTAGTGTCGAGGTCCAATTACCATCCCCTTCACTCCGCGAACCGTTCCTCTCATCTGCGAGGGAATGATCCCCTCGCATCACCGTCAATCTCCGCGATCCTATCGCGGGAGATTCCGCGGTTCTGGAGCCGCATGATCTTAACATATTCGGATACCATTGGTGGAACGTGAGAAGTGCATCTACTTCAGGCGCGTCTTTGTTAGTTCGAATCTCCGTGGCGAGAACCCAGGAGAACTCGTCTGGGGTTCCCTCGTATCCATTCCATCGGACGTAGTAGAGAAGAGGGCAAGCCTTTCGTCTACAGTCAATCTTCGAATCGAGGATTTCGGCGATTTCGAATTCCTCCTCGCCATCTACTTCAATTGGGGGTGGTGGCGATTGAATCCGGTTTGGAATAATATTTTCGGTGTGAGGTTCGAGCTGTGAAACGTGGAAGACAGGATGAATCCTGCTCATGTATTGGGGTAAGTTGAGCTTGTATGAAAGCGAGCCTATACATTTCATAAGTAGGAAAGGACCAAGAAAATTTTCAGCAAACTTCGGAGTAGGACGAGTGGAGCGAATGTGCTCAGCGAGAACGTAGACCTGAGTCCCTACTGGCAACTCCGGTGCTGGAATGCGCGTACGATCTGCCTGTGCTTTATACTTGGTTTGTGCTCATGCGATTTCGTTGCGAAGTGTCGCGTGAAGTTCGTCAAGGTTGACTATGAAGTCTCGAGCGGTGTCTGAGGTGAGTTTGTATTCCGGATGGACAGTGATGTTGGGATGATAGCCCTTGTTAGCGAAGAATGGTGAAATACCGGTAGAAGCGTTCGGTGCGTTGTTATACGCGAACTCGGCGATTGGTAATAGCTTGGCCCAATCGTCTTGCTGGTAAGAACAGTAGATTTGGATGTATTGTTCGAGAGTTTGATTGACTCGTTCTGTCTGACCATCAGCTTCTGGATGATAACCGGATGTGAAATGAAGTTCCATGTCTAAGGCTTTACCCAAGGCCTGGAAAAAGGCTGAAACAAACTCTGAACCTCGGTCCGAGGTTACGTGGTTCGGAACACCATGCTTGGAGAATACGTGGATGACGAATAGATTAGCGAGCTGTTCGGATGTAATGGTGTCGTAAGTAGGAATGAAAATCGATTGCTTTGAAGCTCTGTCAACGATCACTAGGATCGCGGTATACCCTTCGGAGTTCGGAAGCTGTTCTATGAAGTCCATAGATATCGAGTCCCAAGGGCGAAGTGGTACTGGGAGTGGTTTCAGCAGTCCGTAAGGGCGATGTCATTGAGCCTTGTTGCGTCCGCAGTCAGTACAGGATGAGATGTAATCCCGAACAAAGTCGCGAATCTTCGGCCAGGTATATATTCGGCGAATGGATTCTAGAGTACGATTCATACCGAAGTGTCCTGCCAAAGGATGATCGTGGTGGTTGCGAAGTACTTGAAGTCGAAGGTCGTCGTGATTCGGAACGTAAATTCGCTGATCAAGGCGAAGTAAACCGTCTGAGTCCAAGGTCCAGCGCGGTCGTTCTGCTTCTCCTGCATACTGTAATCCAAGTGTTGCGTCAGCGTCATGTTGATAAGCGTTACGAATGGATTCATGAAGTGCGTCGACGTCCATTGTAAACGACGCGCGAAGTGCTGGAGCTTGCAGAAACGTTGCGCGAAGTGACGTGGTAAGTTGCTCGTTAGTGAAAATGGGCCAATAATTATGAGGGTTGACCTTGGCGTAGGTGCTATCCCCCTCTTTAGGGTAGACGTCCCATTGTCTAGTCAAAGCGTCGTAGTTGAGTTCGGCAGCCTGCAAGGTTCGCGAATAGAAGGCGACTGGATGTATTCCGTCCTCGAGAGTAATTGAAAGGATTGCGGCGATGACGTAGTCTGAAGCATCGGTTTCGACTGTAAGTTGTTTGTTCGGCTCCCAATGAGCAAGGATAGGAGCGTGCGTAAAGGCGAATTTAAGCGAATCGAATGCGTCCTGACATTGCGAAGTCCAGACCCACGGCGAATCCTTTCGCGTGAGTCGTGTAAGGGGTAGGACAATGCCACTATATTTATCGATGAATCGGCAATAGAAATTAGCAAAACCAAGGAATGATTGGATATCTTTGACTTTACGAGGAGTAGGCCAATCGATGATAACCTTGATTTTATCGTCAGCCATGCGAAGACCTTCCGGTGATAGAATGTAGCCTAAATATTCGACGGTTGTCTTGTGCCATTCACATTTTGCAGAGCTGGCGAAAAGGTTGTTAGCGCGCAATCTTCGCAGGACCTCGCGAACGTGTTCGCGATGTTCTTCAATGCTGTCCGAATAGATGAGTAAGTCGTCCATATAGACAATGAGGTTGATGTCGAGCATGTCTGCGAAGACAGTGTTGATGAAGCGTTGAATCGCTGCAGGTGCGTTGCTGAGTCCGAAAGGCATAACGTTCCATTCGAATGATCCATATCGAGTGCGGAAAGTTGTTTTCCACTCGTCGCCTTCGTGGATGCGGACGAGGTGGAATGCGTGCTGTAAGTCGATCTTTGTATAAATTTTAGCTTTTCCAGGAGCATCAAGAAGGTCAGAAAGTAAAGGGAGAGGATACCGATCCTTTTTGGTAATTCTATTGAGACCGCGAAAGTCGACGCAAAGGCGAAGTGCTCCGCCCTTCTTCGGAACGAAGAGGACAGGGGCGCCGTGCAGCGAAGTCGAAGGTGAAATAAATCCCGTAGCGATGTGTTCGTCCAAGAATGCGCGAAGGGCTTCTTGTTCCTTAGGCAAAAGTGGGTAAATACGAGCAAGTGGTGGTTCCTTGCCATCTTCTAGTTCAATCTTTAGGTCATAGGGTCGATGTTCCGCTAATGTATCGGCCTTGGCTTTGTCAAAAACATCAATGAATTCGGCATACTTGGCGGGTATTTCGGGTGCTGTCGGCTTTGGGACTGGTTTGTCCGATTTGGCGAGGCGTCCAGCGAGCTCCGAATGAACTGCGTGAAAGAGGATTGGTTCAAATCCTTCCTCCTTGCAAACACGACGGAATGCTGCAGCTCCAAGTAGTCGTATGTCGATTTCGTCTTTGTCTAAGTGTGAGGATCTTTGGGAAACAGAAGGGTAAGTGTAAATTGGTTCAAAAGGAAACTTCTCTTTTAGTGTGCCTCGGCGAGAGGAGCGAGACTTCGGCGACCGTGTCGGCGAAGGTTGTTGTGAGCGTGGAGTATCCACCGAAATATTATCCTGGGATGGCGAAGCCATTGCGATAGGATGTGACCTCTGTAGGTGATCTTGAGTATCAGCGAGTTCGCGGAATGCGATGTTTCCAGTCGACCAGTCAACCAACGGGTTGTAGCGGTGAAGGAAATTATATCCTAGAACTGCTTTACATGAAGAATCGAGCAAAGTGACATAAAAGTCCAAATTCAAAAGTTCGCCGGAGGGAAAATGAATAGGTAGAGAAGCTATCTCCGAAATCGGAGTTGGTGCTAAAGAGCCATCGAATAACCTTAGATTTATAGAAGGGATACACGTGATTGGGATGTTGTTTTGAGCAACATAGCGAGAATCAATGAAACAATCGGTAGAGCCTGAATCAAGAAGAGCGAGAAATTTGAGTAAATAAGTGTTCGGTTCGTTCGAAGTAGTATCGGAAATGTTAAATTCAGTAGTCAAATGTAAGCGAAGTGATTTATCGTTCAAAGAAAGAGCGGATGCGTTGAGATATACTTCCCGTGAGTCGGTACAATCCTCGTCAACACAACTCCAGTCTTGTACCGGGGGACTAGAGCTGCGGACTATTTTGGCGACTCCGGAAAAGTAGCCGAATCTACCGTACTAGCCGCGCGAGCTTTGGAGGCTTCTGAGGCCTGTCGCTTTCGACATTCGCTCAGCTTGTGACCAGGAGCGCCACAGAATAGGCAAAGTCCGTTCTTCTTTCGCTTCTCGTACTCCACATCCGTCAGTTTGCCGCTTGTGTTGAGCTTGTCAGCATACGGTTTCGCTGATGTCGAGTTAGCTCGTCCACTGGAGGGGTTGTTCGATTGATCCGAATTTCCCTGTCCACGGTTTTTTCCCAATTTGTTTCCTTTCTTCGGCTGAGCAGCGCCAAACAAGGAAGATGGGTTCGAAGAAGAAGGCGGTGCTGTAGTTGCGGGAATGTCGTTCGATTTCTTGCCTTTACCTGAACCGGATTTCTGAGATTGGTCCCTAGCGTGCGCAGATTCGCGTTTCCGCTCCTCTTCGCGGCGCCAGTAACAACTGTCAATGCGCTGTACCTCGCGCCTGAGATCGATGAGTGTGACAGGTTCCGGGTATGAGCGAGCAAGTTCGTCTTTGAGCCGAGTGCTGAGACCACGTTTGAAGGCCCAAGCTAAAGCAACAGCGTCCCAGTTAGTTTGTGCAGCGAGCGAATTAAAACGAATCATGTATTTCCGAATTGTGTCATTTTCCTTCATGCGGAGATTTCCTAGACGTTCTTCCGCATCGCCTTCCATATCATACAGACCGAAATTATCTGTTAGCTCCTGAACAAGGTATTGGAATGAGTGCATCCAAGCAGGAGGGTCAAAAGGATCTGGATTAAGCAGGTCAGGTTCAAACCATTCTTTGGCAGACCCACTGAGGTATGACAAGGCGTAGGAAACTTTTCGTTCGTCGGTAAAATAGTTTGGTCGCTCGGCGAAGATGAGCGCAAGCGAAGCAAGAAATGATTGGAGTTTTCGCGGTTCCGAGCCATCAAAGACATCGGGATTGCGAAGCTTCGCTTTCGATGAACCGTCGCCATTACCAACTTTACCCATGACCGATGAGAGACCCTGAAGAGTAGTAAGCATAGAGGTCATAAGACCCATAGCAATATTTTCCGGATTGTTAGGGTCGTTGATATTACCGTCAGGATTATGAGGATTACCAGGAGGACCATCAGGACCATCAGGAGGACCACCGCCTGGGGGGCCGCCACCTGGAGGACCGCCTGGACCACCCCCGCCATCTCCACTATCATCTCCGCCGTCATCTCCCGGGTCACCCGAAGGCTGAGGGTTGTGATTGTCATCTTCGCCATGTTCGCTGTGTTCTTCGCCTTGATTCGGTTCTTCCTCGTCATGTTCCTCAGCTTCCTCGATCGGATTCTGAATATGAGTGGAGGGTGAGGATGGTCGATCGCTTGCGCGTCCACGACCAGTGGTTACGTAAAGTCGACGAAGTGAATCAATCGAAGGCGAGTTGCTAAATCCCGTAACAGCGGGAGGTGGTGACGGTGGAACGGTGATGTTTGCTTCACTAAGTTGAACTGTAGCGAAGTTGGGGTTTGTCCGTCGTCGTTCTTGACTGACATTCTGAATGCGGGCGAAACGAGAGCGGTTGAATGGAGAGAGACTTTGCGCGTTAGCGACAAAGGGATTCGTGACAGTGGATTCCGTGATTCCAGAGTTATTGGATTCGTTGGTGATTGTTCATTGACGTTGTCGAGTATTGGATGGTTCACCTGGAGGTGTTCGAAGCATAGTGAGATAAAATCAAATAACGATGTATAGTTTAGTTTTGAAATACTGTTAAGATCGTGCAAGACCTTCGGGTGAAATATCAATCAAACGAATCCCGAAGCGACCTGACAACCTCCAAGCGAGATTGGACTTCGGCGAAGCTATTAGCAACACCTCTATACACCGCGATGTCCGGCGAAGTAACGAAGCAAATAGAAGGATAGTAGTTGACTTCAGAAAGGAGCGTTCGGAGTCAATCTAAGTCGATTTCAAAACTAAAGTCTACCATACTTGATGCTACCTATTTATACTAATTCGCTATCTCGTATGTCAGACGTGTAGATAAGAAATGTCATATGTATGCGGATCGCGGTAAGTCCGCGATCCCGCGATCCAATTCCCGCGGTTGCGGAGTATAACTCCGCGAGGGAATTGCCCGTTATCTCTCCGGATCGAAATCCGATCCGCACTATACCTTTTATATCCATTCCTTTGTTCTTCCTTGTCCGACTAACCTATTCGGAGATAGTACATACGCGACCCTTACATAGAGTATGTATAAAGCTTCGATGTAGAATAGGTAGTCCTCAGCTTGAATATCGACTTAGATCTGCCCCTCTTCTTGTATCCAGGATGTTGTAAACGTCCTCGATGCATACTCAACACTGTTCCAACGATCGTGGGAGCGATGTCCGCGATCCGGAGCTTCTACCCTTACCATTGGACACTCGACGTGTTGAGGACACTACCAATAGTAGTGTCGAGGTCCAATTACCATCCCCCTTACTCCGCAAACCGTTCCTCCCATCTGTGAGGGAATGATCCCCTCGCATCACCGTCAATCTCCGCGATCCTATCGCGGGAGATTCCGCGGTTCCGGAGTCGCATGATCTTTACAAGAAATGACAATAAGAATGAAAAAGACAATAGAATAAAAGGGGATGTAAAAGACAATAAGAGAAACGAAACAAAGGATAGAACATAATGAACAAGTGATCAAATGAACAAGCGAACATATCAGTAGTGTGACGCGAAGTCAGCGAAGGGAGCGAAGAATAAGAAAGCGAAGTGTTAAGTAGCGAAGAGAGTAGGGGCGAAGTCGCGAGGAGAGAACTTAGCGATATGATAGCGATGGCTAACGCGTATATTGCAGAACCATTATCGCATGAATATAACACTCTCGGAGTATCTCGATTCATCTCTATACCTTCTAAGACTCAACGGAACCTCACCGGCACAGTCTTAACACTGAGAGTCTTCATGAGCAGAAGTTTGAGCTCTGCGTACTTGAGGTTGTGTGTTCATTTGACTTGAGTTGATAGCAGTTGAGATTTGAATATGGGATGATGAGGCAGGAGTCCAAGTCCTTGAGGAAATTTGAGAAGGGGAAGGTGGAGACAGCAATGGAGATGGAGAATTGATACATTGAGCGTTGATCCTCTTTGTTAAGGCCAATTTGAGGCGGGGCTTTTTCCTTGCCGGCTGAGCCATGATGAGAGTAAGGGCTTGTTCAGCTGCGAGCTCGAACCTGAGCAAAACGAGCTCGAGAAATCTGAGCACAGTTACTACTAGTGACTGATGTGACCTGTCAATACTGTGACTGTTACCAAATATTACCGTTGCACCTTGTTGCACTCTTTGTTGTGCGCTGTCTTTTTTAATGCAAATCGAGAACTTTGTTCCTCCTCTCATATGCCTGAATTACCTGTTGAAGGAGACACTCCGCTAACTGGGGTCTGGGTATCCATGAATCAGCTCTTGGATCCATGCATGTCCTGTGAATGCAGAATTGTGATACTCCTGTTTCCAGTAGTATGGGGAAGCATAGATGAATGCTACAGTTGTAATCACATTCATCAGGAAGGCATATACTGCAACAAGCTTGCGTAATGGCTCAAGAGATTGATCCATGGAGAGTACAGGAAGATCTATATTCAAGCGCGCGCACGCTGTCACTCTATATATATGGCAATCACGCCATTGATATCGAAATGTCCTGAATAGGAAATTTGAGCGTCCGTGCTCGGTATGCTCAGGTTCGAGCTCGCAGCTGAACAAGCCCTAAGAGAATAAGATGTGGAAAAGTTCATACCCGGGTTTATAAGTCCCACGCGTCGCGACACCAAGTACTTAGTTCCATATCAATCGTGGTAAATTGATTATTTAGCGCTGTAAAAACTTTTTTCTCTCTTACCGCGATGGGCGAGCCCACTCCACCTTTGCCTGGTACTGCTTCTTCTTAGCTGGGTGGAGGTACCTAGCAAAGGAGGGCTTGCCTCTGATCGGTCTTCCACTCCCTCTACCAATTCCATTCTCTCCAAACGGCATATCTAGCATAGGTTCAAATGAGGAGAATACTGTTGCAATGAATGATTTCGCGCAAGATGCTCACTATGCGAAGGGGCCAACATTATGATGCGAGCGCGGGTGAAAGGTTGGAGTCTTTGGAGGGTTTGGAGGGCTTGGAGTCATGGCGATGGCAATGAAGAAGGCGAAGGCAATGAACATGCAGAAGACGACGAAGACGTAGACCATGAACATGACGAAGACGTAGACCACGAACATGACGAAGACGTAGACCACGAACATGGCAAAGACGTGGGTTTGGAGGGTTTGGAGTCGCGACATTGATTCACGATGCTCAAAAGCACAGATATTCCTCGACTGACTGTTACATCTTCACGCGGCACCGGAAAACGCTCATTTGTTGAAGACCGCATCAGCAAAACGTTGAACTCCCTCCGTTTTGGGTTCTAGTCACTGATGTCGTTGGGAAAATCATCCTCTACTACGATACCTTTATCCTCCTCGAACGCTACACCACTGCAGAATCCGAACACCTCCTCACATTCACCGTGCCCATCTCCGATTCCCCTCTCCCCCCAAACTACTAAGTGGAACTGATCGGCGACCGATCTACTGGGTCTGGGAAGACGATCTGTGCAGAGTTTGCGTTGATGAGGCTTTGGTCGATGACTCCATCAAGAGCGGTTTGCATAGAACCTTTTCGACGAAGTGCACCTCGTCGGAGGCCCTGTCACAAAGATGTGACGATGGCGGCAAGACTGAGCGGAAGCGGACGGATACTGATCCCAACGACAAAGTTATATTCATAATAAATACTGAGAAGTAAGTAAAGACATACCTGATCCCAACGACAAAGAGGTCAAGATAAGGGATCAGGTTGTGGGGGCTGGCTTATATATACAAAGGTAAGGTACGGGAACCATGATGTCATACTGTATAGTTCAGGAACGAGGAATGGAACGGAATGGACTGGAAGGTTCCGGATCGATTATGATAGGTAACAGTGATGGAATGATGTATTGTAAAGAAAAGGAAAATAATAGGGGCAGCTCACTTCATGACATTACCCCCCTCCTTATGACCATTGCCCTCGATGGTCAAGCCTTCACCGCCCGGGGATGTTTCTTGTGGAATTTTCCAACCGTAGCTGGCGCATGTTCCAAATTTTGAGCTGGCTCCCATGAATTATGCCCTGCATCGTAACCCTTCCACTTCACCAAATACTCTAACTTCTTCCATCTAACCCGACTATCCAAGATCTCCTCTACTTCATACTCCGGTTCGTCTTCATCCTCTAGGTATACTGGTTCTGGTGGTGTCGCAATCTGGCCGTTGACAGCATTTCCTCGCCATGGGTATAGCTTGTCGACATGGAAGACAGGGTGGACCCGGTCGAGGGACAACGGTAGGTCCAGGTGATAGTCGAGAGGTCCAACTTTGTCCAAGATTGTATATGGTCCAAGCTGTCGATCCCCAAGCTTTTCGCTAGAAAGCTGGAGCTTGATATCCTCTGCACTTAGCCAAACCTGATCTCCCACTCGGAATTGATGCGCTTTCCGTTTTCCCCTCTCGTAGCTTTCCTTTTGCTGTCTTTTCCCCAGGTGTAGTGCTGCGCCTGCATCCTGTCGTGCATCCTGAAGTATCTGAATCCGGTCATCCACCGCCAGGATCCCACTGCGCTGTCCCACTGGGATGTTGAACAGGGGTAGGTAGCCGTAGGTAAGTTCAAACGGGGACATTCCAATCGCCGAGTGAGTGTGGGAGTTGATCACGAATTCCGCCATCGGTAAGTGCTCTGCCCAGTCATCCTGGCGGCGCCCCACATACAGCCTGAGGTATTTTTCGACTTCCTGGTTGGCCCGTTCGGTTTGGCCGTTGGCTTGGGGGTGGTAACCTGATGTGAGGTTCGACTTGATTCCGAGTGTAAAGGTTACGCTCACCGGCTTTCAGCCACAGTTAGCCAGACAGTGTTTATAATTGGACACTGGTAGATACAGGCTTTTTGTAGGTAAAAGATGTAGAGCGTAGTCGTTGTAGTGGTGTAAAATAGATAGATGCTTATCTAATGCCTCACCAACTACCATACGCGATCATATCCGTTACACCCTCCCCTTCCAGATTGAGCCTACGGGTTCATCTAAAGAGGAAAAGTTAGATTCTCATACCGTCGATCCCCCGAGCCAACTGGTTCAGGGAATTAATCCCGACGTTACCCACTCTGGGTACACTTCGTGTGAATCTCCATGCGTCGCGCTTCAATACCCGCTGGTTTCGGTATAGGTTTTGTACGTGCTTCCGACGTCGGTGTTCCACGATATCCTCCATTTCCCACTCCTCAGGTAATGTCCAAGATCGATTGTCGACGGGCACAACATGGGTGAATTGTAAGCGCGCGCGGGAACGCTTAAGAAGGTTCCGGTATCTCTGAAGCTCGAGGGAATATGGGTCCAGCTCCCAAGTCTTGTCGATGATCCATTGTTGTCCAAAGGCAAATCCTTCGGCCATATCATCGACGGATACCCCACAATCGGCTAAGTGCTTCACCACTTCACTGTTCTCCTCGAATATCGATGAGTTCGGTTTGAAGTCGATTCCTTCCCCGGAGTTTGCGACGATTTCTAACTCGCTGAGTTTTTGTCCATATAAGTCCGGTATTGCCACTATGTCGATGAAATGCAACACAAAGTTCTTTTTTGCAGCCCGTACATGCTCAGTGTATACGTCGACGGTCCCGAAGATACCACGTATGAGTCGGTGGAGCATTAAGTGCGTCTGCACTGTGGCTAAGTCGACGTGTCCTGATTGCGTCCAGGTAATCCCCGGATGTTCCTTTGTGGTGGCATTCACGATGAGCCACAACGCCCACTTGTCGACCGTGTCGTTTAGGTCGGGTGTTGCCAACGATGGAACATGTGGCTTGTTTGGGTCTCGCTCCGTATCCCATGGCTCTCCTACAAAGGATTGGGTGTTCGGCTTGTCCGCCCAAATGACTTTCCGATCGACGTAAAGCTGTAGATGAGCGCGTAAGTGTGAGGGTAGTGTAGAGCGTTCACTGGTATAGCCCAGTCCTTCCTCCAGGTGTATGATTCGTTTGGCTTGCCAGTACAGCTGCCTAGCGATCCATAACGCGTTGAAGTTCCCAGGCTCATTAGCGTTATCCATTAGTTTCTCGGCTGCGTCCACAGCTGATTCCGAATTCGTCTCAATGAGGGTATTACTGCCATCTATTGCCGGGGGAGGAAGAACCACAGGTCCATTGCGTTGGGTGATTTGGCGCATGGCTTCACCAACCAACACACATGCGCCGGTGTTGCTGTCCCACATGCAGTCTTCGTGCAAGTCGTCGGTAGGTCTGTAAAGCAAGAGGGATGTGGCGGCAATCTTCTCCTCAATCGTTACATACATTGGGTCGTCGAACGTATTGCTCGCGTTGGGTTTGTGAGGGGAAGCTGCTAGGCTGATTGATATGACTGGTGGGTTCTCGATACGCGTAGTGGTGGACCGTGACGGGACTGGGGCGTGGCTGGATGACGATAAGGACCTGTCATTACCTGTGTGTGTTCCTTGGGTTCCTTCACGTTGTTCCGACCTTGGTGGCGCCGGGGCTCCTCGAGGAGCTTCTCTATCATATCCCCTGTATCTATACGCTCTTTCGTACCCTCGCTCTCTCTCCCTATCTCTGTACTCCCTATCGTAGGGTGGGCCGCGATTATCCCTTTCGTAGTGTCGTTCACGGTCGTAATACCGATCGTAATCCCTTTCGTGGTTTTCACGTCTTGGCCTATTCCCGTAGTTTGAGTATGGCACTCGGTCGCGATAGGAGCTGTATCGTGGAGGAGGGGAGTGCTGGCGGCGACTTCGTATGTCTAGCTCAGTTCGTAACCTGGCAGTTTCTTCTCGTAGTGCCACTATTTCTTCAGTGGTGTGCTGCGGTATTTGAGATGGTGCTACCATCCCTCCCCCCTGAGCGTTACCAACGACTCCGTTAGCATTCTGAGATTCGGAACCGTTCAGGTTCCCATTTTGCTGATACCATTGCGGCACATACCCGTAAGGCGGTGGCGAGGGGTAGTAGTTGTAGTTCATGGCGGATGAGTATATGTGAGTATGGTGTGGGCAGTTGGTCGGGAGGGACTTTTTTTGTGTGGTTTTCTTTCCCCCAGCATTTCCTCCACCGTGTTATAGGTGAACGACCCTCAGGACCCACATGATCGCCTGTGCCAACACAGCCGCTGGCCGATCAGCCGAATTGCAAATTCGGCTGTCGCCAGTAACTCAACAATTCAACGACGACGGGTCGTTGTCTTAGGCAGATCCTGCCACCGTGAAACTCCCTGTACCGCGAAATAATCATCAAGGGCCTTCAATTTTTTCACAGTGTCGTAGGATTCAAGAGTCACATCCCCTAATGACCACCAAACCTCAAACCATACCTTTCGACCCTTCCAGCTGTGGGTCCGAATAGACTCGACGAATTCTTCAACATCCGTCGGTGCCCCAAAATCGTATGGTCCCGGACGATGTCTGTCAGGGAATAATAACGCATCGGTTTCGGAGTACGGTCGCAGTAAGCTGCTATGGAACCTGTCATGTAGCCCTCTCTTATCGAGGTCTTCAGGCAGGTCCAGCACATAGGTAGAGCTTTCCGGGTGTGCCTCCAACACTGGGTATGGGCCGACGAACCGTGGCAGTAACTTAGAGGCCCTTCCTTTGGGTAAGTTGAGGTTTTTGGTAGACAAATACACCTTCGATCCTTCCTTTATGACAGGTTCCGGGGACCGACGCTTATTCGCCTGGTGAGTCTGAAACACTCGTGCCTCAATAATGGCGTCGTGTGCATCGAATATGCTTTGCATAGCCTGAATCCCGAATGCTCGAACTCCTGGTGGGCACTGTTTGTCATCGCGAACCTCTCTCAGCATCGATGGCATGTATCCGTAAGTCAGCTCAAATGGTGCAAACCCAGTTGACTCGTTTATGCTTGAGTTTAGTGCAAATTCAATGTATGGCACTTTTATCAACCAATCGTGCTGATCAGCCCGAATTGCCGATCGGAATATCTGCGCGATGGACCTGTTAGCTCTCTCCGTCATTCCGTCAGTCTGAGGATGAAACGATGTGGACATCAACAACCTGGCACCCAACAGTCGGTGCAGTTCTCGCCACCATACCGATGTGAACTTTGGGTCACGATCAGACACAATGGATTCAGGTAGGCCATGCAGTCTAACAATCTCCTGCATGTATCGTAACGATAACTCCGTTGCTGTATCCGTAGTTTTGCAGGGGATGAGGTGGACCTGGGATGTCAAGCGACAAATAACTACCCATAGGTAGTTAAACCCTTGAACCTCTGGGAAGGGTCCAATAAAATCCATCCCGATTGATTGCCATGGTCGGGTTGGTATAGGCAATGGGTGAAGCTTACCCGTAGGTGCGTTATATCTCCCTTTCGCCCGGTGACACGTCTCACAAGACCTACAGAATTTATCACACATACCAAATATCTTAGGCCACCAGTACCACCTCCGTACATAGTCAGCTGTGCGTTGCGGCCCAAAATGGCCCACCACTTGGTGGCCTTGTTCAAGTATTGCTCCTCGTATCGAGCTCACCCCCGGTCGTGTTTCCGGGATGCATAGTACTTGTCTGTCCCCTATGTTTGTTGTCCAAATCAACTCATCGTTAATCTTGAACCGGGGATGGTCTTCAGGGTGACTCAATATCTTGCTGAATAATGGATCCTGTGAATACGCCTCCTTGATGTTGGTTATGAGCGATGGGTCACCGTCCAGCTCGGCCTTCAGGTTTTTTACTTCATCCTCTTGAGATGCTGAGTATCGTGATTCGAACACCGTCGGATTTGACTCGTCTGATGGTTGATTGGGTGTCTCAGGCTCCCTTGCCACCTCCATTTCAGCGGCTTCAATGTCTCGAGCTTCCACTTGGTCGTGTACCTCTCGTCGCGTCAGCATCTGTTCGATCATTGTCTCTACCTCCTCTTTGCGCCCGATTGGTAAGTCTTCACTGAGTTTGTCCAATCGTACGTCTGCGTTGACATACTCTTGCAGGAGGTGGGCTTCAGACTCTTCATCACTTTCGTAGTATCGTGATAGTACGTCAGCAACCTTATTGGTTACACCCTTGATATAGGTAATTTCCACGTCAAACCGTGCAAGATATTCCATCCAACGCATTTGTCGACTGCTCAATCGGCGTTGCGTTTGGAAAAATGTGAGTGCTTCGTGATCAGTCACAATGTTTACCTTGTATCCAATCAGTTTATCGTCCCATTTCAATAGTGCCTCCAGTATGGCTAGCATCTCGCATTCGAAGACACGGTAATTTTGTTGTGCATCTGTGAATTTTTTGCTCATGAATCCTGCCGGTCGACAATCCTGCCATGATTCCCCTTGTCCATATAGTGCTCCCACCCCCGATATGGATGCATCACACACTACCCATATTGGTAGGTTACTTCGTGGGTCTATTGGCCGCAGGATTGGCGTTCGAACACATAACTCCTTGATGTTCCGGAAGCAAACATCGTGAATTGGTCTCCAGAAGAAGGGCTGTTCATTCCTTGACATCTCCGATAGCGGAGTGGTGTAGGATGATACGTCAGGTAAGAAATGCGCTAGATAGTTCACTAGCCCTATAAATTTCTGAACGTCATTATAGCTTCGGGGTTGTCGCCAATTTCGAATCTTTTCGAGCTTGTCAGTGTCCGCGTGAAGTCCCTTGTCATCAATGACATGCCCTAAACAATCCATTATTTCAGCATACAACTGTACTTTGCTTGCTTTGAGGAATAGATGCTGGTCTCGGAGTTTGTCAAATACTAGCTGTAAGTGTTTTTCATGATCCTCTATGGTGTCGCTGAACACAAATATATCATCTAGATATACATGCATAAACACCCCAATGTAGTCGCGGAATATGGTGTTCATCAACCGTTGAAATGTTGATGGTGCGTTGCAATCTCCCTGTTGCATCGTCGTACTTACGAAGGTACCACTTATTGTAGCAAATGCGGTTTTCCAAACGTCTTCAGCCACTATCCGTACTTGCTCGTATGCGTCGGATAGGTCAATTTTGGATCGCAGCTTCCTTCGTGCTACGTCCATTCGTAATGCGTCTTGATCTGGTAAGGGTGTCACGTCTTTCACCGTGTTGGTGTTTCGCTCGCGGCAGTCAATGGTACATCTCAGTGTACCATCTTTCTTGGCTAGGCATAGCATCGGTGAGGCGTTCTGCACTGTCATTGGTTTCCACCAGCCCGCCCTGGTATACCTCGCGATCTTTTCAGTCAGTTGGCTCCTTAGTGAGTCCGGGCAACGTGGAGTATACATACGATGCCGTTTCGTTGGGTCTATCAGTGGGATTGAGTGGTTGACCTCTCGAAGTGGAGGCATCTCCTCCGGTACGCCACTCATGATATCCTTGCAACTTTGCAACCATTGTTCGCGGAGTCTCGGTATGTCTTGATCAGTGTATTTTGTCTGCTCCAGTAGCGGCGTACTATTTGATAACCGCTGGTTGAATCTTTCCGAAACCGCGTTCATTGTTGCTATAATCTCTGGGACCTCTTTGGTGGTAGGTTCCTTCCTTCCTGTGTCTACTTCGCCGTATTCATAGGTCAATTCACCCAGTAGATTGTCTATTTCATGTAACTGTTTGTTGGTTCCACTCTCCTTGAATTCCCCTTCTGTGGCCTCGTTCACCATTGCTTCAATATCATCTATTGTGATGTTATCCTCTGGCTCCAGTAAGACAGGTAGATTCCTGTCCAAGGATACTCGGTCGTCACTAATATCTTCGTCAGCTTCTTCCTCAACTGTTGGGGAGTATCTCGTCCATGGTGGTTCTACTTTATCCGATCGAGCATTTTCTACCATTTCCTCGGTTAGTCATTTGTCGTTCAATGTCCCCTGTTTATGTGGGCGAGATTTCACAGGCAGTTCCTCCCCCTCCTTGAGATGAATATTCGACGATACGTTCTTGGCGTAACGTCGTGCCAATTCGCGGTTTTCATCGCCTTCAGTGAGCGTTGGTATTTCCTTCCCAGACATCCTAATCACATTTCTCTCGAAATCCAGCGCGATCCCGTGTTTCCGCATGAACACAGTACCCAGTACGGCATCGTACCGGTCCACGTTGGCTATATCAAAGTAGTCCTTACCAGTCACATCCCCGTGTTTACCCCCGAGGATACGATACCTGCTGGTACACCCAAAGGTGATTCGCGACCGGCTTCCCTTGGTTCCCAGCTGCAGCGTGACTGGATTCTCTAGTTGAAAGGGCTTGATGTGTGATATTCGTGCGAAATCCGGACTGACAGCATCTGCGGTACTACCGCTATCAAACAAGACAAACGCTAGTACGCCATTGATTTCCATGAATGCACATAAGCATCGGTTGTCTTTTGCCAGGCATACCGGTCGATTCCCAGTACGTTCAATCCTAGTCTTCTTAGGACCAGCTGTTGCCTGAAACCCTCCATCTTCAGTCCGTGTCATGGACCTCAAGTATTCCTTGAAGTCCAGCCTGTACGCCTCGAACGTCTGAGGTTTGCTATCCCCCTGTTTCACTGGTAAGGTTTCCTGCACGTTCTCGCATGCCGTGGCGACCTCCTGATTGGGGTCGTTGTCCGTGTCTAGTGCATTAAATCGTTCCTCCAGCTGTTCCCGCCAGTGTACTGCAAAGGTGTCCCAGTCACGCATGTGCCCCATGCGTTCATGTGACTGTTCCTCTGAGCTGAGAGCTGGTATGTAATCCTCGTCAGCTGCATCACTTTCGAATTGTGAGCCCCCCCATGGGTCAGGCTCTCCTTCAGACATGTTCCCTGTAGGATTCGTTTCAGAGCTAGGCTCACTCTCGTATCGGACCCATATTTCTTCATCCGACAGATCCTCCATATCCGACTTTGCGACCTCTTCCTCAGAGGTTTCCTTCAAACGGAACATTCGTTCCCCACCTTCCTGTACCTCTTCTGCTATGCGGTACAGTCGTGGGCGTTGTTGTGGATCCGCTTTCGCTCCTGTCCTCTGCTGTTTGCAGAGTGGGCTCCCTCGGTAATGGTCCTGTGCCCCACAGTCAAAACACGCCCCTCGTTTCCCAGTAGGTTTCCCCGAGGATGCACCCTCGTTCTTGGTAGATCCCTTCTCCTTGCTGCTATTATCTCTCCTGATCTGATCATGATCTGGGATAGAATATCGACGTTTATCGATGATCTGGAGGCGCTTCGGGGACCGGGATCTCTCTTTCCGTGGGTGTCCTTTTTCTGTATCCTTCTTAGACTCTGAATAAGGTAAGGTGCTCTCCTGATGTGCTGCCTTCATTGATTGCTGACTTTGTTCATTTACCGCCCGTGCGTTAGCGTAATACCTTCCAGTACGGTCACCTCGTTCGCAAGATATAGCTGCTTGCATGATCTGGTTGACGGATGATTTTTCTGCCGATACCTTCTCGATTCGTGTCATGTCTTTGCACATCGCAGGAGGCACCAACAGCAATATTCGTCGTTTGAAGGTATACAAGTCCGGCGGAATGGGCATGCACACTGCCCATCGTTTTAGTTCGGAGAACATCACCTTGGCGCCATCCTTGCGGTTATAAGTTACCTCATTAAACTTATCAGCAACTTGTGATATGGACGCCTCGTGAATGAATCGCTGGTATAACCCATTTACCACTTGCATGAACGTCCATCGATATGAAAGTGGGTCTGGGTTATGGGATGTGCTAAAGCCATCTGGTACTCTCTGTACCTCGTCGCGGAACCATCGTAATGCATTCCCTTCCAGGTATGACCCTAACGTGTTGGTCCTGATAAGATCCACTGAGGTGAGGATGTGGCCACCCCTGGTTTGACTGAACCGCATTGGGGGACCACACTGGTCCGCTATGTTCATCCATTGGATCATTCCCAACATCCAATCATCAAATCTCGTATAATCAGATTCACCATTCCACTTGCTAGGCTTTGGTATGTTCTGTAGGATGGCCTTCTGCGCTGACGAAGTCTGATTCAGTGGCGGCCCATACAGGTAGAACATGATTTGTTGCTCGTATCGATAGAATGAAGCTCTCAATACTTCCTCCTCTGAACGCGGTTTTGGATCGTAATCGTAAGTTTTGACTATGGTTGCATTGGGATCTTCTGACTGGTATCGATTCGGTGTAGGTCCTCTATTCGGCTGTCTTGCCTTTTTCTTCTGTCGACCGTCTGGACGACGATCATCCTCACTTTCGGTTGGGCTACTATCACCATCACCTCCTTGGCTTGGAGGCTCGCTTGGCGGTCCACCACCTCCAGGGCCTCTTGTGCCCAGTCCTCTGTCGTATAACTCATCCCTGTCACCGTTCCCGGATCGGAAGTACCTCGGTTCCATTGGTGGTGGGGAGTCATCACGCCTAGGGTTTCGTTCCGGTGATGCAGATGCTTGTGGGCGGCCGTTGTGCAGTGGAGTATACCCCCCAGTCATGTTTTGTCGTGGACGAGGCGCATGGCCTCCCTTCCTACCTGTAGGTGGTTCAAGGTACCTGCCCTGTGCTGTACTCTCCCGATTCATGCTATCACGATTTATAGGTTTCTTGATGATTTCCGGATATTCATTCCGATATGCGTCGATTTCTTCATCCGGAATCTTTTTCCAGTTGATCCTTACTTTTGGTTGCCTAGGGTCGAACCCAAAGTCATCTTCATAATCTATGTTCTGTTCTGGTATGGTTGATACTCCGTTGTTCATTGTATCATCCCGGTATAATATGTCTAATGCTATTCGTTTTCTCAATTCATGTTGATATTCCTGGGCGCGAGCCTTACTGCCCGTTGACGATACTTGTGACTGAGTATCGTTGTGCCCTGGGGGCCTTTCCGTGCCGTTACCTTGAGATCCCAGTTGCGACGCTGAGTCTTCCGGTCTTACTTCTGTTTGTCGCTCACTCTCTTGCCGTGACTCATTCGGTCTCGGGGCGTCATCTGTTAATGGTTCTGAGACCAATCGATTTGATGAGGTACCGACGTTCGGTACTTCTACTCTACGTTTTTCTTTTGCTCGTGAGGTATTTGCCAACCTTGGCGTCATCTCTCGTTTCATTTCCTCATATCCCACCATACTTTCTCCGTCTCCCAATAACTCGTCTTGCGATCCAGGTTGTTCTTGGAATCCTCCTGGGATCCTCGATGATGGTGAACCACTTCCTTGTGGTGAACCTGCGGTAGGTCCCCGAGATCTTCGACGATCTGGTAGCTGGTATCGGACCGTACCAGTTTGGTCTCGGGTCGTTCTGGTGGCCATTGGAGCTCTCCGATGGTTGGCTTGGTTTCGTGTAGGTGTAGGGTCTTCGTCCCAATACGGTAGCTGTCGTCCTTCGACAGTTATCTGGTTACTCACAGCGCGGGTGTGTGGTTGTGCCACGTCGAATGAGCTTTTGGTTGATTTGGGTCCTATAATAGTTCCCAAACCTCAGCGCGGTGTTTTCTCGTTACGAGATATCGAGCTGAAAATTTTTAGTGGTTCCCAGTGAACAATATCTGGGGCTAAAAAAATGTGTAAAGGTTACGCTCACCGGCTTTCAGCCACAGTTAGCCAGACAGTGTTTATAATTGGACACTGGTAGATACAGGCTTTTTGTAGGTAAAAGATGTAGAGCGTAGTCATTGTAGTGGTGTAAAATAGATAGATGCTTATCTAATGCCTCACCAACTACCATACGCGATCATATCCGTTACACCGAGGCGGGAGAGTAGGGATCGCATCAGCTTTGCTGCAAACTGGGGTCCACGATCCGATACTAAGTGAAGCGGGAGTCCATGAAGGCGAAAAATTTCGCGGTAGTAGATGTCTGCCACACCTTCTGCAGTGATGGAGGTAGTACAGGGAATTGCGTGGATCTGCTTGCCGTAGAGGTCGGTACAAACTAGGATGGCATCGTGGCCTTGCGAAGAAGGCAGCTGTGTGATCAAGTCCACTCCCACTTCCTCCCACAGGCCCGTCGGAACCTCCAGGGGTTGTGTTACTGCTTGCGGGTGCCTCTGTATCTTCTTCCTTGCACAAGTCTCGCACCCTTCCACGTACTTTTCGACAAAGGACCGTAAGGTGGGCCACCAAAAGTGAGTGCTGACCAGGTCGAGGGTGCCATGAAGTCCTGGGTGATCGGCTGTTGGATTGTCATGGCATTGTCGTAGTACTTCAGTCCGCAGGCTGTTGTCCAGTGGGACATATACTCTACCCTGGTGGTACATTAGTCCATTGTCCTCCTCCCATTCTGCCATTCCGTTGGTCAGCCGTCGAAGCCCCTTCTTCTTCAGTTCCTCCAATCCTTCAAGTACCTCCGCCTCCTTCTGTGATGCCTTCCGGATTCGGTCTTCCAGTGGATTCTGTAGTGTAGCTGCTGCGATTTCCAGGAAATGGGTTGGCTTCAGAACTGTCTGTTGCCGGTTGTCGTCACTGTCCAGGACCTGATGCACTGCCATGCGCGAAAGAGCATCCGCTTGTGTATTCGCCTTGCCTGGGCGGTGAGTTAACTGGAAATCAAACCGTGATAGCCATAACGCCCATCGTGCCTGCCGACGACTGAGGTCCTGAGCCGTTTGCCAGAATTCAAGGTTTGCATGGTCGGTGAGGATGTCAAATGGTTGTGGCGATCCTTCCAGGAAACTCCTCCAGTCCTTCAGTGCTTCGATGATGGCCAACATTTCTCGATCGTAGATTTCGTAGTTCCATTCCGCTGGTTGCATGGAGGCTGATCAGAATGCCACTGGGTGCCACTGGCCATCGTCTTGCAGTTGCATTATTGCTCCTCCCGTTGCAAAGCCCGATGCGTCCACCTCGAGTCGTGTGAGCCTATCAGGATCCCAAAGAGCCAATACTGGTGCCGAGATGAATGCTTCCCTAAGGGTGTCGAATGCCTGTTGCTGATGTGTTCCCCAATCAAAGCTGCTGTCCTTCTTGGTCAGGTCGTTCAGGGGTCGTGCTATGCGGGCAAAGTTCTGTATGAATCGTCAATAAAAGTTAGCAAAACCCAAGAATCCCCGCAGCTCTCGCAGGTTCTTTGGGGTTGCCCAATCACGGACTGCAGCTACCTTTACCGGATCCATGCGCACCTCCCCTTTCGATATCACCAAGCCCAGGTATTCGATCTGAAGTTGTTCAAACTCACACTTTTCTGGTCGTAGGTAAAGGTCGTGTTTCTGTAGCCGTGTTAGTACCTCCCGCACTATCTGTCGGTGTTCTTGTAATTCGTTGCTGAAAATGAGGATGTCGTCTAGGTAGACGGTTACTTTCCCTGCTGCCACTAGATCGGAGAAGATGGAGTTCATGAGAGCTTGAAAGGTGGCAGGGGAATTAGTGAGACCAAAGAACATTACACGAGGTTCAAATAACCCTCTGTTGGTTGCAAAAGCTGCCTTCCACTCATCGCCCTCCTTTATTCGAACATTGTTGTAACCCCATCGGACGTCAAACTTGGTGAAATACCGTGCTCCCTGTAGGCGACTGATGATGTTGGCCACAAGTGGTAGCGGGTAGCGATTCTTTATGGTAACCTGGTTCAGTTTCCGGTAGTCTTGTACAAAGCGGAGCTTTCCATCCTTCTTTTTCACGAAGAAGTCTGGCGAAGACAATGGAGACTTGGAGGGGCGGATATAGCCCTTTTGCAGGTTGTCATCTAGGAACCGATCGAGTTCAGCTTGCTCATTCAGCGACATGGGATAGACCTTGGTACGCATGGTTTCGGGTGCTCCAGGGATTAGCTGGATTGCGTGGTCCCAGGGTTGGTGTCCTGGCAGTCGTTCGGAAGCGGTTTCGGAGAATACCTTCTGGAAGTCCCGATAGGGCTCTGGGACCATCTCTTCAAAGGTTTTCAGGGGTTTGGCTTTGTGGGTCTGTTCCGCTAACTGTTGGGAGTAGGTGAACCCAGCGGCGCACCAGACCTCCTCTGTCTGTTCCTGTAGAATGCCTGATCTCACCCATGCACGTCGGGTCCGCCGGTTGGCTCGAATTCAGTGAATAGGTGACTCTTCCTCCTCTTGGTTGATTGTACTTGACACGGGTTCCGGGGTTTCCGTCATCCGAATGTTTTCTTCCTCTTCCTCCTCATCCGTCGTTGACCGTTGCGGTTTGACCGAGAGTCGTCCTTTCTCCCAGTCAATGTCTGGGTTAGCCTTCCTGTTACGACCATGCCAAGTTGTTACGACCATGCCAAGTTCAACTCCCGCGGACTCGACAATCATTCCCCGGTATTTGACTTTACTATTCTCTTCCGTCGCGGAGCTTACCTCCGCGATCCTGTTACACTTTGATTTTATATCCCTCACACTTAGCCGACTTCTTATATATCCTTTTATATCATTTTCTTTATACTTTCCCCTTTTATCTTCCACATGTTCGACCATACTATTCTAGGATACTATCGCTTAGCGACCCTTAGGTAGCAACTACAGTATAAAGCTACGAGAGTAGAATAGTTGGTCCTCAGTTTAAATATCGACTTTGATAGCGCACTTCGACAGTGTATTCAAATAGAGTTCATACTCAACCTCATCTTAAGTACGATCGCGTGAGTTTCTCCCGCAATCGGAATTACTTTACCCTCGCTTTCGGACATCGACGTGTCGGGGACGCTATCAATAGTAGTGTCAACGTCCGACGACCTCTCCGTAGGTTTACTTCACCCTCACTGGGATTTATCTCGGTGTTCGGTCTTTTACCCCGCGGACCTATAGTCCGCGATCCAACTCATCGCCTACGACCGTGCATGATCATAACAGTATATTTGGACTGAAACCCGGCACATCGTATTCTATCATCTTTTACTTCCTTTTCCTCCATTTAAATCCTCTCTACCCAAAATGGTCAATACCAGGAGCAGACGTGCTCGTACCAACACCGCAGACTCGGACAACGTTCAGGAGGAGCCAGTATTGGCAAATCCGTTCGCTACCAACGCGACGGCTTTCGCGCCGTTCGCCGAGTCAATCTCTGGAATGGGACTTCCCCGTAGGTGTACCAACGCTTTCGGTCCAGCCCCGAGCCAACCCGCAACGGTACGGGTATCAAACCTTCACGCTCTTGGTTCACCAGACCAAGCCGAATTCGAGTACCAAGTACTCTACACCGCTGATGGGCAACCAATCACGGTACGAACGCCGCGTAGCAATCGCACGGCGATACCAACGTTGGAGACGGCCATCCCCCCATCTCCGACAACTCTTACCCTCGCTGACAGAATGCGTCAGCAATTAACAACCCAGGCTGGTCCCTCGCGGGATCGGTCTTCATCCCTAATCCCCGCTGAGGTTCCCGAAGAACCTGAGATTGCGGAGCAAACTGAGGAGGTAAGTCCTGACTTACCAGACCACCCGGAAGACCCGGACCCTGAGGGATCTGATCCCGAAGGACCACCCGGAGGACCAGGAGGTCCTGGTGGACCAGGATCACCACCTAGCTCTCGCGGTCCTAGCCGTTCTAGGAGTCCTCCAGGGGGACCAGGTAGCAATCGCACCGATATCGCGGAACAGCGAATCATCGAATTGTTTACTACCTTCAGAGGCACCCTCGACAACTTGGGAGGTGCTATCACCGAACTATCCACGAATCAAAATCGTGGACCGACAGAGACCGCAAGGTCAAAAGTTAAGGACCCGGAGGTTTTCGACGGTTCTAACCCGCGGAAACTGAAAGGTTTCCTTGTTTCTTTATCTTTGGTCTTTATTGACCGTCCAACGTATTTTACTGATCAAAGGAAGATCAACTATACGTTGTCTTACTTAGGTGGCGCCGCAAAGGAGTGGTTCGAACCAGATATTCTGGATCCGGATCTCGCGGAGATGCCCGCCTGGACGTCCTCCTTCGCGTCGCTGGTGAAGGAACTACAGGACAATTTCGGTATGTACGACGCACAGGGAGAGGCCGAGGATAAACTCGGGACGTTGAGGATGAAGGAATCCGACAACGTACGGACTTACAACATCCGTTTCAACACTCTCGCGGCGTCTACAAACTGGGACTCCCAAGCCCTTAAGTGGGCATATCAACGCGGCTTGGCAAGCCGTATCAAAAACGAAATGGCCCGTCTTCCAGAGCCCGCTAATCTTGCGGACTACCGGAAAGAAGTCCTTCGTGTGGACAACCGGTACTGGAGACGGGAAGAAGAACGGAAACGCGAAAACGCCCGTTCGACGGTCGCGACTTCATTCTCGAAGGCGTCGACTACATCCTCGAAGAACCCGCCAAGTTCTTCTCCATCACCCTCCTCCGCGACCTTCTCGACTAAAGGATCGGGAAAACAAGGTAAGCCTAGCGGAGGCAATCACTCGTCTTCGACGAGTTCAGCATCGACACGATCGTCGATTGCTGCTAACCTAGGATCGGACGGCAAACTCCTCCCGAGCGAGGCGGAGCGTCAGAAGAAATTAGGACTTTGTGGTTTCTGTGGCGGGAAGCATAGGTTTGAAGATTGCGAGCGGAAGAAGGCTCGTGAGACTCGAGGCCGAGCTGCAGAGACGCAGGAGAGCGTAGAGACGACTTCCGTGGATTCGGAAAACTGATCAGCAGCTCCTGTACCCCGGTACGACACGGGAGTTGCGTTGATTCAGATTGTACCACGCGGGAAGTAAAACTCAACGCGTCCACTCTTTCATATGACGAACAATCTTTCACTTTATCACTAACTTTAGATTTACCGGCTCGCGGCGATTCTTCCGATTCCTCCGCCGCGACGCTATCTTTTATCTCTTTACTTGATTCTGGTTCTACTGACTGCTTTATTGACTCGCTTTTTGTAAAAGCTAATAGTTTACCAACTTCACCCATCTCTCCAATCAATCTCCGACTTTTCGATGGTTCATTGTCCCCTAAGCCGATCGTCGAGACTACCACTCTCAACGTTCGATTTCCCTCTGGCGAGCTGCTACTACTGACATTTTATGTCACCTCACTCGACTCCTCTTGCAAAGCTGTATTAGGTTACAGTTTCTTAACCCGCTACAATCCGTTGATTGACTGGGTATCTCGAAACATCACTTTCCGTTCCACTAAGCAAGTTGATTCCCTCACCCCGACGTCCTCAACTCCGCGAGAGATATCTCCGGAGTTAACTGATCCTGCGCCGGATCAGCCTCACCCCAATCGATCGAAGAAGACTTCGCGCCCTTCCTCTCGATCGCGCTCTCGCCCCTCACCTCATCCATTATCGGACAAATTCCTCTTTGAACCCATCTACACCTATCCCTCGGTCGCTCAATTGGCCGCTTCCAAGCTCGAAAATCCCGAAGTCGACATCGCTCTAGTAAACGCGGTCCTTTTCAACCGCGCATGTAAGGCCGCTAAATGCGAACCTATTTTACTACGAGCGATCCATTCTGAAGTTTCAGCGCGAGCTGCTTCAACCTCACCCGACTCCGCGGAGACGAATACCGATACTTCCAGCTTACCGCCGGAGTACGCGGAATTTGCCGACGTATTCGATGAAGTGGATTCCGAAGTGCTGCCAGAGCACCGCCCTTACGACCTCAAGATTGATTTGGAGCCTGGCGCCGAACCCCCGATCGGTCGCCTTTACCCCCTTTCTGCAAAGGAACTTGAAGCTCTTCGCGAGTTTATCGACAAGCACCTCGAAACAGGTGCTATCCAACCATCCACCTCTCCTCACGGGGCTCCGGTACTTTTTGTTCCGAAGAAGGATGGTAAACTCCGTCTCTGTGTAGACTTCCGCGGTCTTAACAAGATCACCAAAAAAGACCGCTATCCTTTACCCCTTATTTCTGATCTTTTGGACGCTCCTAAGAAAGCTAAGTTTTATACCAAACTCGATCTCACTCATGCATATCATCTAGTCTGAATCGCGGAAAGCGACGAATGGAAAACCACCTTCAGGACCTGTTGGGGTTCCTATGAATGGAAGGTTATGCCATTTGGCCTTACTAACGCTCCCGCGGCCTTCCAGCGATTCGTCAATCACATTTTCGCTGACCTTTTAGATGTTAATGTTATCGTCTATATCGACGACATACTCATTTACTCGGACGACGAGAAATCGCATCGCGAACATGTCCGCGAGGTTCTCCGTCGACTCCGTAAACATCGTTTGTTTGCGAACCTCGCCAAATGCGAATGGGGTGTCGACACGGTCGAGTATCTTGGTTACATTCTTTCTCCGGAGGGCTTAACGATGTCGAAAGACAAAGTTCAAGCTATCGTTGACTGGCCGGTTCCCCGCAAAGTCAAAGACGTTCAATCCTTTTTAGGTTTTGCTAACTTTTATCGACGTTTTATTTATAATTATAGCGAAATCGTACTTCCGATGACGCGGCTCACGCGAAAGGACGTATCATGGTTATGGTCCAAAGAGTGCCAAGAAGCTTTCGACAAACTCAAGGACAGCTTCGTTCACGCTCCCATCCTCGCACACTGGCAACCAAACCTACCCCTTATCGTCGAAACCGACGCATCGGACTACGCGCTAGCCGCGATCCTCTCGATCCTCCTACCGGACGGAGAGATTCATCCAATCGCTTTCCTATCCCGAACCTTCCAAGCTGCAGAGCTTAACTACGACACTCATGACAAAGAGCTCCTCGCTATTTTCGAGGCTTTCAAAGCTTGGCGTCACTATCTCGAGGGATCAGGCGACGCGATTGATGTGGTTACCGACCACAAGAATCTCGAATACTTCTCGACCACCAAAATACTTATGCGGCGACAAGTCCGCTGGTCAGAATTCCTCCACCAGTTCAATATGGTGATCCACTTCCGCCCGGGTAAGTTGGGTGCAAAACCCGATGCCCTCACTAGACGCTGGGACGTCTATCCTAAAGAGGGGGATACCGGCTACGCGCAAGTTAACCCGCAGAATTTTAGACCTATCTTTACCAATGAACAACTAACTACCTCACTTCGAGCAACTTTTCTAGAAGGCCCCGCGCTTCGCGCTGCGATCGTAATGGACTTGCAGTCGCTTCATTCCACCATCCGCGATTCTATTGAACAGGATCCGGAAGCAGTCGTGGGCTTAGCCCTAGCTAAAGATGATTCAAATACTCGTTGGACAGTAGGTGATGATGGACTGCTAAAACTTGACAATCGCATCTATGTTCCTAACCATTCTAACCTTTGCCTTAAAATTTTACAATACTTTCACGATCACCCCCTTTCAGGTCATTTTGGACAGAACCGGACTCTCGAATCAATCCGACGCCTTTACACCTGGCCGAAGATCCGGGAATTCGTTCGCGACTATGTCAGTTCATGTACAGTTTGCGGACGAAACAAACCCCGTCGACACCGACCTTACGGTCTCCTCAAACCTCTTCCGGTTCCCGCCCGACCATGGGATTCAATTTCGATGGACTTCATTGAACAACTCCCCTCTTCCGACGGACATACAGCAATTCTCGTCGTCGTCGACCGTGCCTCGAAACAAGGTATTTTCATCCCGACGAATGACAAAATCACTTCCGAAGGACTAGCGGAGCTATTCGTTCATCACGTTTTCTCCAAGCATGGAGTTCCGAACCACGTTACTTCTGATCGCGGCTCGGAGTTCGTATCTGCTTTTTTCCGCGCTCTCGGCGAAGCTCTTTCTATGAAACTTCACTTCACCTCAGGATATCACCCAGAAGCCGATGGACAAACCGAACGAGTCAACCAAACTCTGGAACAGTACATCCGGATTTACTGTGCATACCAACAGGACGATTGGGCGAAACTCCTACCGATCGCGGAGTTCGCTTACAACAACGCTCCTAATGCATCGACTGGTTTAACTCCGTTCTTCGCGAACAAAGGCTATCACCCAAACATCACGGTAAGACCCGAAATTGACATTCGCTCCGACCGAGCAATGGACTTTGCGGTTGATCTTGATGAGCTTCACTCTTTCCTCCGAGACGAAATCACTAACGCGCAAGCTCGATACAAAGAGCAAGCGGATCGAAAACGAATTACTCACCCCGAATTCCCTATTAATTCACAGGTTTATGTGCTGGCAAAGCACATCCGGACAACGCGACCCACCGACAAATTCGCCGAAAAATACCTCGGACCTTTCACCATACTCGAGCAAGTCGGTACTTTATCATACAAACTCCAACTCCCGTTCTACCTTAACCGTATCCATCCCGTCTTCCACGTATCCCAACTAGAGCCATATAAACCAAACACCATTCCCGATCGCGTTCAACCTCCGCCGCCTCCTGTTGAGGTCGACGGCGAGGAAGAATACAACATCGCGGAAGTATTGGACTCGAAATTGGATCGACGGTACAAAAAATGTCCTTTGCGATACTATATCCGTTGGGCAGGATACGAAGGTACGGACGAAGAGTTCTCCTGGGTCGCCGCGAACGAAATTCACGCGGACGAACTTGTCCCAGCTTTCCACACCCGTTATCCTCAGAAACCTGGTCCACTATGATCCTTACTTATTTCCCTTACGTATACGTCGATTCCTTCTCATTTCTATCACGACTCTCAACTCATTTACTTATTAATCATGATTCCCTCAAACATCCATTCTTCCCCGCGGCGATTACCGTCGCGACGATCAATTACTTATATACAAAAGTTTCTCTTTTCCCCGAAATCCCCCGCGATCCTCAGGCCTATTCCCCATTACTTATTCGCATCACCCAACAACAAAAAATTCACAACCAAAACAAAAAACAAAATCATTATTCACAACAAAACAAAAAACCAAAAATACAAACGACATAGAGCAATCGAGTACCGTAGGTAGTTCGTCCGCCGCGGACTTATTCCGCGCGCTTCTTTCCCTCACGAATCTCTCTTCTTTTCTTCTCCTCGTCGTTTCTTTCTTTCTCTTCTTCATCAATTTCCCCTCCTCCATCTTCATCTTCATCTTCATCTTCATCCTCACTCTTATCTACTTCTTCTCTGGCTTCTTCTCTTCTTTCCCTTATCACCATGAGATGGAGCATTCGTTCTTGGAGAACGAGGGAGCGGCGGGCGATATCAATCAAGTCTTTGTTCTGATCGACAATCGCGGCCAATTGCTCCGCGATTCCCGGTCCTTCGAACCTCCTCTCCCCAACTCGCGCGGCGGGTCCCTCATAAACCTCATCGTCTACCTTCACCCGTTTCCCCCGAGATCGGCGTGATACGTTGTCGCCAGACCAGCTGCAGCGTTGCCTTTGCTGATGGCACACTCTACATGCCTGGGTGGGTCGGCTCGCATTTTGGGGACGACAATCCGCGGTCTTGCCTACCAAAACGCATCGCGAGCATGGGGAACGATGTTGTGGTTGGGACGAAGATTCCGGTGGAACAACGGCAGTTTCTGGAGTAGGATCCGCGTTGGACTCATTATCATTACCACTCTAGGACGAAAATCAGAAGAGATACATGGAACAGAAAATCACTCACCCTCGCCACCATCTTGATGGTTCGTTTACGTTTTGTTCCTCTCGGGACCACCTCCTTTGGCTGTTCTACAACCTCATCACTCGAGTCGTCGGAAATTATTGCCTTGGACTTGAAAGTCCTCCGCCGCGGACTAGATGTCGACACTGGGATCTCGACATTGACGCGGTGTGGTTTCGAGGGCTGTTTCCGGCGCTCCTCTAACTCCTTCGCAGCCCTCTCTTTCTCTTTCTTGTTTTCTTCCACAAGTTTCGCGTAAGCAGCGTTCTGCTCGTGTTTGTCTTCCGCCTCCGCCGCGGCCTGTTCTGCCAACTCCTCTTGCCTTCTCCTCTCTACCAACTCTTGTTGCTTCTTTTGTTCCTCGATTACTCTTTTCTCTTCGGCTAGCTTCTTTTCCTCTGCTATTTTCTTCTCCTCTTCCCGACGTTTCTCCTCCTCGATCCGTTGTTCTTCAGCTCGTCTCTGTTCCTCCGCCTCTCGCGCTGCCTTCTCCTCCGCCTCTCGCGCGGCTTTCTCCTCCGCTTCTATCCTCTCCATCTCCGCCGCGAATTCCGCCTCTTGTCTTGCGACCTCCTCCTCGCGGGCTCGTTGTCGTGCTGCCTGAGCCTGCAGTATTCGTTCGCGTCGTTGCTGGATGGTTTCGTTGTCGTTGGAGTTGGAAGACATGATGGGTAGGAAAAGAGGGAACTTATCAAAATTTTAACGCAGCCCCGTTCTTATATGCTTCGCGAATTAAGGGCCGGTTCAACTTACAATTTTTCACTCTTCTTCGTTTTCACATCACATCACAAATTTTAAACTTTGATCCCCGTTGATACACCTGGAAATAGTCTGTGCATAAAACCCTGGAATATCTAAGATTCTACAAGCATGGATAGGTGATACTTCTAGCAAGTCTACAGTACATTGTACACTACAAGAATTGTACAGAAGGCCACTACAGATGAGCTGTGAAGGTTCTCAGTAGTGATACTCAGTTATAATTACCTTGAAGCAGTACTAAAACCCATTCTTTGTGCCCAACTACACTTGTAGAAAGAGGTCTTCTGTGATTTATTATGCATGATTTGGTTTCTATAAGTCAACTCAGTTGGTTTACAATGCAGTAGAACAGCAAAACTCCGAAATTGTGCAGATGACGAGATGACAAGTTAGCAAGCTTAGGGCCCAGACCCTGATTAGAGAAGTTCCATAACAGAAATCTGATGGTTGCTATGACAATGTTCTAGAACTTGGAGCATGTGGAAAGCACAGGAACAGCACAGGAACAGCATGTGCAAAGCACAGGAATACCGTATGGAGTCCCAGACCAAGGGAGTGGTAACCATGTGCATAGGCACAGGCACTCGGCACTGCCCAAGGCCCAGACCCATTCTCAAGAACATAAATAGGACAGGTCAGAGCCAGCTTCGAAAAGCTTGCTTCCCCCCCACTTTTGTTGTGAGTGCTAGTCCAACAAAAAGGGAAGTTTAGTTTCAGCACCAGAATAGGAAAAGCACAGAGATCAGAAGTCAGACAGCTTGCATAACAAAGAAAGATTGTACTCATAACTCAGAAAGAAAGAAAAGAAAGTAAAGTTATTCAGAGTCCAGTTTAGTAAAGTTATTCAAAGCAAGTCAGACCAAAGAAACCAGTTGCAAGCCCAAGTTTGATAGAACTTGTGTCAGAAAAACTATCAAAGCCATTGAATACAGAGTTGTGAAGATTGTACTTAGAAATATAAATCCTCTTTGCACCCTTAAAGAACTTGTGTTTGAGTGTTGGTGTGTGTGTGTGTTGGTGTTAGAGTTCTAGCATCTTCATTTTGCATTCAGCCCTCAGTCAGCATATCACCGTTGCTTCTAATCATTCACATCTATTTTAGTCACACTAGTACTCAGGATCTCGAGGGCTCGATCCTAACGGGGGGGCACTGTTACGACCATGCCAAGTTCAACTCCCGCGGACTCGACGATCATTCCCCGGTATTTGACTTTACTATTCTCTTCCGTCGCGGAGCTTACCTCCGCGATCCTGTTACACTTTGATTTTATATCCCTCACACTTAGCCGACTTCTTATATATCCTTTTATATCATTTTCTTTATACTTTCCCCTTTTATCTTCCACATGTTCGACCATACTATTCTAGGATACTATCGCTTAGCGACCCTTAGGTAGCAACTACAGTATAAAGCTACGAGAGTAGAATAGTTGGTCCTCAGTTTAAATATCGACTTTGATAGCGCACTTTGACAGTGTATTCAAATAGAGTTCATACTCAACCTCATCTTAAGTACGATCGCGTGAGTTTCTCCCGCAATCGGAATTACTTTACCCTCGCTTTCGGACATCGACGTGTCGGGGACGCTATCAATAGTAGCGTCAACGTCCGACGACCTCTCCGTAGGTTTACTTCACCCTCACTGGGATTTATCTCGGTGTTCGGTCTTTTACCCCGCGGACCTATAGTCCGCGATCCAACTTATCGCCTATGACCGTGCATGATCATAACACAAGTTCAACTTCCGCGGGCCCGACGATCATTCCCCGGTATTTGACTTCACTATTTTCTTCCGTCGCGGAGCTTACCTCCGCGATCCTTTCACACTTCAAGTTTATATCCCTCACACTTAGCCGACCTCTTATATATCCTTTTATATCATTTCCTTTATACTTTCCCCTTTTATCTTCCTCATGTTTGACCATACTATTCTAGGATACTATCGCTTAGCGACCCTTAGGTAGCGACTACAGTATAAAGCTACAAGAGTAGAATAGTTGGTCCTTAGTTTAAATATCGACTTTGATAGCGCACTCCTACAGTGTATTTCAAATAGAGTTAAATCTCAACCTCATCCTAAGTACGATCACGCGAGTTTCTCCCGCGATCGGAATTACCCTCTCCTTCGCTTTCGGACAGCGGCGTGTCGGGGACGCTATTAATAGTAGCGTCAACGTCCGACTACCTCTCCGTAGGTTCACCCAACCCTCACCGGGATTTATCTCGGTGTTCGGTCTTTTACCCCGCGACCCACACTTATCTCCTACGACCGTGCATGATCATAACACTTCCGTAACCAAGGGAGTCCTAGGATGAGGTCCTCGCTTCCCAGGTTAGTGACAAGTAGGTCTGTCCAACGTTCCTGACCATCGACAGTTAGGGCTAAATGTGCGAAGTGCGTAATCTGCCCTGCCCGGTTGGCGGAACCATCGATGTTGAAGACCCCGATTGGCCTCTTGAGTGGAAAGGTCTTTACATGGTGACGGGTGACAAACTCTTGGTTCAAGAACAGAGCAGTGGCTCCGGAATCGACCATGGCCGCAGTTGCTATACTATGATTCCTCCCTCTTAATTTCGCATTGATTCGGAAGTGGGACGAACTGGAGTTCAATTCCAAAACGGTAGATATTTTACACGAGGGGACAGAATCATATGCGGAAGTAGAATGTATAGCAAATTGGTTAACGGGTGCTCTCGGTGCGGCCGAGACAGGCACCCGCTTCAAAAACCCTCCTGAGATCCAGATGCTGGGGCCATGGCATTAGCTCTGTTCAGGAGTTCCTGCAGTTGAGCGATCTGGACAGAGAGATCGGGGGTGAGCGGAGATGGTGGGGCGGGGGCGGGAGCGGAAACGGGAGCGGGAGCAGAGGCTGCAATTTGGACTGATTCATTTGGGAACAGGGTAAAGGGCATCGAGGACGAGGCGGAGACTTGTTGTCGACGGGGTTGTTGACGCTTACCCTGGCCTTGCTCCAACCCCATGAACTTGTCTTGGCAGACCGATTCTAGGTGACCTCGTCGACCACAGTAGCGGCATACTGTGTCCTTGTACGAGCAGTTCTTCTTTTCATGGTTCTGTGCACCACAGCCGTAACATCTGCCTCTCATCTGTGCCACAAAACTCTCCCTACTATTCCCGCTGGTGTGCGTGGCATCAACGTCCATGGCGTAAGAGTTGGAAGGAGGAGAGGGAGTGTGAGAGGTGCCCAGATTACGGCCTGTCATGGTAGGATCATGCATGAACACATCCACCGAGACTGCCCGTCGGATTGCCTCCTCTAGAGTGGGGGCTATCTCCTGGGCAATGTTGACCACAATGAGATTTTGTCGGATCTCAGGGTTAAGGCCACTATGGAATCGCTCGCATAGGTCGATGTCTGAGAGTCCAGTTCGATCACCAATGTCCTTGAACTTTTGTGCGAATTCCGCTACCATCTGGCCTTTTCCCTGTTTGAGATGTTGGATCGCATTCCGGGCCTCCATACCTGCATCGATAGATTCAAATCGAAGTGAGAAGGCTCGCACAAAGTCTTCCCAGCGTCCGTTGAATGGTGTCCTTCCATGGCTGAATTCCAAGAGGTATGGGGTGGCCCAGTCCGCCGCGTTTCCTGAGAAGAATCCTAGGGCTGCCTTTATCAGCTTATCTTCCTTGCCACTCAAGTCCGTTTGTTCCATCGCCCAGCTCTGGATCTGGGCGATGAACCGACGTGCTTCCGCACTACTGGTGCCCTTGAAGAGCTCCGGTTTGTTCATGCTTGATTTGGCTGTGGCCTTCTGTAGGTTAGCTGTGAGCTGAGCCACCTGTTCAATGAGCTGAGCCATGAGTTGATTGGCGTCGACTGTGGTAGGGTTGGACATGGCTGGTGGGGGGTTGACTGGACTAGGGGTATGGGCAATAATAGGTGTGATTCGTGTCCCGTCACTGAAGAAGTCTGTTACGAACTGACTCTTTTTCAATTTCTTTTTGTCTATCTTATTTACTTTTATCTTTTCCTTTTCTTTTATTTACATACATGTGACAACCTTGACATTCTCGCAATGTCAACGCATTTCTCTCATGCCTGTCAGACTGTTGACAGACTGTCATTCCCGCGCTGTCAACACAACTCTCTCATGTCTGTCAGACTATTGACAGATTGACAGTGTGAGAATTCTCTCATGTCTGTCAACCTTTGACAGATCGTTGTATAGCCTCATAGTTATGACGTGAGATAGTTCCCATGGGTTCATTTCAGAATATGTATATAAGATAGGGCATTTCTTAGAGTAGTCTCTATCTCTGATCTCGTCTATTCTCCTTGGTAGCTAGACAAGAATCAAAGACCTTTCCTCCCTCATTCACTTCGTTTGACTTGACCATCTCGGCTTGCGTGACGCCTGGCTACATCGTATAAAAGCTATCGAGTCGCTGACAAAGTCTTCAGTGATAATGGAATTAGCAACGGCGTGGGGGCAAGGTTGGGAGCTACAATCGGCCCAATTCTGGTTCGGGGGGTGGTGGATGTGAGTTCGGTCTTTGGTGTCAAAGGCGTACGGGTAGGCAGAGCAGTCAACGGTTTGAGCGGGTGGGCTTGGTATGGCTGTGCTGGTAGACGTGGTGGAAGCAGATCCTGCAAGGATAACCCAATCAGTAGGTTATCAGTGCAGTAAAGGATCTTGACCTAATGTCACAAAGAGGTGACGATGGCGGCAAGACTGAGCGGAAGCGGATGGATACTGATCCCAACGACAAAGTTATATTCATAATAAATACTGAGAAGTAAGTAAAGACATACCTGATCCCAACGACAAAGAGGTCAAGATAAGGGATCAGGTTGTGGGGGCTGGCTTATATATACAAAGGTAAGGTACGGGAACCATGATGTCATACTGTATATTTCAGGAACGAGGAATGGAACGGAATGGACTGGAAGGTTCCGGATCGATTATGATAGGTAACAGTGATGGAATGATGTATTGTAAAGAAAAGGAAAATAATAGGGGCGGCTCACTTCATGACAGGCCCAATCAGACCAATCTATGAAACCATGCTCTCCTGCACCCGCTACGTATCTGCTCAAACATCTCACAAAACACCTTCTCAGTACTGCTCTAACCCAAATACTTCGGTACCTACTGTTCTGTGTTCCTTTCATCTGTTTCAACTGAAGATTCTTAGTTTCGTGAATGATAATGCTGGACCTCTACAGGATATCCCTACTGAAATTTTTGGTCTGGACACTAATTGTCGGGGCAAGATACTGATAGGGAACGAGTGATAGATACGTAGATCCAGCTACGATTACGATTCTTCCTGTTCACCTTGAAATGATGGCATGATGATCTTTGGTCTCAAAAGCACTGCATTGTGCCACATTCTCTCCTCTCCTTGCACCTTCTCTGCCCTCAACAATCTGAGGTCTGTCGTACACAAAATCTTGTTCTCGTTAGGCAGAAAGACTGCTTCATGTGGTGATCTATTATCTGTGGCGTTTTCCATTGTACTCGGTTTGAAAGGGACAGCCGGGAAGCAATAAATGGGTACAAACTCGCAGGAGGTGATATCGTTGCCGATAACATTGTTCAGGTGCACGGCTCTTTCAACAATTAGTGTCAGCCTATCGGAAAACCGTGCTGCGAGCCTGTTCAAAAGCCGTTGTTCCGATTCATGAAGGCCGGAGATGATCAAGATGTTGGCACACGCGGCTTGGATACGATACGTCAGATCCTGTTGCTTGATTGTAGGATAGATCTGGCGGACGTATCCGTGCCAAAACGCGCCACTTTGCAGACACGGGCTGTTCCTCTGTTTGGCAAACGAAATCAAAACGGACACTCAGAAGTGGTGTAAACAGATCTACGCCCGCAGCTTATCTGCTTCTTGCAGCTGCTCGTATGTTTCCTGCAATACAAGTTCTACCCCTGAATCCCTGTCATGATAACACCAAGCAGTCATCATCCATTCCCTGAACACACACATCAATGCTTGTAATGCGATCTGGAGGATGATATTTTCTTCCCAGTGGTTGAACGTTTGAAGCATCTTGGTCACACTCTCTCCCTGGATAGCTGTCACTCAAACTACAGATTACATACAGCACACCATTACCGTGATGGATTCCTTGGCTGACCTCGGAAAGGTCATGCCTTTCGCCAAATTGTTGACCTTCCAGGTGTCAGAGCAAATTACAATGGTAACGTCATCTTGAAAATACCGCCGTTTTTTTCGCAGATTATTTGCTCTTATATTCCTTCATTCTTGCCTTTTTTGCACTTACAATTTAATTCGAAGTCCATGCTTCACGTTTCCTTGCTTCGGTTTCCGGTACCACTCCCTCTCTGATATGTATTTATGTATAAGTGTTGCAGTGATGAGACAAATTGTGGTGATTTGATTCGCTTGCTGATCTTTGCGCAAGCCTTCTCGAAATGTGGAGCTTTTCGAAATGTGAAGCAAATAAAGCTTTGCTAACTGTGTGATAACACCATAATAATGTGCTGTTACCTGCAATAATGAGTTGCAATCCTTACAGATGATTATTACATATTTCAGTATATTATAATCCTATTATTGCGCTAATATTATGTGTGAACATTGTGGCAGCCAGTTATAATACCTGCCACACATTGTATCCTCATTATATTATTTGTGCCTTTTTGCTGATGTCCAATCCAAAACCTTGGATGATCTCTCCATTAGTAACCACCGTCTCACAGCTCAGCTTGATTCTCTACAATCCCATTATGGTCTAACATTTTCTGTGGTGTCATTGATATTTCTCGCCAATGCTGCAGGTAGTCCTTGGAAGCAGTTGACGTTAGACAGACTGATGAAGATTCCACAGGTTGGTTGATAGCAAGCTTTCTCAACATCTATCTTCAAAGTCATCTTCATTTCTGGAAGACGCTTGTTGTAAGTCACAAGTGCTTGTGGGCAGCTGGTAGTATCTGACAGTGATATATGTGCATAGATCGCGGCAATGACCAACATTGTCGGTTCCACTATTATAATAACGTTGCCTCCATTCTCTGTCTTCGTCGTTGCTTTGTTCATCAACGGGATAGGAGCTTGCATCTACAATGCCAGTTTTGCCACTTATACTGCATATTTTGATGAAGGTCCTGCAATGTCTCTGCTTTTTGCAGCTTTTGGGGTGCATTTCTATTTGTTTCCTCTTATCCCTTCACTCAATCTGCGGGCCTGGGTTAGGTTGGTGCACTCATTGCACCATTGATTGTGGCTGCCATGCTTGTTCATCATGTCTCTTGGAACATGTATTATTGCGTGTCTTTAGGGTTATCTATACTTAACATGCCTCTCTTATGGATTCTATTTCGGAAATATCGCTTCCCAGAGGGGGAGAATGCCTCCACAGGTGCATCAGCAAAATCAGAAATGTATAACGTGTATGATGGGTGTAATGGTATGATGATCCACCTCCGTCATACCAAATCATATGTCAATCATGCCTTGAATCCGATCAGAAATTCATACGGCATTCATACGGCATTCATACGGCATTTACACAACAAGTATTCAAGTATCATATAGCATCATACAATAATCATACAGAACCAGAACTAGTATGAAATGCCAAGATTTTGTCTAGAATTGCATGGTAATCAGCATATGTTAACATAGAATAGTCTGTTGAAGGTGCAAAGACAGCCAGGAAACCGACAATGAAGGCAAGACATGGTGTCAAAATGTATTTAGAGTTTTAGACGGCGACCTAAGCCGCTTAGTCACGGTATTACGTAACCTTGCTTGTTCAACTTTTTTTTTCCAACCTCCTCTCCAAACTCAACCCGACGACACTGAGCGTGATTCAGATGAAGATACAGACAAACAACATTGGTCGAAGAAACACCGGGGTGATACACCCCAAACACCCCTTGAGCTACCTGAGTAGGCGGCTTTTGCCTTAGCGAGACGAAAATCAGCTCGAAGACATGGGTTGCTGCACAGCTTGATGCACAGGCTCAAGAGGATATTGTTGGATCCGATACTAGAAAAAAAGTCAGTTAGTATTCACAATTCTAATTCTTCAATGTGTTTTTGACGGCTCCCAAGCAGATCAAACACAGCGTCAGAATCATTAGCGAAGAGAATGTGGGAGTCACAAATGTGCCTACTATATCCTTCATCATCATAGGCAAAAGAGAACCAAGGAGCAGTGATATCGTCAAGGTCTTCAACCAGACAGGGGTGAGTTCAGTATTACTATGCAATTCAGACCACGGTTTTGAACGTTACACAGATTAGAAGTCATTTTGGTCATTGTTATGCTTCAAGTTACTGTTTTATTGATGAATCAGAGGGGAAATGTTATATACATGCCAAGCTACACCATGCCTTCTAGCTCGATTTCCGAATCTATTGATAACCATATCGATATTCCGATCATTCCGATCGATCGATCGATCACCCGATCACCCGATCGGTATCAATTCCCTTCCAAGTTACGACACTCTTCTTGCACCTTTCCGAATGCTTCCGGATTTTCGGACAATTTTTGGTTGAGTTTTCAGGTTTCTCAGGTTCATACAGCTCATACCACTCATTCCCAATTCGCATTTCAGCTCATCTTGTTCATGCAATACTCCGAAATCCGGATCGAAAGGATTCGAATCGAATCGATTCATATTTTGTTCATATTCATCCGTTTAATGATTTTGTCGACTTCCATCCATTCACACTCCTTCATTATGTCACTCACTCATGCCCCATCATGTCCCTATCCTGTTCCTCATTGCAACCTTCCATTCAAACTTCCGCACTTCGGGCAAGGGCTTTCGAGGGCTCAAGCCTAAGTGGGGGATACTGTTATATACATGCCAAGCTACACCATGCCTTCCAGCTCGATTTCCGAATCTATCAATAACCATATCGATATTCCGATCATTCGATCGATTGATCGATCATTCCGATCATTCCGATCGATCGATCGATCACCCGATCACCCGATCGGTATCAATTCCCTTCCAAGTTATCACCAAGTCCAACTCGAAGCTCGATCGACTTTGGACTGTGTTCATTGACTTAGTAATCTCGGAACAACCTCGGATACATCACATGACACATGGTCAGCATGACCGATGCATTCCCACGCCTGTCCACTCTCGGGAAACATCCTTATTGTATTATTTCTAGTCCCTATTACTTATTGTCTTTTATTTAACAATTAGGATTACTTGTATATAAGATTAGATATCTTGTACACTATTCCTCAGTTTCAATATCGACTTGGGTTGCCTTGGGTTCCATCCCAGTCATTCCTCTCTCTCATTATGTCTCCTTACTGTTCATATTCGTCTGAACCCTTTCCAGAACCACTCGGTGTAGTGAGGATCCGTTCTAATAAACGGATCGAGGTTCGCTTCACTCCTACGTGACTTCCGTACCATCCGGTCCATTCGGATTTCGATCGTTCCCACGGAGCTCCGGTCGGAGCTTCGGCTGCTTCGATTGTATTTCGAAGCCTTCGGACCATTCATGGGCAACTTCAGCCACTTCATTCCCTCCTCGGAAGCACGGCCCTAACAGGAAAATGATGTGGACGATGATTTTTTTCGAGCTTGTCGTCGTCACTATATGTTTACTGACTTCATGTTCTCCTCTGTCTCCCATAGGACACGCAAACATCCAAGTTCGGAAGATGACAATTAACTATTGACCTATACACCATCCCTACCTGTCCGTCGATACAAGCACCTGATACCTCCTACTTTTGGAAATCATACACAATATATCCCATTTGTCTAGCGGTAGATGTTCTGGAGCTGAAGAATTCAATGGATGGGTTGAACTGGTGGAAGAAAATTGGTCAGGCGCTTTCTACGTGACATATCCGGACGCTACTATTTCAGTACTTAAGTATGATTATTATACTATGCAATTCAACCAACATTCTCAGAAATTTTGTTTTATTTTCACGACGTATAAAGTGAGTATGAGGAGTGTATGAGGAGTGTATGACATTATACAGGATCATACAGAGTGGTGTATGATCACCGTATGCTGACACATACCCCCTTCCGCCGATCATACCGCTCTGGGTGGCGGGTAGCTATGATGACGTATGATGTGTATGTCATCATACCGTTTATACATTTCTGATTTTGCTGATGTGCTCAGAAGAGGTTCATCTCCATCCTTGGAAACCGCAATTAGTGATGTGCCGGCTCGGCCTGAAAGCCGTGGGCCAAGCCAAGCCGGGCCAAGCCAGGCTGTCAAAAGCCGGGCCGTGATAGACGGCTTGTCAGGGCTTTTGGCCCGGCTTTGAATTTTCAAAGCCGTGAGCTGGGGCTTGAGCCGGGGCTTTTGGGGGCTTCTGTAGTAGAAGATGCATCAGTATGAGAGTAATACATAATAAGAAAAATTTCCACCTATTGCTCGAACATCATGGCTCCTCGACCAGTTTGCAATGGGAAACCCTCGCAGAAAGTGTTATTGGCAGATACTTAACATAAGTGAATTGTTGCCATCACATAAAGAGTCGTGACCGAGTGAACTGGCAACATAACAAAATTTCTGGAAAACCTGTGACCTCATCTGATCACACGCAGAACATTGTTCCTCCCAACAATGAGGCTGATTCTGGATTCTCACTCATGGGATGAGCTAATCATTGGTGGTGATGATGACAACCAGGACTCCGATTTGTGATATACTTTTAGTAGTAAGTAGTTCTACATATTACAAGTAGTACTGTATCAATGTTGTTCCAAAAAGTATCCATGACATCACAACTTTTACAGGTAATATCTGTGATGTCATAAGTGAGCCTGCTCAATAAGGAAATTCTGACAGTACTGGCGCTTATTTTCACTTTGGCGCCCACTTACCTGAAAGCCCTGGCCTGGGCCAAAGCCAGGCCGAGCCAAGCCGGGGCCGTCCCACTAGGGCCCGGCTTGGTTTTCTCCAGGCCAAAGCCAAGGGCTTCCAGGCCAAAGCCGGGCCGGCACATCACTAACCGCAATGTATTGGCTGGTGGAATGTTAACGACTCTTGTGTGTGAAAGGTCCATATTTTGTGCTGTTTTCCTGATCCTTGTCCTAGTGACCTAAGGTAGCGCTAATAAGTCGCGACTAATTCACATCTGTTAATTAACATACTTATTAACATGTTAATAAGTTGTTACTCACATTGACCATGTGTTACGATCATGTGCATCGGTCGTACGCATCCCGACGCAGTCAACCGTACATGATCAAGTCCGTCATCGATGCGACGCACCGATGATATGGATCAGGTAATCTGCTCCCGTGATACTCATCCACCTATCCTCCTTATCCCGTCGCCCCTCCTTCGGACAGGCTATACACCATACCGCTTTCCTCTCCCCATTAGTCCACTGTCTTCCTATCCGCACTCATTATCTCTACCTCCGATTTGTTGTAACTACTTTAGGATACTTTGTAGCGATACCGGAGATAGCGAACTTAGTATATAAGACTTGCGGTCGTAGGTAGAAGCCTTAGTTTTAAGATCGAATTGGTACGACTCCCCAGAATCATATAACACTTGCTCTCTTCACACCTATACCTCGTTCGACCCCGTCGACCTTCAGTCAATACTATCTCGATCTCGAACGAACTTAACACGGACCACGCAGCGTAGCGAGGATACTGTCAATAACGGTATCGAAGGTCCACTTGATCCGCACACTCCTAACAGTATCTTAAAACTCTACTCTCTACGCTGTTATTGATCCTTTCATTCAAATCTATATGGCCCCTTGAACTCGAAGCAATCGAAACACCAGTCCCGACCACTCTCAGGTAAACCCCGAAGGTAATCCGTTTGCAAACAACGCGCAATCCTTTGGACCCTACACCGCATTGTTATCCGCACTAGGCTCGCAACGAGCACGACACCCAGGTTTTGGCCCCATGACATCCGCGAGCGCTATGTCCTCAGTCTCGACACCCAACGTCCTCGGCAGGAACGACAACCCGAAGGGAGATTACGAAATCTTGTACACCGCAGATGGACAGGAGATCGTAGTCCAGACCCCGAAGAGGGATCGCGCTCCGATCCCTCGTATGGCGACAGTTCCAACCTCTACCGGAGTCGAAGACGCTTTAGACGACGACTTTCTCGACAATCGCGATGACACTCAACCGCCAAACAACCCCCCTGGGCCTGACGACTCCGACGACGACGACAACGATGATGGCGATAACCCCGGCGCACCTAGCGGTCCCGGAGGTCCCGGTGGACCTGGAGATGATGGTGGTGACGATGGTGACGGACCTGGGGGTCCCGGAGGACTGGGTGGTCCAGACGATCGAGGTAACGCTCGATCACCAACCAATCCCGATGCATTAGGACAAATGACTCTCACTACGTTCAGTTCTTTTAAAGAGTCTATTGATGGTCTGAAAGGCGTTTTAGCTGGTATGTCAACTAAGAAGACAGAACCAGGCAAGACTATCGTAAAGAACCCCGATGCATTCGATGGCTCCGAACCCAGGAAACTCAAGAACTTCTTGGTATCCTTATCCCTTGTATTCCTCCACCGTCCCGAATACTTCACCGAGCAGCAAAAGATCAATTATACGATCTCGTACCTTAGCGGTACGGCTCGGGAATGGTTCGAAACCGACATCCTCGATCCCGATGTTACTGCTATGCCAACGTGGACCCATTCGTTCAAAGCTCTGGTCAAGGAGCTGCAGGACAATTTCGGTCTCTACGACGCGCAAGGCAACTCCGAAGATAAACTCGGTAACTTGAGGATGAAAGAAAGCGACAACGTTCGAAAATACAACATCCGATTCAACACCCTAGCCGCTATGACCAGCTGGGACCATGACGCCCTTCGATGGGCCTACGGTCGCGGTCTAGCATCCCGCATCAAATACGAGCTCGCATGCATCAAGGAACCTGCGACTCTCGTAGAGTTCCGCGAAGAAGTACTTCGCATCGACAACCAATACTGGAGAAGAGAAGAGGAAAAGAAGCGTGAGGCGAATAGGAACTCTGGAGGGCAGACGAAGACTCAACAGAAGAAACCCAACAACCCCACCACACCATCCACCTCCACTCCGACAACATCGACGTCCTCCAAACCGCAAAGTAAGAGTTTGACACCACAGTCTTCGACATCGAACTCTAAGCCGAACACTCCGAACGATGGCTCGAACCAACAAAAACCCGCCTACGCTAATCGATTGGGCGCGGATGGTAAGATCACACCTGCGGAGAAAGAACGTCAACGAAAATTCGGATTGTGCAACTTCTGCGGCTCGAATAAGCACCTACTCGCTGACTGTAATCTGCGTAGGGCTCGGGAAGCTAAGGTTAGAGCTGCGCAAACAAACCCCGCGCAAGAGTCCGCTTCTTCAGCGACTCCGATGTCTGCCTCGACGGTAGGATCGGGAAAATAGTCCGCAACTCTTGTACCCCGGTACGAAGCGAGAGTTGCGTTGACCTGGTTCGTACCAGCAGTGGGGAAGTTGTTCTCAATGCGTCCGCTCTTTCGTTACACTCCAAGTCGTTTATGATCAATTTATCTATCCATGTACTTTTTGATAAGACTCACATCCTGATTTCTTTCGATACTCTCCTCGACTCTGGCTCTACAGACAATTTTATCGATACAAAATTCGTATATTTAAATTCTATTCCGACCGTTCCGACTTCTACTCCGATCAACCTCCGACTCTTCAATGGTTCGTTAACAACGAAGCCCATCTCCGAAACTTGTACCCTACCGATTTTATTTCCATCCGGCAAGCTTATACCTTTGGACTTTTATGTCACACCTTTGGATTCTTCATGCAAGGCTGTTTTAGTTTACGGTTTTCTTTCCCGCTACAATCCGTTGATTGACTGGGTATTGAAAACACTTACTTTCCAGAATACCGACCATCCCGAATCACCGACGTCCGCTCCTTCGCCAGGCCCCTTCGCGACCTCCGAAGAAGCACCTTTCGAACCGTCGCATCGCATCGATCCGACACCCGCTGAACGGTATTCACAACCCACCATACAGCACTCGTATAAGGCTCGACCACTCTCCGACAAGTTTCCTTTCGAACCCATCTATTCCTACCCATCAGTTATGCAAATGGCGTCGCGCCTACGGCATGACTGTTAGGGCCGTGCTTCCGAGGAGGGAATGAAATGGCTGATGTTGCCCATGAATGGTCCGAAGGCTTCGAAATACAATCGAAGCAGCCGAAGCTCCGACCGGAGCTCCGTGGGAACGATCGAAATCCGAATGGACCGGATGGTACGGAAGTCACGTAGGAGTGAAGCGAACCTCGATCCGTTTATTAGAACGGATCCTCACTACACCGAGTGGTTCTGGAAAGGGTTCGGACGAATATGAACAGTAAGGAGACATAATGAGAGAGAGGAATGACTGGGATGGAACCCAAGGCAACCCAAGTCGATATTGAAACTGAGGAATAGTGTACAAGATATCCAATCTTATATACAAGTAATCCTAATTGTTAAAATAAAGACAATAAGTGAGAAAGATCCGAAATAATACAATAACAATGTTTCCCGAGAGTGGACAGGCGTGGGAATGCATCGGTCATGCTGACCGAGTGTCATGTGATGTATCCGAGGTGGTTTCGAAGTTATCGAGCCATGGAACAGAGTACGAAATCAATCGAGATTCGAGTTGGACTTGGTAGCAAACCCGGAAATGAATCAATCGGTTGTCCGATCGATCGGATGTTCGATCGGAATGTCCGGATGTTTGGATAGTGACCGATTAGCCCGGAAGTCGATCCGGAACGAATGGTGAAACGTGGCATGTATATAACAATGACGAAGTAGACATCGCCTTGCTCAGTGCGGTACCTTTCCACCACGCTTGTAAGCAATCAGGTATGGAACCACTTGTTCTCTATGCCGTTCACTCTGAAGTTGCTGCACGATTGTCGAAAACTGATACTGATGACCCACTGCCCAAAAACGAGATTCCGGAAGACTACCACGACTTCGCCGATGTATTTGACGAGGTCGACTCGGAAGTCCTCCCAGACCATCGCTCCTATGACCTCAAGATCGACTTAGAAGAAGGTGCTGAGCCACCTATTGGACGAATTTATCCACTCTCTCCAAAAGAGCTTGAGGCTCTTCGCGAATTTCTTGATCAATCCCTTGCCACCGGTACTATCCGACCTTCGACATCTCCACACGGCGCTCCCGTACTCTTCGTTCCGAAGAAGGACGGTTCGCTCCGACTATGTGTAGACTTCCGTGGCTTGAACAAGATCACGAAGAAAGATCGCTACCCCCTACCCTTGATCTCAGACCTACTCGACGCTCCGAAACGAGCGAAGATCTATACCAAACTCGACCTGGCACACGCGTACCACCTGGTACGTATCGCGGAAGGTGATGAATGGAAGACTACGTTCCGAACACGTTACGGCTCTTTCGAATGGCGTGTGATGCCTTTTGGCCTCACTAACGCTCCGGCCGCTTTTCAACGTTTCGTCAATGATATCTTCAAAGACTTACTCGACGTCTGCGTGATCGTCTACCTCGACGACATACTCATCTACTCCGACGACCCTTCGAAACACTCCGAGCATGTCCGCGAAGTCCTCCGCCGACTCCGCGCGCACAAGTTGTTTTGCAAACCATCTAAATGTGAATTCGGAGTTGATACGGTTGAATATCTTGGTTACATCTTATCCCCGGAAGGACTCACGATGGCTGCTGACAAAATTAAAGCAATCGTGGACTGGCCTACTCCGAGGAAGGTCAAGGATATACAATCCTTCTTAGGTTTTGCAAACTTTTATTGCCGTTTTATTTATAATTATTCTGACATCATCTACGCCATGAATTGACTTACCCGGAAGGGCATTGATTGGTTATGGACTACAGAGTGTCAGGAAGCTTTCGACAATCTAAAGCTCGCTTTCCCAACGGCACCGATTCTCGCGCACTGGGAACCGAACCTCACCATGATCGTAGAAACCGATGCTTCCGACTACGCTCTTGCAGCTATCCTATCGATCGTGTACAACAATGGAGAAATTCACCCGGTCGCTTTCCTCTCTCGAACCTTCCAAGGCGCTGAACTGAACTACGACACTCACGACAAGGAATTGTTGGCAATTTTCGAAGCATTCAGAGCTTGGCGACACTATCTCGAAGGTTCCGGAACACCGATCGACGTGGTCACTGACCACAAGAACTTGGAATATTTCTCTACAACGAAAATCCTCACACGACGACAGGTACGCTGGTCCGAATTTCTTCACACCGTGACCTTCAATATGACCATTCCCTTCCGCCCTGGAAAACTCGGAGCAAAACCGGACTCGATCACTCGACGCTGGGACGTCTACCCAAAAGAGGGGGATATTGGCTACGCGCAAGTAAACCCACAGAACTTCCGTCCGATATTTACTAACGAGCAACTCACTACTTCGTTACGAGCGACTTTCCTAGAAGGGCCAATACTTTGCGCTTCAGTTATACTGGACTTCGACACCCTTCACTCCGATATTCGAAACGCTCTAACACTTGATGCCGACTCCATCCTAGGATTGGAGTTTGCTAAAGACGATACGAAACCTCGTTGGACCCTAGACCCCGAAGGATTACTCCGCCTCGATGACCGAATCTACGTTCCGAACCATTCCGACCTTCGACTACAAGTCCTACGATACTTCCACGACCATCCACTATCCGGTCACTTTGGTCAAAATCGGACTCTCTTCGCTATTCGTAAACGCTATACCTGGCCAAAGGTCCGAGAATTTGTTCGCGACTACGTCTCATCATGTACCACCTGTGGACGCAACAAACCTCGACGACACCGACCCTATGGCCTGTTGAAACCTTTACCAGTTCCGATCCGACCTTGGGACTATATCTCTATGGACTTCATCGAACAACTCCCAGACTCGAACGGCTACACCGCGATCCTCGTCGTAGTCGACCGAGCTTCGAAGCAAGCGATATTCATCCCAACAGACGATACCATTACGTCCGAACGTCTAGCTGAGCTTTTCGTTATTCATGTATTCTCTAAGCATGGTGTACCTAACCATGTTACTTCTGACCGTGGGTCAGAATTCGTTTCCGCATTCTTCAGAGCACTTGGTCAAGCATTATCGATGAACCTACATTACACCTCGGGCTACCACCCCAAAGCAGACGGACAGACTGAACGAGTCAACCAGACCCTGGAGCAGTACATCCGGATCTATTGTACCTATCAACAAGACAACTGGTCCGCACTCCTACCGATGGCTGAATTCGCCTACAACAACGCTCCGAATGCTTCCACTGGCTTAGCTCCCTTCTACGCCAACAAGGGATACCATCCAAACATCTCCGTACGCCCCGAAGTCGATGTCCGTTCCGATACCGCAAGAGACCTGGTCGTAAATCTCGATGAGCTTCATTCATTCCTCCGCGACGAGATCGTTAACGCTCAGAAAAAATACAAGGACCAAGCAGACCGAAAACGTATTCCAGCTCCGGAGTTTCCGATCGGTTCGCATGTATTCGTTCTGGCAAAACACATCAAGTCAACTCATCCTATGGAGAAGTTCTCAGAGAAATACTTAGGACCATTTGAAGTTATCGATCGTGCAGGCACCCTATCCTACAAACTCCGACTTCCCGACTACCTTCGACGCATCCATCCCGTTTTCCACGTTTCTCAACTCGAACCGGCAATCCCGAACTCCATTCCGCACCGAGTTCAAACGCCTCCGCCACCCATCGAAGTAGATGGCGAGGAAGAGTACTATGTCGCCGAGATCTTGGACTCGAAGATGGACTGAAGATTCAAACGATGCCCCCTTTGATACTTCGTTCGATGGGCTGGCTACGAAGGTACCGACGAGGAATTCTCCTGGGTAGCCGCTGATGAAATCCATGCCGACGAACTTATTCCTGCCTTTCATCTTCAATATCCGACTAAACCCGGACCTTTGATTCTTTAATCCCCTTATTCCGATAGCACCTCTATGCTTCATCGATGCTCTTCGACATCGATGGGAACAATCACCATGATAGCAATTTGAGTGATTGTTCTCAACGAAGGTTTCGCACCGATGTTCGCACCTAGCGCACCGCTACGTTACTTTTAATTTCACTCCTTAATGCTACCAAGTTAACCTATTACTTCTTATTAACTACAGATACGATTGATTTCGATCCTTTCAAAACTCAAATTCACACTTATGTATAAAGGTAGCAAGCAGAGTTTTATTATGATACTGGATGGGACAAGATGTTGATTGTATATACGTGCGATTGAGGCGATAGGTACGAAGAGTGCGACCACTACTCTGAACTGTAGCGGTCCGTCTGGGGAGTAGACTCCCTACGTTTCCCCTTTCCCTTCCGATCATCCCGACGATCTCCTCGAACCTCTCGACCCTTCCTCCCTTGGCGCACCAAAGCGCGGATCTGCACCGTCAGCTCCTCGATGGCGTGACGCAACTCTCTTTTCTCCTCCCGGTCAGACTCATTGGGCGGGGATTGAACCCGCGATTTCTTCGACTTCTGGAGGAACGAGCAACTTTGCCGCGCAAGGTGGCACCTCTCACAAGCGACCGCGTTGGGAGCGTTGGGCTGAGGCCAACAAACCTGGTCGCCACGAACGCAACGCTCGCAGGGACGAGGAAAGGGGACAGGGATGGAGTCGGAGTCAGAATCTACTATGACCAGAGACTAGGAGGAACATTAGACAGGCGACAAAAGGACGGCTATGGCTCACCTGGACCACTTTTCGCCTTTTACGACTCGACTCCGCCACTTCGACCTCCACGACATTACGACGCTTCTTTGGAATCAGGATGATCTACGTCGGTCAGGGAACTTCGAGGTTGCTGAGCTAAAGACTTACCGGAATCACCTCACGACTACGAGGCAAACCCGCTACCATTTTGGAAGCGACCTTTCGAGGCCTAGATTCCACCTTCAGAACGACGACTACATCCTCAACATGCTCCTCAACAACTACCTTCTCCTCCATAATCTTACGCTCACCCGCGTCGCCTCCCAACGCCTTCTCCTCGCGCAACCTCTTCCACTTTTCTTGAGCCTCTCGCTGGGCTGCCGCAAGGTACGCTTGAAGCTCCGCCTCCTCTTCGTTGCGGACCGGGGAGAGTGAACGCGCTGGACGAGCTGGGGACGAGGTGGCAGACATTAAGAAAGATGAAAATGTTGAAGTTCAACTTTCCCAGGACCTCTTATATGCGCTAGCTGATGTAATCGCACGCGACGATTCGAAAACCAACATCACATGACTTCATCTTTACGACGTGACATCCATTCGACACTCCCGGACTCTTTTGACTTTAGATTGGAATACTTAGGTATGGCTTTCGAGGGCGAAAGCCTAATTGGGGGATACTGTTACGATCATGTGCATCGGTTGTACGCATCCCGACGCAGTCAACCGTACATAATCAAGTCCGTCATCGATGCGACGCACCGATGATATGGATCAGGTAATCTGCTCCCGTGATACTCATCCACCTATCCTCCTTATCCCGTCGCCCCTCCTTCGGACAGGCTATACACCATACCGCTTTCCTCTCCCCATTAGTCCACTGTCTTCCTATCCGCACTCATTATCTCTACCTCCGATTTGTTGTAACTACTTTAGGATACTTTGTAGCGATACCGGAGATAGCGAACTTAGTATATAAGACTTGCGGTCGTAGGTAGAAGCCTTAGTTTTAAGATCGAATTGGTACGACTCCCCAGAATCATATAACACTTGCTCTCTTCACACCTATACCTCGTTCGACCCCGTCGACCTTCAGTCAATACTATCTCGATCTCGAACGAACTTAACACGGACCGCGCAGCGTAGCGAGGATACTGTCAATAACGGTATCGAAGGTCCACTTGATCCACACGCTCCTAACACCATGGAGGACCATGTTATTTAGTGTGAATTAGTCAGAATCTTTGGAGGGCTATGGAGCGCGCTTTTGACATCTTACTCATTGTATAGAATGTCTGCCAGTGATGAATTGCCTCCAGATATTCAAAACAAACTGCTTTATGCTGCCTACACCTCAGCATGGCAAGTGATCAAAATATGCTTTTCATAACTTCCAACTAAAACAGACCTCGAGGATGTTGACAATGACATTAACTTTGATGCACAGTTGTTGAGGTGAGTGCTGCCAAAGACTAAGGGGAGTCCCTCTCCATTACTCTCAGGGTCCATGGAGCATGAAATTCTTGCTCAACCCAATATCAGGATTCAGTATGATGCTTAGTGACATTGACAACATTGGTTGGGATAGCTGAATGCACTAGGGATTGACTTATTCACAGACCTATTTGTTAATAACATGTTAAAAAGTCATTAATTCACCTGTTAGTAACACCAAGTTAGAAATGTTATTAACATGTTAATAATACACGTTAAAAAGTGGGCCAAAAGCTCGATGCTAATAACAATGTTATTAACATGGCCGGGACTAATTAGCACGACCTTATCCTAGTCCATGGCATCTGGGGAAGTTGTCTCCAGCTGGATTGTGACCTTCACGACAGAAATCCGGGGTGGAAATGACGACGCAATGCGATATGTCCTCAGTGGTTACTGGGTAGGACTGGTTCTAGGACGCCTAATCCTTGTTCATGCAACCTCTTACATTGGTCCAAAACTCGCGCTGACAATTTACGGTAGCATCACTATTGGCTTTCTTGCCATGATACAATCCGTTAATAATGTGGCTGTCAATGCTGTTGCTACAGCGTTAGTTGGTTTCTTCCAAGCGTAGGTTCTCCTTCCATTTCCTAGTGGATTACTTTGAACTTGCGCTCTCGCTAATCCAGGCCATTGACACCAATGATCATCTTGCTCTCATCGAAATGGGTGCCTGCTTCATTAGTTAGCCCAGCTATATCCATCTTGACTGCTTTTGGCCTCGTGGGTTCTGCGCTCGGTCCTTTGTGCATCGGGTTTGTCAATTCAGCGGGCGGTTTGAGGTATCTACCTAGTATCATGATGGGAATTATGGGATTAACTTTGGGAATATGGCATCTGGCACCGAGTGCTCCCTGGAAGACCGGAACCGTTGACTCAAATCAGAATATCGGAGCCAAATCGGAGCTTTCATCAAGTACTTAATTCTTCAGCTTAAAATTCATGCATACTCAAGTGGAATAGAGTTTAACTTAGTACGTGGTGTGAGTAAGGCGGACATAGAAGTCCGGGTCTTGCTCGACTGATTGACAAAATTTTTGATGATAGAAAACATCAGCAAAATCCCCCATGTATTATGTGTATTCTTGGTGTTTTGGTATAAACGTGATACCGGATCACGCTTAATTATACAAATCCAAAATCTGATTGATAATAGATCCGGTATTTTGGTTATACCTGATCATACGCGGATTATGCAATGATTATACATGTTTATACTAGCTATTTTTGACAAAGTTCACACGCCAGTAGTTGCAATCCGAAAATAAAGTTTAGTGATTATGTAAAGTTCAACTACACGTAAGCACCTAAAAAAAAGTCAACCAAAAGTTCAACCACACACGTACACTCTTTTCCCTCCTCGTAAAGAACACTTCCTGACAGCTTTGGTGAACAGCGCCCAAGTGCAGTTAGGTCTAGGTGCTGTCATGATGCAATTGAAGGAGAAGAAATATGGAATCAGATATGCCTGGCAATGGTGACTAAAGTTTTTTTTTGTCAACATTGGAAGGGTCGCGGTCACTCGTTAACAATCGAGGTGCATATATCATTATATCCCTTACATTCTCTTACTCACTGTGGTGTTGTCGTACTAGGCTCTCATTTGGCGCCGCCTTTGTCGTTGTCGCAAACGTTCATGCAACACAAGTTCATGTTTTTTGGTTGACATAGGAAGGATCCCAGTCGCTCGCCAACAATCGAGGTGCGTATATCATTCTATTCCTTACATCCTCTTACTGACTGTGGTGTTGTATCAGGTTCTCATTTGGCGCCGCCTTCCTCATTGCCGCAAACGTTCATGCAACTCAAGTTCATGTTTTTTGGTTGACATAGGAAGGATCCCAGTCGCTCGCCAACAATCGAGGTGCGTATATCATTCTATTCCTTACATCCTCTTACTGACTGTGGTGTTGTATCAGGTTCTCATTTGGCGCCGCCTTCCTCATTGCCGCAAACGTTCATGCAACTCAAGTTCATGTTTTTTGGTTGACATAGGAAGGATCCCAGTCGCTCGCCAACAATCAAGGTGTGTATACCATTCTATTCCTTACATTCTCTTACTGACTGTGGTGTTGTACTAGGTTCTCGTTTGGCCCCGCCTTCCTCATTGCCGCAAATGTTCATGCAACTCGACCCGGTATGCCCCCAAAATGATGATCGTAAGTAATCGTCCATTCTGGCTATCTCGAGTGTATTTTGAGTGTATAATCTTTGTATTTTGACTGTATAATAAATGTATTTTGACTGTATAATAAATGTATTTTGACTGTATAATAAATGTGTTTTGACTGTATTGAGCGGTATAAACTGCTGTATATCCAGCTTGGTAAGATGTATTATTAGGTATATTGTGGTATGTCAGTGTATTGTATTTGTGCATGCCCCCCTGGGACAATACATGGCAATACAGGCCCAATTCGGTATAATTCGGTATAATCCGCGTGGCTCCACGCGGATTATACATTTCCGATTTTGCTGATGAAAAACAAATGCCCAATTGGACTGATGAAGAATTAAATATAGAAGATTCACTGGCGATAGAATTATTAAAGACTGGAGGGTCTCGATTTCTTTCGAAAATTCACCTTTGTATGAACATGCATGGGGGCCATCGTCTGAGTAGTCAATACCTCGGTTTTCGAACGTTGACACCATCACGTCTGCCCTTGAAAAACTCCCAGAACTCCCGACGTCCTGCGTGGTACCATTCTTATAGCACAACATACTCCCTGTTCTGCGAAACTAGCAGAGTAAATTTTCGTGAGCCTTACTGGTACAAGATCCCAGTTTGGAAAGACGTCACAGAGAAAGAGTTTTTGGATTACAGTTGGCAGGTAAGTTTTTCATTTTACATTCTAAAACATTTCCAGCCAATGTATAAATCTAGGTGGCAAACACTGTACAAGGGAAATATAACTTAGCCAAATATCTTCATGCTGTGCTTCCCGAACATATTCCGTACGATGAAGACGCACCCGAGACCTTGCGTCATATTCAGACGCGAGATATGTTTGTACAAGACGTCTTAGGCGGGATATCCCTCGCCCCGATGTCGATTCGCATCACCCCACATGTCATGAGCGTGATTGACTGGACAAAACCGCTCTCGGACCCCATCCGACGCCAGTTCATCCCTTTGAGATCATCTTTCATTGAGGACCATCCAAGGCTACAGCTGGATTCGCTCAATGAAACAGGGAGCTCTCCAACACCGGGGCTAGTCCACCGCTATCACGAAAAAGCACTTTTCCTTGGTAAATCCGTGATTACTTCCATGGTGTCCGATATTAATCATTCAATTGAAATTATCCTCAGCTGTGTCCGTCTGCCCTGTTTACTGCCGATTTTGCACGCGGTCCTACTCTGTGGGTGGACAAACAGAAGAAGTATCGAAGAAAAATATCTTTCCACCGACCCGTCGCCGCTGGGAACCTATGTTCAAATACATTGAGGAAACGCCGCAGCTGTCAGACATCGTTGTCTCTGGGGGAGATGGGTACTACATTCCCCCAGAACATCTGACTAGTATCACAGAACGGCTACTCGCCATTCCGCACATCCGTCGCATTCGTATTGCTAGCAAAGGGTTAGCAGTGTGCCCTTCACGCATACTCACCTCGGGTGACGAATGGACCCAAGCAATCATCAAGGCTTCAGCAGCAGCAAGACAGATGGGTAAATCAGTTGCATTGCATACTCATTTCAATCATCCAGCGGAGATGACATGGATTACTCGGCTCGCTACACAGAAACTGTATGAAGAAGGTGTGACGGTGAGGAACCAAACCGTTATGCTGCGCGGTGTGAACGACAACGTAACGACAATGAAGACGTTGATTAGAATGTTAGCTGACAATAATATCATGCCGGTGAGCGTTGTAGATTATGTGTTTCACCCTTTCGCCATTGATTCGGAAGACAGTACTATGTCTACCAGGGGGACATGGTTTCTGGGGTTGAGGAGCTGCGGACACCGCTGTCCACAATTCTTGAGATTGAGCGGCATATTCGTGGATCGATTGCCGGGTTTGCTACACCGAATTTTGTCATTGATCTTCCCGGGGGTGGTGGCAAACGGCTGGCGGTATCATACGATACCTACGATCGCTCAACCGGGGTATCGACTTACGTTGTACCTGGCAGGAACGGAGGCAAGGATCAAGTTTATGAGCATCACGACCCATTGCAGCATTCTAAGAGCTTACAATGAATTGTGTGCTCTTGTGATAACATACCTTTAGACAGTCATACTGCAGAGCGGCATCATATATGCGTAAAAATCGCCAAGGTGAGCATTTGGAATACGAAGTCAATTGCGAGTCATCCAAGGGTGTAGTAAAGAAAGAACCTACATCGGCAAGCAGGGACTCCCAGTGTTGACGATTCATGGTATCCTGCCACAGGCCAGTTAATCTTGAGGACTGAGGTTTTGGAAAAAGAATCAGTCTTGAATCGTCCTATGTTAGAATAGTCAAAAGAGCTTTGTGGGTGAGAGGCTATTTCATCTCTTTCTTCTTTTTCAAGAGCTCAATGGCAACTACCTGGCGACGATGCCTGCGCTTGAGACGTATCGAACAAATCCAACCTTTGGGGAATTATATAAGCGCTCAGAGCGGACTTAACGGACCTAGCCGAGTCCGTGTTACGTTGAATGGCCGCGTTCCTCTGTTCCGAGCTCTTTCTCAACCACCACCACTTCCACTACTATTGGCTTTGACCGCTGCCCATACTCGCACCGGAGGCTATATTCTTCTATAGCGACTTCTCTCATCCATAGTAATGTTTGGCGACGACGCACAATGCCAGCATGAGGCATCGACAACGAGAATGCCCATAGATAAAGTCGATAACTTGGAAAATCACGCTACTAATCATGATAATGAAAACAATACGCGCGAAAGCTCTGGCAGATGTTCACCTGTATCGTCTCTGTCGACTAACTTTGACGAATCTGGTTAGTATCATATTGTTCTTGTTTATGTCGAGCAGACAGAATATCTTTTGCTAAAGAAACTAAATCATCGCGGAAGAGAGAGCGTGAAGTCTCTCTAGAGCCAGCCTCTGGCTCTGGGCTGAAGTCAGGTGCAGCCACAGTGCGTATATGTCTATTTCAGTGTCTTCCTACTAATCAGTATTCGTTTGTTCTACAGGACTCTAGTGTGCACGTAGCCAAAGACGAAACGGATTATGTCCGCACACCAGCCAAAAAGAACCGTATTTATCGCTCTGTCGAGCTAGATGCAACTGCCGAAGAAGAAGATAATCAGGTTTCCGGCCATCATCGATCCCGGTCCAATAGCTCAAACGATTCTGATACAAATTCTCCACCAACAACTCAACCTAAGGTCGGATTTGCCGCCTCTCCTCAAGAAATGAAGGCTAAAGTTCGGCAGATTAGTCAAGGCGTAGAGGACATTACCTGGAGGAATATGAATAAACAGCGGAAAGATTTCGGTACAGACGGACCAGACACTCGCGGTCAAGAGGACAGGGACAGTGCTATGGCCGCTATTACCGAAGACAAGGGTACGGATGATGATGCTCTTGTTACGCAAGCAGCGTCTTCTTCCTCCAGTTCAGCATCTAGAAGGGAATCAATCTCAAAATCGGCTACAGAGGGAGCTCTCAATCTAAAACGAAAGCATCCAGAGCGAGGTCCAAGCACTGAACCTCCAAGTGAACTCGAACCCAATATCTCTTCATCAACTTTGGACACGTTAGGGGCTGGTGCGGAATCATCAGCTAAACGTCCTCGGGACAATTCCGACAAGGATGATAATCCTAGAGTACCAAAGCGACCAACACCGCCTCCCCCAGAAGAGAAAGAAAGACCGCCCATCAAGCAGGTAAGATTATTGACATTTCATGAGTAATTCTATCATATACACATCCGCTATTTACCACAGGCATCATTTAGTGGATTCATGGCATATGCATCTACAAGCTCCCCTTTCGCATCTATCAAAGGCCAAAACATATTCTCATCCTCTTCGAACTCATCCTCTTCAACGTTGTCGGCAATCAAAACTCCTCTGCCATCCTCGCCCGTTCTTGGAAAAGAAGAGCCACTACCGTCTGCAGGAACTAAACGAACGGGTTTTGAAGCTTTCGCTTCATCTTCCTCTCCTTTTGCATCCATGACAAGATCTAAATCACCTGTTCTTGGTGGCAGCGGAATTTTTGGTTCAACTTCCGTGCTTGGTGGAGGAACACGAGCAAAAAGCCCATCCCGCCGTCCAGCAGGATCTCCTTCCCGCTCCGTTCACTCCTTTACTACTACGAGTGTATCTGGATCCTCTGCAGGGACTAGTGCTAAAGGTGGCCGTAGCGCGTTCACTGTGTACGCTACTGGTGGCGTACAAGGCTTTGCGCTGCCTCTCACGAAGAGGGCTAGAGGAGCTAATGATTTCGAAGATAATTCGACAATGGGTAGTGGGTCCATGTTGGAGGCGAACGACGTATTCTCGTCTAGCAGAGGCGGAAACACTGGTAAATCGTCATCGTCGTCATCCAATGCGCCTTCGTTTAGCGAAAAGCTGCGTGCGGCTGGCAAAGGAAGTGACGAAGAAGATGGGAATGAGGAGTGGGACGAGGCAAGACCGAAGGTGAATTTAAGTGAGCAGGAAGGTTCGTACGCTGTTTTCTTCCCAAACCGTTCGCAACCGTTCTTGATGTTTTTTGATTCTAGTATCGACCGGAGAAGAACTTGAAGAAACTATCCATCAAGTACGGGGCAAACTGTTCGCTCTAGTTGACGGTGCATGGAAGGAGCGTGGAACGGGTATCTTGAAGCTCAATGTGAGGGCAGAGGATGGAGGCGGTGCACGATTGGGTAAGTTACTTCTGTACTCTTCCTCCGAAGTCATACTAAGGATCCTAATATGCTAGTAATGCGCAAAGAGGCGGTCTACACCCTGCTGCTCAACGTTACGCTATTCACCGGCATGAAATGCACCTTGGCGCAAGACCCGCGATATGTTCGGTTCAGTGTGATAGAGAATGGGCAACAGACGACTCATTATAATTTGAGGGTGAGTTTTCTCATTGGCGTACTGTGCTTTCAAATCTGATTCTATCCGATTCCAGTTGGCGAACGCAAAAATAGCTGCAGAGCTGATGGAAGCAATACACGAGAACTTACCGGCAAAGTAATGAAATGAAAATTCCCAATTTTACGGTGCTTTTTTTCTGCTGCCAATCAAAGCGCAATCTCGTGATACAGTGTGCATGCAGAACAAGTAGGAGACAAGAGGAAAGAGGCTGGGTGCTGCAATGGTGTTGCAGAGTAGATTTGAGACACTTGTACTATTACATCGTTGTTCACCCTGTTCGAACTATCACATACTGTTCGAACTATCACATACATGTATACTCACCAGAGTTGCTCACCCACATGATTGTTGGATTCCTTAAGTATATGATTTGCTGGAGAGTCGGACGATCTCAATTATATAAAACATTACGCTGGAGCTACGTTAAGATTACTCATACTGATACATTTTGACTGTTGATACATCACAGCTTACTCGACGGCTCAGGCCTAACATTGTACCGTGCTCCGCCATCGAGAATGATATGGGCTCCGGTGACATGCGCAGATGCTGGAGATGCTAAGAACAGAGCCATCCCAGCCATATCCTCTGTCGCTCCATATCGACCTGAGAAGATAAGAACAACCACATGTCAGCACACTAAGGACAATATGTCCATGATCTCACTTACCTGTGGGCTGGTTCGCTATGAATGCAGCATCGCCAGCGGTTTGTAGTCCAAACAAAGTCATCTTGCTTGGAAAGACTCTACGGATACCCATGTCAGATGAGCGAACGGATCTTGGGGACGGAATTATGAGATGCTATTAGAGAGCGCAGCGTACCCAGGTAAAATAGCATTCACACTAGACGAAAATGGGTTTAGTCGCATGATATTGGATATGAAAACGGTACCGACGTGACATGCCGAGGCGCTAGCTTTAATGCAAGTTGAGAGGTAAGGTGATTCACTGCGAGCATTTGTCCGAGTTTAGCGAAAGGCTAAGACCGCGGAGAGAAAAATTTGAACTGACCTGCAGCTTTACTTGGTTGGTCTCAAAACTCCGCGGTTAGCAGAAAAAATAGGATGATAAGCTCCGATTAGACTGACAGCTCCACGTCCCATTTCCTGGTCTGCTCAAAGCTCCTTCACTTCTGGGATCTACCGATGCAGTCGAAGATATGTTGATTACGCGTCCAGGGTCTCGGTTATGCGAATTCTTGCATAGCAGTTCTGTGAGGCTGAATCAAAAGCGACGTGAGATTGTCGTGCTCAGGTGAGATCCAAAGTCATACCCTGCTGTCACTAAGGATATAACGGCTTAGCAAAGAATAGGATAAACAGTGGTGAAGAGGCGCACTGTAGAATATACTCTTGACGTTTACATTAAACACGTTATCCCAGCCCTTTTCTTCTGGGAAGTTCTCATATGGCCCGCCCCAAGTGATACCGGAGTTATTGACCAAGACGTGAAGCTTTGATTCGCGTTTCTTGAATTCATCAATGAGAGAATCACACCCGGCTTTTGACTGAGGATAGGGTGAGTATGGTCAGAACTTTAGAGAGACACCAGAAATGTGGAAGAAACTCACGCCGACGTTGGCAACGATGTAGGTCACGGATCCTGGAGTAGCGGCGTGCTTCAAGCATTCGTCAATCTCTGCCACAGCCTGGAAGGTTGATCTAAATTAAATCTTCCGTTAATGTAAAGAAGGGCGTCATGCCTCTTTGAGTTGGGACTCCTTCCGGGAAGCAATATAGACTTTGGCGCCATTCTGAGCGAAGCCTGCGGGTGATTCAGCGATTGATCATGGCCAGAGAAGCGAGGGTATCCATACCTGATGCTATCATTTTGCCGATACCTGCGCTTCCTCCAGTGACCAAAACTGTCCCGCCAAATATTGGTCAAGAAAAGAGGGGCATACAGAGTAAATCCGACCTGTTTTGCCTCTCACGTTGAATAACGAAGCTACTTTGAGATCTAGAAGCTACAATCACGATACGGAGAGACTATGGAAATATAGCGACCAACCTGGAGCAGACATGATGAAGGGTTAAAAAAAGAGGGTACATCGTAAATTTCGAATTTTTGACAACACCCGGTCTATTTCGATTTGGTTATCCGGATCACTTCACGTGCAAAGCTTGTGCAAACAAATTTGCATACCTTAAAGGCGCATGGCAGCAGTCTATATCAGTTGTTGGGTGCAGTTACATAATTGGATCTAAGAATATTTATTCCCATGTTTATATCACCTTAGATGTATTATAGCCCATATCACTGTCTGTAAATTCAATCTCATTTGTCAGGATATAGCTGCTTTCTCAGGGCTACAACCCATGTCTACCTCAAATTTCTGTCCTTAGCTCCCACAAATTAAGGAGATGCCCCTGTTGATATGTAAATGATCAAACAAGAACAATAATGTTAAGGCAATGTGTCAGCGACTCGCTAGCTCACTATATAAACCAGGCGTCACGCAAGTCGAGATAGTCAAGTGTAGTGGTAAAGGTCAGAGAGAAACGGTCCTTGATTCTTGTCTAGCTACCGAGGAGAATAGACGAGATTGTCGAGAGAAGAGAGCCATCGGTTGCTTCAGTCACGGCTGTTAGTTCCATGGCTGGTCCACACTTCAATAGATACAGCCTCTTTCATATTTGATATTCGACCTATTTTATATACAGCCTAGATAACATGAATTGAGGACTTTTTCCCGCCCTTTCTTCCCTGCACTCACTGTGGACTTTGGATCCAGTGAAGAATCCACCATCCCGACAACCCTTTTCCCGGCTGTCTCTGAAATCGTTCCAGCCTCAAATTCAACAGAGATCAGAGATAGAGACTATTCAACAAAATATTCTACCTTATATACATATTCTAAGATGAGTCCATGGGAATCATCATGAGTCGTTGCCATGAGGCTATACAATAAGAGTTGCTCGTATCCATAAATAAAGCTGTCCATATACAATGATGAAACAATGAGGTAATATAAAAAATGTATGTAGATGGCCTAGATCTGTCAATACTTTGACAGACATGAGAGAGTCGCATTGACAATTGATGATATCATGGAAACAGCAAGGCTGCCTCATGTTCATAAATAAAAGAAAAGGAAAAGATAAAAGAATAATACAAATGCTTGTGTAAGCACTTACAGCGCTTAGTATACCTAAAGTGTGAGTGAGCATCTAAAGCATTGAAAAGAAATAAAAAAGAAGAAAAGAGTCTATTTGTAACATCAGCCTCTCCTTAGGGCACGAGTTCCACGATGTGCTTGTCATAAAAGGAAATTTCCGGAGGGTAGTGAAGCGGGATTGGGTTCAGTGTTGGCAAGAGGAAGAGGACAAAACAATTCTGTAGGAAACAAGGAAATAGGGATTTCAATTTGACAAAATATTGTGGGTTTTGGTTTCATCAGATTCTTCTCATGGAATTCCTTGAGTAACTGGTTGATATTTGTGAGATTTAATTGTGGTTCCCAGGTTTGTTCATGTGAACTGTATCCTTTCCACTGGACTTTGTACTTGATTCCTTGTCCTACTTTCTTCGAGTCAAGGATTTCTTCCGCTTCAAACTTGTAACGGCCCAGAGTAACCCCTATGTAGTATCTTATCTATTAGATTAGATATATCAAGTATTCTCACAATGAACTGTATAGTTCATCGTGTGTATATATAATTATAAACACAGTAGATAGGGAGGTAGACTAGCTTCACGCGTAAATATACATATCAAGTTAATATACAGACTCGTCGTGTTCACACTGCGTGAATTAAGTCATACAAGCTAAACACTATCTGAAGCCTTAAAGCTCCATATCCATAACCATCCTAAAGGACAGTTACAGTTTTTGAACATTGGGCAAATTAACACTCAACATTCAATTGTTCTATTAAGTGATGCAGCCGAAGATCATTAAAAAGAAACTGGGATCCGTGACTGAGCCCCAAAAGGTTGATCAGGATCCAATACGGGGTACAACCAGTAACATCGACTTGGGCGATCAACCATCACTGAGCACGATGAGCATATTGGAACAGTCCACCCAAGATAACGAGGTCAGCAGACCAGCGGACAATGAAAAAGTGGTTGCAAGACAACCACCACTAAGACCTCGTTCCCCTACGGAACCAGGTCAGATTCGAGAGAACCCATTCGTTGAGAATGAGTCCTCTCCGAGTGTTATAGGTATGCTTCCGAGCCTTCGATCGTCGATCGGTTCTTCGATCTTCGATGTTTTGACTTAGTACATTTTGTTACTCTTCGATCTGCGATCGAACCTCACGAAGTATTTGAATTATCGGATACGAGTGATTCTCACATTATTGTTCTTTAATTGTCTTTTATTTCTATTACTGGGAGCTATCCGGATTCTTATCAGTCTAATTAGTACTCTTATTGTTATAGTTTTGACAATTAGATTACAAGGTATAAAATACTGTAGCATCTCGTAGATAGTTCTCCAGTTTAAATATCAACTTAGATCGTTGCTGAACTCCGTCCGGATTATTATCCTTCTTCATCATCGTTCGCATTATAAACGAACGATCTCCGGACGTCTTCTCTACTCTTAATCGTTTCTCATCATCTCGAACATTCACGGAACCACGCGACAAGGCGAGGGCACTACCGATAGTGGTGCTAAGGTTCTAGTTCATTCTTCCGTGCAACGACTAACGATCGTAGATCGTCGTTCGCTATCTCGACCGAGGCCGAACTCGTCGAACTCAATCATACTCAACTCCTTTTACCTAAGACCCTACGGAACCTCACCGGCACGGTCTTAACAGTATATTGAAACTACTTCTCGTCATTGTCGCTTATTATCATTTACATATCCTATGGCGCCTCCAGTGACTCGACAAGCACGAAGGAACCGGACGAGAACTCTCACCGGAACCACTGACAATTCGGATGTACCGAATCCTGCTGAAGAGCCAAACCCATTCCTTGCCAATGCACAATCATTCGCGCCATACTCAGAATCCATCTCGGCCTTAGGAGGTCGAAGACGAACCAATGTATTCGGGCCAACGACCTCGACAGCACTTCCCACTACGGAAGTCAATCCTGAATTCGCTATCGGTGGCAACACTGAAACATTGGATTACGACATTCAAACCCTTTACACCGCAACTGGAATGCCGGTTCAAGTCCGAACACCTCGAACGGTAACTCGAATCGCCACAACATCTTCATCCGCAATCATACCTCCATCTCCAACGGCAGCTACCATTTTCGGACAAATTTTGGCCCGAAACGCGCCGGAAAATACTCAAATTCCTGAAGATCAAGATGGAGAAGATCAACTCGAAGAAGAAGTTCGAGAAGATCGAGAGGTTGAAGAAGAGCTAGGAGGTCCTAGTGATAATCCAGCCGATCCGAGTGGACCGGACGACGAAGGACCTGATGGACCAGGAGGACCAGGCGGTGGTGGACCCGGTGGACCAGGAGGTCCAGGTGGGCCAGGTGGTGGGGGATCTGATGGGCCAGGGAGTCCTAGAAGACCTATTTTCCCACCTAACAACAACTCCTCCGAAAGGGAGTTTCTTCAAACCTTCCAAGCTTTCCGAGGAACACTCGATGGACTAGGTGATGCTATCGCAAATTTACGAACAGAACCATCCGGATCGAGCAAAGCGAAAGTTCGAGAACCCAACGTCTTCGACGGTCTCGAACCTCGGAAGCTCAAATCTTTCCTTGTTTCTTTATCCCTTGTCTTCCTCGATCGTCCTAATTACTTTACCGATCAAAGGAAGATAGCTTACACCCTTTCCTATCTGGGTGGATCCGCTCGTGAATGGTTCGAGCCGGATATCCTCAATCCCAACGCGGTCGCACTTCCTATGTGGACCAGCTCTTTCGCAGCACTTGTGAAGGAGTTACAAGACAACTTCGGTCTTTACGACGCTCAGGGGGAAGCCGAGGATAAGCTCGGAAATTTAAGGATGAAGGAAAACGAATCGGTTCGTAAATTCAATATCCGATTCAATTCACTCGCTGCTCTCACCGATTGGAACGCAAGTTCCTTGAAGTGGGCTTACCAGCACGCTCTCGCGTCCCGAATCAAGGACGAAATGGCCCGCGTTCCGGAGCCTCGAAACCTCGCCGAGTATCGGGCGGAGGTGCTTCGAATCGATAACCGGTACTGGCGAAGAGAAGAAGAGAAGAAACAAGAGTCTTCTCGCTATAGCGGAACAGTTTCGGGTGGTAAGAACTCGAATTCTGGCAAGAGGGGTAATCAGAATCCCTCTCCGCAATCTTCTTCGTCCGATAATCAGTCTAAGGGCAATACTAACCCGCAGACTACCGGTCAGAACCAAGGGAAGAAGCCTTGGTTCGGCAACAAGAACAAGTCAACCGGAACCAGACCTTCGGGTCAATCTTCGAACCCTTCGACTTCTCAACAGCCGAAGCCCCACCAAAAACATCTCGGACCGGATGGTAAAGTTAAGCTGGAAGAAAAGGAGAGACGCAGGAAATTTAAACTGTGTATGTTTTGTGGGGGTAAGCATAAGCTAGAGGATTGCCCGAATCGAAAGTCGAATCAACCTCGCGGTCGAGCTGCAGAGGTTGAGGAGGATGCTACTCCTACGGACGTCCAATCATCTTCGGATGATTCGGAAAAATGATCCGCAGCTCTTGTACCCCGGTACGAAGCGAGAGCTGCGTTGATCCCGTTCGTGCCAACCCAGGGGAAGTAATTCTTAACACATCCGCTCTTTCTGAATATGAACGATCTCTCCGATTTACCCTTACTACTGAATTCCAAACACTGGAAGAACCGGCCGGTACTTTATCTCTGTTACAATTTCCTTGTTTACTTGATTCCGGTTCTACAGACTCCTTCATCGATTCTTCTTACGTAAAGAATCATTCTATTCCGACTACACGTATCCCTCCTATCAATCTTCGATTATTCGATGGTTCTCTTACTGCAAATTCTATTTCGGAAACGGTCGAACTCTCGATCTGTTTTCCGACCGGCGAGTCTTTCTTGATTAACTTTTATGTTACATCACTGGATTCATCTTGCAAAGCCGTACTAGGATATAGTTTTTTGTCCCGCTACAATCCGTTGATTGATTGGGTTACAAAAACGATTTCTTTCCGAAACGCTGACCGAGCTGATATTCTTCAGACGTCTTCACTTCTCGATCCTCCGGTTACGGAATCCGAAGTGCCGATTCCACCTCAGGAATCTTTTCTAGCGAAACCCGGAATAACTCAATCCAAACCTCGCTCTCGCCTCAAACCTCGTCCTCTTTCGGACAAATTTCCTTACGAACCCATTTACTCATATCCGAGTCTTTCGCAAATGGGATCTCGTACCGAATCTGCGGAAAAACCGGACGTCGACATCGCGCTTCTTGGAGCAGTCGCTTTCAACCGAGTCTGTAAAGACTCCGGTATGGAACCGATCCTATTTCGTTATCTTCCATCCGAAATAACTGCTAAGAGTTCGAGTACTGATGAAACTACTTCTCAGAAACCGCGAACTACTCTTCCCTCCAAGTATGCAGACTACGCTGATGTTTTCGACAAATCATCTTCGGAAGAACTTCCGGAGCATCGATCTTACGATCTCAAGATTGACTTAGAGGATGGTGCCGAGCCACCTCTCGGACGAATCTATCCACTTTCCCCAAAAGAACTGGGAGCCCTTCGCGATTTCCTGGACAAGCAACTCGCTACAGGTATTATTCAACCGTCTTCCTCACCTTACGGTGCCCCGGTCCTCTTTGCTCCGAAGAAAGACGGGTCTCTTCGACTCTGTGTCGATTTCCGAGGAATCAATCGCATCACTAAGAAGGATCGCTACCCACTCCCTCTCATTTCCGACCTACTCGACGTGCCTCGTAAAGCGGCCGTTTACACCAAACTCGATTTAGCCCACGCCTACCATCTCGTTCGGATTGCCGAAGGCGACGAATGGAAAACCGCCTTTCGGACACGATACGGTTCTTACGAATGGAAGGTTATCCCCGAGGGACTCACGAACGCCCCCGCAGCTTTTCAACGCTTCGTCAATACTATCTTCGCAGATTTATTAGATGTCAATGTTATCGTCTACATCGACGACATTCTAGTCTACTCGGATAATCCGGAAGATCACGAGGAGCACGTTCGGGAGGTTCTTCGACGCCTTCGAGAAGCTCGACTTTACTACAATCTCGACAAATGCTTCTTCGAAGTCGACACGGTAGAGTATCTTGGATACATTCTTTCGCCCGCTGGTCTCACCATGGCGGAAGACAAAATCAAGGTCATCATCGAGTGGCCCGTACCACGGAAAGTCAAGGATATACAATCGTTTCTCGGATTCTCTAATTTCTATCGACGATTCATTTATAATTACAGCGATATTGTCATTCCGCTCACTCGACTCACTCGAAAGACGGTCTATTGGATATGGACAGCTGAATGCCAAAAGGCTTTCGAAGACCTCAAGTATGCATTTACTCATGCACCCATCCTTGCTCATTGGGAACCGAATCGAGCACTGATCGTCGAGACCGACGCTTCGGACTACGCGATCGCCGCGATCCTTTCGATCATGCTCGACGACGGGGAAATCCACCCAGTCGCTTTCCTTTCCCGAACTCTCAATCCCGCTGAAGTCAACTATGACGTTCACGACAAGGAACTACTTGCAATTTTCGAAGCCTTCAAGGCCTGGAGACATTACCTCGAAGGTTCCGGAGACCCGATCGATGTGGTCACCGATCATAAGAACCTTGAGTATTTCTCTACTACTAAAATTCTGACTCGAAGGCAGGTTCGATGGTCCGAGTACCTTCACCAATTCAATATGATCATCCGCTTTCGACCCAGTAAACTTGGCGAAAAACCCGACTCTATCACTAGACGGTGGGACGTCTACCCAAAAGAGGGGGATATCGGTTACGCCCAAGTTAATCCACAGAATTTCCGTCCTATCTTCACTAACGAACAGTTCACCACTTCACTTCGAGCTACCTTTCTAGAGGGTCCGGTACTTCGAGCATCGATCGTTATGGATATCAACACTTTACATGAAGCAATCCGCAAATCACTTTCGATCGATCCCGAATCAGCACTTGGGCTTACCCTTGCTCAAGACAGTACCAAACCCCGATGGACAATCAGCGAAGATGGATTACTACGCCTCGACAATCGAATTTATGTTCCGAATCATTCGGACTTACGACTTCAAGTCTTACGATATTTCCATGATCACCCACTCTCAGGTCACTTCGGTCAGAATCGAACACTCGAGTCTATTCGACGACAGTATACATGGCCGAAGATTCGAGAATTCGTACGAGATTATGTTTCCTCTTGCACCACTTGTGGTAGGAACAAATCACGTCGCCATCGACCGTACGGATTACTGAAACCACTTCCGGTTCCCTCACGACCTTGGGATTCGATTTCAATGGATTTCATCGAAGAACTTCCGATGTCTGACGGATTTAATTCTATCCTCGTTATCGTGGATCGAGCATCCAAACAATCGATTTTCATTAAGTGTCACACTTCGATTACCTCCGAACAATTAGCTGAATTATTCGTCATTCATGTTTTCTCCAAACACGGAGTTCCGAACCATGTAACCTCCGATCGAGGTTCTGAGTTTGTCTCCGCATTCTTTCGAGCACTCGGGCAATCTCTTAATATGGAACTTCATTACACTTCCGGTTACCACCCCGAAGCTGACGGACAAACCGAACGAGTCAACCAGACCCTGGAACAATACATTCACATTTATTGCAATTACCAACAGGACAACTGGTCCGGCCTTCTTCCGATGGCTGAGTTCGCCTACAATAACGCTCCGAACACTTCAACTGGAATCACTCCTTTCTTCGCAAACAAAGGCTATCATCCCAACATATCGATTCGTCCAGAAATTGATATTCGTTCTGATCGAGCTCAGGACTTCGTCGCTAATCTTGACGAAGTTCATTCGTTCCTTCGTGACGAAATCATGAACGCTCAGAAGAAATACAAAGACCAAGCCGATCGATCGCGAATCTCCGCGCCCGAATTCCAAATCGGATCTGAAGTCTTTGTCTTAGCCAAGCATATTCGAACTACTCGACCAACCCCGAAATTCTCGGAAAAGTATCTTGGACCATTCAAGGTCATCGAACGCATCGGAACACTCGCTTACAAGATACAACTACCCGATTATCTTTCCCGGATCCATCCAGTCTTCCACGTCTCGCAATTGGAACCATACACTCCTAATCCCATTCCGAATCGAACCCAAGCTCCGCCACCCCCGATCGAAGTCGACGGTGAGCAGGAGTTTGAAGTTGCTGAGATTCTAGATTCGAAAATGGATCGTCAATTTCGTCGATGTCCATTGCGATACTTTATCCGTTGGAAAGGTTACGAAGGTACTGACGAAGAATTTTCGTGGATTGGAGCCGATGAAATGCACGCAGAAGAACTACTCGAAGAATTCCACAAACGTTACCCACTCAAACCCGGACCTTTACCGGAACTTATCGAATAATCATTCGTACGCTTTTACTTATCTTTTACTTCTTTTATTTTCTTTCTTTTCTGACCGGTTGAGATCGACCGGAAGGATCAATGCCATGATAGCTTATTGAGCGTTGATCCTTTCCGAAAGATCGATATTGATCGACACTCTTCGGACAGCTCAGTCCTATTTAAACTCAATCTTTTACAAGTTCTTTCGATCGAATTTACGATCGATTTTTTCTTTCACATTCACTCTCAAATTTATTTACAAGTCCAATTAATTGAAGAAAACCCTCGATCGGGTTGCGGGCGATATACGGACATACAAAAATTATATGAAGTCAAAATATGGAAAACAAAAACAAGGCCGCTAATCCTTTCGGCCCTTACCCTTCACATCTCCTGTCCTCTTCACTCGATCCTCTTCTGACTCCTCGTTCGCATCCACCGGACGGATCGTCTGAACGATAAACCTCACCATATCCTCCATGAGAAGCAGTCGGCGTGAAAGCTCTCGATTGCTCTCCTCGAGAGCATCGATCCTCAAACTACTCGAAGAAGCGACCGGGGTTTCCTCCTTCTTCGAACCTTCCCTTTTCACCCTTTTACTTCTCCGGACGATTCGTTCGTTGCCGACCAACGAACATTTGACTTTCGCCTTTCGGCAGGCATGGCATGAGGCGGATCCCTCGCCAATGAGGGTGCACGGAATTTCTTTTGAAGTGCAACGATCACACTTCGAAGATTTTCCGGGGAATGGAGTGGGGCTTGGTGAATCATCATCATCATCATCGTCGTCGTCGTTTCCTTCAGGTTCGAAGTCGTCGTCGCCGTCGTCCGGATTCCCGGTAGAGTTCGGCTGAAAAAGAAAAATAAGAAGAAGTTATGAAAACATGAAAAAGTTACGCACTATCATTGCTACTCTTTTCCTCTTCTTGCCAACATATATGATCGAATCGTCGCAAGGCGAACGATTCTCTTTCCCCTTCTCCTTTGCCTGTTCTCTTCTCGCAATCGAGTCACGAACGAGGGCTCCTACTGATTTCGCCCGGTTTTCTTCCTCTCTCGCTTTCGATTCCCGGGTCTCTCAATCTTGATCCTCCTTCTCCTTCTTTTCCCTCGCTACTCGTTCTTCTTCTTCCTTTTCCATTCGTTCTTCTTCGCGTTTCCGCGCTTCTTCTTCTTCTTTCATTCTCTTCTCCTCTTCTTCTCTCTTCTTCTTCTCTTCCTCAACTCTCTTCCTTTCTTCCGCTTCACGTTTCTTCTTCTCCTCCTTTCGTCGTCGAATTTCAGCCAATCGCGCCTCGGCCGCTGCTTCCTCCTCCTCCTCAGCCTTCCTTTCGGCTTCCCTCCTGATTCTCTCCTCCCTCTTTTGTTGGAGACGAATCTCCTCGGCTTTTTCCTCGTCGTCGGATGGAGAATTGGGTCTTGATGATGTAGAAGACATGGTAGAAGTAGAAAGAGAATAAATGACTTAGAAAGTTTTCAACATTGATTTTGTCATCAATCACGTGATTGATCGATCACTTTTTCGTACGTTCTTTTTCGATCGCTACTACGATCCATCGATTGGGTTGTTTATCATTTTACTTCATACACTTCGTACTAGGCTTTCGAGGGCGAAAGCCTTAACAGGGGGATACTGTTATAGGTATGCTTCCGAGCCTTCGATCGTCGATCGGTTCTTCGATCTTCGATGTTTTGACTTAGTACATTTTGTTACTCTTCGATCTGCGATCGAACCTCACGAAGTATTTGAATTATCGGATACGAGTGATTCTCACATTATTGTTCTTTAATTGTCTTTTATTTCTATTACTGGGAGCTATCCGGATTCTTATCAGTCTAATTAGTACTCTTATTGTTATAGTTTTGACAATTAGATTACAAGGTATAAAATACTGTAGCATCTCGTAGATAGTTCTCCAGTTTAAATATCAACTTAGATCGTTGCTGAACTCCGTCCGGATTATTATCCTTCTTCATCATCGTTCGCATTATAAACGAATGATCTCCGGACGTCTTCTCTACTCTTAATCGTTTCTCATCATCTCGAACATTCACGGAACCACGCGACAAGGCGAGGGCACTACCGATAGTGGTGCTAAGGTTCTAGTTCATTCTTCCGTGCAACGACTAACGATCGTAGATCGTCGTTCGCTATCTCGACCGAGGCCGAACTCGTCGAACTCAATCATACTCAACTCCTTTTACCTAAGACCCTACGGAACCTCACCGGCACGGTCTTAACAAAATACTAAACTGCTCCATGGACAGACTACCAACAACCGGTCTAATATGGGTGATAAGCCGGTAGACTTGACTAAGTCGAACCTCCAAATGTTTCGACTAATCAAGGTATCACCACAGACCAATCGTCCGACGACAACGTGGACGAAACCTAAGGGGGTCAACGGAGGATACCCTTCGCGACATGCTGCCATGTCAACACCCAACGAGACCCCTAAGGTAGGGACTAAGGGTGATAAAGTTTGACTTAAAGAGCGCAAAAATACCCCCAAATTATGTTGGGGATGTGGACAAGTGGGTCATTTCCATAATGACCCTACATGCAAAAGATATGGCAAAGAACATTTGTTTGCTATAGGCCTCGAAGCATCTGATGAGGATGCTGTTGAAACCAATGAAGCTGAGGATACTCAGGTTCTTGAAGTTACGGCTAGCGATACACCGATTGATAACAGTGCTGAGCTGGTCCCTGATTCAGACAGGGAGTATGTACTCAAACAGTACGAAGACTATCTGGGAGCCATGTATCAACTGGAGGACGATGATACCCAGATGGAATTCAGTCAGCGTATGTCTGGCATGTACGATCCTATGGATCGAGTACATTATCACCAATTGGGTATTTGTCATGAAGTGAGCCGCCCCTATTATTTTCCTTTTCTTTACAATACATCATTCCATCACTGTTACCTATCATAATCGATCCGGAACCTTCCAGTCCATTCCGTTCCATTCCTCGTTCCTGAACTATACAGTATGACATCATGGTTCCCGTACCTTACCTTTGTATATATAAGCCAGCCCCCCACAACCTGATCCCTTATCTTGACCTCTTTGTCGTTGGGATCAGGTATGTCTTTACTTACTTCTCAGTATTTATTATGAATATAACTTTGTCGTTGGGATCAGTATCCGTCCGCTTCCGCTCAGTCTTGCCGCCATCGTCACCTCTTTGTGACATTAGGTCAAGATCCTTTACTGCACTGATAACCTACCGATTGGGTTATCCTTGCAGGATCTGCTTCCACCACGTCTACCAGCACAGCCATACCAAGCCCACCCGCTCAAACCGTTGACTGCTCTGCCTACCCGCACGCCTTTGACACCAAAGACCGAACTCACATCCACCACCCCCCAAACCAGAATTGGGCCGATTGTAGCTCCCAACCTTGCCCCCACGCCATTGCTAATTCCATTATCACTGAAGACTTCTTCAGTGACGGGACACGAATCACACCTATTATTGCCCCTACCCCTAGTCCAGTCAACCCCCCACCAGCCATGTCCAACCCTACCACAGTCGACGCCAATCAACTCATGGCTCAGCTCATTGAACAGGTGGCTCAGCTCACAGCTAACCTACAGAAGGCCACAGCCAAATCAAGCATGAACAAACCGGAGCTCTTCAAGGGCACCAGTAGTGCGGAAGCACGTCGGTTCATCGCCCAGATCCAGAGCTGGGCGATGGAACAAACGGACTTGAGTGGCAAGGAAGATAAGCTGATAAAGGCAGCCCTAGGATTCTTCTCAGGGAACGCGGCGGACTGGGCCACCCCATACCTCTTGGAATTCAGCCATGGAAGGACACCATTCAACGGACGCTGGGAAGACTTTGTGCGAGCCTTCTCACTTCGATTTGAATCAATCGATGCAGGTATGGAGGCCCGGAATGCGATCCAACATCTCAAACAGGGAAAAGGCCAGACGGTAGCGGAATTCGCACAAAAGTTCAAGGACATCGGTGATCGAACTGGACTCTCGGACATCGACCTACGCGAGCGATTCCATAGTGGCCTTAACCCCGAGATCCGACAAAATCTCATCGTGGTCAACATTGCCCAGGGGATAGCCCCCACTCTAGAGGAGGCAATCCGACGGGCAGTCTCGGTGGATGTGTTCATGCATGATCCTACCATGACAGGCCGTAATCTGGGCACCTCTCACACTCCCTCTCCTCCTTCCAACTCTTACGCCATGGACGTTGATGCCACGCACACCAGTGGGAATAGTAGGGAGAGTTTTGTGGCACAGATGAGAGGCAGATGCTACGGCTGTGGTGCACAGAACCACGAAAAGAAGAACTGCTCGTACAAGGACACAGTATGCCGCTACTGTGGCCGACGAGGTCACCTAGAATCGGTCTGCCAAGACAAGTTCATGGGGTTGGAGCGAGGCCGGGGTAAGCGTCAACAACCCCGTCGACAACAAGTCTCCGCCTCGTCCTCGATGCCCTTTACCCTGTTCCCAAATGAATCAGTCCAAATTGCAGCCTCTGCTCCCACTCCCGTTTCCGCTCCCGCTCCCGCCCCACCATCTCCGCTCACCCCCGATCTCTCTGTCCAGATCGCTCAACTGCAGGAACTCCTGAACAGAGCTAATGCCATGGCCCCAGCATCTGGATCTCAGGAGGGTTTTTGAAGCGGGTGCCCGTCTCGGCCGCACCGAGAGCACCCGTTAACCAATTTGCTATACATTCTACTTCCGCATATGATTCTGTCCCCTCGTGTAAAATATCTACCGTTTTGGAATTGAACTCCAGTTCGTCCCACTTCCGAATCAATGCGAAATTAAGAGGGAGGAATCATAGTATAGCAACTGCGGCCATGGTCGATTCCGGAGCCACTGCTCTGTTTTTGAACCAAGAGTTCGTCACCCGTCACCATGTAAAGACCTTTTCACTCAAGAGGCCAATCGGGGTCTTCAACATCGATGGTTCCACCAACCGGGCAGGGCAGATTACGCACTTCGCACGTTTAGCCCTAACTGTCGATGGTCAGGAACGTTGGACAGACCTACTTGTCACTAACCTGGGAAGCGAGGACCTCATCCTAGGACTCCCTTGGTTACGGAAGGCTAACCCAGACATTGACTGGGAGAAAGGACGACTCTCGGTCAAACCGCAACAGTCAACGACGGATGAGGAGGAAGAGGAAGAAAACATTCGGATGACGGAAACCCCGGAACCCGTGTCAAGTACAATCGACCAAGAGGAGGAGGAGTCACCTATTCACCGAATTCGAGCCAACCGGCGGACCCGACGTGCATGGGTGAGATCAGGCATTCTACAGGAACAGACAGAGGAGGTCTGGTGCGCCGCTGGGTTCACCTACTCCCAACAGTTAGCGGAACAGACCCACAAAGCCAAACCCCTGAAAACCTTTGAAGAGATGGTCCCAGAGCCCTATCGGGACTTCCAGAAGGTATTCTCCGAAGCCGCTTCCGAACGACTGCCAGGACACCAACCCTGGGACCACGCAATCGAGCTAATCCCTGGAGCACCCGAAACCATGCGTACCAAGGTCTATCCCATGTCGCTGAATGAGCAAGCTGAACTTGATCGGTTCCTAGATGACAACCTGCAAAAGGGCTATATCCGCCCCTCCAAGTCTCCATTGTCTTCGCCAGTCTTCTTCGTGAAAAAGAAGGATGGAAAGCTCCGCTTTGTACAAGACTACCGGAAACTGAACCAGGTTACCATAAAGAATCGCTACCCGCTACCACTTGTGGCCGACATCATCAGTCGCCTACAGGGAGCACGGTATTTCACCAAGTTTGACGTCCGATGGGGTTACAACAATGTTCAAATAAAGGAGGGCGATGAGTGGAAGGCGGCTTTTGCAACCAACAGAGGGTTATTTGAACCTCGTGTAATGTTCTTTGGTCTCACTAATTCCCCTGCCACCTTTCAAGCTCTCATGAACTCCATCTTCTCCGATCTAGTGGCAGCAGGGAAAGTAGCCGTCTACCTAGACGACATCCTCATTTTCAGCAACGAATTACAAGAACACCGACAGATAGTGCGGGAGGTACTAGCACGGCTACAGAAACACGACCTTTACCTACGACCAGAAAAGTGTGAGTTTGAACAACTTCAGATCGAATACCTGGGCTTGGTGATATCGGAAGGGGAGGTGCGCATGGATCCGGTAAAGGTAGCTGCAGTCCGTGATTGGGCAACCCCAAAGAACCTGCGAGAGCTGCGGGGATTCTTGGGTTTTGCTAACTTTTATCGACGATTCATACGGAACTTTGCCCGCATAGCGCGACCCCTGAACGACCTAACCAAGAAGGACAGCAGCTTTGATTGGGGAACACATCAGCAACAGGCATTCGACACCCTTAGGGAAGCGTTCATCTCGGCACTGGTACTGGCTCTTTGGGATCCTGATAGGCTCACACGACTCGAGGTGGACGCATCGGGCTTTGCGACGGGAGGAGCAATAATGCAACTGCAAGACGATGGCCAGTGGCACCCAGTGGCATTCCGATCAGCCTCCATGCAACCAGCGGAACGGAACTACGAAATCTACGACCGAGAAATGTTGGCCATCATCGAAGCACTGAAGGACTGGAGGAGTTTCCTGGAAGGATCGCCACAACCATTCGAAATCCTCACCGACCACGCAAACCTCGAATTCTGGCGAACGGCTCAGGACCTCAGTCGTCGGCAGGCACGATGGGCGTTATGGCTATCACGGTTTGATTTCCAGTTAACTCACCGCCCAGGCAAGGCGAATACACAAGCAGATGCTCTTTCGCGCATGGCAGTGCATCAGGTCCTGGACAGTGACGACAACCGGCAACAGACAGTTCTGAAGCCAACCCATTTCCTGGAAATCGCAGCAGCTACACTACAGAATCCACTGGAAGACCGAATCCGGAAGGCATCGCAGAAGGAGGCGGAGGTACTTGAAGGATTGGAGGAACTGAAGAAGAAGGGGCTTCGACGGCTGACCAACGGAGTGGCAGAATGGGAGGAGGACAATGGACTAGTGTACCACCGGGGTAGAGTATATGTCCCACCGGACAACAGCCTGCGGACTGAAGTACTACGACAATGCCATGACAATCCAACGGCCGGTCACCCAGGACTTCATGGCACCCTCGACCTGGTCAGCACTCACTTTTGGTGGCCCACCTTACGGTCCTTTGTCGAAAAGTACGTGGAAGGGTGCGAGACTTGTGCAAGGAAGAAGATACAGAGGCACCCGCGAGCAGTAACACAACCCCTGGAGGTCCCGACGGGCCTGTGGGAGGAAGTGGGAGTGGACTTGATCACACAGCTGCCTTCTTCGCAAGGCTACGACGCCATCCTAGTTTGTACCGACCTCTACGGCAAGCAGATCCACGCAATTCCCTGTACTACCTCCATCACTGCAGAAGGTGTGGCAGACATCTATTACCGGGAAATTTTTCGCCTTCATGGACTCCCGCTTCGCTTCGTATCGGATCGTGGACCCCAGTTTGCAGCAAAGCTGATGCGATCCCTACTCTCCCGCCTCGGAATCAAGTCGAACCTCACATCAGGTTACCACCCCCAAGCCAATGGCCAAACCGAACGGGCCAACCAGGAAGTTGAAAAATACCTCAGGCTGTATGTGGGGCGCCGCCAGGATGACTGGGCAGAGCACTTACCGATGGCGGAATTCGTGATCAACTCCCGCACTCACTCGGCGATTGGAATGTCCCCGTTTGAACTTACCTACGGCTACCTACCCCTGTTCAACATCCCAGTGGGACAGCGCAGTGGGATCCCGGCGGTGGATGACCGGATTCAGATACTTCGGGACGCACGACAGGATGCAGGCGCAGCACTACACCTGGGGAAAAGACAGCAAAAGGAAAGCTACGAGAGGGGAAAACGGAAAGCGCATCAATTCCGAGTGGGAGATCAGGTTTGGCTAAGTGCAGAGGATATCAAGCTTCAGCTTTCTAGCGAAAAGCTTGGGGATCGACAGCTTGGACCATATACAATCTTGGACAAAGTTGGACCTCTCGACTATCGCCTGGACCTACCGTTGTCCCTCGACCGGGTCCACCCTGTCTTCCATGTCGACAAGCTATACCCATGGCGAGGAAATGCTGTCAACGGCCAGATTGCGACACCACCAGAACCAGTATACCTAGAGGATGAAGACTAACCGGAGTATGAAGTAGAGGAGATCTTGGATAGTCGGGTTAGATGGAAGAAGTTAGAGTATTTGGTGAAGTGGAAGGGTTACGATGCAGGGCATAATTCATGGGAGCCGGCCCAAAATTTGGAACATGCGCCAGCTACGGTCCGAAAATTCCACAAGAAACATCCCCGGGCGGCGAAGGCTTGACCATCGAGGGCAATGGTCATAAGGAGGGGGGTAATGTCATGAAGTGAGCCGCCCCTATTATTTTCCTTTTCTTTACAATACATCATTCCATCACTGTTACCTATCATAATCGATCCGGAACCTTCCAGTCCATTCCGTTCCATTCCTCGTTCCTGAACTATACAGTATGACATCATGGTTCCCGTACCTTACCTTTGTATATATAAGCCAGCCCCCCACAACCTGATCCCTTATCTTGACCTCTTTGTCGTTGGGATCAGGTATGTCTTTACTTACTTCTCAGTATTTATTATGAATATAACTTTGTCGTTGGGATCAGTATCCGTCCGCTTCCGCTCAGTCTTGCCGCCATCGTCACCTCTTTGTGACAGTATTTGGTATGATGATGCCCGAGTTGTATCCATAGACGGACACAAAGTGATCCAAGAAGACTTGGATATTTTGGAGGACAGTGAAGGTACTCCACCTGTAGTCGACGGTGACAACACTACAGGTCGACTACAGGCAATCAGTAGTCACCAAGAACGCCCAGCTACAACAACTGGGGTCAATCTACGATGTTTGTCAACAAAAATTGACCGTCCAATCAGGGGTGGTCCTGACGAATGTCGAATGATGTCCTGCCTATTAAATATAGGAGGTAACATGGTGTTGGTGACGTTTGACTTGGGGAGCTCTCTGGAGGCTCTCACTCCAATGTTCACCCAGGTGGCTAAACATAAGGTGTACGAATTGAAACACCAACATAGTCTCCAATTAGGGACTATAGGTAGTCGTGCCAAGTTCAACTATGGCATGTACGCTGAAGTCGCGATTGGCGCTACCAATTATCCCACATACTGGGACATTGTGAGCCTTGATATGTACGACACGGTAATTGGAACATACTGGATGAGGAAGCACAAGGTTGTTCTTGACTTCAAGAACGACATAATTAATGTCGATGGGCACAAGATCAGTGCCATGACATCTGCTGAAGACGCAGCTGAATTTCAGCGCAGAGTGGCTATGAGACACTCTGAACGCAATGAAATGGTGAAGAGGAAGGACAACCCATCACCAGGAGAGCCAGCTATGTGACTCCGAGCCCTCAGAGACCAAAATGAGAGGGCCGAGAGAGTGAAACACTCTCCATCATCTACTATGATTGAGAATATAATGGACCCCTCTGATATCAGAGAGGAATTAGCCCGTATCAAGTGGGCACTACCACACGACTCTCCTGTGGTAATTCGACTGGTTGAGCCAGACGACGGGGTCGATATCTGTCCCAAATTCCTAGATGACTGCGTGGAGTATGTCCAGGAATTTTCACGACATTTTGATACTTCTCTTGAGTCATATCAAGTGGGGGAGGATTTATCAAAGGATGTACCAAATATGCTTACTACAGGAGCACCCAATGACAATACTTCTTCCTCAGAAGAGGAATATGAAGTAATGGAGGAAATTCAGAAATTGAATTCAGCGGATAGACTATGTATCATACATAGTCACTGCAACCAAGGTCAAATATCGACCTCAACAAATCGTAAAGGACTATGGAGGAAAAGTCAATCTGGAAGACTATCCAGATGACGACAACGATTTCGGGCTAGAGAAGCTGAATTGACATATATTCCATTCGAGGATATCGAATTGGAATCCAATCAGGAGGTCATGAAAACCTTAACTGATAAACCTCCAATATACACGGAGGAGAACATCCCCCAACTTCGAGCTGGATGGATTGAGCATAATAGAGATATGCTACAGGGAGTGCCCAAGACATTACCTCCCCTTAGGGAAATCAATCATAGAATACCAATTATAGACAAAAATAAGAGGTACATTCAAACAGATGTGGCTAGACATAAATACCAATCTAAAATTGATATGTCGGATGCATATGAATGTTAAGACCGTGCCGGTGAGGTTCCATAGGGTCTTAGGTGAAAGGAGTTGAGTGTGAATGAGTTCAACGGGTTCGGCCTCGATCGAGATAACGAACAACAATCTACGATCATTAGTCGATGTACGGAAAGATGAACTAAGAACCTTAGCACCACTATCGGTAGTGCCCTCACCTTGTCGTGCGGTTCCATGGATGTTCAAGATGATGAGGAAGGAATAAGAGCAAAGAAGATGTCCGGAGATTGTTTGTTTATAATGCAAACGACAATGAAGAGAGGTAATGATCCAGATGGAGTTCAGCAACGATCTAAGTTGATATTTAAATTGGAGAACTATCTACAAGATGCTACAGTATTTATATCTTGTAATCTAATTGTCAAAACTATAACAATAAGAGTACTAATTAAACTGATAAGAATCCGGATAGCTCCCAGTAATAGAAATAAAAGACAATTAAAGAACAATAATGTGAGAATCACTTGTATCCGATAGTTTGAATACTTCGTGAGGTTCGATCGCAGATCGAAGAGAAGTAAAAAGTACTAAGTCAAAACATCAAAGATCAAAGAACTGATCGACGATTGAAGGCTCGGAAGCATACCTATAACAATGAACAAATACGCAATGAGGTATTAGATGTACCTAAGACAGTGTTTGCCACTATATTTGGCATGTATGTAAGCCAAGTAATGATGCAGGGAGATTGTAATGCTCCCGCCACTTTTCAACATATCATGACCCGCACTTTTCAAGACCTAATAGGTCGGTGCGTACACGTCTATTTAGATGATATATTCATATTCAGTGATACCATTGAGGATCACGAGAAACACTTAGGACAAGTGTTCAAACGACTGTGCCAGCAGAAGTTCTATTTAAAAGCAGAAAAGTGCCAGTTGTATGCCGCAATACTGGACTGTCTAGGACATCTAATTGATGACCGTGGAGTTCATGCAGATATGGACAAAATGGCGAAGATCCGAGAATGGAGAACACCACGGAACTTCAATGATGTCCAGAAGTTCTTGGGCCTGGTGCAATACCTGGCCAGCTTCATGTCAATGGTCGCTATATACACCAGCCCCTTATCGTTGATGTGCAGGAACAATGTTCCATTCATATGGTTGCCGTTTCATGAAACGTGCTTTCAACACATAAAACAGATGGCTACATTGGACAAAATACCCGTTTCGAAGCCAATAGACCCTCGTACTGGGGTACCTATTTGGGTCATTTGCAACACTTCAATATGTGGTATAGGTGCCTACTATGGACAAGGACCTACCTGGCAGGAATGTTGGCCAGCAGGATTCATGTCCAAAAAGTTCACTGCCGCGCAGATGAACTACAGAGTATTCAAGCAGGAAACATTAGCTATACTAGAAGCACTGCTAAAATGGTTGGACAAACTAATGGGATATCACATCCACATAGTAACTGACCACGAGGCGTTGACTTTCTTCAAGACGCAACACCATTTGAGTAGCAGACAGACGCAATGGATGGAATACTTATTGCGTTACGATTTTGATATACGATATATCAAAGGATCTACCAATAAAATTGCAGACACACTGTCGCGATACTATGAGTCAGATCTCCTGGCAAGGTTCAACAGGCCCATGAGTACGTCAATGCAGATGTACAACTGGATCGGGAAATGGATGATCTCCCGACCCAGAGAGTGGACGAAATTAACAGCAACTCTTTAGCTGCATTATGAGAAACCGAGGAATCCCAGGATGTTGAGGCACTGCAACTCAACAATAATGCAGATATTTCCCGTGAGGAACCCAGGGATGGCAAAGGGGAGCCCAACCCAATGGTACTCGAATCTTGACTGAGGGGTGAAGCACCTAGACCTAGTCAGTTAGTACAATCACAATTTGAATCAGAAATTCGCATATTGTCCAAACGTGACGCAATGCTCCAGAAGATCATAGAGCACCCCGACGATCACACGGGATTTAAAGTGATTGATGGGATAGTATACGCCTCCAATAGAATTGGGGAAGAGGTGGTATGCATTCCTGCTGGGAAAGGAATGTCGGGAAAGACGCTTCTGTTAGGAGCGTGCGGATCAAGTGGACCTTTGATACTGTTATTGACAGTATCCTCGCTATGCTGCGCGGTCCGTGTTGAGTTCGTTCGAGATCGAGATAGTATCGACTGAAGGTCAACGGGGTCGAACGAGGTATGAGAGTAGTAAGAGCAAGTGTTATGTGATTGTTGGGGGTTGTACCAATTTGATATTAAAACTAAGGCTTCTACCTACGACCGCAAGTCTTATATGCTAAGTTCGCTATCTCCGGTATTGCTACAGAATATCCTAAAGTAGTTACGACAAATTGGAAGTAGAGATAACGAGTGCGGATAGGAAGACAGTGGACCAATGGGGAGAGGAAGGCGGTATGGTGTATAGCCCATCCGAAGGAGGGGGCAACGGGATAAGGAGGATAGATGGATAAGTATCACGGAAGTAGATTACCTGATCCATATCATCGGTGCGTCGCATCAATGAGGGACTTGATCATGTACGGTTGACTGCATCGGTGCGAAGCGCTACGCGCGATGTGTACAACCGATGTGCATGATCATAACAGTATCCCCCAATTAGGCTTTCGCCCTCGAAAGCCATACCTAAGTATTCCAATCTAGAGTCAAAAGAGTCCGGGAGTATCGAATGGATGTCACGTCGTAAGGGTGAAGTCATGTGATGTTGGTTTTCGAATCGTTGCGTGTGATTACATCAGTTACAGCATATAAGGAGGCCTGGGAAAGTTGGACTTCAACTTTTTCATCTCTTCCAATGTCTACTACCTCATCCCCTGCTCGCCCTGTGCGTTCTCCTACTCCGGTCCTCAATGAGGAGGACGTCGAACTGCAAGTGTTTCTGGCGGCCGCACAGTGCGAGGCCCAAGAGAAGTGGGAGAAGTTGCGGGCAGCAAAGGCGTCTGGAGTGGTGGGGAAAATTGTAGGAGGAGAGGCAGAGGTCGTCGGATCAAAGGAGGATGTCATGGAAGATGTAGATGAGGAAGAAAAGGAGGTCGTTCCAAAGGTGGAACCAAGGCCTCGGAAGGTCGTTACCAAAATGGTAGCGGGGTTGCCTCGTAGTCGCGAGGTGATTCCGGTAAGTCTTTAGCCCAGCAGCCTTGAAGTTCCCTGACCGATATAGATCATTCTGATTCCAAAGAAGCGTCGTAATGTCATGGAAGCCGAAGTGGCGGAGTCAAGTCGCAAAAGGCGAAAGGTGGTTCAGGTGAGTCATAACCCTCTTTCTGTCGCCTGTCTAATACTCTTCTAGTCTCCGGTCATAGTGGATACCAACTCCGACTCTATCCCCGTCCCCTTTCCTTGTCCCTGCGAACGTTGCGCTCGTGGCGACCAGGTTTGTTGGCCTCAGCCCAACGCTCCCAACGCGGTTGCTTGCGAGAGGTGCCACCTTGCGCGGCAAAGTTGCTTGTTCCTCCAGAAGTCGAAGAAATTGCGGGTTCAATCCCCGCCCAATGAGTCCGACCAGGAGGAAAAGAGAGAGTTGCGTCACGCCATTGAGGAGCTGATGGTGCAAGTCCGCGCTTTGGTGCACCAAGGGAAGAAGGGTCGAGAGAGTCGAGGAGATCATCGAGATGATCGGAAGGGGAAGGGAAAGAGGAGGGAGTCGACTCCTGAGACGGACCGCTACAGTTCGGAGTAGTGGTTGCGCTCTTTGTACCTCTCGCCTCGATCGCACGTATATAAAAATTAACATCTTGTATCCCACCTGGTATCACAAATAAACTCTGCTTGCTACCTTTCATAAGTGTGAATTTAAGTTGTGAAAGAATCAAAATCAATAATATCTGTAGTTAATAAGAAATAGCAAGGTTAACTTAGTAGGATTTAAGGAATGAAAATAAAAGTGACGTAGCGGTGTGCTCGGTGCAAGCATGGGTGCGAAACCTAAGTTGAGAACAATCACTCAATTTGCTATCACGGTGATTGTTCCCATCGATGTCGAAGAGCATCGATGAAGCATAGAGGTGCTATTGGAATAAGGAACTAAGGAATTAAAGGTCCGGGTTTAGTCGGATATTGAAGATGAAAAGCGGGAATAAGTTCGTCGGCATGGATTTTGTCGGCGGCTACCCAAGAGAATTCTTCGTCGGTACCTTCGTAGCCAGCCCATCGAACAAAGTATCGAAGGGGGCATCGTTTGAATCTTCAGTCCATCTTCAAGTCCAAGATCTTGGCGACGTAGTACTCTTCCTCGCCATCTACTTCGATGGGTGGCGGAGGAGTTTGAACTCGGTGCGGGATGGAGTTCGGAATTGCCGGTTCGAGTTGCGAGACTGGAACACGGGATGGATGCCTCGAAGGTAGTCGGGAAGTCGGAGTTTGTAGGATAGGGTGCCTGCACGATCGATAACTTCAAATGGTCCTAAGTATTTCTCTGAGAACTTCTCCGTAGGACGAGTAGACTTGATGTGTTTTGCCAAAACGAATACGTGTGAACCGATCGGAAACTCCGGGGCTGGAATACGTTTTCGGTCTGCTTGGTCCTTGTATTTTTTCTGTGCGTTAACAATTTCGTCACGGAGGAATGAATGAAGCTCATCGAGATTTACAACCAGGTCTCTAACGGACATCGACTTCGGGGCATATGGAGATGTTTGGATGATATCCCTTGTTGGCGTAGAAGGGAGTTAAGCCCGTGGAAGCGTTTGGGGCGTTGTTGTAGGCGAATTCAGACATCGGTAGGAGTGCGGACCAGTTGTCTTGTTGGTAGGTACAATAGATCCAAATGTACTGCTCCAGGGTCTGGTTGAGTCGTTCAGTTTGTCCATCTGCTTTGGGGTGGTAGCCCGAGGTGTAATGTAGGTTCATTGATAACACTTGACCAAGTGCTCTGAAGAATGCGGAAACGAATTCCAATCCACGGTCGGAAGTAACATGGTTAGGTACACCATGCTTAGAGAATACATGAATAACGAAAAGCTCAGCTAGACGTTCGGAAGTAATGGTGTCGTCTGTCGGAATGAATATCGCTTGCTTCGAAGCTCGGTCAGCTACGACCAGGATTGCGGTGTAGCCATTCGAGTCTGGGAGTTGTTCGATGAAGTCCATAGAGATTGAATCCCAAGGTCAAATCGGAACTGGTAAAGGTTTCAACAGGCCATAGTGTACATGATGAGACGTAGTCGCGAACAAATTCTTGAACCTTCGGCCAGGTGTAATGTTTACGAATAGCAAAGAGAGTCCGATTTTGACCAAAGTGACCAGATAGTGGATGGTCGTGGAAGTATCGTAGGACTTGTAGTCAAAGGTCGGAATGGTTCAGAACGTAGATTTGGTCATCGAGACGGAGTAATCCTTCGGGGTCTAGGGTCCAACAAGGTTCCGTATCATCTTTAGCAAACTCCAATCCTAGGGCGGAGTCAGCATCGAGTGTTAGAGCGTTTCGAATGTCGGCGTGAAGGGTGTTGAAGTCCAGTATAACTGAAGCGCGAAGTATTGATCCTTCTAGGAAAGTCGCTCGTAACAAAGTAGTAAATTGCTTGTTAGTGAATATCGGACGGAAGTTCTGTGGGTTTACTTGCGCATAGCCAATATCCCCCTCTTTTGGATAGACGTCCCAGCGTCGAGTGATTGAGTTCGGTTTTGCTCCGAGTTTTTCAGGGCGGAAACGAATGGTCATATTGAAGGTGTGAAGAAATTCGGACCAGTGTACTTGTCGCCGTGTGAGGATTTTTGTCGTAGAGAAATATTCCAAGTTCTTGTGGTCAGTAACCACGTCGATTGGTGTTCCAGAACCTTCGAGGTAGTGTTGCCAAGCTCTGAATGCTTCGAAAATTGCCAACAATTCCTTGTCATGAGTATTGTAGTTCAGTTCAGCGCCTTGGAAGGTTCGAGAGAGGAAAGAATTTCTCCATTGTTGTACACGATCAATAGGATAGCTGCGAGGGCGTAGTCGGAAGCGTCGGTTTCTACTATCATAGCGAGGTTCGGTTCCCAGTGTGCGAGAATCGGTGCCATCGTGAAAGTGAGTTTCAGATTGTCAAAAGCTTCCTGACACTCTGTAGTCCATAACCAATCGATGCCCTTCCGGGTGAGTCGATTCATAGCATAGACGATGTCAGAATAATTATAAATAAAACAGCGATAAAAGTTCGCAAAACCTAAGAAGGATTGTACATCCTTGACGAGTAGGCCAGTCCACGATTGCTTTAACTTTGTCGGCAGCCATCGCGAGCCCTTCCGGGGATAAGATGTAACCAAGGTATTTGACCGTATCAACTCCGAATTCACATTTTGACAGTTTGCAAAATAGTTTGTGGGCACGAAGTCGTCGGAGAACTTCGTGGACATGTTCGGAGTGTTTCGAAGGATCGTTGGAGTAGATGAGTATGTTGTTGAGGTAGACGATCACACAGATGTTGAGTAAGTCTTTGAAGATATCGTTGGAGAAACGTTGAAAGGCGGCCGGAGCGTTGGTGAGGCCAAAAGGCATCACACGCCATTCGAAAGAGCCGCAATGTGTTTGGAACGTAGTCTTCCATTCATCACCTTCTGCAATACGTACCAGGTGGTACGCGTGTGCCAGGTCGAGTTTGGTATATATCTCCGCTTGTTTCGGAGCGTCGAGTAGGTCGGAGATCAAAGGTAGAGGGTAGCAGTCTTTTTTCGTGATCTTGTTCAAGCCACGGAAGTCTACACATAGTCGGAGTGTGTTATGATCATGCACGGGTCGTAGGGATAAGTTGGATCGCGGACTATATGTCCGCGGGGTAAAAGACCGAACACCAAGATAAATCCCGGTGAGGGTTAGGTGGACCTACGGAGAGGTAGTCGGACGTTGACGCTACTATTAATAGCGTCCCCGACACGCCGCTGTCCGAAAGCAAGGTTGAGGGTAATTCCGATCGCGGGAGAAACTCACGCGATCGTACTTAGGATGAGGTTGAGATTTAACTCTATTTGAAATACACTGTATGAGTGCGCTATCAAAGTCGATATTTAAACTAAGGACCAACTATTCTACTCTCGTAGCTTTATACTGTAATCGCTACCTAAGGGTCGCTAAGCGATAGTATCCTAGAATAGTATGGTCGGACATGTGGAAGATAAAAGGGGTAAGTATAAAGGGAATGATATAAAAGGATATATAACGTATCGGTTAAGGTGTGAAGGCTATAAACGTGAAGTGGAAACGATCGCGGAGATAAACTCCGCGACGGAAGAAAGTAAGGAAGTCAAATACCGGGAAAAGGATCGTCAGGCCCGCGGGAGTTGAACTTGGCATGGTCGTAACAGTGCCCCCCCATTAGGATCGAGCCCTCGAGATCTTGAGTAATAGCATGACTAAAGTAGATGTGAAGCACTAGAAGTAAACGGGGATCAAAGTTTAAAATGTGATGTGAAAAGTGCCAGGCACGCGAAGATAGGTGATAGAAGCTTGGTGAAAATTGTAAGTTGAGCCGCCCTTAAGTCGCGAAGCATATAAAAGCGGTTGATGCCCAAATATTTTGATAAGTCCCCCCTCTACCATAATGTCGTCCAGCCACAGCAACACCGAAACCGCTCAACAACGTCGCGAACGTCTTCTCTTGGCGCAGGCAGAACGCCAACGAATCCGCGAGGAAGAGGTCGCGAAGCAGGAAGCGGAATTTGCGGCGGAGATGGAGCGGTTGGAGGAAGAGGCGGCACGGGAAGAAGAAGAAAAGCGACTGGCCGAAGAACGACGGGTTGCGGAGGAAAAGAGAATCGAAGAGGAAGAGAGAGTAAAAGAGGAAAAACGAGTAGTTGAAGAGAAAAGGGCTGAAGAAAAACGGATCGCGGAGAAGAAGTTGGCGGAGGAGAGAGAACTCGCGGAGGCGATGCGATTGGAAGAAGAAAGGATAGCTGAGTTGAAACGATTCGAGGAAGACATTATGAATGAGGAGAAGAGAGTAGCAGAGGAAAAGAAGCAAAAGAGAATCCGGACCGCGGAAGCAAAGAGACGCGAAGAAGAACAATTAGCAGAAGCAGAGGATGCGGAGGAACAAAACGCCGCATTGGCAAAACTTCTCGAAGAAAATAGGATGGAGAAGGAGAAGGCCGCGGAGAAGTTGGCGAAACGACGAGGAACGACTCGCAACACGTCACGACCAGTTGTATCCGTCGTGATTCCGCCGCGAGCTTCGGGCTCCACTTCCAAGGTTTTTAAATCGAAGTCTGTGATATCCGACGAGTCAGATGACGTGGTAATGGGTGAAAGAGAAGTGGAGGTCCCGCGGAGCGTAAAGAGAAAGCGTCCGATCAAAATGATCGCGAAGGTGAGTGATGTTGTCTTTTGAAATTAGCTTTCTAAGTTCCTCCTGTGTAGGATGGTAATGTCCCGGATCCTATCAGCGACCGCGACGCGGAGGAAGATGATGAAGACGCAAGGTCCCCTCCCGAATCTCGTTCAGCATGCACACGGTGCGTTTTGCTCGGTAAACCTGCGTCCTGTAAGCCACAAACGACGCGGCGAAGGACTCAGGCATGCGAGCCGTGCCATGTGCAGAGGCAACGGTGCAGTTGGATCGGGGACCACGCCTCTCGACGATCGCGAGGGAAACGGGCCAAGTTGGAAGACGATGTATATCGAGGACCCGCCGCGCGAGTTACGGACCGGAAGTTCGTCACTCCCGAAATCGCGGAACAATTAGCCATTCTCGCGGGAGTTGAACTTGGCATGGTCGTAACAGAGTGAACCGTCCTTCTTCAGAATCAAGAGTATGGGAGCGCCGTGTGGAGAAGTCGATGGTCGGATAGTACCGGTGGCAAGCGATTGATCAAGAAATTCGCGAAGAGCCTCGAGCTCTTTTGGAGAAAGTGGATAAATTCATCTGATAGGTGGCTCAGCACCTTCTTCTAAGTCGATCTTGAGGTCATAGGAGCGATGTTCCGGGAGGGCTTCCGAGTCGATCTCGTCGAATACATCCGCGAAGTCGTGGTAGTCTTCCGGGATCTCGTTTTTGGGTGGGGGGTCATCAGTGTCAGTTTTCGACAATCGTGCTGTCATGAAGTGAGCCGCCCCTATTATTTTCCTTTTCTTTACAATACATCATTCCATCACTGTTACCTATCCTAATCGATCCGGAACCTTCCAGTCCATTCTGTTCCATTCCTCGTTCCTGAACTATACAGTATGACATCATGGTTCCCGTACCTTACCTTTGTATATATAAGCCAGCCCCCACAAGCTGATCCCTTATCTTGACCTCTTTGTCGTTGGGATCAGGTATGTCTTTACTTACTTCTCAGTATTTATTATGAATATAACTTTGTCGTTGGGATCAGTATCTGTCTGCTTCCGCCTAAGCTTCCGCTCAGTCTTGCCGCCATCGTCACCTCTTTGTGACACGTGCAGCAACTTCAGAGTGAACGGCATAGAGAACAAGTGGTTCCATACCTGATTGCTTGCAAGCGTGGTGGAAAGGTACCGCGCTAACTAGAGCGATGTCTACTTTGTCGTGCCGTAGGCGCGACGCCATTTGCATGACTGATGGGTAGGAATAAATGGGTTCGAAAGGAAACTTGTCGGAGAGTGGTCGAGCCTTATACGGGTGCTGTTTGGCGGGTTGTGAATACCGTTCAGCGGGTGTCGGATCGGTGCGATTTGATGGTTCGAAAGGTACTTCTTTGGAGACCTCGAGGGGGTCAGGCAAAGGAGAGGACGTCAGTGATTCGGGATGGTTGGTATTATGGAAAGTAAGTGTTTTCAATACCCAGTCAATTGATGGATTGTAGCGGGAAAGAAAACCGTAACCTAAAACAGCCTTGCATGAAGAATCCAAAGGTGTGACATAAAAGTCCAAAGGTATAAGCTTGCCGGACGGAAATAAAATCGGTAGGGTACAAGTTTTGGAGGTGGGTTTCATTGTTAAAGACCCATCGAAGAGTCGGAGGTTGATTGGAGTAGAAGTCGGAACGGTCGGAACGGAATTTAAATATACGAATTTTGTATCAATAAAATTGTCTGTAGAGCCAGAGTGTTATGATCATGCACAGTCGTAGGTGATAAGTTGGATCGCGGACTATAAGTCCGCAGGGTAAAAGACCGAACACCAAGATAAATTCCGGTGAGGGTGGAGTGAACCTACGGAGAGGTTGTCGGACGTTGACGCTACTATTAATAGCGTCCTCGACACGCCACTGTCCGAAAGCAAAGGTAAAGGGTAATCCCGATCGCGGGAGAAACTCACGCGATTGTACTTAGGGTGAGATTTGAGATTTAACTCTATTTGAAATACACTGTCGAAGTGTGCTATCAAAGTCGATATTTAAACTAAGGACCAACTATTCTACTCTCGTAGCTTTATACTGTAGTCGCTACCTAAGGGTCGCTAAGCGATAGTATCCTAGAATAGTATGGTCAAACATGTGGAAGATAAAAGGGGAAAGTATAAAGGAAATGATATAAAAGGATATATAGGAAGTCAGCTAAGTGTGAGGGATATAAAAGCCAAGTGTCAAAGGATCGCGGAGGTAAGCTCCGCGACAGAAGAAAATAATGAAGTCAAAAATACCGGAAATGATCGTAAGGACCGCGGGAGTTGAACTTGGCATGGTCGTAACAGTGCCCCCCCATTAGGATCGAGCCCTCGAGATCCTGAGTAGTGATATGACTACAAAATAGGTGTGAATGATTAGAAGCAACGGGGATCAAAGTTTAAAATGTGATGTGAAAAGTACCAGGCACGCGAAGATAGGTGATAGAAGCTTGGTGAAAATTGTAAGTTGAGCCGGCCCTTAAATCGCGAAGGACATAAAAGCAGGGCCCTCTCCAAAAATTTTGATAAGTCTCTCTCCCTTTGCTATTATGTCGTCCAACCCCAACCACACCGAAACCGCTCAACAACATCGCGAGCGTTTACTTTTAGCACAGGCGGAACAACAACGACTCCATGACGCAGAAATCGCGAGGCAAGAGGCGGAGGTGGCTTGGTTTGGAGGAAGAGGCGGCTCGGGAGGAGGAAGAGAAGCAGATAGAGGAGGAGAAGAGAGTAGCCGAAGAAAAAAGGGTCGCAGAAGAAAAACAAATAGCGGAAGAGAGAAGAGTGGCTGAAGAAAAATGGATAGCTGAGGAAAAATTGGCTGAAGAAAGAAAACTTGCGGAAGCGATGCAATTGGAAGAAGAGAGGATAGCTGAGTTGAAAAGATTTAAGGAAGAAGTACTTAATGAGGAGAAAAGAGTAGCCGAGGAGGAGAAACAAGAGAAGATTCGGATCACAGAAGCAAAAAGGCGCGAAGAAGAACGAGTAGCAGAAGCATAGGACGCGCGAGAACAACACACCGCATTCGCAAAACTGATAGAAGAGAACAAAAAGGAAAAAGACAAAGCTGCGCGGGAGTTAAAGAAACGACGAGAACGGACCGTCCCCACTACCACGCGTACGGTGGAGGTGGTGGTGCGATCCCAACCATTGGGTTCCAAGGCGAAGAGTTACAAGTCGAAATCCGTGATCTCCGACGATTCGGATGAAGCAGGAGTAGATAGAGATGTGGATGAAGCTCCGAGAGGTACAAAGAGAAAGCATACGACCGAAATGATTGCGAGGGTGAGTGGTAGTTTTGTTGTGCTTTCTTTAGCCTGATTCGCTTTGTTTTAGGATGTTGATACTCCCGACCCGATTGCTGATGTTAATGCGGAAGACGAGGACAATGAAGAACCCCGTTCTGCATGCACGTGTTGCATTTTTCTCGGTAAACCCAAGTCCTGTCGCCCACAAACAACGCGGCGAAAGACTCAAGCATGCGAACTATGCCACGTGCAGTGACAACGGTGCAGTTGGATAAGCGACCACACCTCTCGACGATCGCGGGGCAAACGGGCCAAGTTGGAGGATGATATATATTGAGGGCCCGCCGCGAGGGTAACGGAAAGGAAATTCGCCGGTCCCGAAATCGCGGAGCAGTTGGCCGTGCTCGCGGGACAGAATGCCGAGTTGGTTGGAATCGCCCGTCGTTCGCTGGAGGTTCAAGGTTCAAGAGAAGATACTAAGTATAATGGAAAGAAGAGAACAACGGAAATTAGAGGAAAGAGAAGTAGGAGGAAAAGAAGAAGTTGAAGATGAAGATGAAGATGGGGAAGGTGAGGAGGATGAAGAAGTCGAAGAAGCAAGGGGAGAAGGGGAGAGATACGCGAGGGAAAAAAGCGCGCGGAGTAAACTCCGCGAAGGACTACATTAGCTACTCTACTTGATTGCTTTTTTATTTTTTGTAGTTTTGTTTGGTGTTGTTGTTTTTTGTTGATAATGATGATGGTTTTGTTTTTGTTGAGTTTCATAAGTAAGGGAGATGGGGTATTGAGGATCGCGGGAAATTTCGGGGGTTGTCGCAACGATAATCGCCGCGGGGAAGAATGGATTTTTGAGGAGATCATGATTAATAAGTAAATGCTGTGGAAGTCGTGAAGGCAATGATGAGGAATGATAATACGTAAGAGACATAGGTAAGGATCATAGTGGACCAGGTTTCTGAGGGTAACGAAGATGGAAAGCTGGGACAAGTTCGTCCGCGGCGACCTAGGAGAATTCCTCATCAGTACCTTCATATCCTGCCCAACAAATATAGTAGCGTAAAGGGCATTTTTTGAATCGTCGATCCAATTTCGAGTCCAATACTTCCGCGATGTTGTATTCTTCCTCGCCGTCGACCTCAACAGGAGGCGGCGGAGGTTGAACACGATCGTGAATGGTGTTTGGTTTGTAAGGCTCTAGTTGGGATACGTGGAAGACGGGATGGATACGATTAAGATAGGACGGGAGTTGGAGTTTGTAGGATAAAGTACCGACTTGCTCGAGTATGGTGAAAGGTCCGAGGTACTTTTCGGCGAATTTGTCGGTAGGTCGTGTTGTCCGGATGTGCTTTGCCAGCACATAAACCTGTGAATGAATAGGGAATTCAGGGTGAGTGATACATTTTCGGTCCGCTTGCTCTTTGTATCGAGCTTGCGCGTTAGTAATTTTGTCTCGGAGGAAGGAATGAAGCTCATCAAGATTAACCGTGAAGTCCATTGCTCGGTCGAAGTGAATGTCAATTTCAGGTCTTCCCGTGATGTTTGGGTGATAGCCTTTGTTTGCAAAGAACAGGGTTAAACCGGTAGAGGCATTAGGAGCGTTGTTGTACACGAACTCCGCGATCGGTAGGAGTTTCGCCCAATCGTCCTGTTGGTATGCACAGTAAATCCGGATGTACTGTTCCAGAGTTTGGTTGACTCGTTCGGTTTGTCCATCGGCTTCTGGGTGATATCCTGGAGTGAAATGAAGTTTCATAGAAAGAGCTTCGCCGAGAGCGCGGAAGAAAGCAGACACAAACTCCGAGCCGCGATCAGAAGTGACGTGGTTCGGAACTCCGTGCTTGGAGAAAACGTGATGGACAAATAGCTCTGCTCATCCTTCGGAGGTGATTTTGTCGTTTGTTGGGATGAAAATACCTTGTTTAGAGGCCCGGTCGACTATGACAAGAATTGCTGTATGTCCGTCGGAAGAGGGGAGTTGTTCGATGAAATCCATCGATATTGAATCCCATGGTCAGGCGGGAACTGGAAGAGGTTTGAGGAGACCGTAAGGTCGGTGTCGACGGGGTTTGTTTCGTCCGCAAACTGTACATGAGCTGACATAGTCGCGAACGAATTCCCGAATCTTCGGCCAAGTGTAATGGCGTCGGATTGATTCGAGGGTCCGGTTCTGTCCAAAATGACCTGAAAGGGGGTGATCGTGAAAATATTGTAAAATTTTAAGGCGAAGATTAGCATGGTTAGGAACATAAATGCAATTGTCAAGTTTTAGCAGTCCGTCATCACCTACTGTCCAACGAGTATTAGAATCGTCTTTAGCTAGGGCTAAGCCCGCAATCGCTTCCGGATCCTGTTCAATAGAATTGCGGATGGTAGAATGGAGCAATTGCAAGTCCATTACGATCGCCGCTAGAAGCGTGGGGCCTTCTAGAAAAGTTGCTCGAAGAGAAGTGGTTAGTTGTTCATTGGTAAAGATAGGTCTGAAATTCTGCGGGTTAACTTGCACATAGCCGGTATCCCCCTCTTTAGGATAGACGTCCCAGCGTCTAGTGAGGGCATCCGGTTTTGCACCCAACTTACCCGGACGGAAGCGGATCACCATGTTGAACTGGTGAAGGAATTCTGACCAATGGACTTGTCTCCGCGTGAGGATTTTGGTGGTCAAGTATTCGAGATTCTTGTGGTCGGTAACCACATCAATCGCGTCGCCTGATCCCTCGAGATAGTGACGCCAAGCTTTGAAAGCCTCGAAAATAGCGAGGAGCTCCTTGTTGTGAGTATCATAGTTAAGCTCTGCAGCCTGGAAGGTTCGGGATAGGAACGCGATTGGGTGAATCTCGCCGTCCGGTAGGAGGATCGAGAGAATCACGTCTAGCTCGTAATCCGACATGTCGGTCTCAACGATAAGGGGCAGGTCGGGTTGCCAGTGCGCGAGGATGGGAGCATGAACAAAGCTGTCTTTGAGTTTGTCGAAAGCTTCTTGGCACTCCTTTGACCATAACCATGATACGTCCTTTCGCATGAGCCGCGTCATCGGAAGTACAATTTCGCTATAATTATAAATAAAATGTCGATAGAAATTAGCAAAACCTAAAAAGGATTGAACGTCTTTGACTTTGCGGGGAACCGGCCAGTCAACGATAGCTTGAACTTTGTCTTTCGACATCGTTAAGCCCTCCGGAGAAAGAATATAACCAAGATACTCGACCATGTTGACACCCCATTCGCATTTGGCGAGGTTCGCAAACAAACAATGTTTTCGGAGTCGACGGAGAACCTCGCGGACATGTTCGCGATGAGATTTCTCGTCGTCCGAGTAAATGAGTATATCGTCGATATAGATGATAACATTAACATCTAAAAGGTCAGCGAAAATATGATTGACGAAATGCTGGAAGGCCGCGGGAGCGTTAGTAAGACCAAATGGCATAACCTTCCATTTGTAGGAACCCCAACGGGTCCTGAAGGTGGTTTTCCATTCATCACCTTCCGCAATTCGGACTAGATGATATGCGTGAGTGAGATCGAGTTTGGTATAAAACTTAGCTTTCTTAGGAGCGTCCAAGAGATCAGAAATAAGAAGTAAAGGATAGCGGTCTTTTTTGGTGATGTTGTTAAGACCGCGGAAGTCTACACAGAGACGGAGTTTACCATCCTTCTTCGGTACAAACAGTACCGGAGCTCTGTGAGGAGAGGTGGATGGTTGAATAGCACCTGTTTCCAGGTGTTTGTCGATAAACTCGCGAAGAGCTTCAAGTTCCTTTGCAGAAAGGGGGTAAAGGCGACCGATTAGGCTCCAGATCAATCTTGAGGTCGTAAGGGCAGTGCTCTGGCAGCACTTCAGAATCCACTTCGTCGAATAAGTCGGCGAATTCCGCATACTCCGGCGGTAAGCTGGAAGTATTGGTCTTTGTCTCCACGGAGTCGGGTGAGGATGACGCAGCTCGCGCTGAAACTTCAGAATGGATCGCTCGTAGTAAAATAGGTTCACATTTAGCGGCCTTACATGCGCGGTTGAAAATGACCGCGTTTACCAGAGCGATGTCGACTTTGGGATTTTTGAGCTTGGAAGCGGTCAATTGAGCGACCGAGGGATAGGTGTAGATGGGTTCAAAGAGGAATTTGTCCGATAACGGATGAGGTAAGGGGCGAGAGCGCGATCGAGAGGAAGGGCGCGAAGTTTTCTTCGATCGATTGGGGTGAGGCTGATCCGGCGCAGGATCAGTTAACTCCGGAGATATCTTTCGCGGAGTTGAGGACGTCGGGGTGAGGGACTCAACTTGCTTAGTGGAACGGAAAGTGATGTTTCGAGATACCCAGTCAATCAACGGATTGTAGCGGGTTAAGAAACTGTAACCTAATACAGCTTTGCAAGAGGAGTCGAGTGAGGTGACATAAAATGTCAGAAGTAGCAGCTTGCCAGAGGAAAATCGAATGTTGAGAGTGGTAGTCTCGACGATTGGCTTAGGTGACAATGAACCATCGAAAAGGCGGAGATTGATTGGAGGAATGGGTGAAGTGGGTAAACTATTTGCTTTTACAAAAAGCGAGTCAATAAAACAATCAGTAGAACCAGAATCAAGTAAAGAGATAAAAGGTAGCGTCGCGGCGGAAGAATTGGAAGAATCGCCGCGAGCCGGTAAATCTAAAGTTAGCAATAACATGAAAGATTGTTCGTCATATGAAAGAGTGGACGCATTGAGTTTTACTTCCCGCGTGGTACGATCTGAATCAACGCAACTCCCATGTCGTACCGGGTTACAGGAGCTGCTGATCAGTTTTCCGAATCCACGGAAGTCATCTCTACGCTCTCCTGTGTCTCTGCAGCTCGGCCTCGAGTCTCACGAGCCTTCTTCCGCTCGCAGTCTTCAAACCTATGCTTCCCGCCACAGAAACCACAAAGTCCTAGTTTCTTCCGACGCTCCGCCTCGCTCGGGAGGAGTTTGCCATCCGATCCTAGGTTAGCAGCGATCGATGATCGCGTCGATGCTGAACTCGTCAAAGACGAGTGGTTGCCTCCGCTAGGCTTACCTTGTTTTCCCGATCCTTTAGTTGAGAAGGCCGTGGAGGAGGGTGATGAAGAAGAACTTGGCGAGTTCTTCAAGGAGGTAGTTGACGCCTTCGAGAATGACGTCGCGACCGAGGAACGGGCGTTTTCACGTTTCCGCTCTTCTTCCCGTCTCCAGTACCGGTTGTCCACGCGAAGGACTTCTTTCCGGTAGTCCGCGAGATTAGCGGGGTCTGGAAGACGGGCCATTTTGTCTTTGATACGGCTTGCCAAGCCACATTGATACGCCCACTTAAGGGCTTGGGAGTCCCAGTTTGTAGACGCCGCGAGAGTGTTGAAGCGGATGTTGTAATTCCGGACATTGTCGGATTCCTTCATCCGCAACATCCCGAGTTTATCCTCGGCCTCTCCCTGAGCATCGTACATACCGAAATTGTCCTGCAGTTCCTTCACCAACAACGCGAAGGAGGACGTCCAGGCGGGCATCTCCACGAGATCCGGATCCAGAATGTCTGGTTCAAACCACTCCTTTGCGGCACCACCTAGATAAGACAACGTATAGTTGATCTTCCTTTGATCAGTAAAATACGTTGGGCGGTCAATAAAGACCAAAGATAATGAAACGAGGAAACCTTTCAGTTTCCGCGGGTTAGAACCGTCGAAAACCTCCGGGTCCTTAACTTTTGACCTTGCGGTCTCTGTCGGTCCACAATTTTGATTCATGGATAGTTCGGTGATAGCACCTCCAAGATTGTCGAGGGTGCCTCTGAAGGTGGTGAACAGCTTGATGATCTGCTGTTCTGCAATGTCGGTTCAATTGCTACCGGGTCCCGCTGGAGGACTCCTAGAACGGCTAGGTCCGTGGGAGCTTCGAGGTGAGTTAGGCCCACCAAGACCTCCTGGTCCTCCGGGTGGTCCTTCGGGATCAGATCCCTCAGGGTCCGGGTCTTCCAGGTGGTCTGGTTAGTCAGGACTTACCTCCTCAATTTGCTCCGCGATCTCAGGTTCCTCTGGAACCTCAGCGGGGATGAGGGATGATGATCGATCCCGCGAAGGACCGGCTGGGGTGGATAATTGCTGACGCATTCTGTCAGCAAGGGTTAGCGTTGTTGGAGATGGGGGGATGGCCGTCTCCAACATTGGTATCGCCGTGCGATTGCTACGCGGTGTTTGTACCCTGATGGGAACTCCATCAGCGGTGTAGAGTATTTGATACTCGAATTCGGATTGGTCGGGTGAACCAAGAATGTGAAGGTTAGATACCCGTACCATTGCAGGTTGGCTCGGAGCTGGACCGAAAGTGTTGGTATGCCTACGGGGAAGTCCCGTTCCGGAGATTGACTCGGCGAACGGCACGAAAGCCGTCGCGTTGGTAGCGAAAGGATTTGCCACTACTGGCTACTCCTGAACGTTGTCCAAGTCCGCAGTATTGGTACGAGCACGTCTGCTCCTGGTATTGACCATTTTGGGTAGAGAGGATTAATGAAGGAAAAGGAAGTGAAGAGTGATGGAATACAATGTGCCGAGTTTCAGTTTAAATATACGGTTATGATCATGCACAGTCGTAGGTGATAAGTTGGATCGCGGACTATAAGTCCGCAGGGTAAAAGACCGAACACCAAGATAAATTCCGGTGAGGGTGGAGTGAACCTACGGAGAGGTTGTCGGACGTTGACGCTACTATTAATAGCGTCCTCGACACGCCACTGTCCGAAAGCAAAGGTAAAGGGTAATCCCGATCGCGGGAGAAACTCACGTGATTGTACTTAGGGTGAGATTTGAGATTTAACTCTATTTGAAATACACTGTCGAAGTGTGCTATCAAAGTCGATATTTAAACTAAGGACCAACTATTCTACTCTCGTAGCTTTATACTGTAGTCGCTACCTAAGGGTCGCTAAGCAATAGTATCCTAGAATAGTATGGTCGAACATGTGGAAGATAAAAGGGGAAAGTATAAAGGAAATGATATAAAAGGATATATAGGAAGTCAGCTAAGTGTGAGGGATATAAAAGCCAAGTGTCAAAGGATCACGGAGGTATGCTCCGTGACGGAAGAAAATAATGAAGTCAAAAATACCGGAAATGATCGTAAGGACCGCGGGAGTTGAACTTGGCATGGTCGTAACACAGAGTCGAGGAGAGTATCGAAAGAAATCAGAATGTGAGTTTTATCAAAGAATACATGGATAGATAAATTGATCATAAACAACTTGGAGTGTAACGAAAGAGCGGACGCATTGAGAACAACTTCCCCACTGCTGGTACGAACCGGGTCAACGCAACTCTCGCTTCGTACCGGGGTACAAGAGTTGCGGACTATTTTCCCGATCCTACCATCGAGGCAGACATCGGAGTCGCTGAGGAAGCGGACTCTTGTGCGGGGTTTGCTTGCGCAGCTCTAACCTTAGCTTCCTGTGCCCTACGCAGATTACAGTCAGCGAGTAGGTGCTTATTCGAGCCGCAGAAGTTGCATAAGCCGAATTTTCGTCGACGTTCCTTCTCCGCAGGTGTGATCTTACCATCCGCGCCCAGTTGATTGGCGTAGGCGGGTTTTTGTTGGTTCGAGCCGTTATTCGGAGTGCTCGGCTTTGAGTTCGATGTCGAAGATTGTGGGGTCAAACCCTTGCCTTGCGGTTTGGAGGATGTCGATGTTGTCGAAGTTGAGGTGGACGGTGTGGCGGGGTTGTTGGATTTCTTCTGTTGAGTCTTTGTCTGCCCTCCAGAGTTCCTATTCACCTCACGCTTCTTTTCCTCCTCTCTTCTCCAGTATTGGTTGTCGATGCGAAGTACTTCTTCGCGGAACTCTACGAGAGTCGCAGGTTCCTTAATGCGTGCGAGCTCGTCTTTGATCCGGGATGCAAGACCGCGACCGTAAGCCCATCGCAGGGTGCCATGGTCCCAGCTGGTCATAGCGGCTAGAGTGTTGAATCGGATGTTGTATTTTTGAACGTTGTCGCTATCTTTCATCCTCAAGTTGCCAAGTTTGTCTTCGGAGTCGCCTTGCGCGTCGTAGAGACCGATATTGTCCTGAAGCTCCTTGACCAGAGCTTTGAACGAATGGGTCCATGTCAGCATGGCGGTAATGTCAGGATCGAGGATGTTGGGTTCGAACCATTCCCGAGCCGTACCACTAAGGTACGAGATCGTATAATTGATCTCTCGCTGCTCGGTGAAGTATTCAGGACGGTCGAGAAATACGAGAGATAAGGATACCAAGAAGTTCTTGAGTTTCCTGGGTTCGGAGCCATCGAACGCATTGGGATTTTTTACAATAGTCTTGCCTGGTTCTGTCTTCTTAGTCGACATACCAGCTAGAACACCTTTTAGACCATCAATAGACTCTTTAAAAGAACTGAATGTAGCGAGAGTCATCTGTCCTAATGCATTGGGGTTGGTTGGTGATCGAGCGTTACCTTGATCGTCTGGACCACCTGGTCCTCCGGGACCTCCAGGTCCATCACCATCATCGCTACCATCATCTCCAGGTCCACCGGGACCTCCGGGACCGCTAGGTGCGCCGGGGTTGTTATTGTCATTGTTGTCGTCAGAGTCGGAGTCGTCAGGCCCAGGGGGGTTGTTTGGAGGTTGAGTATCATTGTGATTGTCAAGGAAGTCGTTGTCTAACGTGTCTTCGACTCCGGCAGAGGTTGGGACTGTCGCCGTTCGAGGGATCGGAGCGTGATCCTTCTGCGGGGTCTGGACTACAATCTCCTGTCCATCTGCGGTGTACAAGAATTTGTAATCTACCTTCGGTTTGTCGTTCCTCCCAAGGACGTTGGATGTCGAGACTGAGGACATAGCACTCGCGGATGTCATGGGGCCAAAACCTGGGTGTCATGCTCGTTGTGAGCCTAGTGCGGATAATGATGCAGTGTAGGGTCCAAAGGATTGCGCGTTGTTTGCGAACGGTTTGCCTTCGGGGTTTTCCTGAGAGTGGTCGGGACTGGTGTTTCGATTGCTTCGAGTTCAAGGGGCCATATAGATTTGAATGAAAGGATCAATAACAGCGTAGAGAGTAGAGTTTTAAGATACTGTTAGGAGCGTGCGGATCAAGTGGACAATTGATACTGTTATTGACAGTATCCTCGCTACGCTGCGCGGTCCGTGTTGAGTTTGTTCGAGATCGAGATAGTATCGACTGAAGGTCGACGGGGTCGAACGAGGTATGAGAGTAGTAAGAGCAAGTGTTATGTGATTGTTGGGGGTCGTACCAATTTGATATTAAAACTAAGGCTTCTACCTACGACCGCAAGTCTTATATGCTAAGTTCGCTATCTCCGGTATTGCTACAGAATATCCTATCCTAAAGTAGTTACGACAAATCGGAAGTAGAGATAACGAGTGCGGATAGGAAGACAGTGGACTAATGGGGAGAGGAAGGCGGTATGGTGTATAGCCCATCCAAAGGAGGGGGCGACGGGATAAGGAGGATAGATGGATAAGTATCACGGAAGTAGATTATCTGATCCATATCATTGGTGCGTCGCATCAATGACGGACTTGATCATGTACGGTTGACTGCGTCGGTGCGAAGCGCTACGCGCGATGTGTACGACCAATGCACATGATCGTAACAATGCACCACTATGTTACCCTTTAATTTTCATGAAGTTCAACTTATTGCTTCCTTACTACTATAGACTCAATCACTTTCAATCCTTTGATAATGCTCAAGTTCACACAGATAGGAAGCAGCAAGCACGATTTTTATGATACAATGGATTACTCTTTCCCTTTCCCTTCCAGTCCTCTCAACGGACTCTTACAACTCTACTTTTCTTTGCTCATCATAAGGCTCATCTGGTTCCACAGCTTTGGATTTATCTTTCTTCTTGGAAGCTGCAGCTTGATTGTGATGTTCTTCATGCCTTTTTCGCTTTCGCCACAAACCACTCTCCTCCACTACTACAACTTCTTTCCAAACCTTCTTGTCACCAGCCAAAATCCGAGAACCAGAAGCTTCTTCATTAGCTTTATCTACCCTGGAACCAAATGTATCAAGTTCCTCTTTGGATGCAATAACAGCAGTAGGAGCAAGCTTGTTGAAAAGTGTCTGATATCGAGCACGGAAAGCAGCTTTATCTTCATCACTCAACTCAAGATAGTTTTGCAATTCCGTCAAGCCGTGTTGATATGCGTTAACATACACAGCATTGCCAAGATAATCTTCGGCAAGTTTCTGAGCAGCAGCCATGAGTGAAGATGGCACAATCTTGACCATTTTTCGACCTTGTTTTGAAACCAAACCACTTCGGTCAATATTTTTGTAAATATTTTGAGCCAAAGTGAGCTGCTTCTCCATATCCAAATTAAAGTCTGACTTTCGACTCTGATATTCTGGACCATCACCATCATTATCTTTGTCATCATCAACAGCCTCGATATCAGCAATGCGCTGAGATACATCCACTGGGGCTCCAACCCATAAACCAGGAAGAAGGGTATTGGAGCTCCAGCAAACTAGAGGAGCAGGGATTAACTTGTAGAGAGCAGCATGAAACTCGGCTAAGGATTTCTGGTGGAGAAGTGGTTGAATGACTTTTTTCAAGATAACCATATCTTGGAACACAGAGAAGAAGACAGAATGATCTGTGGCAATGGGATTGGGATGACCTCTTGGAGCTTCAGCATTATACCAGAGGAATGGCCAGGCAATGTACTGGAGGGCATAGGCCCAAGACAGAGTAATACCACCTTCAATCTGTACATCAACCGAAGGCACCTTGTTAAGGAAGTTGTGGATGTTGCCTGGAAGAGTACACAACACACGTTCCATTCCAACAAGTGCGTTAGCTACTTTAACACCATGTTTTGCAACTGCCTCAGATTTTGCTGTTGTTCGCCAGTGGTTAAAAGCTTTATTAAGTAAACCCGGTCCAGACGATCCTTCTTTAGAGAATTCGGAAGGTAGCTTTGGGATACTAGATGCAGTAATAGGAAGGACTGTGAGGATCTCCTTGGAATGCTTAGCGAAAGCATAGCAATGTTTGAAAAACAAAATAACAATTTCACCCCATAGGTAAGTTGACCAATTAAGATTAATTGGAGTATTCCATTTGATAGCCTTTGAGTTTCGTTTTGCCAAGGTGTATTGAATAGCAGAGGAAAAGTTGTGATAAGGAATTTGGTTGCCATTGTTGGAAGAGGTAGATTTATCATTCTTGCTCTTGGTCAAAGAAGCATACAGACTTGGCTGTATCATGTACGCCATTAGTGGAAGACCTGCCCTAGCCCTTAGAATATTTTGCAAAAGTTCGTTGAAAAAGTTTGGTGTTAAAAAGGGCATGCGTGGAATGGCTGTGGGATATGATTTGGGATGCAAAGGATATAACCCAAACAGTTGAATCTTGTTGGGAATGTCTCTGATAATAGCAATTTCTGGCTGAGATAGTGTGCAATTTTCATGGAGAAATTCTTCAAGCACTGTATCGATGTTACGAGAAACGAAACTCATGTATCGAATATGGTCTCGTCGCCACTGGTCAGAAACTGTTTCCTGGCCGCATAGGCCCCAGTGCTGGAAACAGTTAACCAAGTACTGATCATAAACCCAGTTGATACGATCGACCAGAATTGTGAGCAAGTTCTGAAGAGGGGGTGATTGAGATTGGAAAAAGGAAATGTTGTAATCCTTTATGTATTCATCAACCTCATTCAGAAACTGGGTGTAGTCATCACTCAAGTCTGGATCCCCGTCATTTTCCTCTGTGACATTTGGAATCAAAAGAGACTTATAATGGCCAAGACTCTTTATCAACTTCTCTACACGTCGGCCACCAATTTTGATGCGTCCATCAATCAAGGCATAGAGGGTGTAACTTCCAGGAGTTGCTAAAAGATCAAAGATATCCCAGAGACCTGATGATAGTGTCAGGAATTCAGAAAGGGTTGGAAGAATGTTGTCAAAGGATTGAATGGGAGTGAGGGATATGAAAGATTCAAAGATGTCTTTGTGTTTTTGAATCAATCTTCGCAGGTTGGGATAGTTATTGGATTGAAACACATAGGCTTTATACACCTTTTCTCGAGCATCCGAATCTTGAGAATTCTTCAGTGCATGCATAAAGCACTGCAGATGGGTGTAAGAATCATCAGGATTGTGAACTTCAGATGTGTTTGAGGCTAGTTGTGTCATAATAGCCATGCCTTCTTTGCGGTCTGCCTCTATTGATTCTACGTATCAAATTTGTCAAAGTTGGTACGTAAAAAAAACAAAAAAAACAAAAACATACCCCTTGAATGAATAGCAGCAAGCCATGTCCCCCGCTTCATAATTTCATCACGAACAAGAGCAATATTATCCTTAGTCTGTTCTCGAACGAATGCATCTTTCTCAGACTCCTTCTCAAGAGCCTCAAGTTTGCTCAACACCCAATTAAGCCGATGTTGGACAAGAGCTCGACGATGATGTCCAGCTAAAAGAACTGCACTTCCTTCTGCAGCGCGCTCCGTAAAACGAAGGTCCTGCCAAGGCTTCTCTTGATCCTTGTTTCCAACCATTTGATAGGAGTTGTGGTCAAAATCAGATTCATTCATCAAAATCACAATCGCTGTCTGGGGGGTGTCATGAAGATACATAGTCGTAGTTGCCTCTATAAGGCTGTCAAGAATTTTCTTTGAAATATCCCGTTGCACAGGCCCAGCGATAAGAGAAGGCCCCTTGCCTCCACACCTGGGAAGAGCCAGATTGACCATTGCATATCCTATAAGATGCTTGTTCTTGTCCACTGTAGACTCGGACCTAAGTTCTGGTCCTTTAGTTGCAATGTACTAAACATAGACCAATTGTAAGCTTAGTCTTAATATATAAATCTTTCAACTTACTTGCGTGATAGAAATTTCGGAATTTTCTTCAGTCTATAAATACGTACAAAATTAGCATAATGTAATACGTTGAAACACATTCTTACAGTGTCCATTTGGGAATCCATTGCCTAATTTTTACTTGGATTAATATTTTTAACTTGGAATGAATATTACGATCATACCTTGGGATTACCAGTTGAAATCCCATCTCCTTCCATAGTAATGTCACCTTCGTGAGCATCATCACTATTAGCAACTAAGATAGTTCCTAGATCTGAAGCTTCATTGTTCTATTTAATAGCGTACTAAACTTTAGCAATATTGTACGTAAATGGAATAAAATAAAATGCTTGCCTGGGTAACAGTGCCATCATTATTATCCTTCAACATACAGAATGAGCTGGTTCTTGTACGCAATAAAACTATACTTACAAATGCATTTTGTAATGCCTAAGTAGAAAATTTGAAATCAACCATACGTACCAAAATTGACAGAATCTGTACGTACCAGTTGAAGCTGGTTGGATGGAGGGACTTCTGAAAAGTTCTAAGTCAAAAAAAGCAGTCAAACCCTAACCCTAATATGGTCCAAAAAGGCAATACATTTCCTGGAGTGTTTTGGGTATTCATTCTAGCAGGAAACATATAGATAAGAGCTTTGCAGAAGAATCATGAAGGTTTCATACCGTGAAGAGTGGTAAAACAGTAGCAGCAATATTTCACAATGAGCAGATAGTAGGTGGGGGGTAAGAAAGAAAAGTCAACATATGCACAAGGTCTCCCTTTATATATGTATCAAAACTCATTAATTTCGAGAAAAGTTCCCACGCTCCGGACCGGAGTTTCCGGGATTATAGCGCGAGAAAATCGCTTTTCAGCTATATAGTTATCACCTGATATGGGTAAAAACTCGGCCGGCAAATCGCAAAATACTTTTGGAAATGCAACGAGTTAAAAATATGGCAATACCAGGATGGCCTTATTAGGCTTAGTATTGGCAGGTGACTAGGGGTTTTTTAGGGCTACAAATTCATTGGTGATGTTTACTAAGTGATTTGACTTCATCCGGTTGTCTGCCATATGGCCCATGGACAGCATCCCCAGGCAGCTGTGGAACATGACAGCTAAAGCATACAGTGCCATATAATCGTTTTTGGTCTGCTGTAAATGTGCTGTATGAAATTTGCTTCCGAAATGTACGAACTTCTGTGAAATTTACTTGGTGTTACGAATAGACTCTTTTCTTCTTTTTATTTCCTTTCAATACTTTAGCGCTCACTCACTCTTTAGGTATGCTAAGCACTGTAAGCACTTACACAAGTGTTTGTATTATTCTTTTATCTTTTCCTTTTCTTTTATTTATGAACATGCGACAGCCTTGCTGTTCCCATGCTATCATCAATTGTCGACGCTGTTAAGACTGTGCCGGTGAGGTTCCGTCGAGTCTTAGAAGGTATAGGATGAATCGAAGTGATTCGAGAGTGATCGGAATGAATCGAGACAATGGTTTATAACCAAAGTCTCAAGAGGAGCAATCGAGGATGATCGGTCAGCTTGATTATAACGGAAGATGATAAAGATGAACTAGAACCTTGACACTACTTTCGGTAGTGCCCCCGCTTCGTCGTACGGTTCGGTGAATGTTCAGAGCGACGAGTAAGAGTGTAGAGACGTCTGGATAACGATCGGTTATAGTGCGATCGTTAGATGATTAGGAGAGAGAATTCCGGACGGAGTTCAGCAGCAATCTAAGTTGATATTTAAACTGAGGAACTATGTACAAGATACTACAGCTTATATACCTGTATTCCTAATTGTTAAATCCATAACAATAAGAGCTGTAAGTAAAAGACAATAACTAATATAAATCGACGTCATCAATATATATGAAAATACAATAAAGTCGGAATACTAAGCATTCGATAATCGAATGCTTTGTACGACTCGATCGAAGCAATCGATCTCGGAAGTAAATATGAATGTTACCAAGTCCATGTCCGAAGCCGGAAGCTATACACGGAAGTCCGGAGGCATAACCGTAACAGACGCGACTCTCTCGTGTCTGTCAAAGTATTGACAGATCTAGGCCATCTACATACATTCTTTTATATTACCTCATTGTTTCATCATTGTATACGGACAGCCTTACTTATGGATACAAGCGACCGTTATAGGTATGCTTCCGAGTCCTCAACCATTCAATCGAGCTTTCGATCTTCGGTAATGGACTTAGTACTTTACTTTCTCTTTCGATCTTCGATCGAACTTCACGAAGTATCCGATCTTCGGATATTAGTGTTTCCCACACTATTGTTCTTTTATTCTATTAGTGGGAACGATCCATAGTTGTTATAGCTTTATTTAGAATTCTTATTGTTATAGTTTTAACAATTAGGATACAAGGTATATAAGCTGTAGCATTCTGTAGATAGTTCTCCAGTTTAAATATCAACTTAGATCGTTGCTGAACTCTGTCCAGATTTCTATCTCTCCTCATCGTCGTTCGCACTATAAACAAACGATCTCCGGACGTCTTCTTTACTCTTATTCCTTCCTCATCATCTTGAACATTCACGGAACCACGCGACAAGGCGAGGGCACTACCGATAGTGGTGCTAAGGTTCTAGTTCATCTTTCCGTACATTGACTAACGATATTAGATCGTTGTTTGTTATCTCGATCAAGACTGATCCTGTCGAACTCATTCATACTCAACTCCTTTTACCTAAGACCCTACGGAACCTCACCGGCACGGTTTTAACAGTGACTCTTATTGTATAGCCTCATGGCAGCGACTCATGATGATTCCCATGGATTCATCTTAGGATATGTATATAAAGTAGAATATTTTGTCGAATAGTCTCTATCTCTGATCTTGTCTATTCTCCTTGGTAGCTAGACAAGTATTGTCAGCGACTCGATAGCTTTTATACTAAGCCAGGCGTCACACAGAGAGAACAGATCAAAGATAATGGATAGTGCAGGAGGAGTATGCCCTCAGATACTTGTCTAGCTACAGAGGAGAATAGACGAGATCAGAGATAGAGACTACTCTAAGAAATGCCCTATTTTATATACATATTCTGAAATGAACCCATGGGAACTATCTCACGTCATAACTACGAGGCTATACAACGATCTGTCAAAGGTTGACAGACATGAGAGAATTCTCACACTGTCAATCTGTCAATAGTCTGACAGACGTGAGAGAGTTGTGTTGACAGCGCGGGAATGACAGTCTGTCAACAGTCTGACAGACATGAGAGAAATGCGTTGACATTGCGAGAATGTCAAGGTTGTCACATGTATGTAAATAAAAGAAAAGGAAAAGATAAAAGTAAAAGTATAATAAGATAGACAAAAAGAAATTGAAAAAGAGTCAGTTCGTAACAGGCAGGATGTGGGACTGGATGCATCAGGTGATATCGGAAATCCACCAGCATGGTTGACCGATGAAGATGTCAAAAGTGGAATAAAAGGCATTTTGCTTCGCGATAGGTGTGATGAAGAGTTGAGGAGGCTCAAACATGAATGTATTGCTTTATATCACTGGTTGTCAGAGGAATGGCAAGTGGTGAATGCATGCATTGAGGCAGCAACTAATTTAGGTAGGTGTTCTGACATTGTGAGTGTATAATTGACTGGTGATGACCTAGATTTGGTTTATCAGCTTCAAGAGCGGAGGCGTTGCCTGATTAAATTAGGAGTGACATGGAGAAATGCTTTACAAGGTATTCCTCAGCTCTATAATGTGTCTGACTGGGGACTGTCAGCTTCAGAGTTGAGTGAAGCAGAGCAGGACTTGGATGAAGAAAAGCTGGAAGCTGTTGAGGAAACTGAGGAGTATATTGAGATGGAGGATGAATTTAGTGATTTCGATGAGGATGACCTTGACATAGGTTTAGTTGAACGGATAGATGCATTAGAAGATGGGAAGCTTAGTTATGGGGAAGAGGACTTGGATGATGTAGATAATTACCTTTGAATTAATAAAGAAATATTCTGACATGAATAACTATCTCAAATGTGCTCTTTAAGTACTTATAAGTGATCAAAGTTTTCAGGTTTGGGACATCCCAGGAAATTGGGACGTCCCAGGTTTGGGACATCCCAGGAAATTGGGACGTCCCAGGTTTGGGACATCCCAGGTTTGGGACATCCCAGGTTTGGGACATCCCAGGTTTGGGACATCCCAGGTTTGGGACATCCCAGGTTTGGGACATCCCAGGTTTGGGACATCCCAGGTTTGTTGGGACGTCCCAGGAAATTGGGACATCCCATCGGGGAATTCCCGGGGATTTTAAGCATACTAGACAGGGGATTTGCAAGTCCTGCCCTATCTAATATGATAATGAGCCTTGGTTGCCTGGAATGGGGAGCACGCTGGGCGACTCTGCAAGGGATCGGTGGAAGGAGCGGGGGGGGGGGGGGGGGGGGTTTGAACCAATCTGCTCCGGTTCAAAATCATCGTCTGGGTCGGAGTGACTACCACCCTAGGACAATCAGGAGTTAGAAACGCAAACTATAAAAAAGAAATATACCACTCACCTTTGCGATCATTTTGATCGGTCGCTTACGTTTCTCTCCCCGTGGAGCAGGCGGCGACTCCTTTTCCTCATCACTCGATTCGTCGGAAATTACAGATTTGGACTTGAATGTTTTCTTTTTCGACCCTGAAGATTGCGGCGGAATTACCACATTCACTGGATGCATTTTGGCGGGAGGGATGTGCTTTTGCCGCTTTTCCAACTCTTTCGCGGCCCTTTCCCGTTCTGCTCGGTTTTCCTCTACCAACCTGGCATAGGCAGTGCTACGCACACGCTCGTCCTCCGCTTCTGCCGCGGCTTCCTCTGCTCTTCGACGCTCCTCTTGCCTTTGCTTCTCTGCCATCTTTTCTTGCTGCTTTCGTTGTTCTTCTACTACTCTTTTTTCCTCAGCTAGTCTCTTCTCTTCTGCTACTTTTCTCTCTTCTTCCCATTTTTTCTCTTCCTCTATCCGTTTTTCTTCGGCGATTCTTTTTTCCTCTGCCTCTTGCGCCGCTCTTTCCTCCGCCTCTATCCTCTCCATCTCTGCCGCAAACTCAGCCTCCTGTCATGCAATCTCCTCCTCCCGGGCTCGTTGTCGTGCGGCCTGAGCCTGCAGGATTCGTTCACGCCGTTGCTGGATAGTCTCGTTGTCGTTGGCGGTGGTGGACATGATGGTTAAGAAGGGAGGGCACTTGTCAAAATTTTTGAAACAGCCCTGTCTTTATATGCTTTGCGACTTTTTTCGTTCTTCTTCGTTTTTCACATCACATCACAATTTTGAAACTTTGATCCCTGTTGCTTATAATCATTGTCGCGACGTAGTCGGAAGCGATGATGGGAAGCAATCAAAGCACAGCACAAGCACAAACCTGAGTGTGAGTAACGCTCAACACACAAAGGTAAAAGGAGAAAGTGATCTCAGCGACTGTGATAGCACAAAGGGCCAGTCACAAGGGTCAAATAAGGCAAGCTAGTTCCCAAAGACCAAGTCAATATTGAGTGTAAACAAAGATACAAACACGAACCTAGTTCCCAAAGACCAAGAGGTCGAGATAGGGAACTAGTAGCTGTCTACTGTACTATATACATATATGAGTCTGAAACAATAGGAACCAGGGTAAGGGACAAGGGTAAAAGAACAAGGAACAAAGAACAAGAGCGCGAGAGTGGAATAGTGAAGAATGAATGAGAAGCAAGAAAAGAACAATAAACTAATGACAGCGCAAGAGTGAGTGGTCAGATGAATGATGAGTAATGAACACGGTCATGTGGTTACTAGAGCATGTGAAAATGAAAGAAAGAAAATGATGTAAGTACTTTAGTTGTCACGACAATCATTCACATCTATTTTTAGTCATACTATTACTCAGGATCTCGAGGGCTCAATCCTAACGGGGGGGCACTGTTACGACCATGCCAAGTTCAACTCCCGCGGGCCCGACAATCATTCCCCGGTATTTGACTTCTCTATTTTCTTCCGTCGCGGAGCTTACCTCCGCGATCCTTTTACACTTGGCTTTTATATCCCTCACACTTAGCCGATTTCTCATATATCCTTTTATATCATTTCCTTTATACTTTCCCCTTTTATTCTCCTCATGTTCGACCATACTATTCTAGGATACTATTGCTTAGCGACCCTTAGGTAGCGAGTACTGTATAAAGCTACGAGAGTAGAATAGTTGGTCCCTAGTTTCAATATCGACTTTGATAGCGCACTTCGATAGTGTATTTCAAATAGAGTTAAATCTCAAACCTCACCCTAAGTATGATCACGTGAGTTTCTCCTGCAATCGGAATTACCCTTACCTTCACTTTCGGACAGCGGCGTGTCGAGGACGCTATTAATAGTAGCGTCAACGTCTGACGACCTCTCCGTAGGTTCACTCCACCCTCACCGGGATTTATCTCGGTGTTCGGTCTTTTACCCCGCAGACTTATAGTCCGCGATCCAACTTATCACCTACAACCGTGCATGATCATAACAGCGTATTGCTGCTGGTGATGAATGGAAAACAACTTTCCGGACCCGCTACGGATCCTTCGAATGGAAAGTTATGCCTTTTGGACTAACTAACGCTCCAGCCGCTTTTCAACGGTTTGTCAATGATGTTTTAGCTGATCTACTTGATGTTTGTTGTATAGTTTACTTAGATGACATACTCATCTATTCGGACGACCTACAGTCACATTGCAAGCACGTCCGTGAAGTGCTCCGACGGCTCCGCAAACACATGTTATTCTGTAATCCAGCAAAATGTTACTTCGAAGTTGACACAGTGGAGTATTTAGGCTACATTCTATCGCCAGAAGGTCTCACAATGGCTAAAGACAAGGTCCAGGCTATCATTGATTGGCCTGTGCCTCGGAAGGTTAAAGACATTCAATCTTTTCTGGGATTTGCTAATTTCTACAGACGTTTTATTTTTAATTACAGTGATATCGTGGTACCAATGACTAGACTCACTCGTAAGGGTGTAGTTTGGAATTGGTCCGACGCTTGCCAACAAGCTTTTGACAAGCTTAAAATTGCTTTCACTAACGCTCCTATTCTCGCTCATTGGGAGCCCAACAGATGACTCATTGTAGAAACGGACGTGTCGGATTACGGGCTTGCTGCGATTCTATCCATTATACTGGAGAACGGCGAGATACATCCAATTGCATTCCTTTCTTGCACTTTCCAAGCTGCCAAACTGAACTATGACACTCATGATAAAGAACTTTTAGCCATCTTCGAAGCTTTTAAAGCTTGGCACCATTATCTCGAAGGCTCCGGGGATCCGATCGACGTTGTCACGGATCATGAAAACCTTGAGTACTTTTCTACTACTAAAGTTCTTACTCGTCGGCAGGTGCGATGGTCCGAGTTTCTACACCAATTTAACATGGTGATTCGCTTCCGTCCCGGAAAGCTGGGCGCGAAACCAGATGCGATCACTAGACGATGGGACATCTATCCAAAAGAGGGGGATATCGGCTATGCGCAAATCAATCCACAAAACTTCAGACCAATATTCACTAATGAACAATTCACTACTTCACTACGAGCTACATTCTTGGAAGGTCCGTCACTTAGAGCGTCAATAGTAATGGATATCGGAGCCTTGCATGAGGCGATCAAATCCGCACTATCGCTCGATCCGGATTCAGTGACTGGATTACAACATGCACAAGATGACTCAAAACCTTGTTGGACATTAGATGAAACTGGTTTGTTACGTTTTGATGGACGAATCTTTGTCCCTGATCATTCCAATCTGCGTATACAAGTTTTACAATTCTTCCATGATCATCCTCTTTCAGGTCACTTCGGACAGAACCGGACACTACAATCCATCCGTAGGCAGTATACATGGCCGCGGATCCGAGAGTTCATCCAAGACTATGTCTCTTCATGCACCATATGTGGCCAAAACAAATCTAGAAGACACCATCCTTATGGTCTACTCAAACCACTACCAGTACCAGTTAGACCATGGGATTCGATATCAATGGATTTCATTGAACAACTACCCTCCTCGGACGGATACACTGCTATACTAGTAGTTGTTGACCGTGCATCTAAACAAGCAATTTTTATTCCTACCCATGATACAATCACTTCTGAACAACTAGCTGAGCTTTTTGTTATTCACGTCTTTTCTAAACATGGAGTACCTAACCATGTAACCTCTGACCGCGGATCCGAATTTGTTTCTGCTTTCTTTAGAGCTTTAGGTCAATCACTTTCTATGCAACTTCACTATACATCTGGATACCATCCGGAAGCGGATGGACAGACTGAATGAGTTAATCAGACACTTGAACAGTACATCTGAATTTACTGCTCTTATCAACAAGATGATTGGGCTAGTCTATTGCCCATTGCAGAATTCGCTTACAACAATGCTCCGAACGCATCCACTGGCATCACACCATTGTTCGCCAACAAAGGTTATCATCCAAACATTTTGATTCGACCAGAAGTTGACGTGCAATCGGACACCGCGCGCAACTTTGTAGTCAATCTTGATGAATTACATTCTTTCCTTCGTGACAAAATTACTAATGCACAGAAACGTTATAAAGACCAGGCTGATAGAAAATGAAACTCAGCTCCAGAGTTTCCGATCGGATCCGAAGTTTTCATTCTGGCTGAACACATTAAATCCACTCGCCCTACTGAGAAATTTTTCGAAAAATATCTTGGTCCTTTCAAGGTCATTGACCGTTTGTTGCTGAAGTGCTTGATTCCAAAATGGATCGTAGGTTCAAACGTTGTCCCTTACGATACTTTGTGTGATGGGCAGGTTATGAAGGAACAGATGAAGAATTTTCTTGGATCGGAGCCGACGTCATCCATGTGGACGAGTTGGTACCAGCATTCCACCAACGTTACCCAGACAAACCAGGACTACTACAATAAACTCATTCATCATTATGGTACTCTTCACATCATTTTCATTTACTACTTATATTTTGCACCGTCCGTCGGACAAAAAGACTTGAACAAAATTTCATTTTCACTCATTACACTAATAACATCTTTTTATTCACTTACGACTATTTACAATCACACAAAACAAAAAACAAAAACCAAGAAAATAATTACATTATAACAACAACAAAAAAATAAAAACAACAATAAAAACAAAACAAACAAAATTATATACAGTACTTATATCGGAGCCAATTGCCTCACGTTCTCCTCCTCTTCCTCCTCTTCTTCCTCTTCTTCTTCTTCTTCCTCTTCTTCTTCCAACTCTGCTTGTTCTTTCTGTCTTCTCATTTCTTTTTCAAAATCTTCTTCTTCTTCTTCTAACTCCACCAACTCCCTCTCTATTTCCAATGCTTCCAGCGCTTCCCCTGTCCGGGCCCGATGGCTGCGCTCGGCTAACATCGTGTCTTGCCAAGATCCCACTTGAAGGCGGAATTGCCTAAGTTCATAGGCAATACTGGATTCCTTCCATCGCTCCTACTACCCTCTCATAGAAGTCCGTCGGCTGCGATGCGTCTCCGACGATGGGGTTGGACTTGACCCTGTCATTCCAAGAACAGTGAACTTTAGATTTCCTGCAATGATAGCAGGAAACCGTGTTCGACTGGTCCTGGGGACGACAGTCCAATTCTCGCTCGACGCATCATGCGCAGGCAGGCCGAGCAGACGAAGTACTTGCAATTGGTTAGAAAAGAAAAAATCAGTAAAGAGTTAAGAAGAATCAAAATCACTCACTTGGGCATTATTACCCTTTCTCTTCTTTTTCTTCGGAGCCTTCGGCTCCTCATCTCGCTCACTATCGTTATTCATTGATTCTTCCTGCTAACCAAATCAATTACAAGAACAAGGCAAAAAGGAATTTACTCACTTCGTATGGAGGATCCAATGGATCCGAAATATCATCCCTTATCCTTTTTTGACTTGGCACCACTTCTCATGCCTTACCCCTTCTTGCCTCTGCCAACTCTTCTTGTCTTTTCTTTTCATCTTCCTCCAACTTCTTTTTCGCAGCCTTCGCCTCCTCAATCCTCCGCCACTTCAGTCACCCACCCAGCCCACCCTACTTAGGGTGTACAATCCCTGTCAGAGTTACCCCCTAGAGGGCCCTCATCCCTGGGATATCCCATGTGTGGGATTCCCACTTGGGAATCCCAGCTGAGACCCCAGACACTCCCAGCCAGAGTGGGATTCCCACCCCGCTTTGCAAATTTGCATATGAAAATCCCTCCATAAATAGACATCATAGCTTCCTTGGGATTACATATGCTGAGATGATACTCCCCTCTCAGTAGTCTTGTGTATCGGTAATCTTCTGCATCGGAAGATCGATAGCCTAGGCATACTCAAGCAGAATAAGATGCCATGTTTACAAGAAGCATTACATGCAAGATGTAGTCTATGTTACAATATCATATGTCTCCACTTCAACTTGGAGTACCAAGTGCTCTGTACCTCTCCTGAGATTCCTGCTTTACCTGGGAATCCCATGTTGTCCCACCTAAGTTGGGAATCCCAAGTGTTCCGTCCCTCCTTTGGGATTCCCACCTTACTTGGGAATTCCACTTCAGCTGGGAATCCCATCTCACTTAGAAATTACATCTGGTCATATTGCACTACACCAATTGGATTACATTCCATTATTCTTGTACATATACATGGTAGCTATCTGTGATATCTAAGGTATCTATATGTTCTACCAATGCCACATCTAAACCAACATCTGTAATTTCCTGATAGTCATTGTCATCTTCAGTGCCTCCTATATTTAAGTCGCCCTCTGCATTCCAAGCTTCCAACTCTTGCTCTGAGGGCCCCATGAAGCAAGGTACTATCTCTCTAGGCAGCTGAGTGAAAGACTCTCTCCAGCCAACCAGCAGTTGGCCAAGCTCTTGCTGCTTGAGATGCATCTGATAAAGCAGGTCTGGTTCTGCTAAGTTTTCAGCTTGGATTGAAACATAATTTGTTCAATTATGATACAACATACCTTTAATTTCAGATATTGCCCTGCTTACCACCACCCATTCTTCAGCATACCACTCAGCTAATTGGTGTATCTCATATCTGAGTCGTGACAATGATTCATCAGCTCGGTCTCGGAGGAGTATACCTCGGATTCCTGTCCGGACCTGCTCATCCGCCAGCCATAATGGCGGATTCACTACATCATCATTGTCATCAAGGCCATTGTCATCCCAAATAGAATCATCCACATCAAGAGTGAATAGTTCCTTCATCTCAATCTCCTTTGGTACCTTTGCATTTGGAGGTGCTCGTCCAGAGGTAACCCTTTCCGACATTGACTTGCAAAGCTTGTTATATTTCTTCACCAAGGACTCAATTCCAGGGTCTCGCCGTTTTACAGTGCTTTCGGTATGATTGTGTAGTTTCCACTCCGATGCTGACAAAATCCTAAGTACAAAGGAAGCGTCGCAAGTAAACAAAACACTTACTGTTGATTTGTCGACGGAAAGAGCATTCAAGGCGGTCGCGCTCAAATTTACGGGCCCTGAGTCGCTGACAAATGCGAGTCTTCAGAGCTCGTGCATTCATGCGGTCGCGCACAAATGGACTGGATGCCAAGTGCCGATATTCCCGCATTCCGTCGACACCCAATTTCGTCTCTTTAGCGCGCAAATCTTCACCTATTTTTCTAAGCTTGAGCAAGGCTGAAGGAAGCTCTAGCTCGGCATTAGCTATGTCGTAGGGTTGAGCGGAGGGATTGGCTGTTATCTCTTCAAGTCGTTTGATGGATTCAGCCACAATATCGCGCGCTTTTCGTGTCTGTATTGCAGCCTGAATTGCCTTCTTCCCAGCTGTAGGGGATTGACCTGAACTAAAAAAAATTCTTGTAAGAAGTCACACAAATTCAATGATGATGAACTCACGTGGTAGTGGCTTGGTTGAAGCCTCCACTTGAGCATGCCATTGCTGGCACAGGAATTCAGGGCTTCGCATTGAATAGCGCACATCTTTGTCTCCTTCTTCCCAGCGGGTTGAGGCTTGTTTCCATTTCCGTACAAGAAACAGAAAAATATCACGCAAGCTCGCGGAATGGATGTATTGAATCTGTGAGTCTAGGGTATGCAGTGGCGTATAATACTATGTCAACTGATCAGCGACGCTGTGACTTGAAAGCACGAAGAAATACTTACTCCACATACCCTCAAAAATGCAATGAGCCCACTTAAGAGGTGCCAAAAACGTTCACAACCTTCACCATCCGCGAGTCCGAAGCCCAGACGCTTGCGAGGATGGTAGACACACTGGCATGCCCAACCATGCCCAAAGGCATGAAAGACAGAGATAGCAAATCCAAGGCGGGGGAAGTACTCTGGTAAAAACTGCCACTTCACACAGCTACGCTCTAGCTGGCAGGCAATATCATAAAGCAGCCCAACGGTCCAGTCGGGAGGGAGATGTTTGAAAAGAGTGTCGATCAGAACAAGGGCAAAGTATTGACGCTCTCCTGGAGTGTTCATATCTACCAACCAAAGAACACGATCATGACAACACATAAGAGCCATGAGAGCTGTCGAGTCGAAAAACCTGGTGCTGGCCTTCTGTCTGTCCCCATCAGCAGCTGTGAAACTATCATGACATGCATTTAGGACCGATGCAGGGACCTTCAGACCATCTTCGACTGTATCATCAAAGTCAGCCTGTGAAGTAGCGGGAGCTGCCGCAGGCGATCACATTGACTCTACACGATTCTTCCACACCTCTACCTGGTCTGTGGGGATGAAGCTTGTATGCGGATGTTCATAAAAAGGATCACGGGTCTGGTGATTGTGCTTTTGAGTAAAGCACGCATCTAGACAGACCAAGACACTGAAGCTGCCGACGTGTTAACCGAAAAATTCCTAAATACTAGAAAGCTACAAGCAACGACTTACCCGTCCTTGAATCTGGATTTACCCCTGAAACAAACCGGACATCGCTCTCGTAAGTATTCCGAAGGACGAGTTAACGGTGGAGGGTCAGGAGCAACGGTGCGCTGTCTCTTGGCTATGGCACCTGATTCACTGTCTTCATTGTCGTCAAACTCTGCGTGAATTCTAGGCAAGTCCTTATCCCCAGGGCTTTGATCGTCAGAAGAATCGAACAGGTCGTCAAGAGAAAATTCCGAGCCCGCGAGTGTAGAGGGTGGCTGAGCGAGAAGCTCAGCCTGGACCGTGGTGCGAGTCGAGGTTAAGACAGAACAAATTTGGGAGTTGGCCCGGTGTTGAAGCACGTTGTACCAGCGCAGGCAGTTTGAAAATCGACGTCGCAGCGGATCCTGTGGATGGTTAAGAGAATGAAATTCGAATCACACAGAAAATCTTACTTTGCCGTTCATGTGGTAGCCTTGGGACTTGAGAAAATCCTCGATTGCATGGCAGAATGCAGTGACATTGGGTGCGATGCGAACAAACAACTGAGTTACAAAGTCCAGAACCCGTAGATCTACTGCTAACGTGGGTAGGAAAGGGGCACATCCAAATAGACCTTGTTCGATCAGTTGAACGGCGCACGGACGACATTCGCATATTTGTAAATTGATTTTCTGCACTTCTACAAACAACTCATGTTAGTCGGACATTGCCTGTAGATTGAAGAACGCACTGTTGAAATATAGCACGCAAATCTCCAGAGTTCTCGCTCCAGAACCCATACACACACATGCCACAGGTGGGACTGGTGGCTCATGAGCAAGACTGACCGATTCACGAAGATATTTAAGATATGGCGCGAGAAGGCGAGGTAGTGCTACGTTCTCCCAATTTTGAGCTTGCCGGATTCGTTTATCTCGGTGTGGTGTTGTTGGAGGTAGTGGTGGATCAGGAGCCTCAAACAAGGGCTCTTCCGCGCCATTTGAGTGAGTATTTGGTACTTCAGAATCATCGTCGGTAAGGGGCCTCTCGAGGAAGCCGACTTGACCCTGAGGGGTTGGGAGAAATTTGCGTTGGGCAAAGGTTTTACCGTGGGGGCCATAGAGAATCATTGGGGCATTTCTCTTGCTCGGAGATTTGGAGCGCGGGGAACTCGGAAAAGCGATATAACTTGAACGTTTTGGGGTTTCAGGATGACTTGGGACTTTCTGGATCTGTGCACGAGGAATTCGTGGTCGCGACATGCTAGAGAACAACTAATCAGCACGGACAATCTACTCTGAAAACTGAACTCCTAACAGTTAGAGGGTCTGCCGATCCCGTGCTTGAACAATATAATTTAGTTTAACGTCTTTTCGGACATTCACTGTTCTGTCGAACAATGACACTCATTCGCGTAGAGGCTCTATCCAAATTGATCTATTGTTGCATATGTAAGACAAAACAATACACGGCATGTACAAAAATCAAGGCCAGGGGTTACAATTATAACAGATATATCATACAATAGTACATGTTATCTCCGTCTTTTTTTATTGTCCTGCTCATGATAATAGTCTCGCAGCTTTTTCAAAAAATTGACACTGTTCCCTGCTTTTCGGTCCTGAACAGTCTCGTGAACCTGCGCAATCCACCTTCGATCAAGCGTAAGAGGCTGCAACTGAGTTATAACTTCTTGTTCGTGGTGATCCGCTTTGCTAGTATTGAATTTTTTCATGCGAACCGGTTGGATGATCCACAGCGATTCCTCGGGAGCCTCTTTACTATAAATCTGCCCCACTCTCCGTCCCATCATCCCAGCATGTTCTGGGGGATGAAGAACAATATAGAGACCCATTGCCGTGGCTGGCCGGCCAAGTGTTTGAGACTTGAGACTTTTTGTGTCGGGAGGTAGCTGAGAAAGAGTAAGCCGAAAGTGTGGTCCCGACTTGGACCCTCCAGGATGTTCCTTTCGATAAAATACTTCATGTTCTCCATCGAAGTTCTGTTTATAATGTACACGATAGTCTTTCCATCCCACATTGAAATTCTCAAGCACTTGAATAATCATGTTACGATCACCCAGTCCCTTGATGAGGTCTGGATTGAGAATCCAGTGACCAGTCCATTGAACAGGGGCGCAAGGGGAAGGGGAGGTGGAGATAGGAAATGCAGAGCCATCTTCGAGAGCTGGCGTGGATCTGCAGGGTGTTTGACTGCCACTGGCGGTTTGACCAGTCCATTGAACAGGGGCGGAAGCAGAAGTGGAGATAGGAAATGCAGGGCCATCTTCGAGAGCTGGCGTGGATCTGCAGGGTGTTTGACTGCCATCTGCTATGTGAGATGCATCTCGTGACTGTTGCAGATGTGCTTCAGCATTTCCGCGAGCCTGGAGATTTTCTGGAGAGTGGATGTAAGGATCAGTGCGAGATCGAAGTCGAAACCGACGCTGCTCTTCTGCAGAGTATTGAGGGATGTACCCAGGCTTAAAATTCAAGAAACGTAGATGAGGAAGAACATTTCCGGACTTGCCGTTGTCGTGAAGAAATTTATATGTGCTAGTTGAAACCATTTAGTCCTTTCTAGATAGAGAGAGAGATATACGTACTCCGCATGTCGTATCCTGTTATAGTCAAACCAGTCAATTTGATTCAAAGTACCCACAACGTTCGGGAGGACTCCAACCAAAAGACCACTGACAGTCGACGGGTCCTCTTTGATGTCTTTGACCATACCCCTATATCCTTTGTGGGAATGATTGACTGCAATGGGAACCACCAAGGTACCAGCCCACGGAGCATAACGGCCTGTGAACGAATTGTCACGATAAGAAGAGGTAGTCCCCCCAGCATCAGGTTCAACGAAACACGCAGATGATCGATATTGTTCAGTTACAAAGGTTGAAATTTGAGGAGTCGAAGTGATCTCAGACCCAGCAGAACCGGAGGGACGACGATGCAACCAGTTCAGAGGAAGCTCAAGGGTCTGCAAGAGTGGTCAGACTAATAGCAACAGCAGGACCAAAAACCTACCGCATCAAAACGCCCTAGAACAACCTTGGCAGAGTTGCCTTCTTGCCACAGTTCAACCACAGAGCCTACGTGTCCACGCAAGGGGAGATATTCTATCATAGGCGTGGACTTGTCGTATACAGTCTTGATGAGCTTACGATCCTCACCACCTACTATTTCAACTGTATCACCAACTGCGATTTTCTTCAGGAGCGCATTGATGGGCATGCGAACAATTTTGGAAACTGGGGCCTCAGTGAGGGAGACACAGACCTCGCAATGGGTGTCTTCAACAGACTGAACTGTCCCTTCTGTTCCGAAGGGGGCACCATACAGCTGTTCAGCATGTGCGGCGTCAATACCAGGATTCACAACACAAACCTCTTCTCCGATCTGGAAAACCCAGTCGGACGGGGGAGGCATTGCATATAGTGGGTAGAAGCTGAGTACAAAGGGGTGCCGGCTACGTAGAAAAAGTCCGCGGATTGAGGTCGTCATGGACGAAGCAAGTTCGAGTGCTGGGAGACGAAGTTTGACCAGCGCAAGAGACCCTTCATAAGTTTGCCCAAGCCATTGATACTGCTCATCCCAGTTGACGTGCGTGCATGAAAGACCTCCGGCACATCCAACTACCTCACAGACCATAGGGTGTGATTCCTTGACTTGTAAAGACCGGAAAAGAGGATCCATCAAATTGATCAGCTTGGGTTGAGGCCTCGGCATTCGTTTACGCTTATTACCAGTGTTGTCGGGTAGACGAGGACGTGGAATGAACAGGACGAGACATTCATGAGTCTGAGGTAACGTCTTGCAAACTACACCGACATCACCCTTAAACAGACCCCGTTTGGGCTGAACCCATGTCCCTGGCTTGATGAATTCGTGCCGACGATGGAGACGTGAAAAATAGGTATCGTTATACGGGACCCATGTGGAGATTGGCATATCCAAGCTCAGAGACTGATGAATGGGAGGGACACTAGAAGTGTGTGTCATGTACGTGGTGCCATCGTCTCGAGTTCGAAGTCGAGTACCAGTGATAACTTCTTTTGTAGGAAGTCGATGAGAGTTCCGATACTTGAAACCATTGATTGAGGAAAGATAAGCGGCGAGTGTCGTATTTTGCCGGTGCACGTTGAGAACTACAAGATATACCCTCCCGGGTATCTTAGAAGGGAAGGCATCGTTGATAACATTGGAGCTGATAGAGCCCTGTTTGATATCCTCGCATATGCGTCCAACAATGTTGTTCTCTGTACCTAGCTTTGAGACAGTTAGTGTTAAGGTGCTGAATAGGTGCAATGACGATTACTTACACGGCAATGCACCGAATACACCTGAAAAAGGGATATGTCCTCGCTCTGTTGAACCAGTTCATCTAACAAGTTCATTAGCACTGGGTCTCCGGAAGTGACCATGGCTTCATCATCGTCCTCATCATCGTCCTCCTGTGACAAGGCCGAGAATGTAACATCAAACGATCGAAGCGCGTCTTCAGTTGGAGCGGAGGATGCAGGAGGCACCAGTCTATGACTGGTGATGGAAGATTGCATTGAAGGGGCAGGAAGTGGAGTGGAAGGGATGGAGCTGGTCGAAGGAGGTGCTGGGCGTGCTGTTTGAGGAGCAGAGGTGATCGAAGAGTCCATCGTGGTAGAGGTACGCATAGGAGATACGGGCAAGTTGGGGGAGTGGGGGTCAAATACATGACTAGAGGTTTCAGAGACCGCGGAAGTTCTGTCCTCAGATACTGAACCACCGTATTTTTGAATGACGGGGTCAAGCCAGGTGGTGCGATCGGGTTTGGCTGTAAGTGAGAGGGAGGACGAAGATGAGCCGCGAATGGAATCATCGCGGACAGCATCATCGATGAACTGGGCGTTGTCAATCTCATTTTCGTCTTCTTCGAAGTCAGACTCCCCAGCCTCCTCAGCTTCCAAGCTGAGAAAATTCTTGACGATGGAGCATGCTTCTCTCTAGGACAACAGATAAGGGGAACGATGCGAAAGGAGTAGAGCGTAAAATACATACGTGGGCTGCTTCTTGTACGCTGGCCATAGACCTGACAATGATAAGTGGGTCAATTAGACAGAGAAAGCACGGAATTTGAATTGAAAATATGATAAAAACAGTCCGACCTGGCCTCCCCCTGCTTTTCTGAATCTTTGCTTCCCGCTCAGTGTTGAGTTTTACATCTCAGTAGTTATTCTCCTGCATAACGCAGCGCTCAAAGACTGACAGGACGCGATATGTAAAGTCCGTTACTTACGATGGACTTATATCTGAGTCTCATTCATCGTCCATCACGACGACCCCTTCCCTCAATCATCTCGTCATCGTTCGCAGTCGCCTTGAGACCAGTCTGGTGCCAATTTCTCTTCATCAACCCACGTCAAATGGTCCTTTGAAAAGGTACGGAAGCACAGAACCCCCCCACGATTTCCGATTTCTTTACCCTTCAAAGTTCTCCGTCCCCAAACGCTGTACCGCCGTCGGTGACCGGTCTCGTACTCCTGTGTCAAGCGTTCACTGCATCGAAATCCACTCAAAAATTGATTACCGAGAATTTTGCTAACGCTATCTCCATTATTGTAGCGATTTATTGTGCAGATAGACTTCAATGCATTGTTCGTATTGACTGATTACGGAAACCTTTTTTGGACATTGCCACCCGAAGCAGACCTGGGTCAAGTCCGTATTGACGTTAAACTAACAATGGAGGTCGCATTAGGGAGACAATATGGCAAGTGCGTGATTTAAATCCGGTGTACTGTCTTTAACTGACGTTTCGCGTTTCATTCACTCACAGACTATCGATATGCCCCCTCAAACTCGCAATCAGGGCAAGCGCCAGATGCGCTCGCAAGGAAATCTACAAAGTGTTACTTTATCTACAGTTCCGCAGGCGAAAGTGAAGGCTAAGGTGAGCTACTTTGCACCTCGTACTCTGATCCGTCCTCCGACCCATCTTCTCTCATTGAAGCCCAGTGAACCACGAACTCGGAAATCGAAAATGAATATTACCGACGAACGTTTGCAATCAATTGAAGATGGACGAGAGCAAGAGGAGCATGAACAACCTGCGAAAGCCAAGCATAAGGTATGTCTCAATGTAGTCATTAACGTCCTTGCTATATATCTGATGAGAATACAGAGAAAAATCGCCGGCGGTGGAACTCGCAAGCAAAAGCTCCCAGCACAAGCGAAGCACTCCCACAAAGGTGCGGAGGAGGTACAGGCGCAGGAGGAAGGGGAAGAGCAGGAGCAGGAGCAAGACGAACAGGACGACAACAATGAAGACCTCCCTCAGCCTAAGCCCCCAAAGCACCGGAAAATGGTAGCTAGTCGGGTCTCTCATAGTGGTCCAGACCAATCCACGTTGAACTCCATACCCAGGCCCTTCTTGGCCACTGCCTTTGCAGAACCGCTCTCTCTCATCAGCACCCCCGACGACTTGGAGGAAGACGACGATGGTCTCTCAGCCGCCGTTCTTGCACGGGACGTTGAGAAAGTTGCGAGCATCTGCCAAGTCTACCGAAATAAAGCCTGGGCACACACTCCCGAAGTTGCAAGGGTGATTGACCATCGTTTTGACCTTGAACTGGAGGCTTTAGCACGGCTACCTTACGTCGACCAAACCATTGATCCCCTCGATGATGACGTCCTCATCGAGCCAACAGAGATCCAAGAATACGTTATGCAGAATGACCCCCTTGGTGCTGTTGGGGTGTTCCTACATGCGAGTTATATGTTCCGCGAACTAACGGGAAATTTCTTGTCCGAAATCTGTCACACGTATACTCAGCGTTTTTCTGACCCGTTGTCTCTGGAGGGTATCATGTGGCGCAATATGGACGCTATCATGACCCTTAACACTGAAGAACTTGAGAAGCAAGCTAATGCACAGCGCGCGCTCGATCTGGAACCTTCTCGGCCTATACAATCGAATCGCCCTTCCACTGGGGAAGACCCTCTGATGCTCACACAGCAGGCAGTAGATAAGGGAAAGGGCAAGGAGAAGGCAGTGGAAGATGACAAGCCCAATGATGAGCCAGATGTCGAGGGGCACGGCCCTGGGAAGTCCAAGGATAGGGGAATGAAGCAGATGGTTGGTGAGAAGGGTAAGGAGAAGGTGAGGGCGAGGGAGGATGATGAAGTGGGTCAGGAAGGTAACGGCGACATCGACGATATGGTTTGGTGATGACGACGGTGATGATCACGATGAATCCGGCCTCAAACGCTTTGGTCCTTTGCCGAACAAACTGAAGAGCATAATTGATGCCCTCCGTGCGGACTACGAACATAATATCATCGATCTAGCTGAGCAGTGGGGCTATGATCAAAAACGCCTCTTTGACTACTTCCATCCCCACGCAACAGTCCCTCGCGACCTCAACCACTGGAATATTTTCAAATCTTGGTACAAGCACCATGGCGAGCAACAGAAACCTGAAAACCGTAAGTTTTGACTGCACCTCGGATTGATCTCAAAATAATTCTAATTTGGATGAAGTGTCTCTTGGAGAGTGGACCAAAGTAGTCCGCGATGAATTCAATGCTTTTCTGAAATCCAAGCTTTCCGATGCAGAATTAGAGGATCCCGAGGCTCGTTCAGAAGCTCTCAAAGATCAAATCGAGTGGTACGAAGCTAACTTGGAAACCTACATCGAAAGTCAGAAGCAGTCGGGCAAGATGGGAAAGATGTTGAAGCGGATTCTTCGCCCAGTAATTGATATGGTTCGTTTTCATTTTATTCTGCCGGGCACATCTAACGATTCAATATCCTGTAGTCTCAAAAAATATATCGTGAAACTGGATACGAAATTGGAGGTTATGCCGTCCATCCCCAGTCTGAAAGTGTCGTTTGGGTTGGCACAGACACACTCGAGAGTGTTAAAACAACCCACGGAACGCAAATGATCACACAAGCAAATCAAATTGCCGCACTTGTCCAGTACGTGCTTTTTCTTGTTTCAGCACCGATTATTGAAAGCTGACATGGTTGTTAGTGTGCAAAAGATGGTTGAGAACAACATTGACAGTGAGCTCGCGGAGCTTTCGCGTCACTGTCAGAAAGAAAAGGGTAAGGCTTGGCGTGATGTGCATCGTAGCTTGATCCCAAGAGTATTTTTATATGACGCAAGTAAGATACTTCATTTTTTCTTATGCGCATGACTGAGTATCTTCCAGAGCGCCTCATCGATAGCGGTGCTTTCAACTTCGAACCTTCAAAGCTTCAGCCGACGCTCTTCGTGGACAATGCCTGGCGGGCTAAGTATCGAATTGTCAACTGGCCAGTTGGAGTATCATTCCTCAATTGTGGGGTGAAGACATCGAATGGTTTCGAGAAAGGTGTATTGGCTGTATGCGATTACAAGACTCCAGCTATCGGAAAGATCGCTCGACCTCGCATGGCTCAAATATTGCGGGCGGTCAACAATGAGAAGGATGAGGAGGATGAGGAGCCATATTTCGAAATGGTTGGCTGGTCTGATGGTAAGTCTTTTTCCTTGCAGTACTTTCTGCTTTTCCTGATGCATCTGCTAGATGAACATAAATTGCGATTGGACCAGATTGGGACATTGGCTCTGGTTTCAGACACCGAAGGTAACATTGTTGTTGCGGTGTCCCACTCTGAGGCGTACCACGACGCTCTCGCTGCATTCCAGAAGTGCAATATTGATATGGGTGTAAGCGAGTGATAGAGAAACAGTGGGGCGTTGACTTAGCTTATCGTCGGATTTTTTTTCATATTATCTTGTACCATTACTACAGGATGCAGAGACATGAAATGGTTTCTATTGCAAGACAACAAACGAGTATATAAGAAACAGAGTAGACCAATCAATTTATAGACCTTTAAACCCTCCAGGACAAGTTTTTGAGATTTTTTGAGATTTTACTCGCTGCGTCGGGCACTGCCCGAGCAATGAAATATTTTGATGGCGGTCACTATATGTCACATGGACCGGCAAAACGGCAGATACGGCAAGACGGCAGAAATTGAGGCAGCATGTTCAACAGCTATTGTTTTATTTACATTTACTGTATAAGCCAGGAATGTACAAGTAGAAGATGAGTAAAAGAAATAAATGCCCTGGCAGTGGTATATTGAACATTGATTGAGGTAAATACTTCTGAATAGGAAGCAAGTAATTAGGATCTGATCAAAGTGTTGAGGCAAGTGTTACAATCATGCGCACCAGTTGTATACATCGCATGTAGCGCTTCACACCGACGCAGTCAACCATACATGATCAAGTCCATCATCGACGTGACGCACCAATGATAAGGATCTTTGCACTGATGCAGTCAACCATACATGATCAAGTCCATCATCGATGTGACACACTGATGATAAGGATTAGGTATTCTACTTCCGTGATACTTATCCACCTATCCTCCTTATCCCGCTGCTCCCCCTTCGGACAGGCTATACACCATACCACCTTCCTCTCCCCATTAGTCCACTGTGTTCCTATCTGCACTCATTATCTCTACTCCAGAATTGCTGTAACTACTCCGGAGATAGTGAACTTAACATACAAATACTTGTTTTTCACTACTTTCTCTCCGGATTGTGCTATCTCTCTAGCAGAATATTTGTAATGAAACTTCAAGCACTGAATGAACTTTGCACGATCCACTCGCATTCAATCAAGCTTTTAGTTTCAGAGTTTTGAGAGATGGAATGGGATTCCCAAGTGAGGTATAAGGACAGTGGGATTCCCACCTTAGTTGGGACTCCCAAGTGAGGTATAAGGACAGTGGGATTCCCAACTAAGGTGGGATTCCCAAGTGAGGTATAAGGACAGTGGGATTCCCACCTTAGTTGGGACTCCCAAGTGAGGTATAAGGACTGTGGGATTCCCAACTAAGGTGGGATTCCCAGGTGAGGTATAAGGACAGTGGGATTCCCAGCTAAGGTGGGACTCCCAAGTGAGGTATAAGGACAGTGGGATTCCCAGCTAAGGTGGGACTCCCAAGTGAGGTATAAGGACAGTGGGATTCCCAACGTGGTGTGAAGTACCATCCACGGCAATCCTATGAGTGAGCTGAGATGGGTGGGTACCTTTGAGGATTAGGAAAGCAGGCGGGAATCCCACTCTGGCTGGGAGTGTCTGGGGTCTCAGCTGGGAATCCCATGTGGGAATCCCACGCATGGGATATCCCAGGGATGAGAGCCCTCTAGGGGGTAACTCTGACAGGGATTTTACACCCTAAGTAGGGTTGGTTGTGTGGGTGACTGAAGTGCCTCTGCTTCTTTTCTGCTAACTCCTTTTCCTCCTTCTTCCTTTGTTCCTCCGCCGCTTGCCTCGCCTGCTCTTCTGCCACTTGCTTCGCACGCTCCGCTTTGATCCTTTCCTCCTCCTGAGCAGCGAGCAATTGCTCCTGCATCTGACAGAGTTGCACAGCAATTTGGGATGACGTGAGTTTTTGGGAAGAAGACATTTTTGAAAAGGGAAAAAGTTGAAGTCCATTCGTCCTAACGGACCAGCTTTTATGGAGTTCAAATTGCGCACGGACCACCTTCGCATCACAAGACTTCATGTTGGTTGAAAGTTTTCAACACGCATTACGGGACTTGGAATTTTGGCACATGACTGATTGGACACAGTTCGCATCACCGGAACGATCACTGGGACTTTGGATTTTTGGGCTTTCGTGGGCTCAAGCCCAAAAGGGGGATACTGTTATATTCATGCAGGACAGTCTATTTCTTTATATACATATATACGCTAATCGCTTCCATTGCGTCCGATGGATCTGTTATACGTTTATCCTTCATCGCATCCAAGGGATGCGATCACACTTTCTTTATTACAACACTTATAGTTAACATCCACACATTCATTCATCCAACATTATTACTTCTTACTGAGATCATATGCTCATCAGTCAGCATCTGGTACATGTGTTATTTACTTATTACTCTGGTTAGCTACAAGACTAGTATTTAAGCCTTAGTGTAGCTTAGCTGTACTTCAGTTTAAATATCGGCTTCAGTTGACTTATACAGTCTATACTCAGTTAAGACTTTATACTCGCTTCGCTTCGGATCGGATCCTTTGCTCCATCCGACTGCTTCTACCTGGGACATACAACTCTAATGAGGGTACTACTAATAGTGGTATCAACGTCCCATTACTTCCGCACCGCACCGCATCGCATCAGACGGTCCACTTGGCTGTATTCAGCATAACTCTAACAACCTAGCCTTAAACAAACCATCCAAAACGGAACACCTCTTCACTTACAGCTTACCCTCGGGATCCAAAACCACACACTGCCCTTTGACAAAAAGGGCATTCATCTCTCGCATCCAACAGGCAGCCAGAAGTCAAGGCCTGGACCCACTTCAAGGCTATGGCATCCGAATCGGAGCCACTCTTGAATACTTACTCCGATGGGTTCCCTTCGATGCGGTGAAAGTCATTGGACGCTGGAAAAGTGATGGTTTTCTGCTTTACCTAAGACAACATGCAGAAATCATGGCCCCATACATGCAGCCAGCGCTACACCGAGACCTTATTCACTACACCATGCCCCCAGTTTGATGTGAGTGTCTCCTACACTTTCTGGGTATCCACACTTGCTGGATGCATCACACACTCCTACCTAGTGGGTATCACAGCTAACTGTCATGAAGTGAGCTGCCCCTATTATTTTCCTTTTCTTTACAATACATCATTCCATCACTGTTACCTATCATAATCGATTTGGAACTGTTATAGGTATGCTTCCGAGCCTTCGATCGTTGATCGGTTCTTCGATCTTCAATGTTTTGACTTAGTACATTTTGTTTCTCTTCGATCTGCGATCGAACCTCACGAAGTATTCGAACTATTGGATACAAGTGATTCTCACATTATTGTTCTTTAATTGTCTTTTATTTCTATTACTGGGAGCTATCCGGATTCTTATCAGTCTAATTAGTACTCTTATTGTTATAGTTTTGACAATTAGATTACAAGGTATAAATACTGTAGCATCTCGTAGATAGTTCTCCAGTTTAAATATCAACTTAGATCGTTGCTGAACTCCGTCCGGATCATTATCCTTCTTCATCATCGTTCGCACTATAAACGAACGATCTCCAGACGTCTTCTTCACTCTTATACTTTCCTCATCATCTTGAACATTCACGGAACCACGCAACAAGGCGAGGGCACTACCGATAGTGGTGCTAAGGTTCTTAGTTCACTCTTCCGTACATTGACTAACAATCGTAGATCGTTGTTCGTTATCTCGATCGAGACCAAACCCGTCGAACTCAACTCTATTCAACTCCTTTACCTAAGACCCTACGGAACCTCACCGGCACGGTCTTAACAGTATATTTAAACTACTTTTCATCATTGTCGCTTATTATCATTTAGATATCGTATGGCGCCTCCAGTGACTCGACAAGCACGAAGGAACCGGACGAGAACTCTCACCGGAACCACTGACAATTCAGATGTACCGAATCCTGCTGAAGAGCCAAACCCATTCCTCGCCAATGCACAATCATTCGCACCATACTCAGAATCCATCTCAGCCTTAGGAGGTCGAAGACAAACCAATGTATTCGGGCCAACGACCTCGACAGCACTTCCCACTACGGAAGTCAATCCTGAATTCGCTATCGGTGGCAACACTGAAACATTGGATTACGAAATTCAAACCCTTTACACCGCAACGGGAATGCCGGTTCAAGTCCGAACACCTCGAACGGTAACTCGAATCGCCACAACATCTTCATCCGCAATCATACCTCCATCTCCAACGGCAGCTACCATTTTCGGACAAATTTTGGCCCGAAACGCGCCGGAAAATACTCAAATTCCTGAAGATCAAGATGGAGAAGATCAACTCAAAGAAGAAGTTTGAGAAGATCGAGAGGTTGAAGAAGAGCTAGGAGGTCCTAGTGATAATCCAGCCGATCCGAGTGGACCGGACGACGAAGGACCTGATGGACCAGGAGGACCAGGCGGTGGTGGACCCGGTGGACCGGGAGGTCCAGGTGGGCCAGGTGGTGGGGGATCTGATGGGCCAGGGAGTCCTAGAAGACCTATTTTCCCACCTAACAACAACTCCTCCGAAAGGGAGTTTCTTCAAACCTTCCAAGCTTTCCGAGGATCGCTCAATGGACTAGGTGATGCTATCGCAAATTTACGAACAGAACCATCCGAATCGAGTAAAGCGAAAGTTCAAGAACCCGACGTCTTCGATGGCCTCGAACCTCGGAAGCTCAAGTCCTTCCTTGTTTCCTTATCCCTTGTCTTCCTCGATCGTCCTAACTACTTTACCGATCAAAGGAAGATAGCTTACACCCTTTCCTATCTGGGTGGATCTGCTCGCGAATGGTTCGAACCGGATATCCTCGATCCCAACGCGGTCGCACTTCCTATGTGGACCAGCTCTTTCGCAGCACTTGTGAAGGAGTTACAAGACAACTTCGGTCTTTACGACGCTCAGGGGGACGCCGAGGATAAGCTCGGAAATTTAAGGATGAAGGAAAACGAATCGGTTCGTAAATTCAATATCCGATTCAACTCACTTGCTGCTCTCACCGATTGGAACGCAAGTTCCTTGAAGTGGGCTTACCAGCACGCTCTCGCGTCCCGAATCAAGGACGAGATGGCCCGCGTTCCGGAGCCTCAAAACCTCGCCGAGTATCGGGCGGAGGTGCTTCGAATCGATAACCGGTACTGGCGAAGAGAAGAAGAGAAGAAACGAGAGTCTTCTCGCTATAGCGGAACAGTTTCGGGTGGTAAGAACTCGAATTCTGGCAAGAAGGGTAATCAGAATCCCTCTCCGCAATCTTCTTCGTCCGATAATCAGTCTAAGGGCACTACTAACCCGCAGACTACCGGTCAGAACCAAGGGAAGAAGCCTTGGTTCGGCAACAAGAACAAGTCAACCGGAACCGGACCTTCGGGTCAATCTTCGAACCCTTCGACTTCTCAACAGCCGAAGCCCCACCAAAAACATCTCGGACCGGATGGTAAAGTTAAGCCGGAAGAAAAGGAGAGACGCAGGAAATTTAAACTGTGTATGTTTTGTGGTGGTAAGCATAAGCTAGAAGACTGCCCGAATCGAAAGTCGAATCAACCTCGCGGTCGAGCTGCAGAGGTTGAGGAGGATGCTTCTCCTACGGACGTCCAATCATCTTCGGATGATTCGGAAAAATGATCCGCAGCTCTTGTACCCCGGTACAAAGCGAGAGTTGCGTTGATCCCGTTCATGCCAACCCAGGGGAAGTAATTCTTAACGCATCCGCTCTTTCTGAATATGAACGATCTCTCCGATTCACCATTACTACTGAATTCCAAACACCGGATGAACCGGCCGGTACTTTATCTCTGTTACAATTTCCTTGTTTACTTGATTCCAGTTCTACAGACTCTTTCATCGATTCTTCTTACGTAAAAAATCATTCTATTCCGACTACACGTGTCCCTTCGATCAATCTTCGATTATTCGATGGTGCTCTTACCGCAAATTCTATTTCGGAAACGGTCGAACTCTCGATCCGTTTTCCGACCAGCGAGTCTTTCTTGATTAACTTTTATGTTACATCACTGGATTCATCTTGCAAAGCCGTACTAGGATATAGTTTTTTATACCGCTACAATCCGTTGATTGATTGGGTTACAAAAACGATTACTTTCCGAAACGCTGACCGAGTTGATATTCTTCAGACGTCTTCACTTCTCGATCCTCCGGTTACGGAATCCGAAGTGCCGATTCCACCTCAGGAATCTTTTCTAGCGAAACCCGGAACAACTCAATCCAAACCTCGCTCTCGCCTCAAACCTCGTCCTCTTTCGGACAAATTTTCTTACGAACCCATTTACTCATATCTGAGTCTTTCGCAAATGGGATCTCGTACCGAATCTGCGGAAAAACCGGACGTCGACATCGCGCTTCTTGGAGCAGTCGCTTTCAACCGAGTCTGTAAAGACTCCGGTATGGAACCGATCCTATTTCGTTATCTTCCATCCGAAATTACTGCTAAGAGTTCGAGTACTGATGAAACTACTTCTCAGAAACCGCGAACTACTCTTCCCTCCAAGTATGCAGACTACGCTGATGTTTTCGACAAATCATCTTCGGAAGAACTTCCGGAGCATCGATCTTACGATCTCAAGATTGACTTAGAGGATGGTGCCGAGCCACCTCTCGGATGAATCTATCCACTTTCCCCAAAAGAACTGGGAGCCCTTCGCGATTTCCTGGACAAGCAACTCGCTACAGGTATTATTCAACCGTCTTCCTCACCTTACGGTGCCCCGGTCCTCTTCGCTCCGAAGAAAGACGGGTCCCTTCGACTCTGTGTCAATTTCCGAGGAATCAATTGCATCACCAAGAAGGATCGCTACCCACTCCCTCTCATTTCCGATTTACTCGACGCGCCTTGTAAAGCCGCCGTCTACACTAAACTCGATTTAGCTCACGCCTACCATCTCGTTCGAATTGCCAAAGGCGACGAATGGAAAACCGCCTTCCGGACACGATACGGTTCTTACGAATGGAAGGTAATTCCTGAAGGACTCACGAACGCACCCGCAGCTTTTCAACACTTCGTCAATACTATCTTCGCGGATTTACTGGGTGTCAATGTTATCGTTTACATCGATGACATTCTAGTATACTCGGATAATCCGAAAGATCACGAAGAACATGTTCGGGAGGTTCTTCGACGCCTTCGAGAAGCTCGACTATACTGCAACCTCGACAAATGCTTCTTCAAAGTCGACACGGTAGAGTATCTTGGATACATCCTTTCGCCCGCTGGTCTCACCATGGCAGAAGACAAAATCAAGGTCATCATCGAGTGGCCTGTACCACGGAAAGTCAAGGATATACAATCGTTTCTCGGATTCTCTAATTTCTATCGACGATTTATTTATAATTACAGTGATATTGTCATCCCACTCACTCGACTCACTCGAAAAACGGTCGACTGGTTATGGACAGTTGAATGTCAAAAGGCTTTCGAAGACCTCAAGTATGCATTTACCCATGCACCCATCCTTGCTCACTGGGAACCGAATCGAGCTCTGATCGTTGAGACCGACGCTTCGGACTACGCGATCGCGGCGATTCTCTCGATCATGCTCGACGACGGCGAAATTCACCCAGTCGCTTTCCTTTCCCGAACTCTCAATTCTGCTGAAGTCAATTATGATGTTCACGACAAGGAGCTACTTGCAATTTTCGAAGCTTTCAAGGCCTGGAGACATTACCTTGAAGGTTCCGGAGACCCGATCGATGTGGTTACCGATCATAAGAACCTTGAGTACTTCTCTACTACTAAAATTCTGACTCGAAGGCAGGTTCGATGGTCCGAATACCTTCACCAATTCAATATGATCATCCGCTTTCGACCCGGAAAACTTGGCGAAAAACCCGACTCTATCACTAGACGGTGGGACGTCTACCCAAAAGAGGGGGATATAGGTTACGCCCAAGTTAATCCACAGAATTTTCGTCCTATCTTCACTAATGAACAGTTCACCACTTCACTTCGAGCTACCTTCCTAGAAGGTCCGGTACTTCGAGCATCGATCGTAATGGATATCAATGCTTTACATGAAGCAATCCGGAACTCGCTCTCGATCGATCCCGAATCAGCACTTGGGCTTACCCTTGCTCAAGACAGTACCAAACCTCGATGGACTATCGGCGAAGATGGATTACTACGCCTCGACAATCGGATTTATGTTCCGAACCATTCGGACTTACGACTTCAAGTCTTATGATACTTCCATGATCACCCACTCTCAGGTCACTTCGGTCAGAATCGAACACTCGAGTCTATTCGACGACAGTATACATGGCCGAAGATTCGAGATTTCGTACGAGATTATGTTTCCTCTTGCACCACTTGTGGTAGGAACAAATCACGTCGCCATCGACCATACGGATTACTCAAACCACTTCCGGTTCCCTCACGACCTTGGGACTCGATATCAATGGACTTCATTGAAGAACTTCCGATGTCTGACGGATACAATTCCATTCTCGTTATCGTGGATCAAGCATCCAAGCAATCGATTTTCATTAAGTGTCACACTTCCATTACTTCCGAACAACTCCCTGAATTATTCGTTATTCATGTTTTCTCCAAACACGGAGTCTCGAACCATGTAACCTCTGATCGAGGTTCCGAGTTCGTTTCCGCCTTCTTTCGAGCACTAGGGCAATCTCTCAATATGGAACTTCACTATACCTCCGGTTATCACCCCGAAGCTGATGGACAAACCGAACGAGTCAACCAGACCCTGGAGCAATACATTTGTATTTACTGCAACTATCAACAGGACAACTGGTCCGGCCTTCTTCCGATGGCTGAGTTCGCCTACAATAACGCCCCGAACGCTTCAACCGGAATCACTCCTTTCTTCGCTAATAAAGGCTATCATCCCAACATATCGATTTGTCCAGAAATCGATATTTGTTCTGATCGAGCTCAGGACTTCGTTGCTAATCTTGACGAAGTTCATTCATTCCTTCGCGACGAAATCACGAACGCGCAGAAGAAATATAAAGACCAAGCCGATCGATCGCGAATCTCCGTGCCCAAATTCCAAATCGGTTCTGAGGTCTTCGTCTTAGCCAAGCACATTCGAACTACTCGACCAACCCCGAAATTCTCGGAAAAGTATCTTGGACCATTCAAGGTCATCGAACACATTGGAACACTCGCTTACAAGATACAGCTACCCGATTATCTTTCCCGGATCCATCCAGTCTTCCACGTCTCGCAATTGGAACCATACACTCCTAATCCCATTCCGAATCGAAATCAAGCTCCACCACCTCCGATCGAAGTCGACGGTGAGCAGGAATTTGAAGTTGCTGAAATTTTAGATTCGAAGATGGATTGTCAATTCCGTTGATGCCCATTGCGATACTTTATCCGTTGGAAAGGTTACGAAGGAACTGACGAAGAATTTTCGTGGATTGGAGCCGATGAAATGCACGCAGAAGAACTCCTCGAAGAATTCCACAAACGTTACCCGCTCAAACCCGGACCTTTACCGAATCTTATCGAATAATCATTGTATGCTTTTACTTATCTTTTATTTTGTTTATTTTCCTTCTTTTCCGACCGGTTGAGATCGACCGGAAGGATCAATGCCATGATAGCTTATTGAGCGTTGATCCTTTTCAAGAGATCGATATCGATCGAAATTCTTCGGACATCTCAGTCCTATTTAAACTCAAATTTTTACAAGTCCTTTCGATCGGATTTATGATCGATTTTTCTTTCTTATTTCGCTCTACAAATTATTTACAAAGATCATCCAATTTGAAGAAAACCCTCGATTGGGTTACGGGCGATATACGAACATACAAAATTTTATACGAAGTCCAAAACATTGAAGGAGAAGAACGAAACCACGGTCGCTTACTCTTGTCGGCCCTTTCCTTTCTTGTCTCCAGTTCTCTTCTCTCGATCCTCTTCAGACTCTTCGGAATTTTCTTCCGGGACTGCAGCCTTGGTATGAATGGATTGAGCGAGGAGTCGGATGACATCCTCCACCAAAAATAATCAATGAGCGAGCATTCGAATTTCTCCTTCAAATGCTCGGTTTTGTGCCTCGAGTACTTCGATTCTCTGATTGCTCGAGGACGCAATCGGAGACTCTTCTCTCTTCGACTCTTCTCTTTTCACCCTTTTGCTTCTTCGGATGATCCGTTCGTTACCGACCAACGAACACTTGACCTTTGCCTTCCTGCAGGCGATGCAAGAGGCAGAACCTTCACCGATCAGGTTGCAAGCGATTTCCTTCGTAGTGCAACGATCGTACTTCGGGGATTTTCGAGGGGATTTTCGAGGGGAAGGAGGGGGACTTGAAGGATCTTCGTCGTCGTCGTCGTCGTCGTTGTTTCCTTCCCGTTCAAAGCCGTCGCTGCTATCGTCCGGATCTTCGGCAGAAGATGGCTAGGAGAAAAAAGAAAAAAAAAAAAAAAATGATAAGAAGTAGTTGAGGGAAGTTGAAATCACTCACTATCATCGCTGTCCTTTTTCTCTTTTTCCCTACCACAAGGACAGAATCGTTGCAAGACGACTGAATCTCCTTCTCTTTCTCCTGTTTTCTCGCGATTGAATCCCGGACGAGTGCCCCAACCGACTTCGCACGATCTTCCGCGTTCCTCCTCAACTCACTTTCCACCCGATCCTTCTCCTCCATCTCTCTTCGATCTTTATCCTCCTTCTCTTTCCTTTCCCTTGCTATTTCTTCTTCCTTTCTCTTCTGTTCTTCTTCGCGTGCTCTCGCTTCTTCTTCTTCTCTCTTCTTCTTTTCCTCTTGTTCGATCTTCTTCCTCTCTTCCGCTTCCCGTTTCTTCTTCTCTTCTCTCTTCCGTCGATTTTCGGCCAGTCGAGCCTCGGCCGCGGCTTCTTCCTCCTCCCTGGCTCTCATCTCAGCCTCTCATCGCGCCCGTTCTTCCTTCATCTTCTGGAGACGAATCTCCTCTTCCCTGTCTTCGTCGTCGGATGGTGAGTTGGTTCTGGAAGGGGTAGGAGACATAGTGGAAAGAAGTAGAAAGAGAATAAACGACTTAGAAAGTTTTCAACATTGATTTCATAATCAGTCACGTGATTTGTTCGATCACTTTTTCGTACGTTGTTTTTCGATCGCTGTTACGATCCATCGATTGGGTTGTTTATCATTTTACTTCATACACTTTGTACTAGGCTTTCGAGGGCGAAAGCCTTAACACGGGGATACTGTTATAGGTATGCTTCCAAGCCTTCGATCTTCAATGTTTTGACTTAGTACATTTTGTTTCTCTTCGATCTGCGATCGAACCTCACGAAGTATTCGAACTATTGGATACAAGTGATTCTCACATTATTGTTCTTTAATTGTCTTTTATTTCTATTACTGGGAGCTATCCGGATTCTTATCAGTCTAATTAGTACTCTTATTGTTATAGTTTTGACAATTAGATTACAAGGTATAAATACTGTAGCATCTCGTAGATAGTTCTCCAGTTTAAATATCAACTTAGATCGTTGCTGAACTCCGTCCGGATCATTATCCTTCTTCATCATCGTTCGCACTATAAACAAACGATCTCCGGACGTCTTCTTCACTCTTATACTTTCCTCATCATCTTGAACATTCACGGAACCACGCGACAAGGCGAGGGCACTACCGATAGTGGTGCTAAGGTTCTTAGTTCACTCTTCCGTACATTGACTAACGATCGTAGATCGTTGTTCGTTATCTCGATCGAGACCGAACCCATCGAACTCAACTCTATTCAACTCCTTTACCTAAGACCCTACGGAACCTCACCGGCACGGTCTTAACAGGAACCTTCCAGTCCATTCCGTTCCATTCCTCGTTCCTGAACTATACAGTATGACATCATGGTTCCCGTACCTTACCTTTGTATATATAAGCCAGCCCCCACAACCTGATCCCTTATCTTGACCTCTTTGTCGTTGGGATCAGGTATGTCTGTCGTGACAACTAAGTACCTATATCATTTTCTTTCTTCTTTTTCACATGCTTTAGTAACCACATGACCGCGTTCGTTACTCATCGCTCAGATGACCACTCACTCCCGCGCTGTCATTAGTTTATTGTTCTTCCCTTGTTTCTCATTCGCTTTCCAGTATTTCACTCTCGCGTTCTTGTTCTTTGATATCTATTGTTCTTTGTTCTTTTACCCTTGTCCCTTACCTGGGTTCCTATTGTTTCAGACTTGTATATATAGTACAGTAGACAGCTACCAGTTCCCTATCTCGACCTCTTGGTCTTTGGGAACTAGGTTCGTGTTTGTATCTTTGTGTACACTCAATATTGACTTGGTCTTTGGGAACTAGCTTGCCTTATTTGACCCTTGTGATTGGCCCTTCGTGCTATCACTGTCGCTGAGATCACTTTTCCTTTCTGCCTTTGTGTGTTGAGCGTTACTCACACTCAGGTTTGTGTTTGTGCGGTGCTTTGATCACTTCCCATCGTCGCTTCCGCCTACGTCGCGACATTAGGTCGAGATCTATTACTCGTACCATCAGATCCATCACTGATCTTACGAGGAGTGGAAATCGGAGTCCACCGATTCTCCACCTGCTGCTTTCACCACGCCGACTTTCGGAGTTAACTCTGACTGTTCAGACTACTATCACGCCTTTGACACTGTAGAACATCACGACGTCCACTGGTCAACTGAAGACGAACACAACAGACACTGGGAGCCTTGTGACGAGAACCCTTGCCCCAATCGATACTTGCTTACAGTTGATCGAGACTACGATCCAACTGGTCGTCACATCCACATCTCACGACCCGCCTCTCCAGTAGTACCTGAACCTACTGCAGCCTTCACTAGAGTTGGACGATCCTCAAATCCCAGCTCCCGTGCATCTCCCACCTTAGTAACAACCACTATCACAGTACCTGAACTAGAATCAGAATCCGAATCAGAACCCGAACCCAGATCCGACTCCGATACCGAAATGACTCACAACTTCTCCGCCCAAGAACTCGGAAACTTGATTGGGCAGTTAGTCCAACAACAATCGCAACTCCAGCAGGTAGTATCTAGCATGGTGGGCAATATTAGCACCAACAAAGGGGTCAGCAAGCCTCAGCCCTATGACGGGAAAAGAAGCGATGATGCTCGTCGCTTTATAGCTGCATTTGAGCTATGGGCCAACGGAGTACAAACATTGCGTACGAACGAGGGGGAACGCATCAAATCCGCAATTTCATTCCTCGAAGGTGATGCGGCAATCTGGGCTACCCCAGTTTCCGAAAACATTAGCCAGGTAGCTAGTGGTGCTGTCGACACTCTTGTCTATCCCACCTGGCAGGTGTTCAAGGATGCCTTCAAAGCCCGCTTCGAGACAGTAAACCCGGTTGTAGATGCCAAGGACGCCTTGAAGGTTCTCTTTCAGGGAAAAACCACCGTCGCTGCCTATGCAGCATCGTTCAAACAGTACTCAAGCCATACTGGATACTCAGACCCAGACCTCCGAGATCGTTTTTACCAACATCTAGCATCACGTATCAAAGACGGTCTGGTCCTCTCTTCAGCTAACACAGACACCCTCGACAGCTTGATCAAAGAGTCCATCCGAATTGACAATAGACAGATTGAACGAGCCAGGGAGAAGGGACAAAACCTGGTAAACTACTCCCATTCCCAGAACACAAGTGCCTTTCATCCAACTCCATTCACTCCGGCCCGGGACCCATTTGCCATGGACGTGGATGCCACTAGCACAGGGCGATCTGCAGAGGACTATCGAAGGTTCATGACAGGGAAATGCTACGGATGCGGATCCAAGAACCACCGAAAAGCGGATGGACACCACGAACGGGACATCTGCAGCCACTGTGGACTCACAGGACACATAGCCGCAGTTTGTCGAAGGAAATTCATGGGTCTCCCTAGACCGAACATGGTTCGTACTGCCGCCGCCACCTCTATCATTGCCGAACCTGCCACCTCTATTGCTGCTACACCTACCCCGCTCCCTGACTTTTCCTCGATTCTACAGCAGTTAACGGACAACCAGAAAGCGTTGGCAGACCAAATCTCAGAGCTCCGACAGAATTTTTAAAGTGGGAACCTGACTCGGCTGCTGCCGGGTTCCCCAAACTGTACTCTAATTATGATTCTATCTCCTCATGTATCCTCGGTTCCACCCAATTCAGCGATGTTTCCCATTTTCGCGTACCGATTAAGTTACAAGGAAGATTCAAGAGTACCAGTAATGCAGCAATGATAGATTCTGGGGCCACAGGTCTATTCCTACACCAACGCTTTGTGGATAAGCACCACATCCACACACGTCCCCTCACTCATCCCATCACTCTCTACAATATTGATGGAACGCTCAACAATGCGGGCAAAATTACCCATTCTGCACGACTCCTTTCGACCGTAGATCAGAACCCACCTCAACCTCTCGAATACCTGGTCACTAACCTGGGCTCGGAAGACATCATCCTAGGACTCCCCTGGCTCCGGAAAGTGAACCCTGATATAGACTGGAAGGAAGGACGGCTAGCCCAACTAACCACCAAATGAGCACTCCCAGCCATGACTATCGAGGAGATCCCGGATTTGAAGGAAGGTAACATCGGAGGGACAACGGACGAACTCTTGGCAATTAATCCGGAATATGTTCCGCTTCCACCACCACCCATAAGTGAGTCTGAAGAACTACTGGGAATTCATGAATATGAGGAAGGCACACCCCTGTATCGACTATTGGGCAATCGAAAGAGAAGGAGAGCACTACTGCGGGCAGGTATCATCAGTCATACGACAGAAGAGCTTTGGTGCGCAGCGGGATACACCTACTCTCAACAATTGGCGGAGGCAGCACACAAGGACAAACCGGAGAAGACTTTTGAGGAAATGGTACCCACTATCTATCAGAAATACGCTAAAGTCTTTTCAGAAAAGGAATCTGAACGTCTACCAGAGCACAAACCCTGGGATCACGCCATTGATCTTAGGCCTGATGCACCCGAAACTTTGCGCACCAAAATCTATCCGATGTCACCCAATGAACAAGAGGAACTAGACCGATTCCTGGATGAAAATCTACGAAAAGGATACATCCGCCCCTCCAAATCTCCCTTAGCATCTCCAGTCTTCTTTGTCAAAAAGAAGGATGGGAAACTTCGTTTTGTACAGGACTACCGACGACTGAACGAATACACTGTCAAGAACCGGTACCCACTCCCCCTGGTTACTGACATCATCAGCCGATTACGAAAGTCCAAGATATTCACCAAGTTCGATGTACGATGGGGATACAACAATGTGCGGGTGAAGGAAGGACATGAGTGGAAGGGAGCGTTTGCAACTAACCGAGGGCTCTTCGAACCCTTGGTCATGTTCTTTGGCCTAACAAACTCGCCCGCTACGTTTCAAGCCCTCATGAACTCAATTTTCGCTGACTTGATTGCCTCAGGAAAGGTGGCTGTATATCTAGATGATATTCTCATCTTCACCGAAACCCTAGAAGAACACCGAACCGTAGTTCACGAAGTCCTCACCCGTCTGGCTCAACATGACCTCTATTTACGACCCGAAAAATGCGAGTTCGAACAAACGTCCATTGAATACCTGGGACTTGTCATCAGTGAAGGGGAAGTACGGATGGACCCGGTAAAGATTGAAGCAGTGAAAAACTGGCCAGTCCCTACTTCACTCCGTGACCTTCGAGGTTTCTTGGGCTTTGCTAATTTCTACCGACGGTTCATTGAAGGATTTGCAAAGAAAGCGCGACCACTTAACGACCTTACACGGAAAGACATCAAATGGCAATGGGGGACGGCGCAACAGGAAGCATTCGAATCATTAAGGGACTCCTTCACCTCAGCCCCGATTCTGGTCTTATGGGACCCAGGAAAGCCGACGCGGATTGAAGTAGATGCCTCGGGATTCGCTTCAGGGGGTACACTGTTGCAATTACAGGACGATGGACTTTGGCACCCGGTCGCATTCCGATCCGCATCCTTGAATCCAGCAGAACGGAACTATGAAATCTACGATAGGGAAATGCTTGCCATTATCGAAGCACTCAAGGATTGGAGGCACTATTTAGAAGGCTCACCCGAACCATTCGAAATCATTACCGACCATCAAAACCTGGAGTTCTGGAGGACAGCACAAGATCTTAGTCGTCGACAAGCAAGATGGGCCCTCTGGCTTTCCCGATTCGACTTTCGACTCAAACACCGCCCCGGGAAAGCGAACACACAAGCCGATGCTCTCTCACGGATGCCACACCATCAGGTAATCGATGCAGAAGACAACAAGGAGCAAACAGTGCTCCAACCACAACACTTTATCAATGCGGCGCACATGGTACTATTCCAAAACCCCCTATTGGAGCGAATCCGACAGGTTAGCGAACGAGAGGCAGAGGTATTGGAGGGATTAAAGAGCCTGAAGGGACCACGAGTGTTGACAGGGGGATTGGATGAGTGGAAAGAAGACAACGGTTTGGTGTACTATCGAAACAAGGTATACGTACCACCCAACCCGGAGCTCCGGAAGGCGGTACTGGTACAATGTCACGATTCGCCTACAGCTGGACACCCGGGGATGCATGGTACGTTAGAACTCGTTAGCAGGCAATACTGGTGGCCAGGGATGCGGTCATTTGTGGACAAATATGTAGAAGGATGTGACCTCTGCCAACGGAAGCGACTCAATCCACACCACTCCTCTCCGCTTCAGCCTCTTCCTGTTCCGGATGGTCCGTGGCAGGATATTGGCGTAGATCTCATCGGAGAGCTCCCCATGACCCAGGACGGACATAATGCTGTAATAACTTTTGTTGACCATTATACCAAGATGATCCACTGCTTCCCAACCACAACAGAAATCACTGCCGAGGGCGTAGCCGACTTCTTCTACCGCGAAATATTCCGACTTCATGGTCTTCCTCAACGGTTCATTTCGGACAGAGGCCCCCAATTCGCGGCAGATGTAATGCGACAACTCTTGAAACGACTCGGGGTAGAATCAGCACTCACAACAGCATACCATCCTGAAACCAACGGTCAAACAGAACGAGCAAACCAGGAGATTGAACGATACATTCGCATGTATATCAGCCGACGACAAGATGATTGGGATCAACTACTACCTACCGCTGAGTTTGTTATCAACTCTCGAATTCACTCCGCTCACAATCATTCTCCATTCGAAACCCTCTATGGATACACCCCCGAATTTACGATTCCAATCCAAGTTTGGAACAAGTACCCAACAATAGATCAGCGGTTGACGTTGCTACAGCATGCCCGGGAGGATGCGGAGGCAGCTCTTAGGATGAGTAAGGAGCGTATTAAGGGAGATGACACGAGGGAGGTTCAGACATTCACAGTTGGACAACCGGTATGGCTATCACTACAGAACCTAAAGATTCGACAGAAAAATCAAAAACTTGGGAGTCGGCGACTCGGGCCATTCGAAGTAGCAGAAAAGACCGGACCTCTGACATATCGCCTTAACCTACCAACTTGGATGAAGATCCACGACAACATCCATGTTAATCGACTATCACCATGGAAAGGGAACGAGGTTAATGGAGTTAGGCCACCACCACCGGATCCGGAGATCGTGGAGGGGGAAGAGTTCTATGAGGTGGACAAAATTTTGGACAGTAGGTTCTATGGGCGATGGAAGAAGCTACAATTTTTGGTACGATGGAAGGGTTATGATGAAGGACAGGACAGTTGGGAAAATGAGGAGAATGTGAAGGGATCAAGTGACGAAGAAATTGCAGACTTTTATCGGACACACCCCAATGCACCACGGAAAATCTCGGCAGCCATTTTTAATTCGCTGCCCTGGCAAGCCTATGAAAACCTTACGGAGCTGGTCGCTGGGACATCGACTGTAGAAGGGGGGTAATGTCGTGACAACTAAGTACCTATATCATTTTCTTTCTTCTTTTTCACATGCTTTAGTAACCACATGACCGCGTTCGTTACTCATCGCTCAGATGACCACTCACTCCCGCGCTGTCATTAGTTTATTGTTCTTCCCTTGTTTCTCATTCGCTTTCCAGTATTTCACTCTCGCGTTCTTGTTCTTTGATATCTATTGTTCTTTGTTCTTTTACCCTTGTCCCTTACCTGGGTTCCTATTGTTTCAGACTTGTATATATAGTACAGTAGACAGCTACCAGTTCCCTATCTCGACCTCTTGGTCTTTGGGAACTAGGTTCGTGTTTGTATCTTTGTGTACACTCAATATTGACTTGGTCTTTGGGAACTAGCTTGCCTTATTTGACCCTTGTGATTGGCCCTTCGTGCTATCACTGTCGCTGAGATCACTTTTCCTTTCTGCCTTTGTGTGTTGAGCGTTACTCACACTCAGGTTTGTGTTTGTGCGGTGCTTTGATCACTTCCCATCGTCGCTTCCGCCTACGTCGCGACAATGTCTTTACTTACTTCTCAGTATTTATTATGAATATAACTTTGTCATTGGGATCAGTATCTGTCCGCTTCCGTCTAAGCTTCCGCTCAGTCTCGTCACTGTCGTCACCTCATTGTGACACTAACCATGTTTCATAGGATTTTCCTGTTGCCGGGACCCGAACAAACACACTAGCTACAATGACCCTTTGCATATATAATACAGCCCCCCTCTGTAGATAACACTACATGTGTACATACAGACAATATGACCAAACTACATCTGCCCAGTTCTCTTCAGCATCACCTACTCATCATCCAAAGGGGCTGTCATGTGTATATAAAAGAAAAGTACAATAATGTAGATGCATGCACTAAAGTCTCACTGTCATTCTCCAAGTCCCCATCCACCACTCCATCCTTTTTCCACATACTCAGATTTCTTTGCTATGCTTCACTTCTGGACCAGATTGGTTGGATCACATAGGCTTAACAGTAGATGAATGAAAAAGAAAGAGGTTTGCAGTCCAAGCGGAGACCTGAGGTTGACTCAGTCAAGTTCTGAACCTGGAGTGCTTTTGATAGAAACTTAGTCTTCATAGCAATATATCTAGAAAAACAGGCTACAGTTAGTAGACTTTGTCAAACAATAATTAACATTCTTGTTGACTCCTCCTTCAACATTCAAGCTCTGTTGAAATGCTTTGTGAGTTTATCCAAACAATAATCTCAAGAGCCCAATACAAATATGTTCGCTAAGACAGCTGCACGTACTGTTGCACTGGTCAAAAACTATACAATGTAAAGAATATGAGTAGACAGGCATTGGGGTAAGCGGGAGGGTCGAGGTTACTTTTTGATTTTTGATTTTTGATTTTTGATTCTTCACTTCAGTACATCGGTCCGGTGTGTCATATGACGCGGAGTTGAATTTATGACTCTGTTAAGATCGTGCAAGACCTTCGGGCAAAATATTGATCAAACCAATCCCGAAGCAACCTGACAACCTCCGAGCGAGATTGGACTTCGGCGAAGCTATTAGCAACACCTCTATACACCATGCTGTCCGACAAAGTAACGAGCGAAGCTTGTTGGTGAAGCGAATAAAAGGATAGTAGTTGACTTTAGAAGGGTGTTATGATCATGCACGGATCGTAGGGATAAGTTGGATCGCGGACTATATGTCCGCGGGGTAAAAGACCGAACACCAAGATAAATCCCGGTGAGGGTTAGGTGGACCTACGGAGAGGTAGTCGGACGTTGCCGCTACTATTAATAGCGTCCCCGACACGCCGCTGTCCGAAAGCGAGGTTGAGGGTAATTCCGATCGCGGGAGAAACTCTCGCGATCGTACTTAGGATGAGGTTGAGATTTAACTCTATTTGAAATACACTGTATGAGTGCGCTATCAAAGTCGATATTTAAACTAAGGACCAACTATTCTACTCTCGTAGCTTTATACTGTAGTCGCTACCTAAGGGTCGCTAAGCGATAGTATCCTAGAATAGTATGGTCGAACATGTGGAAGATAAAAGGGGAAAGTATAAAGGAAATGATATAAAAGGATATATAAGAAGTCGGCTAAGTGTGAGGGATATAAACGCGAAGTGTAATAGGATCGCGGAGGTAAGCTCCGCGACGTAAGAAAATGATGAAGTCAAAATACCGGGAAATGATCGTCGGGCCCGCGGGAGTTAGACTTGGCATGGTCGTAACAGTGCCCCCCCGTTAGGATCGAGCCCTCGAGATCCTAAGTAAAAATGACTAAAAATAGATGTGAATGATTAGAAGCAACGGGGATCAAAGTTTAAAAATTGTGATGTGATGTGAAAACGAAGAAGAGTGAAAAAATTGTAAGTTGAAACGGCCCTTAAGTCGCGAAGCATATAAAGACAGGGCTGTTTAAAAAATTTTTGATAAGTCCCCTCCTTCCTTAACCATCATGTCTACCACCCCCAACGACAACGAAACTATCCAGCAACGACGCGAACGAATACTGCAGGCTCAGGCAGCACGACAACGAGCCCGCGAGGAGGAGGTCGCAAGACAAGAGGCGGAATTCGCGGCGGAGATGGAGAGGATAGAAGCGGAGGAGAAAGCCGCGCGAGAGGCGGAGGAGAAGGCAGCGAGAGAGGCGGAGGAACAGAGACGAGCTGAAGAACAACGGATCGAGGAGGAGAAACGTCGGGAAGAGGAGAAGAAAATAGCAGAGGAAAAGAAGCTAGCCGAAGAGAAAAAAGTAATCGAGGAACAAAAGAAGCAACAAGAGTTGGTAGAGAGGAGAAGGCAAGAGGAGTTGGCAGAACAGGCCGCGGCGGAGGCGGAAGACGAACACGAGCAGAACGCTGCTTACGCGAAACTTGTGGAAGAAAACAAGAAAGAGAAAGAGAGGGCCGCGAAGAAGTTAGAGGAGCGCCGGAAACAGCCCTCGAAACCACACCGCGTCAATGTCGAGATCCCAGTGTCGACATCTAGTCCGCGGCGGAGGACTTTCAAGTCCAAGGCAATAATTTCCGACGACTCGAGTGATGAGGTTGTAGAACAGCCAAAGGAGGTGGTCCCGAGAGGAACAAAACGTAAACGAACCATCAAGATGGTGGCGAGGGTGAGTGATTTTCTGTTCCATGTATCTCTTCTGATTTTCGTCCTAGAGTGGTAATGATAATGAGTCCAACGCGGATCCCACTCCAGAAACTGCCGTTGTTCCACCGGAGTCTTCGTCCCAGCCACAACATCGTTCCCCATGCTCGCGATGCGTTTTGGTAGGCAAGACCGCGGATTGTCGTCCCCAAAATGCGAGCCGGCCCACCCAGGCATGTAGAGTGTGCCATCAGCAAAGGCAACGCTGCAGCTGGTCTGGCGACAACGTATCACGCCGATCTCGGGGGAAACGGGTGAAGGTAGACGATGAGGTTTATGAGGGACCCGCCGCGCGAGTTGGGGAGAGGAGGTTCGAAGGACCGGGAATCGCGGAGCAATTGGCCGCGATTGTCGATCAGAACAAAGACTTGATTGATATCGCCCGCCGCTCCCTCGTTCTCCAAGAACGAATGCTCCATCTCATGGTGATAAGGGAAAGAAGAGAAGAAGCCAGAGAAGAAGTAGATAAGAGTGAGGATGAAGATGAAGATGAAGATGAAGATGGAGAAGGGGAAATTGATGAAGAAGAGAAGGAAAAAAACGACGAAGAGAAGAAAAGAAGAGAGATTCGTGAGGGAAAGAAGCGCGCGGAATAAGTCCGCGGCGGACAACTACCTACGGTACTCGATTGCTCTATGTCGTTTGTATTTTTGGTTTTTTGTTTTGTTGTGAATAATGATTTTGTTTTTTGTTTTGGTTGTGAATTTTTTGTTGTTGGGTGATGTGAATAAGTAATGGGGAATAGGCCTGAGGATCGCGGGGGATTTCGGGGAAAAGAGAAACTTTTGTATATAAGTAATTGATCGTCGCGACGGTAATCGCCGCGGGGAAGAATGGATGTTTGAGGGAATCATGATTAATAAGTAAATGAGTTGAGAGTCGTGATAGAAATGAGAAGGAATAAACGTATACGTAAGGAAATAAGTAAGGATCATAGTGGACCAGGTTTCTGAGGATAACGGGTGTGGAAAGCTGGGACAAGTTCGTCCGCGTGAATTTCGTTCGCGGCGACCCAGGAGAACTCTTCGTCCGTACCTTCGTATCCTGCCCAACGGATATAGTATCGTAAAGGACATTTTTTGTATCGTCGATCCAATTTCGAGTACAATACTTCCGCGATGTTGTATTCTTCCTCGCCGTCGACCTCCACAGGAGGCGGCGGAGGTTGAACACGATCGGGGATGGTGTTTGGTGTGTATGGCTCTAGTTGGGATACATGAAAGACGGGGTGGATACGATTAAGGTAGGTCGGAAGTTGGAGTTTGTAGGAAAGAGTACCGACTTGCTCGAGTATGGTGAAAGGTCCGAGGTACTTTTCGGCGAATTTGTCGGTGGGTCGCGTTGTCCGGATGTGCTTTGCCAGCACATAAACCTGTGAATTAATAGGGAATTCGGGGTGAGTAATTCGTTTTCTGTCCGCTTGCTCTTTGTATCGAGCTTGCGCGTTAGTAATTTCGTCTCGGAGGAAAGAATGAAGCTCATCAAGATTAACCGCGAAATCCATTGCTCGGTCGGAGCGAATGTCAATTTCGGGTCTTACCGTGATGTTTGGGTGATAGCCTTTGTTCGCGAAGAACGGAGTTAAACCGGTAGAGGCATTAGGAGCGTTGTTGTAAGCAAACTCCGCGATTGGTAGGAGTTTCGCCCAATCGTCCTGTTGGTATGCACAGTAAATCCGGATGTATTGTTCCAAAGTCTGGTTAACTCGTTCAGTTTGTCCATCGGCTTCTGGGTGATATCCTGAGGTGAAATGAAGTTTCATAGAGAGAGCTTCGCCGAGAGCGCGGAAGAAAGCAGACACGAACTCCGAGCCGCGATCAGAAGTGACGTGGTTCGGAACTCCGTGCTTGGAGAAAACGTGATGAACGAATAACTCCGCTAAACCTTCGGACGTGATTTTGTCGTTCGTCGGAATAAAAATACCTTGTTTAGAGGCACGGTCGACGACGACGAGAATTGCTGTATGTCCGTCGGAAGAGGGAAGTTGTTCGATGAAGTCCATCGATATTGAATCCCATGGTCGGGCGGGAACCGGAAGAGGTTAGAGAAGACCGTAAGGTCGGTGTCGACGGGGTTTGTTTCGTCCGCAAACTGTACAAGAGCTGACATAGTCGCGAACGAATTCCCGAATCTTCGGCCAGGTGTAAAGGCGTCGGATTGATTCAAGGGTCCGGTTCTGTCCAAAATGACCTGAAAGGGATTGTGAAAGTATTGTAAAATTTTAAGGCGAAGGTTAGAATGGTTAGGAACATAGATGCGATTGTCAAGTTTTAGCAGTCCATCATCACCTACTGTCCAACGAGTATTTGAATCGTCTTTAGCTAGGGCTAAGCCCGCGATTGCTTCCGGATCCTGTTCAATAGAATCGCGGATGGTGGAATGAAGCGACTGCAAGTCCATTACGATCGCAGCGCGAAGCGCGGGGCCTTCTAGAAAAGTTGCTCGAAGTGAAGTGGTTAGTTGTTCATTGGTAAAGATAGGTCTGAAATTCTGCGGGTTAACTTGCGCGTAGCCGGTATCCCCCTCTTTAGGATAGACGTCCCAGCGTCTAGTGAGGGCATCGGGTTTTGCACCCAACTTACCCGGGCGGAAGCGGATCACCATATTGAACTGGTGGAGGAATTCTGACCAGCGGACTTGTCGCCGCGTGAGGATTTTGGTGGTCGAGAAGTATTCGAGATTCTTGTGGTCAGTAACCACATCAATCGCGTCGCCTGATCCCTCGAGGTAGTGACGCCAAGCTTTGAAAGCCTCGAAAATAGCGAGGAGCTCTTTGTCATGAGTGTCGTAGTTAAGCTCTGCAGCTTGGAAGGTTCGGGATAGAAAAGCGATTGGATGAATCTCTCCGTCCGGTAGGAGGATCGAGAGAATCGCGGCTAGCGCGTAGTCCGACGCGTCGGTTTCGACGATAAGGGGTAGGTTTGGTTGCCAGTGTGCGAGGATGGGAGCATGAACGAAGCTGTCCTTGAGTTTGTCGAAAGCTTCTTGGCACTCTGTTGACCATAACCATGATATGTCCTTTCGCGTGAGCCGCGTCATCGGAAGTACGATTTCGCTATAATTATAAATAAAACGTCGATAAAAGTTAGCAAAACCTAAGAAGGATTGAACGTCTTTGACTTTGCGGGGAACCGGCCAGTCAACGATAGCTTGAACTTTGTCTTTTGACATCGTTAAGCCCTCCGGAGAAAGAATATAACCAAGATACTCGACCGTGTCTACACCCCATTCGCATTTGGCGAGGTTCGCGAACAAACGATGTTTCCGGAGTCGACGGAGAACCTCGCGGACATGTTCGCGATGCGATTTCTCGTCGTCCGAGTAAATGAGTATATCGTCGATATAGACGATAACATTAACATCTAAAAGGTCAGCGAAAATATGATTGACGAAACGCTGAAAGGCCGCGGGAGCGTTAGTAAGACCAAATGGCATAACCTTCCATTCGTAGGAACCCCAACGGGTCCTGAAGGTGGTTTTCCATTCGTCGCCTTCCGCGATTCGAACTAGATGATATGCGTGAGTGAGATCGAGTTTGGTATAAAACTTAGCTTTCTTTGGAGCGTCCAAGAGATCAGAAATAAGGGGTAAAGGGTAGCGGTCTTTCTTGGTGATCTTGTTAAGACCGCGGAAGTCTACACAGAGACGGAGTTTACCATCCTTCTTCGGAACAAAAAGTACCGGAGCCCCGTGAGGAGAGGTGGATGGTTGGATAGCACCTGTTTCGAGGTGCTTGTCGATAAACTCGCGAAGGGCTTCAAGTTCCTTTGCAGAAAGGGGGTAAAGGCGACCGATCGGGGGTTCGGCACCAGGCTCCAAATCAATCTTGAGGTCGTAAGGGCGGTGCTCTGGCAGCACTTCTGAATCCACTTCGTCGAATACGTCGGCGAATTCCGCATACTCCGGCGGTAAGCTGGAAGTATCGGTTTTCGTCTCCGCGGAGTTGGGTGAGGTTGAAGCAGCTCGCGCTGAAACTTCAGAATGGATCGCTCGTAGTAAAATAGGTTCGCATTTAGCGGCCTTACATGCGCGGTTGAAAAGGACCGCGTTTACTAGGGCGATGTCGACTTCGGGATTTTCGAGCTTAGAAGCGGCCAATTGAGCGACCGAGGGGTAGGTGTAGATGGGTTCAAAAAGGAATTTGTCCGATAAAGGATGAGGTGAGGGGCGAGAGCGCGATCGAGAGGAAGGGCGCGAAGTCTTCTTCGATCGATTGGGGTGAGGCTGATCCGGCGCAGGATCAGTTAACTCCGGAGATATCTCTCGCGGAATTGAGGACGTCGGGGTGAGGGACTCAACTTGCTTAGTGGAACGGAAAGTGATGTTTCGAGATACCCAGTCAATCAACGGATTGTAGCGGGTTAAGAAACTGTAACCTAATACAGCCTTGCAAGAGGAGTCGAGTGAGGTGACATAAAATGTCAGTAGTAGCAGCTCGCCAGAGGGAAATCGAACGTTGAGAGTAGTAGTCTCGACGATCGGCTTAGGGGACAATGAACCATCGAAAAGTCGGAGATTGATTGGAGGAATGGGAGAAGTGGGTAAACTATTTGCTTTTACAAAAAGCGAGTCAATAAAGCAGTCAGTAGAACCAGAATCAAGTAAAGAGATAAAAGATAGCGTCGCGGCGGAGGAATCTGAAGAATCGCCGCGAGCCGGTAAATCTAAAGTTAGCGATAATGTAAAAGATTGTTCATCATAAGAAAGAGTGGACGCGTTGAGTTTTACTTCCCGCGTGGTACGAACTGAATCAACGCAACTCCCGTGTCGTACCGGGGTACAGGAGCTGCTGATTAGTTTTCCGAGTCCACGGAAGTCGTCTCTACGCTCTCCTGCGTTTCTGCAGCTCGGCCTCGAGTCTCACGAGCCTTCTTCCGCTCGCAATCTTCAAACCTATGCTTCCCGCCACAGAAACCACAAAGTCCTAGTTTCTTCCGACGCTCCGCCTCGCTCGGGAGGAGTTTGCCGTCCGATCCTAGGTTAGCAGCAATCGACGATCGCGTCGATGCTGAACTCGTCGAGGACGAGTGATTGCCTCCGCTAGGCTTACCTTGTTTTCCCGATCCTTTAGTCGAGAAGGCCGCGGAGGAGGGTGATGGCGAAGAACTTGGCGAGTTCTTCGAGGATGTAGTCGACGCCTTCGAGAATGAAGTCGCGACTGTTGAACGGGCGTTTTCGCGTTTCCGTTCTTCTTCTCGTCTCCAGTACCGGTTGTCCACGCGAAGGACTTCTTTCCGGTAGTCCGCGAGATTAGCGGGCTCTGGAAGACGGGCCATTTCGTCTTTTATACGGCTTGCCAAGCCGCGTTGATATGCCCACTTAAGGGCTTGAGAGTCCCAGTTTGTCGACGCCGCGAGGGTATTGAAACGGATGTTGTAAGTCCGTACGTTGTCGGATTCCTTCATCCTCAACGTCCCGAGTTTATCCTCGGCCTCTCCCTGTGCGTCGTACATACCGAAATTGTCCTGTAGTTCCTTCACCAGCGACGCGAAGGAGGACGTCCAGGCGGGCATCTCCGCGAGGTCCGGATCCAGAATGTCTGGTTCGAACCACTCCTTTGCGGCGCCTCCTAGATAAGACAACGTATAGTTGATCTTCCTTTGATCAGTAAAATACGTTGGGCGGTCAATAAAGACCAAAGATAAAGAAACGAGGAAACCTTTCAGTTTCCGCGGGTTAGAACCGTCGAAAACCTCCGGGTCCTTAACTTTTGACCTTGCGGTCTCTGTCGGTCCACGATTTTGATTCGCGGACAGTTCGACGATAGCACCTCCGAGATGGTCGAGGGTGCCTCTGAAGGTGGTAAACAGCTCCATGATGCGCTGTTCCGCAATGTCGGTGCGGTTGCTACCTGGTCCTCCTGGAGGACTCCTAGAACGACTAGGACCGCGAGAGCTAGGGGGTGATCCCGGTCCACCGGGACCTCCTGGTCCACCAGGACCTCCTGGACCTCCGGGTGGTCCTTCGGGATCAGATCCTCCAGGGTCCGGGTCTTCCGGGTGGTCTGGTAAGTCAGGACTTACCTCCTCGATTGGCTCCGCGATCTCAGGTTCCTCCGGAACCTCAGCGGGGACAAGGGATGACGACCGATCCCGTGAAGGACCGGCTTGAGTTGATAATTGCTGACGCATTCTGTCAGCGAGGGTTAGTGTTGTCGGAGATGGGGGGATGGCCGTCTCCAACGTTGGTATCGCCGTGCGATTGCTACGCGGCGTTTGTACCCTGATGGGAACTCCATCAGCGGTGTAAAGAATTTGATACTCAAATTCTGATTGGTCGGGTGAACCAAGGGCGTGAAGATTTGATACCCGTACCGTTGCAGGTTGGCTCGGGGCTGGACCGAAAGCGTTGGTTCGCCTACGGGGAAGTCCCGTTCCAGAGATCGACTCGGCGAACGGCGCGAAGGCCGTCGCGTTGGTGGCGAATGGATTTGCCACTACTGGCTCCTCCTGAACGTTGTCCGAGTCCGCGGTATTGGTACGAGCACGTCTGCTCCTGGTATTGACCATTTTGGGTAGAGAAGATTAATGGAGGAAACGGAAGTGAAGAGTGATGGAATACGATGTGCCGGGTTTCAGTTTAAATATACTGTTATGATCATGCACGGATCGTAGGGATAAGTTGGATCGCGGACTATATGTCCGCGGGGTAAAAGACCGAACACCAAGATAAATCCCGGTGAGGGTTAGGTGGACCTACGGAGAGGTAGTCGGACGTTGCCGCTACTATTAATAGCGTCCCCGACACGCCGCTGTCCGAAAGCGAGGTTGAGGGTAATTCCGATCGCGGGAGAAACTCTCGCGATCGTACTTAGGATGAGGTTGAGATTTAACTCTATTTGAAATACACTGTATGAGTGCGCTATCAAAGTCGATATTTAAACTAAGGACCAACTATTCTACTCTCGTAGCTTTATACTGTAGTCGCTACCTAAGGGTCGCTAAGCGATAGTATCCTAGAATAGTATGGTCGAACATGTGGAAGATAAAAGGGGAAAGTATAAAGGAAATGATATAAAAGGATATATAAGAAGTCGGCTAAGTGTGAGGGATATAAACGCGAAGTGTAATAGGATCGCGGAGGTAAGCTCCGCGACGTAAGAAAATGATGAAGTCAAAATACCGGGAAATGATCGTCGGGCCCGCGGGAGTTAGACTTGGCATGGTCGTAACAAAGGGGTCGTTCGGAGTCAATCTAAGTCGATTTCAAAACTAAAGTCTACCATACTTGATGCTACCTATTTATACTAATCTGCTATCTCATATGTCAGATGTGTAGATAAGAAATGACAATAGGAATGAAAAAGACAATAGGATAAAAGGGGATGTAAAAGACAATAAGGGAAACGAAACAAAGGATAGAAACATATTGAACAAGTGAACAAATCGACAAGCAAACATATCAGTAGGATGACGCGAAGTCAGCGGAGGGGGCGAAGAATAAGAGAGCAAAGTGTTAAGTAGCAAAGAAAGTAAATGTGAACTCGCAAAGAGAGAACTTAGCAATGTGATATTGATGACTAACGCGTGTATTGCGGAACCATCATCGCATGAATATAGCAGTATCCCCCTCTTAAGCTCTTGCCCTCAAGAGCTTCATGAAAAAATCTTCAAGTCAAAAGTCCGAAATTTTCTGTGATCCTAAATTTTCTGAAAGCCGTGATGTGCCGATCCTGCCGGGATAAGATAAGCAAGTCACGTGATGTTTGGATGTCCATGTTTTGCCAACGTTGAAGTTCGTTTCGTATCTTCTTCGTCTACTGCATCCATCTCTTACCATCATGCACAACAGCGCTAAAGCCAGCGGCAGCAAGTGCCGTCTCAATGATGGTGGCGATGACGAGAGGAGGAGGCCGAGGAAGAAGATGGAGGATAGGAAAAAAGAATGGTTGGCGCGTCTGCGTCAGAAGCTGCGGATGCGGAAGGCAATTGTAAAGAAGGAAAAAGGAAAGGAACAGAGGGATGAGGAGGATGACGATGATATGCTGACTGAGGGCTGAATGCAAAATGCAGATGCTAGAAACCTAACACCAACACACACACACACACCAACACTCAAACACAAGTTCTTTGAGAGTGCAAAAAGATCTAAACTCCATAGCATGAACCGAACAAACTGTGTACTATTGCTTTTACTAGGTTTTCTGGTTGAAGTCCTATCTAACTTGTGCTTGTACTTGCTCTATAATCTAACTTGCTTTGACTAACTAACTCTGAACTAACTTTAACTAACTGAACTGAACTGAACTTGATCTGACTGAACTGAACTGGACTTTGTCTAACTGTGCTTTCTTTCTGTGTTATACAAAGCTGTCTGCTGTCTGATCATTCTGCTGCATTCTGTTCTTTCTATTCTTTCTATTCTTTCTATGCTTGTGCTGTGGAACTAATCTTCCCTTTTGTTGGACCAGCCATCACAACAAAAGTGGGAGGGGAAGAAAGCTCCCTGTATCTGGCTCTGACCTGTCCTATTTATGTTCTTGAGAATGGGTCTGGGCCTTGGGCAGTGCTGAGTGCCTGTGCCTATGCACATGGTTACCACTCCCTTGGTCTGGGACTCCACATGGTATTCCTGTGCTTTCCACATGCTCCAAGTTCTAGAACATTGTCATAGCAACCATCAGATTTCTGTTATGGAACTTCTCTAATCAGGGTCTGGGCCCTAAGCTTGTCAACTTGTCATCTCGTCATCTGCACGATTTCGGAGTTTTGCTTTTCTACTGCATTGTAAACCAACTGAGTTGACTTATAGAATTCATCATGCATAATAAATCACAGAAGACCTCTTTCTCCAAGTGTAGTTGGGCACAAAGAATGGGTTTTAGTACTGCTTCAAGCTAATTATAACTGAGTATCACTACTGAGAACCTTCACAGCTCATCTGTAGTGGCCTTCTGTACAATTCTTGTAGTGTACAATGTACTGTAGACTTGCTAGAAGTATCACCTATCCATGCTTGTAGAATCTTAGATATTCCAGGGTTTTATGCACAGACTATTTCCAGGTGTATCAACGAAGAACATCGAAACAAGGTGCATAGTGATATGTTTTATTAATGAATTTCGCTAACTCGTTTATAGTTACCGCCAGTTGAGGAACCTCTGACGCCTTTGGCGTCGCGTTTGGACTTCCCTTCTGACCATTGGGTCGAACCCATTGAAGAGGATTTGCAACCGCTCCCTCATTATCCTGAACATCGCGTTTCAGTTGTGATCCCCTCACTTCCCTCATCGTCGCCTCCTGCTGAAGGACCGGTAATTGGTGCATTGAGGATTCCTTGGTGTGCCAACTGCAGAATCGGCGCTCGCATAGGGCACCCCTGTATTGTGCAGAATGCGCGAAACAGGTGTACTTCGTGTGCAAAACGGAGGATCAAATGCGCGGATGACGAGACTTCGGCAGCACGAAACGCGCATTTGGCGAGAGGGGAGAAAGTTGGTAAGAGGAGAGGGAAAAAGGACGAAGAAGTGGAAGAAGACGATGAAGAAGATTGTGGGATGGTACATGTACCTAAAGGGCCACGACTGGGTCTCCGAGAGCGCTATCCAAGGGGAGCGCAGTCGCTAGAGGATCACATTCTCATAGAGAATCGGCGAATCAGAGAACAGCAGGAAATGACCTTGAGGGTCATGGACCAAATGGAAGAGAGACAAGAGAGGATCGAGAACGAACTCGCGAAGATCGCGAGACTGCTGGAAGCAGAGGAGAACGAGGCGAAAGAGGGGAGCAAAGGTGTTAAGATCGTGCAGGGTACCCTCAGGTACTTGCTTGATCTCCTAATGAACGGGATAGGACTTGGCGAAGCTATTAGCAACACCCTTGCTCCTTTCAGTCCTCAGAGTGCTTAGCGAAGACAATACGAGAATAAGCAAGACGACACGAGACGAGCAACACGATAGCGATGGCTAAAGTCTCGGCGACGTGTAGCACAGAGATGAAGATAGCTAGAAGACTTTGAACTAAGTCTTAGAGTGTGCAGGATAGGAGAAGGACAATCTATGTCGATTTCAAAACTAAGGAATCAAGTACAGTGAACTACAGTACTTATAGTAATTATTCTATTCAATAGAAAAGACAATAGACCACATGGAACAAGTGTCAGATGATAGATAATGGGTAAGATGATCCAATGATACGAAGATGCAAAGATGCGAAGATGCGAAGGGACTTGATACGAAGATACGAAGTAGCGAAGCAGCGAACATTTCGGCGAAGGGTTGCGAGAAGGTAGCGAAGATGTGGGAGTCATACCTGAGCTAGCATGATCGTAACAGTATCCCCCTCTTACGCATTTGCCCTCAAATGCATCTAGTGGTCTTCAAACAAAAATAAAACAGTTAAGTCCGCGGGATCGAAAAAAGCGGAGAAGTCCAAGATCTCGGCAAGATCCGAACAGGCGCTAAAGAAAGAAGCGCAAGGGTATAGGGCTCGGCGACTAAATTTTCAACTTCAACCACAACCATCAACATGTCTTCCCCATTGTCTCCTTCTCCTAACATGAATAATGAGTCTCTTTCCCGCCCTTTGTCGACAAAAACACGGCGCGAGATGCTCTTGCATCGCAAGAAGCACTCTGGACGACGCCATCCGGCGACCGCAACCGATAGAGGCGCATCTCGGCGCAAACTTCTTGAGAAGATAGCGAGGCAGAGGACTGCAAAGGCTGAAGGGAAGAAGAAGAACGATAAGGATGACAACGATGATGAAGAAAACGACGCCGGGAACGCGAGGCGGGAAGACATTCGTCGAGGGAAGGAAAGAGCATGAAGTGAAATTGTCGACGACCAGGGATTCGTGGCAATGAAGGTGAGTGTTCTTTAGGATCTTCACAAGCGCAATCTAATCCTTTTTCATTCAGCAGCCTGAGGTTTCTGAAGGTCTCGCATGTTGCGAAGACTTTGCAGAAGACCATTGGCAGGAACCCGAATTGCCAACGCCAATCGCCAATCATTTAGCTCCACCCATTACCTCCAATCCCACCATTCCTCTTTCGACCCTCCGTTCACCACCCTGTGCCAACTGTCGGTGGGTAGACCAGCCGTGCGAGATGTGCGATGACAGGTCTACTCGCTGTACGCGTTGCATTCGTCACCACAAAAAGTGCCATGACACCAAAAGGTCTGGCAAGGGAAAACGATCGCAGAGAAAGGCAAGGACATCGACAAGGATAAATGAGGATGAAGGCAAAGAGGACGAAACAGAGGACGAGGGTTTTTCGAGATTGGCGAGGTGAGGAAGTGGTCGGCGAAGGGAGGAAAGAATGGAGCAAGAGGTCCTCCTGCTTCGGTCGGAGTTGGGCGACCTGCGTGCAAGGGTAGCGACAATGGAAACCGTGGCGAGGGAAAACGAGAGGCAAATGCTCTCGATCTTCGAGAACATGGCGATGGGTCGTTACCCTGTCTTTGCAAACGTTTCCGGGCCATCTGGATCCAAGGGCGAGGGGAAAAGCAAGAGTAGCGAAGAAGAAGAAAATGGCAATTAGATCGCTAACTGAACTTGTAAATAAACATTTGTAGCTATAAATTGTTTTGGACTTTGTTAAATAAGATGTTTCTTGGATTATTTCTTTGTATTGTATAAGTAAAAACAAAAGAATAATAGGGAAAACAACAATCAAAAAACTATCATTTTGTTGTTTTCCGTGAAGAGCGCGAACGAAGAGGAGAGAGAGGCGAAACGAAAGGCGAAAGTAAAATGAGGAACAAAGTATGAAACGAAGAGAAAGGCGAGAGGCGAAACAATCTTACACACTAGCGAGAACTTTTGCTAGTGGACCTGGCTTGGTAGGATACCTTTCGTGGAACGCGAGAAGCGCATCGGGTTCAGGCGAAGAATCGTCAGTTGTAATCTCCGAAGCTAGGACCCATGAGAATTCATCGGCGGTACCTTCGTAACCATTCCACCGAACATAGTAGAGCAATGGACATGCCTTTTGGCGACGATCAATTTTGGAGTCAAGTATTTCGGCGATTTCGTATTCTGGTTCGCCGTCGACTTCAATCGGCGGAGGCGGAGATTGGACTCTATTGGGGATAATGTTTTCAGTGTAGGGTTCGAGTTGAGATACATGGAATACCGGATGGATGCGACTCATATAGTCAGGGAGAGAAAGCTTCAACGATAATGAACCGACTTGTTCAAGAACAGTGAAAGGGCCAAGATATTTCTCGGCGAACTTCGGCGCAGGGCGAGTAGAGCGAATATGTTCCGCGAGAACATATACCTTGGACCCGATGGGAATGATAGGTTGCACGATGCGTTTCCGATCAGCCTGCTCCTTATAGCGAGACTGGGCGAGTGCCATTTTGTCTTTGAGGATTGAATGGAGTTCATCTAGATCGACGACGAAATCGCGAGCAGTATCGGAAGCGAGTTTGTACTCGGGATGAACGGTGATATTTGGATGATAACCTTTATTAGCAAAGAATGGAGTAATACCTGTGGAAGCGTTCGGCGCATTGTTGTAGGCAAACTCGGCGATAGGCAGGAGGCGCGACCAGTCATCTTGCTGGTATGAACAGTAGATGTGAATATACTGTTCTAGGGTTTGATTAGCGCGCTCTGTCTGACCATCAGCTTCAGGATGATAACCAGAGGTAAAATGTAACTCCATCTCCAAGGCTTTACCAATAGCTGTTACGACCATGCCAAGTTCAACTCCCGCGGTCCCGACAATCATTTTCTGGTATTTCGACTTCATCATTTTCTTCCGTCGCGGAGCTTACCTCCACGATCCTTTTACACTTTGCTTTGATATCCCTCACACTTAGCCGACTTCTTATATATCCTTTTATATCATCTCCTTTATACTTTCCCCTTTTATCTTCCACATGTTCGACCATACTATTCTAGGATACTATCGTTTAGCGACCCTTAGGTAGCGACTACAGTATAAAGCTACGAGAGTAGAATAGTTGGTCCTTAGTTTAAATATCGACTTTGATAGCGCACTCCTACAGTGTATTTCAAGTAGAGTTATTCTCAACCTCATCCTAAGTACGATCACATGAGTTTCTCCCGCGATCAGAATCACCCTCAACTTTGTTTTTGGACAGCGGCGTGTCGGGGACGCTATTAATAGTAGCGTCAACGTCCGACTACCTCTCCGTAGGTTCACTCCACCCTCACCGGGATTTATCTCGGTGTTCGGTCTTTCACCCCGCGGACTTATAGTCCGCGATCCAACTTATCCCTACGAACCGTGCATGATCATAACAATAGCCTGGAAAAAGGCTGAGACAAACTCAGAACCGCGGTCGGAGGTAACGTGGCGAGGAACACCGTGTTTGGAAAAAACATGAATGACAAAAAGTTTGGCGAGCTGCTCGGAAGTGATTGTATCGTAGGTCGGAATGAAAATAGCTTGTTTGGATGCGCGATCAACAACGATGAGAATCGCTGTGTAGCTGTTCGAGTCGGGAAGCTGCTCAATGAAATCCATTGAAATGGAATCCCATGGGCGGACAGGAACAGGGAGCGGTTTAAGGAAACCATACGGGTGATGTCGGCGAGGCTTGTTGGGACCGCAAACAGTGCATGAAGAAATGTAATCACGTACAAATTCACGAACTTTTGGCCAAGTATACTCTCGGCGAACCAACGCGAGTGTGCGGTTTATGCCATAGTGTCCTGCGAGTATATGGTCGTGGTGATTGCGAAGGACTTGAACGCGGAGATCGGAATGATCAGGAACATAGACGCAGTTGTTGAGGTGAAGTAGACCATCATCGGCGAGCATCCAGTGAGGATGCTGAGCATTGGTGGCAAACTCCAAACCTCTAACAGCCTTGGCATCATGGTGATAGCTTTCGCGGATGGACTTGTGAAGTGAATCGACATCCATGATAACTGACGCCCTGAGGACTGGTCCTTGTAAAAAGGTCACGCGAAGCGAAGAGGTCAATTGTTCTTCAGTAAAGATGGGTCTAAAATTCTGCGGATTGACCTTGGTGTAGCTGCTATCCCCCTCTTTAGGGTAGACGTCCCATCGTCTAGTCATAGCGTCTGGCTTACCACCGAGCTTTCCCGGGTGAAAGCGAATTACCATATTGAACTGGTGAAGATATTCCGACCAGCGAACCTGTCGGCGAGTTAGAATCTTCGTTGTTGAGAAATACTCCAAGTTCTTGTGGTCTGTGACAACGTCGATTGGGTCGCCTGAGCCTTCCAAGTAATGGCACCACGCTTTAAAGGCTTCAAAGATGGCGAGAAGCTCTTTATCGTGTGTGTCGTAGTTGAGCTCGGCGGCCTGTAGCGTTTGCGAGAGGAACGCGACCAGATGTATCTCATTGTCGGCGGTGATAATAGAAAGGATAGCGGCAATCGCGTAATCGGATGCATCTGTTTCCACAATGAGAGGCCTATTAGGCTCCCAATGCGCGAGAATGGGAGCGTGAGTAAAAGCATCTTTAAGCAAATCAAAGGCAGACTGTTGTAATGACGACCAAAGCCAGGGAGCGTCTTTGCGCATGAGTTGTGTGAGGGGAACGACGATGTCGGAATAACTATAAATGAATCGGCGATAGAAGTTGGCGAAGCCAAGGAAAGACTGAACATCCTTCACTTTGCGAGGCGTTGGCCACTCGCGAATGGTCTGGACCTTGTCGTCGGCCATCCGGAGACCCTCCGGTGACAATATGTAACCGAGGTACTCTACCGTGTCTTTATGCCATTCACTCTTCTTCACTGAAGCGTAAAGCTTGTAGTGGCGAAGTCGGCGAAGCACTTCGCGAACGTGTTCGCGGTGTTGTTCTAGATCATCGGAGTAAATCAACAAACTGTCCATATAAACAATGACGAAACAATCAAGAAGATCGGCGAAGACCGTATTAACAAACCGCTGAAACACTGCGGGTGCATTCGTTAGCCCGAAGGGCATAACATTCCATTCAAATGAACCGTAGCAAGTACGGAAAGTCGTTTTCCACTCATCACCGGCAGCAACGCGAATGAGATGGAAAGCATGTTGAAGATCAATTTTGGTGTATATTTTCGCCTTGCCTGGTGCGTCAAGTAAATCGGATAGAAGGGGTAAAGGATACCTGTCCTTTTTGGTAATGGCATTGAGTCCGCGAAAATCTACGCACAGGCAAAGCGAGCTGTCCTTTTTCGGGACAAAAAGGATTCGAGTGCTGTGCGGCAAAGTTGACGGCAAAACGAATCCATTGGCGATGTTTTCGTCCAGCCATTCGCGGAGTGCCTCTTGTTCTTTAGGCGAGAGTGGGTAAATGCGCGAGAGAGGCGGTGATTTCCCTTCCTCTAGATCGATTTTGATATTGAAGTCGCGATGTTCAGGAAGTGTGTCGGCCTTCATCTTGTCGAAAATATCGGCGAATTCCGCGTATTCTGGCGGAATTGATAGATCTTCAGTGCTGACAGCCGCAAGTGCGGGCAATGAAGTAGGCGGAGTGGTATGGAAGGTTGATTGGGTAGCGTAAAACATTACTGGTTCGCGCCCAGCTTCCTTACAAACGCGATGAAAGGCACAAGCACCGAGCAGGCGAATATTGACTGCTTCTTTGTTTACGATTTGTGACCCCATCTGAGTGACGGAGGGATATGTATAGATAGGTTCGAAGGGATACAAGGGTTTGTTGCGCTTTTTCGGGGTTTTCGGCGAGTGTGCCGACGGATTCCGCGGGGGCAGCGAAGGTGGAAATGGATGTTCCACATGAGCGGGAGATGTCCTTTGGGTTGGCGAAGCCATAGCGGCAAAGGAAGACATCTCAGGATACGGATTGCTAGTAGCATTTTGGAAAGAAATAGTAGTATGTTGCCAATCAACCAACGGGTTGTAGCGGCGAAGAAAACTGTATCCTAAAACTGCTTTACAAGACGAATCCAAGGGTGTGACATAAAAGTCCAAGTCAAGAAGTTCCCCGGTAGGAAAGGGAACAGGTAGCGAGGCAATCTCTGTGATCGGCGACGCGGCAAGCGAACCATCAAATAATCGTAAACTTATCGGCGAAATCGGCGTTGTAGGTATATTGTTCTGTTCTACATAGGCGCTATCAATGAAATCGTTCGTGGAGCCGGAATCAAGAAGAACGAGAAATTTGAGAAGTGAAATGGTAGTAGTATCAAAAGTGTCTGTTGGTACAAATTCAGTAGTGAGAAAAAGACGAAGCGAATTGGTATACGAAAGAGCGGATGCGTTGCAGACTACTTCCTGAGTGGTAGCACAATCCCAGTCAACGCAACTCCAGTCTTGTGCACAGGAACTGAAGTTGCTGGCTATTTTTCCGGCTGCGAAGTCGCGGTGACTGCAGCGGAATCGGTAGTACTAGCTATAGCACAAGTTGCCTCAGAGGCGAGACATTTGCGACATTCGGCGATACGGTGCCCAGCAAGACCGCAGAAGAGGCAAAGGTTATTATCCTTGCGGTGTTGAAGTTCTGCTGAAGTCAGGCATCCACTATCGGTCAACTTACCAGTAAGGTTCGGCTTCTTGCCCTTACCCTTCTGATTCCCATTAGACTTCTTGCCTTTGGAGTTATCAATGGGTGCAGGCTTTGGTGGGTTAGCTGACGATACCGTCGCTGCCTTTCCCGTGGCCTTTCCTGTACCAGTTTGTTGCGTAGCCATAGTACCAGCGCGGGCTGACTTGCGACGCTTCTCTTCCTCCCACTTCCAGTACCTCGCGTCTGAGCGTTGCGCCTCTCAGCGAAGCTCTACTAGCGTCAATGGTTCCGTCGGGAGTCGGGCGAGATCGTCCTTAATTCGCGTTGCTAAGCCGCGCTTGAACGCCCACGCAAGCACAACAGCGTCCCAAGATGTAGCATTGGCGAGCGAGTTGAAGCGAATCATATACTTCCTCACATTGTCCGATCCTTTCATTCTTAGGTTTCCCAGCTTATCCTCCGCTTCTCCTTCCATGTCATAGACTCCGAAATTATCCGTGAGTTCCTGAACAAGGTACTCAAAGCTAGACATCCATGCTGGCGGATTTATCGGGTCGGGATACAAAAGATCTGGCTTGAACCACTCCTTCGCCGAACCGCGAAGATACGAAAGTGCATAGGAAACTTTGCGTTCATCGGTAAAGTATCGCGGGTGATCGGCGAAAATAAGAGTGAGGTCGACAAGGAAAGATTGGAGTTTACAGGGATCAGAACCGTCAAAGGCGTCAGGATTGCGAAGTTTCACCTTGGCAGTTCCACCTTCACTGACGGCAGGTCTAGCTATAGACATCTGGATGCCGGTTAGAGAAGTGATCAGCGAATGAAGCATTGAAAGAGCAAGGGTTTCTCCCTCGGGTATTGTATTATCGGCAGGTAGGTTAGCAGCGGACTGATGAGGTGTACCACCGCCACCTCCGCCACCACCTCCGCCACCTCCGCCTCCTCCTCCGCCATCTCCTCCGCCATCACCATCAGGGGTGCGTGGAGGTATCGGGTGAAGCTCTTGATCAGGTGGAAGATCAGGGACCTCTGGGTCTTGGAAATCCTTGTGTACGGATTCTTCACCATCGGGAGCTGATGAATGAGCTTCAGACTCCGATGCGACAGAAGGAGCATGAGTGCGAGGAGCAGTGTCGGGGGGTTGGTACATTCGGCGAAGAGACGCCATCGAAGGCAAGACATGAGGCTCTTCGGGAATGGGTGTGCTACGAACAGCGGTCATATTAGCATCGCTCAAACGAACGGTAGAAAACCCAGCATTTGTTCGACGCCGATCACGCGTCTCGTAGTCCTGAATACGTGCGAAGCGAGTGTGATTAAATGGAGATAATGCCTGAGCCGTTGATATGAAGGGGTTCGGAGTAGCGACATCGGTTATACCAGGAGCGCTGGATTCAACCATCGCGGAGCACTGACGTCCTACAGGGCGCGACGATCCAGGGCCTGGGTTGGTTTGGGACATAAGGAAAAAAAATCAGTGCGAGTTTTAATGTGAAAGGATACAAGTAGAGTTTCGAAATACTGTTAAGATCGTGCAGGGTACCCTCAGGTACTTGCTTGATCTCCTAATGAACGGGATAGGACTCGGCAAAGCTATTAGCAACACCCTTGCTCCTTTCAGTCCTTGGAGTGCTTAGCGAAGACAATACGAGAATAAGGAAGACGACGCGATAGCGATGGCTAAAGTCTCGGCGACGTGTAGCACAGAGATGAAGATAGCTAGAAGACTTTGAACTAAGTCTTAGAGTGTGCAGGATAGGAGAAGGACAATCTATGTCGATTTCGAAACTAAGGAATCAAGTACAGTGAACTACAGTACTTATAGTAATTATTCTATTCAATAGAAAAGACAATAGACCACATGGAACAAGTGTCAGATGATAGATAACGGGTACGATGATCCGATGATACGAAGATGCAAAGATGCAAAGATGCGAAGGGACTTGATACGAAGATACGAAGTAGCGAAGCAGCGAACGTTTCAGTGAAGGGTTGCGAGAAGGTAGCGAAGATGCGGGAGTCATACCTGAGCTAGCATGATCGTAACAGAAGGCAAAGAAAGCGAGGAGAAAGATGAAGGAAATGTAGATGAGTGAAGACTTTTGTACTGTAGTGAAGAATTTTTTTGTATGTATATAAAAGAATTATCGTGTATCAAGACTTGAATGAATGTAAGTAAATAACATGAAAAAGGATTGGTTTGCCGCGAGCTTTGCGAAGAGCGAAAAAGGACTTAGTGAGTTTTGAATAAAGTTCACGTGTTCGGCGAAATGGTCAAAGGATAAAAGAAGAAAAGTTTGAGAGGGAACAACACTCAAGTACTATCATTGTGTGTCCCCCGCGAGTAAAACACAGGATGAATCCTGCTCATGTATTGGGGTAAGTCAAACTTGTACGAAAGCGAGCCTACACGTTTGATAACTAGAAAGGGACCAAGAAACTTTTCAGCGAACTTCGGAGTAGGACGAGTGGAGCGAATGTGCTCAGCGAGAATGTAGACCTGAGTCCCTACAGGGAGCTCCGGTGCTGGAATGCGCGTACGATCTGCCTGTGCTTTATACTTGGTTTGCGCTCGTGCAATTTCGTCGCGAAGGGTTGCGTGAAGTTCGTCAAGGTTAACTATGAAGTCTCAAGCGGTGTCTGAAGCGAGTTTGTATTCCGGATGAACGGTGATGTTGGGATGATAGCCCTTGTTAGCAAAGAATGGCGAAATACCGGTAGAAGCATTTGGCGCGTTGTTATATGGGAACTCGGCGATTGGCAATAGCTTGGCCCAATCGTCTTGCTGGTAGGAACAGTAGATTCAAATGTATTGTTCAAGAGTTTGATTGACTCGTTCTGTCTGACCATCAGCTTCTGGATGATAACCGGATGTGAAATGAAGTTCCATGTCTAAGGCTTTACCCAAGGCCTGGAAAAAGGCTGAAACAAACTCTGAACCTCGGTCCGAGGTTACGTGGTTCGGAACACCATGTTTGGAGAATATGTGGATGATGAATAGGTTAGCGAGTTGTTTGGATGTAATGGTGTCATAAGTAGAAATAAAGATTGATTGCTTTGAAGCTCGGTCGACGATCACTAGGATGGCGGTATACCCTTTGGAGTTCGGAAGCTGCTCTATGAAGTCCATAGATATCAAGTCCCAAGGGCGAAGTGGCACTGGGAGTGGTTTGAGCAGTCCGTAAGGGCGATGTCATCGAGGCTTGTTGCATCTGCAGTCAGTACAGGATGAGATGTAATCCCAAACAAAGTCGCGAATCTTTGGCCAGGTATATATTCGGTGAATGGATTCTAGAGTGCGATTCATACCAAAATGTCCTGCCAAAGGATGATCGTGGTGGTTGCGAAGTACTTGTAGTTGAAGGTCGTCGTGATTCGGAACGTAGATTTGCTGATCAAGGCGAAGTAAGCCATCCGAGTCTAAGGTCCAGCGTGGTCGTTCTGCTTCTCCTGCATACTGTAATCCAAGTGTTGCGTCAGCGTCATGGCGATAAGCATTATGAATAGATTCGTGAAGTGCATCGACGTCCATTGTAAATGATGCGCGAAGTGCTGGAGCTTGTAGAAACATTGCGCGAAGTGACATGGTTAGTTGCTCGTTAGTGAAAATGGGCTGAAAATTATGTGGGTTGACCTTGGCGTAGGTGCTATCCCCCTCTTTAGGGTAGACGTCCCATTGTCTAGTCAAAGCGTCGGGCTTTTCACCGAGTTTACCTGGGCAAAAGCGAACTACCATGTTGAATTGGTGTAAGAATTCAGACCATTGAACTTGTCAGTGCATCAGGATCTTCGTTGTCGCGAAATATTTGAGGTTTTTGTGATCTGTGACAACGTCGATGGGGTTGCCTGATCCTTCGAGGTAATGTCGCCACGACTTGAAGGCTTTGAAGATCGCCAAAAGTTCTTTGTCGTGAGTATCATAGTTGAGTTCGGCAGCCTGCAAGGTTCGCGAATAGAAGGCAACTGGATGTATTCCGTCCTCGGGGGTAATTGAAAGGATTGCGGCAATGACGTAGTCTGAAGTGTCAGTTTCAACTGTAAGTTGTTTGTTCGGCTCCCAATGAGCAAGAATAGGAGCATGTGTAAGGGCAAATTTAAGCGAATTGAATGAATTGTTGCCTTCGTGGATGTGGATGAGGTGGAATGCATGTTGTAGATCAATCTTTGTATAAATTTTAGCTTTTCCAGGAGCATCAAGAAGACCAGAAAGTACAGGGAGAGGATACCGATCCTTTTTAGTAATTCTATTGAGACCGCGAAAGTCGACGCAGAGGCGAAGTGCTCCACCCTTCTTCAGAACAAAGAGGACAGGGGCGCCGTGCGGCGAGGTTGAGGGTGAAATGAATCTTGCAGTGATGTGTTCATCCAAAAACACGTGAAGGGCTTCCTGTTCCTTAGGCAAAAGTGGATAGATGCGAGCAAGTGGTGGTTCCTTGCCATCATCTAGTTCAATCTTTAGGTTGTATGGTCGATGTTCTGCTAATGTGTTGGCCTTGGCTTTGTCAAAAACATGAATGAATTTGGCATACTCGGCGGGTATTTTGGGTGCTGTTGGTTTCGGGACTGGTTGGTCCGATTTGGCGAGGCGTCCAGCGAGCTCTGAATGAACTGCGTGAAAGAGGATTGGTTCGAATCCTTCCTCCTTGCAAACACGAAGGAATGCTGCAGCTCCAAGTAGTCGTATGTTGATTTCGTCTTTGTCTAGCTGTGAGTACCTTTGTGAAACAGAAGGGTAAGTGTAGATTGGTTCAAAGGGAAACTTCTCTTTTAGGTTGCCTCGGCGAGAGGTGCGAGACTTCGGCGAAGGTTGTTGTGAGCGTGGAGTATCCACTGAAATTTCATCCTGGGATGGCGAAGCCATTGCAACAGGATGTGACGTCTGTAGTTGATCTTGAGTATCAGCGAGTTCGCGGAATGCGATGTTTCCAGTCAACCAGTCAACCAATGGGTTGTAGCGGCAAAGGAAATTATATCCTAGAACTGCTTTACATGAAGAATCGAGCAAGTCCAAATTCAAAAGTTCGCCGGAGGGGAAATGAATAGGTAGAGAAGCTATCTCCGAAATCGGAGTTGGTGCTAATGAGCCATCAAATAACCTAAAATTTATAGAAGGGATACGCATGATTGGGATGTTGTTTTGAGAAATGTAGCGAGAATCAATGAAGCAATCGGTAGAGCCTGAATCAAGAAGAGCGAGAAATTTGAGTAAATAAGTGTTCTGTTCGTTCGAAATAGTATCGGAAATGTTAAATTCAGTAGTCAAATGTAAGCGAAGTCATTTATCGTTCAAAGAAAGAGCGGATGCATTGAGATATACTTCCCATGAGTTGGTACAATCCTCGTCAATGCAACTCCAGTCTTGTACCGGGGAACTAGAGCTGCGGACTATTTTGGCGGATCCGGCGAAGTAGTTGAATCTACCGTACTAGCCGCGCGAGCTTTGGAGGCTTCTGAGACCTGTCGCTTCCGACATTTGCTGAGCTTGTGACCAGGAGTGCCACAGAATAAGCAAAGTCCATTCTTCTTTCACTTCTCATACTCCACATCCATCAGTTTGCCACTTGCGTTGAGCTTGTCAGCATATGGTTTCGCTGATGTCGAGTTAGCTCGTCCACTGGAAGGGTTGTTTGATTGATCCGAATTTCCCTGTCTGCGGTTTTTTCCAGATTTGTTTCCTTTCTTTGGCTGAGCAGCGCCAAATGAGGAAGATGGGTTTGAAGAAGAAGGGGGTGCTGTAGTCACGGGAATGTCGTTCAATTTCTTGCCTTTACCCAAACCAGATTTCTGAGAATGGTCCCTAGCGCGCACAGATTCGGGTTTCTGCTCCTCTTCGCGGCACCAGTAACGACTGTCAATGTGCTGTACCTCGCGCCTAAGATTGATGAGTGTGACAGGTTCTGGGTATGAGCAAGCAAGTTTGTCTTTGAGTCTGGTGCTAAGGCCTTGTTTGAAGGCCCACGCTAAAGCAACAGTGTCCCAGTTAGTTTGTGCAGGTGAGGGTAATTCTGATTGTGGGAGAACTCATGTGATCGTACTTAGGGTGAGGTTTGAGATTGAACTCTATTTGAAAGTATACACTGTCGAAGTGCACTATCAAAGTCAATATTTAAACTAAGGACCAACTATTCTACTCCCATAGCTTTATACTGTAATCGCTACCTAAGGGTTGCTTAAGCGATTGTATCTTAGAATAGTATGGTAGAACATGAGGAGAATAAAAGGGGTAAGTATAAAGGGAATAATATAAAAGGATATATAATGAATCAGTGTGAGGGATATAAAGGCAAAGTGTAAAAGATTGCGGAGGTAAACTCCGCGATGGAAGAAAGTGATGAAGTCAAAATACCGGGAAATGATCATCGGGCCCGCGGGAGTCAAGCTTGGCATGGTCGTAACACAATCACATTTTCGCTGACCTTTTAGATGTTAATGTTATTGTCTATATCGACGATATACTCATTTACTCGGACGATGAGAAATCTCATCACAAACATGTCCGCGAGGTTCTCCGTTGACTCCGTAAACATTGATTGTTCGTGAACCTTGCCAAATGTGAATGGGGTGTAGACACAGTCGAGTATCTTGGTTATATTCTTTCTCCAGTGTTATGCTGACTGAGGGCTGAATGCAAAATGAAGATGCTAGAAACCTAACACCAACGCACACACACACCAACACTCAAACACAAGTTCTTTAAGGGTGCAAAGAGGATATCAATGGTTTTGATAGTTCTTCTGACACAAGTTCTATCAAACTTGGGCTTGCTTTCTGATCTAAACTTGCTCTGAATAGCTTTACTGAACTGCACTTTGAATAACTTTACTTTCTTTGTTATAAGTACAATCTTTCTCTGTTATACATGGCTGTCTGATCTTTCTTGTTCTTTCTATTCTTTTCTATTCTTTTCTATGCTTTTCTATGCTTGTGCTGTGGAACTAATCTTCCCTTTTGTTGGACCAGCTATCACAACAAAAGTTGGGAGGAAGAATGCTCCCTGTTCTTCTTGGATTTGAGCCCTTTTTATATCCTAGCCCACAGATCCAGATCTGCTGTTCTAAATATTACTAATCATTCCAGAAGCTTCTCAGCTCCACAGTTCTAGAACATGTCATGACAACTGTCAGACTCCTGTCATGACACTTGACAGCTGTCATATGTCTATCATGACCCTTTTTCTAATCAGAATTCTGTTGGCTGACCCTTAGCTGTCAAATAGCTTGTCAATCTGCTATCTGAATCATTATCATCTGTACAAATTTCGGAGTTTTTGCTTTTCTGCATCATTGTAAACTTCCTGGGTTGGCTTATAGGATTCATCATGCATAAGAATCACAGAAGACCTCTTTCTACAAGTGTAATGTGGCACAAAGAATGGGTTTTAGTACTACTCCAGGTTGATTGTGACTGAGTATTACTACTGAGAACCATCATAGCTCATCTGTGGTAGTCTTCTGGTGCAATGCCTGAGCTGTACAATGTACTGTAGACTGGTTAGAGATGTCATCTGTCACTGCTTTGTAAAAATCCAAAATTCTGGATTTTTAGGTACAGACAGTTTTAGGGTGTATCACTGGAGGGCTTAACAATGTCAAAAGACAAAGTTCAAGCTATTGTTGACTGGCCAGTTCCCCGCAAAGTCAGAGATGTTCAATCCTTCTTAGGTTTTGCTAATTTTTATTGACGTTTTATTTATAATTATAGTGAAATTGTATTACCGATGATGCGGCTCACGCAAAAGGATGTATCATGGTCCACAGAGTGCCAAGAAGCCTTCAACAAACTCAAAGACAGCTTCGTCCATGCTCCCATCCTTGCGCACTGGCAACCTAACCTTCCTCTTATTGTCGAGACCGACATGTCGGACTACGTGCTAGCTGCGATCCTCTTGATCCTCCTACCGGACGGAGAGATTCATCCTATCGCCTTTCTATCCCAAACCTTCCAAGCTGCAGAGCTTAACTACGACACTCATGACAAAGAGCTTCTCGCTATTTTCGAGGCTTTCAAAGCTTGGTGTCACTACCTCGAGGGATCAGGCAATGCGATTGATGTGGTTACCGACCACAAGAATCTCGAATACTTCTCGACCATCAAAATACTCATGCAGCATTAAGTCCGCTGGTCAGAATTTCTTCACCAGTTCAACATGGTGATTCGTTTTTGTCCAGGTAAGTTGGGTGCAAAACCCAATGCCCTCACTAGACGCTGGGACGTCTATCCAAAAGAGGGGGATACCGGCTACGCACAAGTTAACCTGCAGAATTTCAGACCTATCTTTACCAATGAACAACTAACCACTTCTCTTCGAGCAACTTTTCTAAAAGGTCCCGCACTTTGCGAGTCGATTGTAATGGACTTGCAATCACTCCATTCCACCATCCGCGATTCTATTGAACAGGATCCAGAAGCAATCGCGGGCTTAGCCCTATCTAAAGACGAAACTAATACTTGTTGGACAGTAGGTGATGATGGACTGCTAAAACTTGACAATCACATTTATGTTCCTAACCATGCTAATCTTCACCTTAGAATTTTACAATATTTTCACAATCACCCCCTTTCAGGTCATTTTGGACAGAACTGGACTCTAGAATCAATCCAACGCCATTACACCTGGCCGAAGATTTGTAGTGGAATTATTCGTCCATCACGCTTTCTCCAAGCACAGAGTTCCTAACCACGTCACGTCCGATCACGGTTCGGAGTTTATGTCTGCTTTCTGTTACGATCATGCTAGCTCAGGTATGACTCCTGCATCTTCGCTATCATCTCGCAACCCTTCGCCGAAGCTTTCGCTGCTTCGTATCTTTGCATCGCATCTTCGCATCTTTGCATCTTCGTATCATCGGATCATCGTACCCGTTATCTATCATCTGACACTTGTTCCATGTGGTCTATTGTCTTTTCTATTGAATAGAATAATTACTATAAGTACTGTAGTTCACTGTACTTGCTTCCTTAGTTTCGAAATCGACATAGATTGTCCTTCTCCTATCCTGCACACTCTAAGACTTAGTTCAAAGTCTTCTAGCTATCTTCGTCACTGTGCTACACATCGCCGAGACTCTAGTCATCGCTATCGCGTTGCACGTCTCGCGTCGTCTCGCTTATTCTTGTATTGTCTTCGCTAGTGTTCCGAGGACTGAAAGGAGCAAGGGTGTTGCTAATAGCTTCGCCGAGTCCTACCCCGTTCATTAGGAGATCAAGCAAGTACTTGAGGGTACCTTGCACGATCTTAACACTTTCTTCTATCTATGAAACTTCACTTCACCTCAGGTTATCACCCAGAAGCCAACGGAGAGACCGAATGAGTCAACCAGACTTTGGAACAATACATCTGGATCTACTGCACATACCAACAGGACGATTGGACAGGACTCCTACGCATCGCAGAGTTTGCATACAACAATGCTCCTAATACATCTACTGGTTTGACACCGTTCTTCGTGAACAAAAGCTATCACCCAAATATCACGGTGAGACCCGAGATTGACATTCGCTCTGACCAAGCAATGGACTTCACAGTAAACCTTGATGAGCTTCATTCCTTCCTCCGAGACAAAATTACTAACACGCAAGCTCGATACTGTAACCGTCCGAGGGGTCAGAGACCCCAGGGTGGTTAAGAATTGGGCTGGCCCAGCAACCCCCAGGGGGGATAAGAGCTGGTTACCAGCTATAGTGAGCCTCAAATCACCAGATGTACACAAGATCCAATCTATTGGAGTATATACAACAAAGGTGAACAAGAATAAGGCCAAAGATTACATAATATCTAAGAATCCACTTGACTGCCCCAAACCTAACCCTAACTGCCTAGAACTGGCAACACCGCCAGTTACAGATACAAAGAGCAAGCGGACCGGAAATGTATCACTCACCCTGAATTCCCTATTAATTCACAGGTTTTTGTGCTGGCAAAGCACATCCAGACAACATGACCTACCGACAAATTCGCCGAAAAGTACCTCGGACCTTTCACCATACTCGAGCAAGTTGGTACTTTATCTTACAAACTCAAACTTCCATCCTACCTTAATCATATCCACCCCGTCTTCCATGTGTCCCAACTAGAACCATACACACCCAACACCATTCCCGATTGCGTTCAACCTCCGCTGCCTCCTGTTGAGGTTGACGGCGAGGAAGAATACAACATTGCAGAGGTACTGGATTTGAAATTGGATCGATGCTACAAAAAATGCCCACTATGATACTACATCCGTTGGGCAGGATATGAAGGTACGGATGAAGAGTTCTCCTGGGTCACTGCGAACGAAATTCACGCAGACGAACTTGTCCCAGCTTTCCACCTCCGTTACCCTCACATACCTGGTCCACTATGATCCCTACTTATGTTCCCTTACATATCATCCATCCTCATCATTTCCTTCACGACTCTCACCTCATATACTTACTAATCATGATTCTTCTTGAAACTACCCTGCCTGCAGCGATTATCGTCGCATCGCATAATTACTTATAAACATAATTCCTCTTTCTCCTGAAAATCCCCGTGATCCTCATCCCTCATCCTCATTACTTATTAATCACCAACCAACCAAACACCAAAAAGACCATCATATTATTCAACAAAAACAATGACACAAACAACAAAATACAAAAAATAAAAAATAAACAAAGTAATTGAACTACGTAGAATTATTGTCGCGGAACTTACTCCATGCGCTTCTTACCCTTGTGAATTGCTTTTCTCCTTTTCTCCTCATCGTTTTCCTCTTTCTCCTCCTCATCTTCTTCACCTTCTCCATCTCCATCTTCATCTTTATCTTCATTTTTTCCTTCATTTCCTCCTAGTGCTTTTAATTCCCTTTGTTCCCTCCTTACCAGTAGATACATAATCCTTTCTTGGAGGTCCAGCGAATCCCGAGTGATATCAATCAACTCCTGGTTTTGATGACCGATCGCGGCCAGTTGTTCCGCAATCACCGGACCTTCAAATCTCCTTTCCCCAACTTGTGCAGTGGGTCCTTCATAAACCTCATCATCTAACTTCACCCATTTCCCTCGCGATTGTCGAGATGTGTTGTCTCCGGACCAACTACATCATTGACGCTGTTGGTGGCAAACTACGCAAGCCTGCGCTTGTTGTTGCATATATTGGGGACGACACTCCGATGGTCGACCAATTGATACACACCGGATGACTCTGCAAAGGATTGGTGGAAGGAGGGGAGGGTTCACACCATCCTGTTCAGGATCAAAGTCACCATCCATATCGGAGCGACGACCACCCTAGGACAATCACGAGTCAGAAACGCAAAACTACAAAAAATACAACTAACCTTTGTGATCATTTTGATCAGTCATTTGCGTTTCTCTCCCCTCAGAGCAGGCATCAACTCTCTCTCTTCATCACCCAATTCATCGGAAATCACAGACTTGGATTTGAACGCTTTCTTTTTCAAGCCCAAGGATCGCGGTGGTATAACCACAGTAACCGGACGCGTCTTGGCAGCAGGAATGCACTTCTGCCGCTTCTCCAACTCCTTCGCGGCTTTCTCCCGTTCTGCCCAGTTTTCTTCTACCAACTTGGCATATGCAGCGCTCCACACTTGCGCTTCCTCCACTTCTGCTGTGGCCTCCTCTACTAATCACTCCTCTTCTCTTCGCTGTGCTTCTGCAATCCAACTCTCCTCTTGTTTCTGTCATTGTTCTTCAGCCACTTGTTTTTCCTCTGCTACTCTTCTTTCTTGCTCTATCCACTTTTCCTCCGCTAGCCTCTTCTCTTCCTCCTCCTTCGCTGCTTCTTCCTCGAGCCTCTCCATCTCCGCTGCAAACTCGGCTTCTTGTCTTGTGATCTCCAACTCACGAGTGCGTTGCCATTCAGCCTGCACGAGAAGAAGGTGTTCCCGTTGTTGTTGTGCAGTATTGTTGTTGGGGGTAGGAGATGACATGCTGAAAGGAAGGGGGACTTATCAAAATTTTTGAGCCAGCCCTGCTTTTGTATGCTTTGCAACTTAAGGGCGGGTTCAACTTACAATCTTCACAATTCTTCAATCACTGTGACTCAAAATTTTCACATCACATCTTACAGTTGATTGCTGTTGCTTCTAATGAGTCACATCTATTTTTAGTCATACTATTACTCAGGATCTCGGGGGCTCGATCCTAATGGGGGGGCACTGTTACGACCATGCCAAGTTCAACTCCCACGGTCCTGATGATCATTTTCCCGGTATTTGACTTCAGTATTTTCTTCCGTTGTGGAGTTTATCTCTACGATCTTTTACACTTCACTTTCATATCCCTCACACTTTAACCAATTCTTTATATATCCTTTTATATCATTCTCTTTATACTCACCCCTTTTATTCTCCTCATGTTTGACCATACTATTTTAGGATACTATCACTTAATGACCCTTAGGTAGTGATTACAATATAAAGCTATGAGAGTAGAATAGTTGGTCCCTAGTTTAAATATCGGCTTTGAAAGCGCACTTCGACAGTGTATACTTTCAAATAGAGTTCAATCTCAAACCTCACCCTAAGTACGATCACATGAGTTCTCCCGCGATCGGAATTACCCTCACCTTTGCTTTTGGACAGCAACGTGTTGGGGATGCTATTAATAGTAGCATCAATGTCCGACAACCTATCGTAGGATTGACTAACCCTCACTGGGAATTATCTCAATGTTCAGTCTTTTACCCCGCGGACTTATAGTCCGCGATCCAACCTTATCCCTACAACCATGCATGATCATAACAGTATGACTTAATCCGACTCGGTGTTATATTCATGCAGGACAGTCTATTTCTTTATATACATATATGCACTAATTGCATCCATCGCGTCTGATGGATCCATATACGTTTATCCTTCATCACATCCGGAGCATGCGATCGCACACTTTTTATTACAACACTTGTAGTTAACATCCACACATTCCTTCATTCAACATTATTACTTCTTACCAAGATCATATGCTCATCAGTCAGCATCTTATACATGTGTTATTTACTTATTACTCTGGTTAGCTACAAGACTAGTATTTAAGCCGTAGTGTAGCTTAGCTTTACTTCAGTTTAAATATCGACTTCAGTTGACTTATACAGTTATACTCAGTTAAGACATTATAGACGCTTCGCTTTGGATCGGATCCCTCGCTCCATCCAACTGCTTCTACTTGGAACAAGCGACTCTAACAAGGGTACTACGAATAGTGGTATCAATGTCCAATGACTACTGCACCGCACCGCATCGCATCGGATGGTCCACTTGGCTGTATTCAGCATAACTCTAACACTCGGATATAATCCTATTGAATCGATACGACCCTAACATCATACTCAACTTACTCTCTACCCTTCTTCAACCCGTTTGACCCCATTGATCTTCAGTCAACGCTACCTCGATCTCAAACGGACTCAACACAGACCGCGCAGCATAGCAAGGGTATTGTCAATAGCAGTACTGAAGGTCCACTCGATCTGCATGCTCCTAACAACACCCTGCAATGCCCTTCATGTCTGCTTTGCATATGTCCTCAGTGGAGATTCCGTGGTTCCAGAGCTCGCATGATCTTAACAGGAAGCTCCTAAGGTAAGGAATATTTGATATTTACTTATTCTGTTGCTGATTCTAGTGTGAAGTGGCACATCAAATCAGTTCCATATTCCAAGAATCCTGAAGCTGCTCGCATCATACAGGACACTTTTCTCAGGTTCATTCAGTCAAAGTGACCGGGAGATCAAGTTACTCATCATGAAAAGAGAAAACTTGTACAACCTATCTATCTCAATCATTTTGCTTCGCTGTACATAAGCCCTATAGCAAAGTGGTGTTGGTGATCATGGCCTTGAGGGTATTCAAAAGTTCTGTGACATGCATGTCTGCAGCAATGAGTGCAAAAATTTTTGGACTCAGCCCAATCTCTCCAGCTCTAGCAGCAGAAAACAGTGATTGCGGTGATTCAGATAATGACAGTGAAAGCCAGAACAAAACATTGTTGTAGAGAAATAGAATATACATACATTTTGTATTGATAATTGTGCAAAAAATTATGCTTACCCTGGGATCTGAACCTGAGAGCCTATGGGATAATCAGGAGCCAACATTAAGTCACAGAAGGGGAGCATTTATCACTTTGCTACCAGGCCATTTTAGTGCTCAAGGTTACAGATATATATATGCCATACTATAATAAAAAATAAAAAATTGAAAAATTGAAAATTGAAAAGTAACCTCGACCCTCCCACCTACAGCACAGGCATATGATCATATGTAGTAATACACTATGGCCTAGCAAATAATTCTCTCTATCTTTCTTCAAATCTTACAATGCCTTTGACCAACTACTGAGTATGAGTTCATGGGAAAAGTTTCACCTACTACATCAGGAAAACCCCAACTGTCAGAATATGGCAAAATATGACAAACTTTGTAAAACTTTGTCATATTTTGACAGATTGGTAAAACTCTGTCAGATTTAGGAAAAGTTTTACCTAGTAGTACATAGTTCAGCATAATTTTACAGTTGCTGTCAGATGTTTTAAAGATCTTGCCATATTTCTTCAAAAATAATGAAAAATCTCACATCATTGATGATTGAAAATCATGTATTGAACAAGCCAATTGGACTACTACCAACTATCTGCTATGGATTACTGATATATGTGCCTGTCCAGGACTAGTAGTATTCATGGTTGGAAGCAACATGGAGGTATGTCACATGCTTGTTTGCTTTCTTAATCTGAGATAAGTTAGCATAGCACCTTATCATAGGATAAGATAACCAGAGGCAATGATGCTGGACCAAAGTTATTAATAATCAACTTCGCTCCTGGCACCCATCGCGTTCTCCTCAGCAACAGAATTTCAGTCACTTTTTTAGCATATATTCACTGTGTTTCTACAATGCTGAGAGATAGATTTTACCTGACCTCCCAATCTCTAGAAAATCCCAAACGCGCCCACAGAACTCACGGAAACCCCGTCCTGGTGGATGCACTGAAAAAACAGTCTCGAAGGCAGATTGAAATTTAACAGGGAGATAGAGGTGAAGAACGAGGCTAGACGTATGAAGAGTGTCGACCACATGATGGGAAACACGTCCAGACCCGGTTCTCCCACAGCATCCTTCATCACTGTGGATTCAGAAGAGATAGACCTCATAAGGAAGGAACCGGCCTTTTTGAAACGAGTTTTCGAATACCTAGGCCCCTGGGCTATCAACTTCATTCAAGCTCACAACTCATCTGACAAACGCAAGATGGAAGAAGATGCCGAGTCTAGAGTTGTTGCTGCGAAGAGGGCGCATCTCGTTCCAGATGTCAAAGAAGGCACAAATGATCCCACAGTCATTTCGGAGATTATTTTTCCCCAAATCCTCTTCGATACGGCCAAACGAGTTTCGGGTGGCATCCCACTGTCTTTCTTCACATACGAATGTCTCTCCACTATTGCTTCTGACACCCTCTCGACACAAAAGTTGCGCGTTTCTTTCTTGGACAATGATGGAAAAAAGGCCATGGTGTACGCCTTGGACATACAGAAACTAATAGAAGAATGGAAACTACCCAAAGGTGGAGACAAGAAAGAAGGAATGTCCTACAGCAAATTTGTTAAGATCATGCGACTCCGAAACCGCGGAATCTCCCGTGATAGGATCGCGGACATTGATGGTGATGCGAGGGGATCATTCCCTCGCAGATGAGAGGAACGGTTCGCGGAGTGAGGAGGATGGTTATTGGACCTCGACACTACTATTGGTAGTGTCCTCAACACATCGAGTGTCCAATGGTGAGGGTAGAAGCTCCGGATCGCGGACATCGCTCCCGCGATCGTCGGAGTAGTGTTGAGTATGCATCGAGGACGTTTACAACATCATGGATACAAGGAGAGGGGCAGATCTAAGTCGATATTCAAGCTGGGGACTACCTATTCTACATCGAGGCTTTATACATACTCTATGTAAGGGTCGCGTATGTACTATCTCCAAATAGGTTAGTCGGACAAGGAAGAACAAAGGAATGGATATAAAAGGTATAGTACGGATCGGATTTCGATCCGGAGAGATAACGGGTGATTCCCTTGCAGAGTTATACTCCGCAAACGCAGGAATTGGATCGCGGGATCGCGGGCTTACCGCGATCCGCATACATATAACAAAATTCCAAGAAGTGGCAGGTTTTCTCCTCAAGTTTGAGGCCGAATGTACCATAGGCAGTGAAAACAGTAATAACTACAGATGGCTCGACAACCACTTTTCCTTCTGGCTTGTTCACCGTAACAGCAAATGCTTGTTCAAATTCTGGAAGGAGCTCGAATTCGATCAACAAATGGAAAGGAAAGTCTTGTTACGATCATGCTAGCTCAGGTATGACTCCCGCATCTTTGCTATCTTCTCGCAACCCTTCGCCGAAGCGTTCTCCACTTCGCTGCTTTGTATCTTCGTATCAAGTCCCTTTGCATCTTTGCATCTTTGCATCTTCGTATCACCGGATCATCGTATCCGTTATCTATCATCTGACACTTGTTCCATGTGGTCTATTGTCTTTTCTATTAAATAGAATAATTACTATAAGTACTGTAGTTCACTGTACTTGCTTCCTTAGTTTCGAAATCGACATAGATTGTCTTTCTCCTATCCTGCACACTCTAAGACCTTGTTCAAAGTCTTCTAGCTATCTTTGTCGCTGTGCTACACGTTGCCGAGACTTTAGCCATCGCTATCGCGTTGCACGTCTCGCGTTGTCTTGCTCATTCTCGTATTGTCTTTGCTAGCACTCCGAGGACTGAAAGGAGCAAGGGTGTTGCTAATACCTTTACATATCCATGAAGCATACTCAAACGAGCAATGGTCAAAGACCTGCGCAGCAATCAAATCGTACAAAAGATCAAATAATATATCAGATAGGACTATTGACGCCTGCATCGCAGGCACTGAATTACTCAACTTGAACAATTAATTTCCTTTCATACTTCACTTCTTTGTTAACACTGTGCCGGTGAGGTTCCGTAGAGTCTTTGATGGTATAGGAATGAATCGAAGTGATCCAAGAGTAACCGGGATGAATCAAGACTATGGTTTAGAACTGAAGTCTCAAAGGGAGTAATCGAAGAGAATCGGTTAGCTCGATTGCAACGGAAGATGATAGTAATGAACTAGAACCTTGACACTACTTTCAGTAGTGCCCCCGCATCGTTGTACGGTTTGGTGAATGTTCAGAGTGACGAGTAAGAGAGTAAAGACATCCGGACAACGTTCGGTTATAGTGTGAATGTTGAGCGATTGGAATAGAGAGTTCTGGACGGAGTTCAGCAGCAATCTAAGTTGATATTTAAACTGAAGAACTATGTACAAGATAGGAGCATGTGAAGGTCACCCACATCTGCCACTTTGTCCAGTTCATTTTAGTGTATTCGGGTAATGCTTCGACAGATTGGCTGTATGAAGATGATACATTTTCAAAACCGAGCTAATTTCTTGAATTACAGTGGTCCGATGCATGAGTTATAGTTCCCCTTGCACTGTCTATCATAGTCATCATCGTTTTCATAATCGTAGAACTCTACATATCCCCAGAACCTGTTCTTGCTCCATTCCTATTGAAGCAGATGATACCTGTTCTTGTCAGAATATCAAATTTCCTTGTAGTGACGTGTAATTTCACGATCACATACTTTTTCCCTTTGTGGTTCCAGCAACAGACCAGGAAACACAAGATGATCAACACAATCCTTGGAACTTTCCCGTTTATTGGCACGGTGTTGATCAGTCAGATCCACGAAAATTCTGGTTGGATTCAATCGTGGTTCAGCATTGTGCGCTATCTTTTTCTCAATGGATTCGAGCACTTAGACTGTCCTGGCTCATTTTTTTGTTAGGTACCCATTGGTTTTTGGAAACGCAGTAGTGTTACAGACCATGCCTAGTGCAACATTTCACTCCCTTGTCATCTGATCTCCCGACTGACTAAATCTTGTATTTATTACAGTTGCACTACTTGCACATATATGGTAATTTTTCAGAATTGCACATAGCCATTGGTACTGAATCTGGTCAGAGGAATAGGTATGTGAATGTCATATTTTTAGACTTAGAACTGCTCCTGATGTTATTTTGTAATCCTTCAGGCCAAGTGGGTGGAGTCGCCATATCCTCCACGATATCCAGTGGAAGTTAGATGGGGCACTCAGAAAGCAAATTGATGGTCCTGACGTGGAACAGGTGCGTTGTCTATGTCAATGATACACTAATTGAACTTTTGTTAGATTATCACACATTGAATGCTGTTAGCTTGAAAATGGAATGGTTGACGCTGATTGGATTTTGAGGGTATGGAGTAGTCGATTGGTTGTTTTGCTACGTGGTGTCATCGAGTCTACATCTCACGCTGTATACCGTATATATTGCAATGCACTTTTTGATATTTTTCATGCACAATTCATACATATTTGAGAAATATTTCAATGAAAAACGGTAAGGCCCCATTCTGTAACTTTGATACGACATGATGTGATACGATATTGAAATGAAAGATCTGTAATTTCAGAATGATGAGAGAGGCATGTGAGACGGAGCATTGTGTCACAAGCAGTCACAAGGCATCAAAGTTCACACGAAGGGCACTAATTGATTAAAAACCTTCTTAACCTCGCCCATCTAAGACATTTTGCTGCACCATGGTGCGTGTACATGCCCCAAAGGCTGTACAATCCCTCGAACGAAGTTCTCGCAGCAAAAAACTGGCTGCTTTAACCACAATTGCTGCTGCCACTACATTAACAATGCACTGTACGAGTGGAAGTTTGTCTCGATGCCCACTGATGGATGGAATGTGGAAAGGACACTTATGGTTGAGGGAGCTCCTTGCTGGTGAGTAAAATACTCTATTTTATTGCTCAGTCTGATGTTTATATTTAGGCAGAAATGAAAGGTTTCAACGAATGTTTGGAATGCAAAAGAATACTTTCCAGCTATTGGTCCGGGAGCTGTCCACAAGTAGTGGTCTATCTGATAGCCGTTATGTATCTTTGGAAGAGAAAGTTGTGATATTCTTGCATGCATGTGTCTCGAATGGCAGTAACTGGGAGCTACAAGAACACTTTATGCGAGGGGCAGCAACGATCTCAAAGTATGTGGGTACTCTATATCTGTTCTTGACATTTTTTAATGCATAATAGGTATTTCAATGAAGTGCTGAATGCACTTGTGGGCAAGTTTTATGCAAAATACATCACTCTTCCAGATATCACAGTCTCACCAGAAATTGAAGACAATGCAAAGTTCTTCCCATATTTCAAGGATTGCCTTGGGGCCATAGATGGTTCTCATTTCCATGCATGTGTCCCCGAAGACTGTATGCCTCGCTTCCGAAACAGAAAGGGATGGATATCTCAGAATGTACTTGTGGCCTGCAAATTTTCACTTGAATTCACCTACATCATGAGTGGATGGGAAGGCAGTGCTGCTGATGGTCGTATCTATGATGATGCACGTCGATTGACACTACGGATTCCCAACGGAAAATATCTGCTTGCTGATGCTGGTTTTCCTTCTTGTGATGCACTGCTTGTTCCATACCGTGGTGTGCAATATCACTTGAAAGAGTGGGAGCAAGCTAATCTCCGGTATGCTAGTTTGTTTTTGATATAGTCCTCAGTGTTACCTAATATTTGCACCAGTCCTCGCAATGCAAAGGAGCTCTACAACCTCCGTCATGCAAAACTCCGCAATGCTATTGAGCGGATCTTTGGTATAAAGAAACGACGCTTCAAAATTCTAAACTATGCACCCGAGTATTCATTTACAGTGCAATCAAAACTTGTTCCTGCTCTAGGAGCCATCCACAACTTCATACATCAAGTTGATCCAAATGATCTTGCTTGGAATATTCGGAGCACTGTCACTGAGAGACAGATTTCAGCAGAGGTAGATGAGGGACTTCAGATTGGCAATGAAGAAGATGGGGAGCTTGGAAGCACTGTCACAACAGCAGAACATAGGCATGCAAATGCAAGGCGAGATACTATAGCAGAGCAGATGTGGAATGACTACTTGGCATTTACATCAAGTATGGAGTCTATCTAGTTCAATTCTCTAACTTGAGCTTGTATATCATCAAACGTGTCTCTTTATCCTGAACAGAGAGAAGCAGGTCTGCAAATTTGATATCAGCCTGCATCATGAGCATCAACCGAGCTTTGTTTGTTGTTGTGAGATCCTCCTCCTTCTCAAGCAATTTAACAGCATTTCTGAGTTGACTCTGCTCAGTATTAGACCCACTGGTAGATGTCCCAATAAGAGCAGCAGCCATTCCCTCTATGGCTTCAGACATCTGACTGATTGCCCCAGCACTCGAAATGCGACCAGTATAGTCATGACATGAACGCTTCACTGATGAGCTTGGCTCACGCGCAGAAAATTTCCGCTTCAGTGGTGTTCGTTGAGATTTGACCTGACAGCAATGTAATGTCATTTATATCAAGGTTAGAGTAGGAAACAAAAGATACCTTTTTGGCTTCTGACTCAGAATCAGAATCAGCCTTATCCTGGTCATTTAGTCCATCGTTGGGTCCGGAAATAGCAACATCGGAGCTATTATCATCCAACTCTAGTACAACTCGACCAGCATGGAAAGCATCCCTTCCTGTCGCAATTGCACCATTGAGGAGATAATTCATATCCTCATAAATCGGAAATATTGCATTCCGATATTTAGCCATGGTTGGATGAGCCTAGAGTAAATAATCAGAAGTACAGCAAGGTATGTCTCCCACTGCTCATCAGAAGCTTGAACACGGTGAGCTTCTGAATCCCATCCCCAACCGGACTGTGTTGCCAGAGTGTTGAAGTTTTTGTAGTCTGTCTTCAGCTGTCATCGCAAATGAGTTAATCAACCTTCAGCTGAGATAAGAAACTCGATACCTTTCCATAATGGTCACGGATACTTCGTACAGTCTTTGGAACTCCTCCACTAATATTCTCACTCCCTATCAAAGCTCTCACAACAGCCTGCAGCGCTGTCTCTTTCCAACCTCCATTATCAGTAGCATTCCCTTCATCTTTTTGCCTCAGCAGCTCATTGATCATAACCCGGTCATCATCTGTGCTAAAAATTGCACGACGTGACTTTTTCTTACCTGCGGGTTCATCAGTCATACCAGTGGTATCAATTTTTGCTTCCTTCTGGGACTTTTGAGGCTTGTTCTTCATCAAAACCTTCTTTGCGGGAGTTTTTGGGTCAAGGTTCTCCTTCTCTGGAGGAGTAGGAGTATCAGCATTGCTGGGGGTGGACATGGTACGAAACAAAGCTGTTGTCACGATAGTTGTCTCACTGATATTTTACGGAACGCTCAATTTACGAGTGGTTACAAAAATATTTGACAAAAATTTCAATTTCCGACACTCTCAGATTTTGGCGGGGATTTTGTTCTCACATCATGTCGTATCAAAGTTACAGAACGGGGCCTAAGATGTTGAACCAAATATTTCAAAATCTTACAGAATCTTACAGAATCTTACAGAATCTTACAGGATCTTTTCGGGGGCTGGCATATTTTGCCATATTTTGTCATATTGTCGATTGCAATATTTAGGTAAAATCTGTCAAAATATGACAAAGTTTGTCATATTCTGACAGTTGGGGTTTTCCTAATGTACGACTGGATCTGGACATTATTTGCGGCGCTCGGGAGAAGCAATGGTTCCCTCTGATTTATCGTAAGCATAGAGCTCACTCCCACTATCAATTGCTTGCAAGATTTGACGACTACGACCATGGTGCTTTTGGGCTAGCCTCGGCCTTTCCCCCTTCCCAATATATATCCTGAAACTGCGTTGCAACTTACTCTTCACTAAGACTAAACTCATTGACTCAGTTTACCTTGATGGCCAATAACTTCCATATCAATTTCCATGTTGCAATTGTAGGTCTTCTCAAACAACACCGCTCAATATCTCAATGATACCCCATGCTCATCGGCCAACAAAGCAAGTCTTAACACATGGGTACAAACTCCAAACATTTACGAGAAAATCGGAGAGATCTTAGGATAAAGAGGCAGATGCCATTCTTACTCTCGTCCAAATCCTATTTCCTCATATCTCACGATGCTCGCTGGAATAGGCTTTACTCTCTTCGTCGCTGCTCGCGTCTTGTTAGCTGCTTCAACTTGTACAGATCCTTCTGTGCGGAAAGAATGGCGTACTCTCACTAAGGATGAGCGTGCTGAATGGATTGGTGCAGTCAAAGTCGGTTAATGTTTCATCAATCTCCTACTGGTCCTGATCATCTCCATCCATTTGATATCAGTGTCTGAGCGAGCTCCCTCACGACTCCGCGCTCACGCCATCTGTTCATCCAGATGACATTGCACCTCTTAACACGTCCAGCTCATATTACGATGGTGATCTCCACATTCATCGCTGTCTTGTGAACCTAATGGCCCATGGTTTGACCAGATATCGTTTACATGCATATGGATCTTAATCACCTTGTGGGTTTTCCAGTAATTGGATTTCTACTTGAACGCTCACATACATATCTCTAATCCCAGATCCACTTCACTGGCCTCTTCCTCCCCTTCCATCGTTGGTATGTACAAGTATATGAATATGCTCTGAAGGAAAGATGTGGATTCAAGGGAGCTTCGCCATATTGGAACTGGGCCAAAGGCGAGTCTGTTGCACCTTGAGCGGTTGTAAGGAGACTGCACTGAGGAGAACCCGTATAGATGCACCCAACTTCTTCAATTCCACATTTTTCCAAGACTTCGACCCAATCAGTGGATTCGGGGGATGGGGTAACCTCTTGAACGATGCTCAAGTCCCGAATGGGGCTTTCTCTGACTTCAAGCTGTCTTATCCCTCATATCACACTCTGAGGAGGAACTTTACTCTTCAGCCTTATATTGGACAAGACCCCACGTTATTCACTGAACCGTATCTTTATGCGAATACCAGCTTTACCCAGTCAGAGGTGGATAAGATGGTAAGCGGGTTTGTCGGAGATTATAAAGGATTCCAGACGTATCTTGAAGCGTTCGAGGTGACTGAGCTTTTCGATTGGGTTTCGGCATTGTGGATGTTTATTACTGATTTAACCGTCGAAAGGGAGCTCATAGTAGTGTTCATCTGATCATGGGCGGGTAAGGTCATATGGTACCATCTTAATACGTACTAACTGTGTGACTGGCCCACTCAATAGCGACTTGGGTGGCACATGTCCCAGTACCGCTCCCCCCGATTGTACTCCTGGACCAACTTTTTCTGCAAACGGTAAGCTTAGATTGCCTCGTTTACTCATACCGATCTTGAATGACAATGACCACATAGAGCCGTTGTTCTGGATGCATCATGCTGTATGTTTTTTCCTCCCTTTTCACCTCGCATGCATAGTGCATCTATAATGCATCACTGACAGATGGTCGACAAAGTATGGTTTGATTGGCAAAACGCCAACCCCGCCAACGCGGATATTTTCTATGGCGGCTCCGTGCAGATGATCGATAACGGGACGATATATAATAAGTATCCGAATGGAGGCCCTCCCATGTTGTCGGTGCGACTCTCGTGTTTTCTCGTATGGGAGCTGAAGCTGAATATACCCCCATGGACATTGGTTAATCACAGTTAGATTCTGTCATACCTGCCGATGGTATGTTCCAAGAGTCGACAATTGAGGCTGTGATCAATACCACTACTGGCTTACTTTGCTACATATACGATTAAGATCACCTCTATTTTGTAAGTATAACATGGAGAATCCTCGCACGCTCCAGGTGAATTCGCCGAAGCGGCCAGAGAGGTTTTACTGTTTCACGGTTCCGAGCTTTCGTTTTTTGCACAATGCAAAGGTGTATTATTATGATCAAGGCAGTACAATAGATCAATGAATTACCAAGGAAAGTGGCTCCAAACGCTGGCGCATAGAGTGGACAAATATGAAAAGTCATAGTGATGTAGATAATTTGAGATTTGAGAAGGTGATAATCGAATTTCCGAGTCAGGCTTCGTCGCTTCTTCCTTGTATGACATCATCCTGCAACTGTTGGAGGATTATTTCCGCTTCAGGAAATCGAGGAAAAAAGCGGCATTCGAAATCTGGAATTGGGCTATTATTTAAATTAGTATGTTGAGACCAACTACCCAAGGAGAACGAAAGTTTACTTGACGAGGTCGTGCGTTGGCCCTCGTTTCGTTGAAGTCTTTGATTCAAAAGCTTTGGGCTCGATGCGCAATGCCCATAAAATTATGGCCATGTCGATGAATAGTGCATTGTCAGCGACGTATTTTCCTACACATCCCCTTTATCCATTTTGTGCGTCATGAGTAAAACCAATCCTCCACGGACGAGAAAATCGATTCTCTTACCTCCTTCCAAACCCGAATGAGCAATGCCCATCTTCGTTCTCGTACTCAGTTTGCAGAATATATTCTCCTTTCTCCTCGGACTTTTGAAGAAAACGTTCAGGGCGGAATTGGTCGACGTCAGGACCATATATGTCCCGGTCGCGGTTCATTGACCTATTATATGTATTGTGGACGCCATGTCAAATCTCAATTTTCGAACTCACCATAAGTTCAGAATCAATGCTGTTCCCTTCGGAATAAAATGTCCTTCATACCAGTCGTCCTGAGCAAAATAAAAACCGTGAACCATAGCTGTTAGATCAGGTCAAACATGAACATGCCTCCATCGCCATGCGTGGCACAACTAATGGTATTGCAGGCTGCCACCTCAGAACCTGCATCGGTCATTATTCAAATGGTGTACGAACGACCCGAGGATGATTCATTACCTCTTTGACTATAGCCCTGATATACGGAAGGTGCGCCATATCAGTAAAATTTGGACTGCGGGACCTTCCTACGACGCGATCAAGCTCCTTCTGAGCTTGCTCTTGCACGTTTGGGTGCTGAATCATAGCATAGAGGAAGAATGATAAGGTGGTACTGGTCTAGGGTATTGATTAACTTAGCGAGGATTTGGCAATCGAAGGATTCAGGATAACTAACGGTTTCGAGAGCAGCTACACTGTGAAGTATCAGCATTCACTCGACGTCCTTGGTCGAGATTCTTGAAATAAACTTACGATATAGAGCCCGTAACCCACGCTTTCTCGGCGTTCGTCAGCCCACTGGCTAGCTGGGTATCGGATAGACTTGCACAAAGGCTTGTACGTTGCTGATCATTCCGCACCTGTCCAATATATGAACACATGAATATTGAATATTTCCGAGTTCCAGTACTGTAAGTTCGGATTCATGCTTACCGCATCGTCATAAAATTTTTGAAAAGTCTCTGATATCCTTCCAAAATCGCGCTGGGCATTCCTCTTCCATCGTGCTAATGTCGCAGGTACATAGTCTAATATTGGGAGGACCTCTACCAGGTATGCGCCTGGATACAAGGAACTTGTGAATCGATGCCCAATGTTTGAGAGAGATTGAAGGGGGTCGGATTCTGGAAGATGAAGCTCTTCATCTGGATCGACTACCTGCCCTTTCTTTTCAAAAGATAGGGATCGTTTCCCATATACCACTGAAATAACTGTGGATGCTGAACTGATCTAGAGATCAGAAAAATCGGATAGGAACCGAATATTCAAGTCCTAACCCGTTGATCTTCTCAAGCAGCGTTGAGGACTTGTCATACAACAATCCATGAGCAAGAATGATTGCTTCTTCGATCTGGACGGGGTGATATTGAGAGCTAACCCTTGCATTCAGCACTGCATGAGCTGCTCGGCGCATATTCTGCCATCTGGACAGATTCATATTAGATTGATAGAGATTAGGGCCAGTGCATGACTGCTCACGGTTTGCCGTATCTGGCGAATGGTATCGCCATGCGACTTCCGATATACTCTGCCACGATACTTCTGGGTCGATCCGAGTAAATAGCAGACCGTCGTTCCAGAAGTTCCATCGCTGCGGCTTTTGTGTTGAGGACCATAACATCCTTTCCAGCCATATTCAAGAACGTAAGGGAGCCTTCCCGGTAGGGTATTATCAATATTTTAGAGAGGGGAATTGAAGCAGGATCTGCTTACCATATTCATACTTCCATTTATCGAAAGTATGCCATAGTTGTGATACCCCAACAAGTTGAGGTAAGTTTCCGAGGATGGGCACGCCCGGAGGGCCAGGTGGAAGCAGTTTTCGATTTCTGTCTCTTGAGTACAAACGTGAAAGCAACACGAGCGCAAAAGCGACGAATCCCAACAACAGAGGGTTCATGATGGAGACAGATGTGTAGTAATACCGGCAAGCCGCAGGGGAGAGTTAGGAAATTTGAGGAGATGAATCATCGATGGCCTAATGCTAGACTGGTTATAAGCAGTTACCGGAGGGGAGGAAGCGGTATTCCAAAACAAGGCAAGATTTGATTTTGAAACAGACCGGAAAAGTTGGATTTAAGTGGCGGGAAGATAGCTGTTGCCACAGCCTACAGGATATGTTTGAGACCTGATCCATGGATTTTAGCTAGCAGTTTAACAACAACCCCGCCCCGCGCGCTGTTCCTCACTCAGTAGGGATCGACATCGCGAACCGGGACCTACATGAATCATGAGGTCGGATCAAATTTACGGAACAGCATCAGAGGAGAGCATCGTTGGTGCAAAGACTGAAAGTCAGACTAGTCCAGATTGCACCTGGAATTAAATATGTTTCACCGGCCAATATATGATATTCAGGGAAGGATTGAGGAACTTGACTCCCAGATTGTTACCGGACTCACTTGTTATTGGACTCACTTAGTAGCAACTGCGGACAAGTTTGAGCATCGGCATACGTTCGAAAAAGCAATCTGAATCATAATTGAACAACGTACCTTCAAAAATTTCCTCAAACAATTTGAAGAGAAGGCGTAATTATTTGACTGCCGATGCAAAGAAGGAAGGAAGGCATGAATCTAGGTATTACACGGCCGGTTCCTAGATAGGAACACCGGTGCCAGGGCATATGTGACACAAATTAATCACTAGTCCTTGTAGAATCTACATAGCAAATATCGAGCAGGAAAACGAGCTACCATCTCAGATCGTCCACTCGCTTAGTGACATTTGTACACTCGAATTTTAAAGGAAAGGCAGAAATGCAACCTCCCGAAAATTGTAAATCAAACGGTTCGTTACCCTATCTGATTTTCAATGTATTCAGTCTCTTATCTATAATAATAATGCATTGAAACCAAGTCAAACTTCATTGTCAAGGGAGATAGATTCGCGGGGCGACTTTTCGTGAGGCTGTTGTTTGCGTACTGGAAGAGGAACATAAATTGGCGGGACAATCGATAAGTAACGCCTTTGGGACATACCAAGAGTGTTCGCAATGATATGCTCTTGTCTCTGCTTTGCATCCACGGCGCCGAATCTGGCTCAAGGTAATTAGTATGGGATTAAATAAGAATTCAGAATTGGGCTCACATTCTGCCAAGCAAAGATATCAAACAGCTTAGGACAATCTTGCTTGCTAACACCATGACTTGCGAGGACTCACACATCCATTTCCTCAAGGGATTTCCCTTTGGTTTCGGGTATCAAGCTATCAAACGGAGAAATGTTAGTTAGCCGTCAATCTATCACTTTTTTTTACCTGGGTATGAATACAAATGGATCAAGATGACACTTACAGTGCGAATATCGTCAGTGCGCCTATGTTCAAGCTTGCAAACATAAGGAATAACTTGTAGCCTAACTCAGTCTTCATGATGGGCGTTTGTTTCGATATTACAAAATCTAGATGACCGGTCAATTGGGGGTGAAAGGCAAAGGATCACTAAACCAGGGGTAAGCGCACTCCAAAGCCATTGAGAGGCACTGGCAAAAGAAAGTCCGTAGTGTCTGGTCCTCGTTGGAAATATTTCGGAAACGTATATCCACGGAAGGGGCCCTGGATTGATAATGTCAACTTTGTCAGTCTGATTTCTTTTGGCATCGCGTTCCAGGAGCGACTCACCCCATCCGATGACATAGCACACCCCTTCGAGATATAGCATAGCCGCCATGGCCTGACTCGCTCGTGATGGTGAGGGAGGGGCATCGTTCGCACTGGTTGCGGGTGGTGGGTAAGTCTTGAGGAGAGCACCGATTATAAAGAATAGAATGCCCATTCCCATCGACGAGATGACCAAGAAACGTTTTCGGCCGAACTTCTCGACACCGAAGGCAATGAAGATTGATACAGTCACCACTTTCACAACGCCTGTAAAATATAAGAGGACAACAGAGTAGCATTAGAACCTGTCCAACAACGGTTGTGGTGAACACTAGACCTAGTATTCCAGAAGCAAGGAGTGAGTTCTTCGTCCCTGTATATCCAATCTGCAAAGTGGCATCAGTAGCTCGTGAGATCCCTTCAATCCAAGAGAGCCACTCACCGAAGCAAATATCTGTGGCGCATAGTAGCTTTCAAAATGGGACATTAGCTATAGACGAAAATCAATCCTAATGATACACACGTTACGCTATTCTGGCCACTCCATTGCTGCAGTAGAAATATCATGAACGCGATCAAGAAACGAATGCCGTTCCCTTTCCCCAAAAACGCTTCCCTCCATCCGAGGGATCTTCGCGCTTCGCGTTCTTCCTGGATAGCGGCTTCAATTTCGGCCATTTCGAGTACCACCAGTTCAGACTGCGCAGAAGACCGCCGGAGATAGGCAAGATTGTTGATAGCTTCGTCATTACGACCGACAGAGGCAAGATAACGGGGAGATTCCTGTAAAGCGAGGAGATGAAGCGCAATGGTTAATCAGCTTGAATTCAATACACGCCTTCACCGTTAATAGTCCAAGCGCCATCAATCCAGCAGGGACGAGTTGAAGACCGAAAGGGATACGCCAGATTCTGGAATCACGATGCACATGCAAACCAACACCGACTAGGATGAACTGGTCAGTTTACCGACTATTCCCCAAGATTAGGACGCACGGTTTATGAAGTACGATACCATGACTGGTTTCATGAGCAAACGTCATGTTGATGATAGAGTGAGATGAATTCGTAAAACGCACTTCCCGAGGCGACCATGACTTGAAACAGCCCAGTGATTCGACCGCGAACCTCCTTGGGAGAGCACTCTGATACGAAGGCAGGAGATACTGGATCGAAGAAAGCATCAAGAAAAGCATCAAGAAAAGTATCCGGACTGATTGGGATGAATTTTAAACTAACCTGCGGTGATCGCGCCAATCCCGAACCCAGAAATAACCCGACCCGCGTAGATCTCACTCAAACCTCGACTAGGATTGCTGCCCGAAGGAATGATGGTGAGGATCTGTAATTCAAACAAAAACGCATGTCATGTTAGCGTAACTTTCAACCTTGAAGGACAGGTCAAGGCTCACAGCGCCGATGGCAAAGGTCAAGGTGTACATAAACAATGGCCATTTGCGCCCAAACTTAGCTGTGCATAAAGGTGCTTAAATTTGATTGAAGTCAACATAAACTAATAGTTATGCTTACCAGAAATCGGGGCACTGAGCAACGCTCCAAAAAATGCGCCAGCTTGAAGGACCGAGACAACGTTGGAAGAGACCATGTCACTCTTCTTTGTGTTGATGCTTCCAGTCGAATTTGCTATGCCAAAAGTTTCTTCGAAGTAGAGATTTCCTACAACTCCACCACTGAAATCACCCTGAGTTTCTACAGAGAAATCTTTGAATCAAGACTACGTACGCTATACCTCTATCAAAGCTTCAATATGGGCAGATTTGTTAGACAGTACGAGTTGAACTCACGTATCATATCCAAACAGAAGGATCCCCCAATATGCAATGAAGGCGAGCCCTTTGATTCCAACAGCGTAAGTGTCACGAAATAGGAGAAAACGGTCTTCATCCACTCACAGTAGACTCGTACGTTTTGAAATAAACTTGTTCGCGTGAATTCAACAATGCTTCCCATACCAAGAGGAGAGGTAAGTGAGGGAAGTGCACAGCAACGCGTTCGATGACCTGCTCTCCAGATATTTAATATTATACTGTGATTCTCCCGAGCCTCGCCATGAGTTCACTTTCTTTGATGGAGAGAAAAACGAACGCCATCCTTTCCACAAATTGCAAATTTTCTGTAATATAGTTCATCCGCGAGTTCCTGTAAGAACACATTTGGGATCAATTACAGCTGTTTACTGCGTGACATTTGCAGAACGTGATCATGATAAGATCGTCTAGTGACATATGAAAAAGTACGAGAATTGTGAGAAACTCGGACCGACGCATGATGTCTGTACAGCAGAGAAATTTCGATTCAGTCGTTGAGACTTGAATTCACAACTGTGTTCGCGAGAGCGTCCTGTAGTTGGGTTTCCGAGTGATTCGGAGTCATAGCGCAAAGAGTTATAATAAGAGACAGTGAATACAAGACGGCGAGTGAAGCAAACTATAAATTTCGAGAAAAACGACTACTATTGAAGGAACAGAGATTCGTTGTTTTGGAAGGTATACCCGTCCCAGATTTCGAAATCTAAATGGGTGATCCCGACTAAAATTTTGAGTCGAAGTACGTCGAGCTCTGGTGGTGAGTGTGAAAGCAATTGTACGACGATGTGGATCATAATATTAGGGTTAGGTCTTCTGCTTACGGTGTGACTTGTCAGTCAGTTGTTGTCCAGCTCAGTGATCTTAGTTCTTTATACTTGTTTCTTAGCGACACTCAGCACTTCTTATATTTGGATGTACTGCCGGCAGCAATTCTCTTGAGACTAGTCTCTTAAATCGCAAAGAAAACATCATAGCAGAAATAACACTTCAAGAAGACTGACGGCTTTCAGGGTTGCACTGCTTTACCTCGACTAGCCGTGCAGCTCGTGCAATGTGCATACTCTTACCTACCCGCCTCAGCACAAATACTCATTATACCCAGAACAGATCAAGGACAATCATAAAATTATTCTTATTCGCAGAGACTCGTTTTGTCAACGAGGGAGGAGGCATAGACGAATACATTAGAAGCCTAGGAAATTGATAATGCCCATCTCTGTGCTTCCAACGCCACCCGACTTTCCACCGTCCAGACTACATTCAAAACCGACAAAAGCAATCACGCAAGGAGACATCAATTACGAGCCACCAGATAATTCCCCCACGGTCGACCCAATTCCCTCATCTTTGGCAGCAGACCCGATAACCATACTCAGAGAACAAGCCAAGTCCGCTGTCCAGTCCTCTGCCAAAGGTGCTTCGGCTTTGGCCCTGCTACGTTCTGCAAGAACTCAGTACATGGTGGCTACAAATTGCGAAAATCAGGTGCGTCCAAGTCATCTTTTTGTACGTTCGTTGTTCACTAACTATTTTTCTATCGAAGGGCGACCTCAAAGGCGCACTGGTCGCTTTTACAAAAGCTGCAGGACTGGCCAACATGGTATTTGAAACTGTTGAGTGGGGTCAGAATGGTCAGAACGCTATCAAGAAGGAGTTGAAAGACTTCATGGAGAAGGATAGCACTAATTTGAGGTCGAGAATGCAGGCAGTAGAGGCGAAGCTGAGGCTGTTAGAGAAGGAGAAGACAACATCGTATGTATTCATTTGCTGATTTCTTCTCTTGGATGATATGTTGACTCATCCGTTTACAGAACGAGCCCTAACGAAGGAAATTCTGTATCTCAAAAATCCGGCGGAAGTATTGCAGATCGAATGAAAGCCTTGCAGAACTCGGGCTTGTCGATATCGACGTCGAACAAGCGATATTCTAAGGATCTTCATATAAATGGAACTCCCACCTCTGCCACTCTCTCAGCTGCTAATGGCCTTAGCCCTTCAAGTTCAGCCCTCAGCGCGGGCCCTTCGGTATCGCCAACGACAACATCTTTGGCATCTTCGACGTCGACTGTGGCGGCACTATCGACTTTAACCACTTTGAATGCTCCGTCGACTGTTCCTGGCTCGTCGTCACCAACACTCAATTCCATTCATCCGTCTTCGTCTACGTCTTCTTCGTCGTCATTTTCAACAACAGATACTTTGTCTACCCTCAATTCCGCGTCTTCATCCACATCTACATCCACATCATCTGCATCTGCCTCTTCAACCTCGTTGATCTACTCGCATGCTTTCGTTTCACCGTCAACCCTCGGTCCACCATCACCAGGGTCCTCCCCATCTTCATCACCAACTCTCCCTACCCGTTCTTTCTCTACATCCTCGGAATACAATACCTTCAACGCGCAATTTCCCAGTATCGACGAGCTGGACGAATATGACGGGAGGTTAGACGGTTCAACACCGTTTGCACTTCCTAGTGTGCCTACAGGCCGCAGCGCAACTTCAACTAGATCCGTGGGCTCTGTCCGGTCAAGCAGGTCGTTGCGGCATATGGGCTCAACGTCGAGTTTGAGGTCGAATCGGTCGATCAAGGATTTGAAGGAGATAAATATCAATGGGACTGGGGACACATCTGAATCAACCTCAGGTATCATTTCGACTAATACAGGAGGATCTATTCGAGGTCAACCTCCTCTCGCTTCACCTATACCTGCGATGCCCGGGACACCGCAAACTTCACACGCTGCTTTACGAAATTTCATCGTCCCCGTGGTTGAACGGCCATCGAGTACACCCAGTACTCCGTTGCGTGGCTCAGGTGGAATATGGGATAGTCGACCCGGGTCTCCTACGCTCATTGTGCACTCGAAAGTCCCCCCGGTGGTTCCAAACAAGCTTTCAGGATTGTCGACCTCAAGGAGCCTTAATGGGAATTTCGATGAGTCCGCTCCTCTTTCGTCTCCTCCAAACTCTGTACTTCTCAATCTGGACTCGTCGGCAAACCATTCTGGGATGTCTCCTTTACCGCCTTCGATCACTCCTCCTTCATCCTCTTCCCTATCGACTCCGTCATCAACTCCCATCGCCATAATTCCCCAAAAGAATACCTGTACTCCAAAGGAGCTGTATACTTATCTCCTGGAACACAAGGTCATCTTGTTGGACGTTAGGGAACGAGCGGAGTTTGAGAAAGGGCACATCGAATTAGGGAAAGGGTCCAAAGGTGTTGCGTGTGTGGTGTGCATCGAGCCAAACGTGTTAAGAAGAGAAAAGTAGGTGTTCAATTTCTTCAATTCAAATCTGATATTCACGTATAAATATTATATTACAGCGTAACATCGGACACTATCGAAGACTCACTTTCCCTTGCACCCATTTCCGAGGCATCTACCTTCAATAACCGACATAAATACGAACTCGTCGTCCTCTATGACAGGAGCTCAGCCTCGTTCAGTTCTACACCGTCATCGTTGGTTGCATCTGGAACTTTTTCAAATAACAACACGACCAGTGAGGCGAGCAATCCTGATATGTCGACCCTCCTTCGCGCCATTTGGGAACGGGAATTTAAGAAGACGCTCAACAGGATGCCGATGATGCTTATTGGAGGGTATGAAGCTTGGGTAAAGGAATTCGGCATTGGGGAATCGAGGACCTCTTCCGTTCCTGCAATGAACAGCATTTATCATGGTGTCACGACGAATGGAGCTTCTGGGTCCACTTCATCACCGCCCTCCTCTGTACCACCCCCTTTGATGGCGCCTTCTATATCATCGCAAGGGAGGAATCCGTTTGCACCTGGAGGCTCTCTGACTTCTCCTGTTATTGCAGGTCCTTCTATATCCTTTTCAAAACCTACTGGATCGAATAGCTCGAGAAGTCGATCAGGTACGAGTCCATCTCGTCTCGCCAATGCAGGGACGGGACACAGGGTTAATCATTCTCTGGATCAAGGTTCTCCTTCTACTAGTAGCCCTAGTAGCTACTCCAGGCCTCCAGTGGAGTCTACACCTTCCTCGTCTGTTTCTTCTAGATCTGGAAGAGCAACGCCGACGTTTCCACCGATGACGCCACTGTCACCACAGTTTTCAGGGATCGGTATGAGAAGGCCCCCTGCCATTGGAAGGGCATCGTTCTCTTCGTCTTCGTCGACTGCGACAGGAACGACTGCGACAGGATCATCTGGACCGATGTCCAACTTACCCGAAGGTGCTAAGGCCCCAAAGATTGTGAATGGCGCCACACCTATCACTTATCCATCATTCTCCTCCTCCTCTCTATCATACACTCTTCCTTCGGCCTCCTCATCTTCGGCAACGATACGAAGTCCGGCTCCGTTTGATAGCGTCAATGGGATCAATGGGATCGCCTCGCCACCCCCACTTCCTCCACAAGCATCTATCAATACATCTGTGTCGCGGAGAAGGACGAGTGATTATGTTGATCAGAGTCAGGAAGCGTTGGCCTTGAGTGGTATGAACAGCCCGGTTTATTCAGGGAATGGCTTAGGGTCTCCGGGATATGCAACTACAGGAGGTGTGAGTGCCTACGGTGGTTCCGGAAGCTCGAGTGGAACTGGTATGAATGGACACGGTGGATACAATGGGTTCAATGCAGGGACAGTCAATAGCGTATCCTTAATTTCTCGCAAACCAATTGACTATCCCGAACTATCTTCTACTCATCCTATCCCCCGTCCACCACCACCTGCCGCTGCAGGCTCGCTGGAGAGACAAGATAACACCAAGAGATATCCGTCCTCGTCACCTTCAGGTACTGGCTCTGCCATACCCTCCTACCCTATACCTTCTCTCTCATCCTCCATCACGTCTTCAACTTCGTCCACAAAGCCCTCAACGATAGTCCCTTCCGGAGTCTCGTCTTCTGCATTGATCAAGTTAGGACTAAATCCTCTGCACCCAGTTCCACGTCTGAAGAGCGGAGAATGGCCCCCACGGTATTGGGCGGACTCACCGATTGGAACTTCGGGGTTGAAGAATATGGGTAATACATGCTATATGAATGCGCCGATACAATGTTTGAGTGCCACGGTACCGTTTTCTAGATTCTTTACTGGCGAGTATCCTTTTTTTGCGTTGTCAATAAGATTTCCGACGTTGTTTTTACGAGCTCAATCTGACTGGTTGTATAGAGGTTGATTTGAAGACTGCCATCAACTACATGAACAAGATGAACTCGCAAGGGCAGCTTACGAGGGCATTCTCGAGACTAGTTCATGACATCTGGCATGGTGATATGCCATACATCACCCCGAACGATTTCCGGGTGAGCTATTTATATATGAGATGATATTCTTTTGTTGACATCATCCCAGCGTACCCTCTGCTCCCTCAATGCCCAATATATCGGCACATCTCAACACGACTCTCAGGAATTTCTTTCGTTCCTCCTCGACGGCATTCACGAAGACACCAACAGAATTATGACACGCAAACCCATCACACGGACTCCCGAAGAGGAAGAACGACTAGAAAATCTGCCGCAGCAGATCGCAGGAGAGTACGAGTGGCAAGTGTGGCGGCAGAGTAACGACAGCATTATTGTGGATTTCTTTCAAGGGATGTTCAGGAATCAACTGAGGTGCATGAAATGCGAGAAGGTCAGTAACTACACGTCATGCCATAACATTCGTGGCCCAAACTACGTCTCCACAGACGTCAACGACCTATAACCCTTTTTCGATCTTATCTTTACCCGTTCCTGCACGTACAGGCAAGATCCCTCTACAAAATTGTTTGAAGGCATTCTTCAATGTCGAAGTGATGGAAGGGGATGATGCATGGTAAGTTGTCACATTTCTCGGAATTTTTCCCAACTGTATAACGATGCTCGCTGACCTCATAGGGATTGCCCACGATGCAAGACCAAACGTAGAGCAACCAAAACCCTCTCACTTGCTCGGCTTCCTCCCGTACTCGTCATTCACCTCAAGCGATTCGAAGCCAACGGACGGTTTAGTGACAAGATAGATACCTTTGTTGATTTTCCTGTCAAGGGGTTAGATCTAACCGAACTCATGCCCCCGCCATTACCAGTTGGCGCAGATCAATCGTTGTTAAACGGGGGAATGGTCAACGGTGTCTTGTCAAGAGACGATCCGAGGATACAAGTGGGACCTTATAAATATGAGCTTTACGGAGTCACGAACCACTATGGTAATTTAAGCAGTGGACATTGTGAGGGTGCTTGTCGTCAGTTTGAAAACAAACGATTGATGGTTACGTTTTTCTAGACACTGCTTTCGTTGCATCGCGAGGCGGATGGTTGTACTGCGACGACAGTTCGGTGAAAACTGTTGATGCGAAACAGGTCGTGGTGAGTTTCTGAGGCTCCCATCGTACTCACTGGCCTGACGTTTTAATCCAGAATCAAAAAGCATATGTTTTGTTTTACAAGCGAGTCAAAGCCTAGAGAATTTGCGTATGTTACTCAGCGAGACCCACATTGTTGTCACCGCTTTCCCCCGAAACTCTCCCCGCATTTCGAATGCTTTTCTTTCTATCGTGCATCTGCATTTACCCGTTCATCGTTCGATCTTCCTCAATCCTTGATCTGTCAGTTATTGTATTAATACTTTTCCTGAATGACTCCACCACCCTTTCTTTTACAGCAACCTGCTCTCCGTCACTTCTTCATCACCAGTTCCCTGTTCTAGAACTGCCTTCGAATTTTTGTGCCACCTATCCATATTTAGCAGGATGACGGGACCATTATCGCTTTCATTTGCTTGGAATATGGATACAACGTTCTCGGTGCACCGGATGATATACATTACATAGTTATTTCACATAATCTTACTTGCTAGTAGGTCTGATGATTGTTACTTTCAAACACCTCTACATCGAACTCGCTGACCTCTAACCACTACCATATATATAATATGATCTATCTCACAAAAATGTATCCTCAGCGAGTGTCATATCGTGGGCTCGATGAAGTCCGAATGTTGTTTCAACTCGATGTCATCTATCTTCGCAAATCAACACCCAATACCTTCAAATGCCTCAGTCTGTTCAGCACCCCCTGTGAAGGAGAAGTTCGAACTTTCGTCCCATTGGAAGTCGAAGACGCCGAATACTGGCCTTGTTGAACAAACCAGAATTTTTTTCGTTGATGCGAAGAGATTTCCTGGCCTCAAATCTGCTTGTTGTTACCTTGTTTTTTTCTACCACACATACCGAAAGCGTTGGATTTTGCAGGGCACGGTATAGGGGACAAGTAAAGTGCGAAGAGAGTAAAGGCCACTATTAAGGTTAGGGTAAGCTTTCGTTTTCAATCACGCCCTTGGTCTATGTTGACTCACTTATAGCTTCCCTACAGCAACCCATCCGGGTTCATGGTCATGGTTCGAAGTAACGGTTATCAGCTTTCAGCAATCTAATGCTGTGTGGCTTCCTGAGGGGTTGAATGGGGTTGTAGATCCAATGGGCCATCTCATAAACCTCAACTTTTAATGACGTCTTCGGCTGGATTCACGCGTTGGCCTATCGTCGCAAATGCTATTGCTACTTGTAAAAACGAGATCATTCGGTCGCTTGGTCAAACCAGGACGTTCAATGTCATCAGGATCCTAAGGGTATGAGAGGCGGTGAGGTCTTGGACGTTGGTCAAAGCATTACAGCCTGGTGATCGAATTGTAATCTTGTGGTAAGTACGCTTTGTTCTAGGTCACGCTTGAATTGACCTGTTTTGGCCAGCAATGGGGATGGGAGAATCATGTTTATCTATCGAAGTGAAGCCTCAGTTTCTGCATCTGTACAGTAACTTACACCATTGCGTGGCGTTCACCTATAAAACTCGACGGGTTCTACTATTGAACTGTGCGTAATTGTAGCCTCTATTTGGGGATCGGGATGGTGTTCGACAAAAAGAAGACCATCTTCGTTTGCTTACCTTTCTTTCAAGGAAAAGCGATTTGTCGAGGATACTGAAATTGATGTCAAGTCCTTGCGCGAATGTCATCGATACGTGATGATAATCTTTGGGTTTGATTTCTTCTGTCTTTTAGTCTTCTTTTGAGGTTTCCAGTGCCCTAATCAGATGCATACGTTTGCAAGGTTGGGCTGTGGACATATGATTTTTTTCTTGCATCTACTGATTGCCTAATATTCTCGCTCTCATCTTCGAATCCGAGCTGTCCATCATCGGCGCTCTGCATGTTCTACTCCTTGGCGTCAAAATTCATTATTATGCCTGTTCTGTGGAAAGCGGGGAAAGCGGGGATGAACAGTTTCTTCTTTCATGCGAATCATCCAGGAATTGCGTCAGTTTTCCAAATGAACAGGAACTTGTTGTTGGCCCTGGCACTTACGTACTTCTTCTGCCAATCTCTCTCTGTCTATCAATAATCAAGACATCATCAATGATACTAAATTCTACGTCGTGTTTCTGTGGAATTGGGCACGCGACCTCAAAAAGAGCGAAACATCCAAAGCCAAAAACCTTCGTGGGTAATCACTTGAATCCTCCTTACGTTGCGGACTCGAAACCACATTTCATTCTTATGACGAAACTGCTATGCCTGTGTACTGGTACTGAACCCTTCAAGCTCCACTATTTCCTTCAGCGTGGTGTGAAAATTATCCGACGTCAAGTTTCGCACCTCGATTCTCCTTTTGAAAGCTAGATCTGCAAGCAGATTGCTGAAGAGTAACAGTTCATGGACGATGCTGATTTGAAGTAAGCCAGAACGAGGATGAATTTTTTCGTACTGGAGTACCCAGACTGGCTTTCCTGAAAGTAGTCGTTGAGAATAACTTTTAATATTCCACATGAAGAAAAAAAATCATCTACCACTCTTCAAGCTAATTTCCCATTCCCATCGGTGGATATCGTCCTCGTTCGAGAATCGATCCCAGTCTCCTGGCGCAGCAAGAATAATCACATACTGCACACCCTGAAATGCGTTGTGTATGCCAGTGAGTACCTGTTCTCGAGTCGCGTCACGGTTCATTTGTTGCTGGTCGAGCCATGCCGTGATACCCTGGGCTTGTAGCGTCTCAGCGACTGACCGGGCCATGACGAGACCGCGATCTTTCTTTCCATCTCGAGTGTACCATCTATAGAAAATAATGCAATCATAGGACTTTGATTTTCGAAGCCCTTCGTGCCAGAGGAACAATTTTAACGGCCCCAGAGTGAGTGGTTGTTCGAAAACTACTGACCATGTTGATCGTGCGTTGCGTTCTGAAGGACGGTCATCTTAGGGGCGTCCAATGAAACGAGGAGTGCGCAATAAAACTTGTGACGAGGACGCCCGGGAAGAATGTGTCCAAAATATATCGACGATCAGGCTCAGTTGACAACTAGTGCTCGTTAAGGGTGCCTGTCAATAATCACTTGAGATCGTTCATCCGATAGAGAAGGGAGAACGAAACTAATCTATACACGAATGGCTCCACAGAAGGTCATCCTCTCCTTTTTCAATGTGCATTGAAGGAGAACCTCAAGTAATAACGGAGTACTCTTGCTCGTTTCCTTTACCAACGGAAGTAGTGGATGCGTCTACGCCGCTTAGCAGACTTCATTTTCATATTCTAGAAAACATCCTCACACTCACAATAATGTCTGTCATCCTTTGTTATTGCCGTTTTCGAAATAGTTGGCGGGACCGCTCTCACGCTTGAATTTCCGTCGAAACGCTGCCAAACTTCGGTGAGCGATATCTCGACAAATACTGCACGAATTCCTTAGGTATTGATCGCGTTGGGGAGCGGTAAGCAATGCAGAATTAGATTTGCAATTTTCAGAAAGTCCGCACCTTCACTCTGACCACCTCTCTCGACCTTGTGTTTTATGTTTAGCACTTCTTCGAAGCACTTCAGAGGCTTGCATTGTAAAGCAATAAATATATTCTTACAGTATATATAAGGGTGCCCCATTGTAGAAACACAATATTTGAGAAATAGTAAGTAATAGTGGAGAACTCCTCGTGTCCTTTACCAACGGAAGTAGTGGATACGTCTACGCCGCTTAGCATGACTTCATTTTCATATTCTAGAAAACATCTCACACTCACAATAACGTCTGTCATTCATTGTTAAAAATATCTTGAGCGATTCCAAAAGTAGGGGAAAAAAGTATCCTCATACTTCAACTTCGCTTCCGACCACCATGTCCAATACTACTACCTCTAACACAATTATCCCCTTCACTTCGATCAAGCTTGGTCCTTTCCAGCTTCTACACCGAATCGTTATCAGTCCCCCATCATGCAGATCATTGGATTCGGCAGAAGATTTCTGTGAGTTCACTGAAAGCAACCTTTGTGATAAACTTTAACTACCGTTAGATCGTGCTTGCGCGACCGCGGGAGGGCTAGTCATTGCACCATTTGACAGCGATGCCTCCTCTCGGCAAAAAATTGCAGAGATCATACATCAAGCGAATGGTGTTGCATTCTGTTTAGGTCAGTTCGAGGTGTGTTCGGTGAACTCGTATATTGAGATATCTACAGTGGATGCGCCTCATGATATTACGGAGAGTTCGTCTGAGGAGTTACAAACCTGTATCACACAAGCTATCCAAAGCGGTTATGATGGAATCGAATTAGATGTTTGTGAGTTTGACTTGAGGATCACATTTTCAGGAATTGTCCTTGATATCTATCAGCCAGATATTCTACCTTACAATGCGTACTACTTAGCAGCTCTTGCCAAACGGAAGCCACGAGCAAGCTTTCACAACTAGTTCAAACAGCTGCATCAGCTGTCCCAGAAGAGCGTCTAGGAATCCGCTTCTCTCCCTTTGCTTTTGTTGACAGCAACTACACCAGATTCCTCGAACTCTACGTTGCGATCATCGAGGGTCTTAAATGCATGCATCCCTCACTCGCATTTGTTCATGTTCTCGGTAGTACCATGTTCTCGGACTTTGAGTACTCCAGGGAAAAATCCCTGGATTCATTTCGAGCTGCTTTAGCATTTCCCCAATCACTGGAAACCACAGAGAGCCGTAGCACCAGGCTTATATCTTCCAACAGTTATACTACCGAAACCGCCTTGGAGGCATCCACTCGTACTGGCGAATTGGTTTCATTCGAATTATCGTCGCTCTCCAATCCGAACATAGTTTTTCTGCTCTATCAGAATCTTCCACTCCAAATTTCACCGTCCGTAGTCAAACGTTTATCCGATATTCGCTCAGCGTTCGAGGTTGGCAGGGAGTACGTTTTTGATTGGGGATCATCCCAGCGAGGTCAGGTCATGAAGGCAATGGAATGCCTTGGTCGATACTTGGGCCAGTTCGAGCCTGCATTGTCATACGAAGGGACTGATAAAAAGGTTGTTTGGCGTAAATCATGCTGGTTCGCGTCCAAAGGCATTGCTTATCCTCTCCTGGATACAGAGGCCGAGATTTCCAAATTCGATGGTGATCTGAAGGATGGTCTTTCAGGACTGGTAGCTTTGCGAAGCGCAGACATCCGCACTTCGCTTGAGTATCTTAAGCATGTTCTCGATAGCACTCTCGTATCGTGCTGCCATGCGATCGGTTTAAACATGGACCTGATTCAGCGATGCACCGTACGGTATCGTATCATTAAATATGTCGCTCATGCAGGAAATCCTGGAGGTATTGGTCTTCACCCTGATGGAAATCTCCTCTCGGCACTCATCACTGATGGGCCAGGACTTGGGGTTTATGATTTCGACGGAACCTATCGCGAACCGGAAGTTGCAGGCACCATTCTCATGGGTGGTTCTACCTTATACAGGTGGTCAAAAGGAATGTATCTGCCGACTTTTCATGATGTCAATATCGGCCGGGAGCAGAAAAAGACCTCGATTGTTGCTTTCTTCAATTTACCTGACATGGAGAATATACCCCAAAGTGAAAGTGTCGTATCAGGTACGCAGCAGAGCAGTTTCTTCCATGATATCAAATATATCAAGGAAGATGATAAATCTCCCACTGGAGAACTGGCAGCCCTTTGGAAAACAATCGTTCATAAACATAGTATCGTCTTACCTTCGTGATTATTTAATTTGTAAGGCTGTACATAACTTGGGAATGATACAAGCAGTAGATAGACGGTCATTTTTTCAATCAATCCCGGCGTGCTAAAGAGGCCAGTGTGTGTGAGGAGTTTTCAATATCTTTGTTTGTATCCGTCCCAGCTGGCATACAATCTCATTCGTAGCGTCAACCCGCTGTCAACGGAGAAATAGAATGCATTTCGCAGCCCCTCTCATTCTGTTATAAAAACCCTGGGAGTAGTGATATTTTTCGACCTCAGGTTGACCTCAAATATTCACTGGTAGCAAACTATCTAGTACTATGTCGACCTCAAGCTTCAGTTCGAAGCACGTTATACTCCATGCACCACCATTCTGGGGCGAGTGTTTAAATGCATCCTTGCCTCATATAAACTTATCCTCAATTCCAAAAGGACATAATAAGGCTTTGATAGCGCTTGCGGTGCTCATTGCCAAAACTCGATCGAATGTCGTATTATCATTGTTCACCACAGAAGCGTTATACCCGCGATTGGCCGGCGAGTTAGAAAATAAGCTAGAAAAAAAAAAGTGGGCGATTCTCAAGGCCCAGATCAAGTGAGTATTGAAATACTTGTTCCATTGCCTCGACTGAAATCCGCCATGTACTTGTCCTCTCATTAGCATCATTGATATCACTGGTCCCGCTTCTGCTGAACTTCCAATGCAGTTTGCCCGCATATATGAATCTCTATGCCAACCCGAACAAGGCATAATGTGTATGAGCTCGAGGAGAATATTCCTTGAGCTGCCGAAACCTGACGTTGCTATTATTGATGTACGTATACTTCAAGTTGTCTTGTTTGTGCTGAGTATTTTTCATGTTTTTACATTTCTTCCTTGAAGCCTTATGCTGGTTATGCATACGAGATCATACGCAACACGTCCCAAAGTCGTGTCCCAATCATATCATGGCTGAGCGCTCCTACCGCATTCCTTTTGTGCCACATCGGACCAAGAATACTTGGTGGACATGCTTCTGAGGAGTACGAAAGTGTGGAAGGAAGGAAGAAAATAAAGTTGTTGCTCTCTTGCGCGGCTAATGGGGCAGATTCTGGTGTTGGAATTGAACCCCATGCCAAGCTCGTGAGTACATTCTATCCCTTTAAAGTAAACTAATCAATGAGCTCTTCGTGCACTACATGGCAGCTCTCAAGCTTTAGTTGTTCCACCGACTTCGAACGGCTCATGATTCCTGGTGCCCCGTCCATGTATATGCATGAATTAATACCTCAGCTTGTAAGGTATTATGGACGATCTGTAATTTTAGATATTGACTGCATCATTTACAGCGCCTGTCTGCCCCCGGGAAATTAATCGCCATTAGCGGAGTCTACATCCGCGAAGGCGATGGACTAATCATGGCATCTAATACAGCTTATGAAGGGGAAACAATGTGTGCGGTCAAAAGTTGGTTCCGAGAAATGGGAAAAAATGCATATGCTATGGCACCACTAATACTTCCCTCGTTAATACATACAGAGCGTGATACTATGAGTAGTGTTGACGAAAAGGCTTCTTGCTTTTTAGAGAGAACACGGGAGAAATTTGGCCGAAAATCACTTGTCTATGTGACTGAATATTTCATTTCATTTCTGATGATTGATTAATAACAGCCTTTTCCTCTTACTATGTTACAGATATCCTTCGGTACATTTGCGTACCCCCCTCAACCTGAAAGGCTTCAAATGCTCATCCAGACGCTCATTGATCATCGAGTACCATTTTTGTTTTCCTATCCGTCTCCTCAGGCCACCGAGGGGGAAATTCAAGCCCTCATCAAGGAAAGTGGAATCGGGCTTGCAATGCAATGGTGTCCCCAGGAAGAGATCCTGCAACATGATGTAACGGGCTGGTTCATCACACACGGAGGCTGGAACAGCGTTCAGGAGTCGCTCGAGTATCGAGTTCCCTTGTGAGTGAAATAAAAAGACTGAATATCTTCTAGTTGAATCAATTGATTTGGCTGAATTTTACCTATTGAAGAATATTCTGGCCCATTAGCGCTGACCAGCCCTTGAATGCTGCCCATCTTGTGCTTACACACAAAGCTGCCTTCGAAATAATCGAAGTACGTTCAGGCAAACAAGGCACAAAACCACTACTTCGTTTCCAGAATACTGAATTTACCCCTACGTTCACCGTGGAAGCATTGAAAAAAGAATTTGAAAAGCTCATCGAGAAATTGAAAGGAAAGGAAGGTCACGCTGTCCGTACAAATTTCGAAAATTTGAGCGATAAAATGCGGAGAAGCTGGGAGGAAGGAGGAGAGTGTAAGACAGACTTTGAGCAGTTCATACGGAAATATGTGGATTGTATGTAGGCGCGATCGAATATTTGATTACTTAGCATTATTTCGGTAAAGCAGACATAATTTCCGATCTTCAGCTAGTCGCATCCGGGCCAGGGTATCTCGATGGCAGTTGCGCCGCACAAACCCTGGGCAGTTTAAATAACAAGACTCCGAAATACCCAACAAACCATTCTTACCTCAAGGTCATTGTACCGTCGCAACGTGATAGATCCAGACGTTGAAGTAACAGGCTATTGTATTTCCTCATCAACCATTCACGTCCACAATTCTTCACAATGAATGATGACGAGGTGCTCAACAGGATTCACGGTATTGCACCGAGTGCTATCAAAATCACAAGTATTGAAAATATTGCCAAGAGTTTCGACTTGTACGAAGAGTCAAAAACACTGGGACTTGAGTATAATCTGTCTTGATTTCTACTTCAATAATTTCATAAGGACAACTTGTTGAGTGGATAAAGTAGAGAGTGACGGTCGAGTTCATGATAAACTTGTGGCTTCTATTTTTATCATGCGTCATTTCACTCTATGATTTTGTAATCATGATCCAGCGCAACCGAAGTCTTTCACGCTTGTCTTCCTTGTTTGCATGCTACGAAACCCCTCTATCAAGGATTATAATTTTCTCTGGTCACCGGACTAGTTGTGTGCTCTCATTGTCGCATCCATCTACGATAACCTGTCTACGACTAGTACTGCATTATATTTTGCTCATTCTTTCATCTTCGTTCACCAGGACGACTTGTACAAACACCAAGGACCTTCTACTACTCCAACCTCTCCTCCAACATTTTTCTCTAAGCTTCTATCGGACTCCAGCGGTACGAACTTGACCCCCAAGTTTTGTAAGTCTTGGATAGTAGCGAGCATTGCTCCAGATAGATACTTGTCAAGAGCGAGATACATGCCCGGGGCACCATGTAGCTCCATCGATGGACGAGCAGATGTATATGCGAATCAAAGAACTGTTGGGTGACGAAGAAAATCTTTGTCAAGCGGTATTGGATTTTGCAGGTTGTATTGCCATCGATTGTTAAACGAATGACGGAATGGAAGGTCGGAACCCCCCACTGAGCGAGGTGAATTCGAGGGGTCAGAGCGTAAATGGTAAAATACTTGAACAACGGCTGACTATTGTAATGAACCGTAGGAAGAACAGGAATAGGTTCTTTTGTGACATCAACTCCAGAGAAAATCGAAGCAGTCTCGGAGATACCAGGAAGGCGTTCATGAAGGATTTCCGGTGGGAGGTGACTGAGTTGAAGATATATATGGTCCTTTGCAGATCCAGCACCACGGCCCTCGCGGATTTCTATAGTCATACTTCGAGACACAACATCACGAGAAGCAAGATCCTTAGCCGTTGGAGCATATCGTTCCATGAATCGCTCTCCTTCGCCATTCAAAAGATAGCCTCCCTCTCCCCTGCACCCTAAGAAAACATAATGTATAAAGAGCGCAAGATACCATGAAAAGAGCAAGCTCGCCTTCACTAATCAGACACCCGGCTCTGTAGATACCTGTTGGATGAAATTGCACAAATTCAAGATCCTGCAATGGTAGTCCAGCACGCGAGACCATAGCGTTCCCATCTCCGGAGCATGTGTGAGCACTGGTGCAGCTGAAATAAGCTCGTCCATAGCCGCCCGTCGCCAGCACGGTTTTATGAGCTCTAAATCTGTGGAATGTACCATCTTCCACGCTGAGTGCCATGACTCCGACACATTCGCCATCTTGCATGATTAGGTCTAATGCAAAGTATTCAATGAAAAAGTTCGTATTATGACGAAGAGCTTGCCCATAAAGAGTATGGAGAAGGGCATGACCAGTCCGGTCAGCAACCGCTGCACATCGAAATGCCTGACCCCCTTTGCCATACTCTAGGGACTGTCCACCGAGTGCTCGCTGATAGATTTTACCCTCCTTCGTACGAGAAAAGGGGACACCATAATGCTCCAACTACGATTGTTGAAAGTGAGATTCAATGTTTAAGGCATGAAGATAAAATCCACCTCAATGACTGTTTGAGGGGCTTCGCGACACATGTAGTGAATGGCGTCCTGATCACCCAACCAGTCGGTCACCTGGGATTGAACGGATGAACAAGAATCTGGATGAAAGAAATGGACATGAAACATTTACTGTATCATACATGTGCCATCTCCAATCATCCTCAGTCATGTTCTGCGGGTAGTGAGTAATCGATATTCGAGAATAAAGTCACTCACTCCAAGTGCAGCATTGATTCCCCCCTAGCGCGTCGGCGCGACAAGTTTTACATTAGCCTTCCACAAAAGAGCAAAAAGTTCCGATTCACCTGAGCAGCAACGGTATGGCTTCTGGTAGGAAATAACTTGGTGATACAAGCAGTTTTGAACCCTTCTTTTGCTAAACCGAAGGCTGCTCGCAGGCCTGCCCCCCCAGCACCGCTAAGGTTGACGGTCAGTGACCGTGTTTGATGGTTGACTGTAATAGACACACACAACGATAGCGTCATATTCATGTTCAATGAGAGGATATTTGGTGGATAAGGACTGCAAATACCTTACATCTTCGCTTCATGTATGAATTCACACACACACACCTGAGCTTCTACACCCTTGACATGATTTGCGGAGGCGAAGCTTCGCAATGGTGCTGAGTGGTGCAAAGAAAACTGAGAGGAGGAGCGCGAGCTGAGGATAGTAGACAAAGAAGCCTTGCGGAACATCCTCGTCGTCAGAAACAAGGCGTTGCTTCGTGATCATGATCATGATTACACGCAAAAGTCAGAAGACTTGCGCAAATACTTATGATATTATCGTTGAAATCGTTGAAATCGTTGAAATCTATCTGCAATGGACCAACACCGTGTGCGGTAGCAAGATCATATATCTTTCAAGCACTCACAGATTTACATTTCCACCATCTTTCCTTAGAGACTGCCTTCGAGAAGATGAACACAAAAAACTGCAGTGCCAGTGTTTCCCACGCATGTTCGCGGGCCGCCGTGCAGCCAACTCGTCCTTTCAAACGGAGAATCAACTTGAAGCACTCATTGACTTGCGTACAACCTCGTACAACTCAAAGCTGACTTTCAGCCATTTGTTTCAACCATGCTTTTCGCGAAGTACTGCAAAAATCGAAGTCATCCCATTATCCTGATATTTTCCTGCGTTCCTGGGATATTTCGGGAAAGAGGCTCCCGGCCTTTGAAAGTAATGAAAGTCGTAAACGGTTGGGTTTTCACTGGCAGTCAGCGTCCTGACTGATCCTGACTTGTAGAAAGCCGTCAGATGATTGGTTTTCAAATTCAAGTTCAAATTTCATTCTCGCAGGTGGAACTGTTCTATGCGAGAACTGTTTTCTTTTATGTCATTCTACTGATACAATTTCTCTGCGCAACGGGCCCGAAAACCTGCCAAGCTTTGCCAAGGTACAGACAGACAAATTATCGTGGCGATGAGTGTAATTAAGTGAGTTCTTTCAATTGAACGACTTAAAGAGTTAAGACTCTTTCCTTGAGCTCTAGTGATTGCTATCAATGCCAAAGTGTCTTGGCTTGGATGAGCGAGCGTCGGCTTATCCTTGCACAGCCAATCCTGAAATTCTATTTTACAGTCTTTGGGAAAGTGCATAAGCAACAGCCCTTGGAAATCTTTTGTCAACGCGTCTATACTTTATCAGAGAAAAAAAATGCCTCACTCCTCCAGTCGAATAACAGAACGTACAGACTGCGATTGGCTCTTCAAATCAGTGCAGACACCACTCCTCTGCCTTTAATTCTCTTCACATAAAAACGTCTTAAAAAGCAGCACAGTCAACGGACAAGGACAATCCCAACGAGCCTTTGCCTATCAACACCGGATGAAGCTCCTTGTATCTACCGTCGTTGCTGCTTTCCTTGCTCTTCCTGCGTTTTCGGATACCATCCCGATCACGCTCGACATTGTCAATGCCGATGGCGCCCCTGATGGTTTCAACAGAAGTATGTTTTCGCATTATTGAAATCTAAGAGTGATATGTATTTATTGGGCCACCAATTTCCAGGTATGGTAACCGCCAACGGGACGTATCCTGGTCCGCTCATTACTGCGAACAAGGGCGACACTCTCGTGGTCACGGTCAACAACTTGCTTGTACGTTGATTTGTTCTAGTAAATGTTTCTTTTGAAGTCATCTCAATGATTCTCTGATTGCAGAATGACCCTACTATGCGCCGTAGCACCTCCCTCGTAAGACAGATTATCTCCTTTTTTCTCGAATGCAAATGATTCGAATCCTCTGTGAAATAAAGGATTTTGACGGACTTTTTGTTAACACACCCGATTCATTTAACGAGGGCAGCTCCTTCGTGACCACTTGTCCCGTTGCACCCAATGCTAGCTATACCTATACCATTCCCCTCGTTGACAATCAAACTGGAACATTCTGGTACCACAGGTGGGCACGGATAGGTTTTCTCTAATTTATTGACTGACTGAGTTGATTCATGATAGTCAACTGAGTGTGCAATACGTTGATGTACGTGTTTTATGATGAGGATGCTTGCTTACAATTTGACGAATTGTTATGACATTGTTTTCCCTAGGGTCTTCGTGGTGCTTTGATTGTTTACGGTATGCAATATCATCCACTACCCTTTACTAACGGAATTAATAACTCTTGCAGACCCTGAGGACCCGCTTCAAGGTTTGTATGATGTTGACGACGAAACCACAGTCAGTTCAATTTACATAAATCGCTTCCACATTGTCTTCGCCCTTCTCACAGAGATCCTTCCTCTCAATCAGATCTGGCAAGTCGGCGATTGGTGGCACAACACTACTCTGCCCTTACTCGCAGGCTACGTCGCAACTGGAATTGTCCCAGTTTCCGACACCGGGACATTCAATGGTGTAGGCAGGTTCAATAGTGGACCAGAGGTTCCATTCTTCGTCGTCAACGTAGTCCAGGGCACTCGATACCGATTCCGAATTATCAACACCTCCGCTAGGAATGTCTTCACGATGTCTGTTGATAGTCATAATATGACTGTAAGTAGAACTTTCTTCGTCTCACTATCCTTGATGCTCCTGCTCAAATTTTCTCTATCTTCTCCTTGTAGATTATCGAAACTGATGGCTCACCAACATCGCCAATGACCGTCAATTCCATTGATCTGCTTGCAGGTCAGCGGTACTCAGTCGTTGTTGAGGCTAATCAGCCCGTCGCCAATTACTGGATCAACGCACCCTATGTCGGTGGAGACCCAACCCGGAACTTGAACCGTATGAATTATCTGATCATTTATAAAATTCTTACTACCCATTTGATGACATCCAGAGAACGCCACGCTTTCGCGTGCTATCCTCCGCTACCAAGGTGCCCCAGAAGAGGACCCAACTTCTCCAATGTCCCTCGGTCCAGCAGGCGCAGAGTTGAACGCTCTTGTAGAGGCTAACCTTCGTGTGAGTATCTACAGTCTGCACTTACTCTATCATATGCAACCTAACACATACCCGTGCAGCCGTTAGTCGCTTCACCTGCTCCAGAGCCCGACATCAACATTACCCTTAACCTCGTTGTTGTAAGTGTCTTTTTCAAGTTCTGAATGATTTGCATATTGACAACTGTTTTGAACTTCTAGACTGCTGGAAAAGCTCAATGGAACATTAACAACGTTAGCTACTTGCCACCTGACGTTCCGACTCTTGTGAAGATCCTCGATGGCGCGAACAGCACTGATGACTTCAACGTGACTGAAAATACATTTGTTCTTCCCGCCAACAAGATCGTTCAAGTTATTTTCCCTCCTAGTGTTGACGATGAGGAGCATCGTGAGTTGCTAAATCTATATGTAAGAGTAACGTATCTCAATCAATTCTGACTATCAGCTTTCCACTTGCACGGTGTATGTATTATCTAGTTCCTCGTTGTTCAACTTGTCTAACGATGTCTTGACCAGAACAACTTTTGGCTAATCAAGTCGAACAGTTCAGAGGAAATCAATACTGAGAACCCGATCAAACGTGATGTATATGTCGTTTTTTTTTGCTGTTTTTTGACAAGAGTATGCATGATTTTTGTTTTTCTATAGGTGTCTGGTGTCGGTTCGACAGGGACCATCATGAGATTTTCGACTGCTAACCCAGGTCAGTACATACTCCAGTTCTTTCCCTTTGACACGATCCACTTCACAACAATGTGCCACAGGTCCATGGTTCTTCCATTGTCACATTTTCTGGCACTTCCAAGCCGGTCTCGCAACTGTCATGGCCTCGGGATTGGATGAGACTCGGGAACAGGTTCACCCAACTCAGACGTGGACGGACTTGTGCCCTGCGTATGATGCGTTGCCGTCCGATTTACAGTGAGGGGGAGATGAGAAATTTGGAGCCGGTCGTTCTGATCTACATATCCTTTGTGTTATTGTGAACGGTTTATTCTACATCTACGACGTTCGTTCGTCTGTTGATTCAATGTTCCAGCTTGTATCTGCTTACACTTATCTCATGTTAGATTTAGAAAATATAATCAAATTGACAGATAGTATATGCATACTCGTTTTCGAAATCAAGAATGATGCGAATATCTGAGAGCCATTATTTTAGTCATCAAGTAGATGATCTCTACTTATGTAGTTCCCGTACTTTTCCACCATGTGGGGGAGTCCGAAGTATCCGTGGGTCCGAGGTGCGCAACACGGCATTTCCGGCACGGCAATTAAGCGCTTCTCTCTCATCGATTCAATCTGAAAAACAACGCCCACATGGGTTCAACTCGGGTTTAACGACGACGACGACGACGACGACTTTTGATAGTTCCAGCAAACCAAAATCTTTGGTGTGAACCTGCTTGCCTTGAATTTTTTCCTTTAATTCTCTTTGCACCCAATCACTGGACAACAGCAACTTCGGCACCAACGTCGAACCTGACGGATTTAACAACCAGCGACCAACGAAGGATTCAATAGAGACGGAGTGAATAGACGATTACTCGGAAAGAAGCAAAACAGGTTCGCAAAATACCGAGCCAAAGACGTTGAATTTCCAGGTTAGTTCACATTCCGACTGTCCTGCCAATATTTGCTTATCTATTCATTTAAACGTAGAATGTCGGACCAGGCAGAATACGCAGACTACGGAGATTATACAGCCTATGCGGCCTATTCGGATGAAAGTCCGGAATACACACCAAATGCAGAATCTTCTTCGACTTCGAGTTCTACGCCTACTCCTCCATACTCTATTCCTCCCCCTCCATCAGCTTTACCAAACTCACTAGGAGCTGGTGGAACAGATACTGAGCTGGAAAATCTGTTTAATAATGTCTGGTCAGGCTATGGTGCTGGAGGGTTGAACAATTATGAGAACGTGTACAATGCTCATGAAGATTCTGGTTATGGAAATGACGGGAACTCCTCCTACACAGGCTCGCCGACTTCGAGTACACTAATCCGTAACACATCCCATTCATCCACTGGAGCTACATCACCACCTACTTCGATATCTACTATCACCTCTGTACCCCGACCCCCACCCCTTCCATCGCATATGACAACACCCAGAGGCTCACGGCCTTTGCCACTACCACCCGGCGCTCCCTCTTCAGCAGGTATCCCCCCCTCCTTGTCATCTGCCTCTCTTCCTTCCGCAGTTTCGATAATTCGAAATTCCATCGCCTCAGCTTCCGATGGACGAAGTACGCCTACTTTGGATTCACCGGTATCGGCTCGAGGTCGACAATTACCCACCGCTCCTGGAGCTTCTGGCCCGCCAGCACTCATGAGTGCTGGATTGGGATTGGGATTGGGATTGGGTTCCGCCGGCCTCGGCTCAGCGGGGATATATTCTCCCGGATACGCAAGCAGCGAGGATCCATACGGGACTGGAGGCAATCACACTCCCGTCGCTGGTACAAGCTCCTCGGCGGTGATGAGAAACGACGACCAATACTGGGAAGACGAGATCCATGCTGGTCCTTCGTCCAATCCCGGATTTATTTCCCCTCGGTCTCCGTATGATGAATATGAAGGGTACGTTGATGACGATGCTTCGTCTTCGTCGTCTTCGTTTGCTTCGCGATATGTGAATTTCAGCTTGTTATCACACATCGCAGTGCAGTTGAAGGATAAAGTACCGAGAGGGACACATGTAAAGGGAAGTATCCCTTATCCGGGAGGGTTCACGGGTAAAGATATAGTGGTGAGTCTCAATGTCATTTCATTTCTATTTAATCTAAATCCTTCGCCTAGTCTACCATACAATCCCTCATTCAGCGTGAACTTCTCATCAACCATGGCGTATCTACCTCTGATAGACGAGCTGCTTTGCAGGTACCCATTTCCATTACCATGGTGTTGTGTTATCTGTGTGCTTACCTCTTTATCTAGGTAGCGAGATCTCTCCAGAGTCAACTTTTCTTTTACGAAGTCGAATGGGGAGGAAGGGTTTTACAAGATGGCGTCGAAGATGTTTACATGTTCTTGGACGATCTAGACGGTGGTGCTGGTCAGTTACCTTTCAATATGGCCTAATTCACTTCACTAACTATTCCCTCCCAGGCTCATCTTCTGCCCAGCCTTCATCGCCCTCCGAGCTGACTGAACTACCAACTGGAATTATAACCGCACTCACCAAATGCTATTCACCCGATTGTGTAGAGGGAATGACTTGTTATAGTCCAAGGTGTCCGAGGAAGGCGAGTCAACACAAGTAATCCTCACGCACCTCCCTTGTTTGACCAATCATTGACCAGGGAGACTCTATTCTTGGACCTTCCTCTAGCTCTCTCTCACGCGCAGGAGGCTCCCTCGTAGCTGTTGACCCCGGCTCTCCTATATCAAAGGTAAGGGACAGAGGCGAAGAGTGGATCAAGAGTGTGTCAAGCGAGGTGTTGGTGAATTTACCGGAGAGTGAGGTCAATCGACAGACGTGAGTTAATCTTTCCCTCCCAGATCTTCCCTTCGGCTTCGCCTAACTATCCGTCACTCCTCCATTACCACTAGAATCATCCACAAACTAATCTCAAAAGAAGAACAATACCTCGCTGACCTTGATACGATCGAAGCTATTTTTATTCGTCCCTTGCGAGAATCCAACCCTTCTATAATCAAAGCCCGGCCCTCGTCTTCCTCACCTCCTACCTCGACATCGAATCCACAACTCAACCAGCTGACTGCTTTAAACTCCAGCTATGGACCGAGCGGCATGCATCCGTATGCAAACAACGCTGGGGTAAACGGGTTAAACGGACCAGGCGTATACACGAACGGCAACACACAGAATGGCAATGAAGATCGTGAAGCGCTGTTTTCGTTCATTGATGCGGTGTTCAACAATATATTGGACCTCAGAGAGACGAATAGGCGGTTGTTGGAGATTTTGTATATCAGGCAACGGGAACAGGTAAGAGGTTATATTTTGTTCTATTTTCTGCTGACCCTTGATCCTCTCCCCCCTCTGTCCGTTTGTCATAGTTCCCAATCATCCAACGTATAGGCGACATATTCCTCGAGGCAGCCACCGAACTCTTTCGGGTCGCATACCCGACTTATATCGGTGGCTGGCCACAAGCCGAGCGGAGGCTCAGAGAAGAATACGAATCGAATGGAGAATGGAGAACATGGGTCGAACAAGCCTGTAGACAAGCTCAGCAACTCACATCATTCTCGCACTCGTCATCGAATTCCCAAACTGGTGGTGATAGTGGACAGAATCAACCAACTGCCTATCCTTCCTCAACCTTACCATATGGTTCCTCTTCCACATCTTCTTCCACATCCATATACACCGACCCTTTGTCTTCATCATCCTCTTCCCCAGAAGCTTCCTCGTCGTCCTCGGTCATGCCGACAGTAGCCGTTAATCCTTCCAGCCCTCCCGTGAATACCTCTCTTATGTCTTCGTCTTCGAACAACGCAACTGCGAGCAATGCCAATTCCAATTCAAGTCCAAGTTCTTCGGCCGTTCGACTCGATCTGAAGCATTACCTCACCAGACCATCGGAGCATTTGCAAAAGTACCCTGTGCTGCTTTCGGCCATTTTGAAGGAGACGGCGGAGGGCAATCCGGATGCGGAGTTTTTGCATGAAGCTATCGAGGCGCTGGGGAATTTGCAGACTGTGAGTAGGGGAATCAGCGTCTTGAGTCTCCCTTTTCTTTCACTCTTTTCTCTCGACTGATAAACCCTTATCGGCTGCTTCCCCTGGCTTAGGTTGCTCAACTACGAACATTCCAGCAAGCCATGGGGCGAGGTCTTCCTGGCAAATGGGAGTGGCATGATTTGGTTAGTAAGGAGACTAGGGAGTCGCTGGAGAGAAAGGAGTGTAAGAGGCAGAGTATCATCTTTGAGTTGATCAAAGGAGAGATGGCCTATGCTAAAGATTTGGAGAACATCGATATCGTGAGCCAAGTTTTCATTTTGAACGAATGAATGTCTCATTAATTCAATTCCTCTTGTCATACAGATGTACATACGTCCTTTGCGAGAAGCGGATCCACCTATCATCACTCGGGATCGTCTCGATTCATTCATAACTGACGTCTTTCACAATTTCGCAGAGTTGCATGCTCATCATCAGAGGCTGGTGGAAAAGTTTCATGAAGTGCAGACGGAGGAGTTTCCTGTCATCCGGTGAGTGTCTGATTTCTCCAGTTGAACGCATTCATGCAAATCAATATTTTTTTGAGTATCGCTCTGTTGTTAATTCTTCCTTCCCCTTGCCTTGTTCTCCAGGTCTGTCACAGCAGCTGTATTCGATGCGGCACTCAATTTCCGCGAAGCCTATATGGAATATATCCCGAACTACCCGATTGCGGCGTATCGAATCGACGATGAGATGGCGAATAACCCTGCTTTCAAGACGTTCGTTGAGGTGAGCTGATCTCACTGTTTTTTTTTGTTCTTGTCTCAAATATACGCAATCTCTTCATACTAGCAATGTGTCCGGCATCCAGACGCCCACCGTCTTGACATGAAGAGCTTCATAAACCGACCTATCCCACGTCTACTTCGATACGAGCTTCTATTAAAAGGGATTTTGGATGAGACTCCAGAAGGGCATGAAGACCGGGTAGAGATACCCCAGGTATTGGAAGTCATCAAGGCTGTTGGGAAGGATACAGAGCCTGGTGTGGTTAGTGCGAAGCAGAAGGTGGAGCTATGGAGGTATAATAGTAATATTGTGTTCAAACCTGGTGAATGGATTGTGAGTCTCCCTTATTTCTGCTAAGAGCTAATGAATAACCTCGATTGCAGGACATGGATCTCTTGGACAAAAATCGCTCACTTATACATACGGGGAGATTGCTACGTCAGCCGGATGGTGGGTTGGAATGGAATGGGTGGGGCGAATTGTTTGTCTTGTTATTCGATAATTATGGTGAGCCGTAGTTTCAGTTTATTCCCGGTCCTAGCTATCCTTACGCTCGCTTTACACAGTTGTGATGACCAAAGCTCGCGAGAAAGATGGAATAACGAAATACTTTGTCAACCGTCGTCCAATACCTCTCGATCTCCTCACCCTCGTCAACTTCACCGACCCACCGACCCAACGAGGTGCTGGCCTCCTTCGTAACCTGCGCGGTGGTGAACGACACAATACGACTGACACGTCCTCACCTTCACCTCTCACCTCATCTAATTCCACTGGCGCCTCCGGTCTTTCATCCTCAACGTCTACCTCAGGAGTTGGCACATCCGCAAATACCCCAGCTGACACTTCACGCACGGACGCCCGCTCTGTCTACCCCTGCACGATCCACCACAATGGCCGAATGGGGGGAAACTACATCTTATACGCCGAATCAGCCTCCGCTCGCTCGGAGTGGAAGGAAAAACTCGAGGAAGCTGTTGGGTTAAGGAAGGTGGTGCAGGAGAGCAATAAGGTGTTTGAAATTGAGACGTTGAGTTCGGACACGTTCTTGGTTCCTAGTATGGGACTTGGTGGGAATGAACGTGGAGATCGGGGTGCGGCAGGGGGAGGCTTAGGACCGAGTTATGAGAATGCGTTCACTGGCAAGGTTACGTGTTCGGTGCCGTTCAATACGCCTGATGGGAGGGGGCTAGTGGCGATTGGGTGTGCGGAAGGGGTATGGATTGGGTTTCGACATGATTCGAGATGTAAGCTCCCTGGTCTATTTTAAATGTGGTGTCTCTGAGCAGTATTTACTCTACAGCGATGCGTCGCGTCCTACATCTCAAGATGGTCACACAATGTGCAATGCTGGAAGATTTTGGTATCTTTTTAGTATTGGCTGACAAGGTACGTTGGTACTAAGTTTTCGAGTCGAATACAGCTTTACTGCTATGTAGTCGCTCTTCGCATATCACATTGAAGCTCTTGTACCCTCATCTCCATCGAGCTCTCATTCTTCACAAACACCGCAGAAGCTAAGTGGGAACAAGGATGTGTACTTCTTCAGCGTTGGAACGTTGCATGGACGAACGTTGGTCATATACATGAAAAAGAAGGGGGTAAGTTATCGTGGGTTTGTCTTCGTTTATCATCACTAATGCTTCCATTGCTCTAGCTGGACAGTATATTCCATGTCGTTGAACCCGTTGTTGAAAGGATAAATGAGCGAGCAAAGGCTCCGCAGGGTCTTATGGGTTCGCGATTTGGATTCAGACAAGCCAAGTCAGATTGGTTTAGAGCTTATCGGGAGTTCTTCCTACCCTCAGAATCATATGATCTGATTTTCCTGAAAGTGAAGATTGTGATATTATGTGCAAAGGGATTTGAGATCATGGATTTGATGGAGTGAGTGAACTCGCCTTTCTTTGCCAGTACCAAATTGCTCATATGCTCTTTTTCTGTAGCCTTCAAAGTGTGACCATTCCGCAACGGGAAGATCCTCGACATGCACCGCTGGCAAAAAGGTGGGAAAGCTGTCGGCCGTTGGGGATGTTCAGGTCAACGGATGAGGAATTTCTGTTGTGTTACACGGGTGCGTCAGACTCTTTCATGTCGTCTCCCGTTGTTCATTTGCTGTCTAGAATTCGGTTTATACGTTAACAAACACGGGGACCCCAGTCGCCATACAGGCTCCATTGAGTGGGAGGGTACTGCCGAACGCGTCGCTCTCCACCCTCCATACATCCTCCTGTTCGACACCCGCTTCATCGAAGTCCGACATGTCCAAACAGGTCGTCTTGTGCAGATTATACCTGGACATGACGTTCGCTGCCTCTGGGACGGCCGAGGCGTCAACATCCCTGCTGCTCAAACTCCTTCTGGTCTAAACGACTCTGATGAACATATCGTACAGGACGCTCGGGTTCACGCAGTGATGAATGCTACTGATGCTTCAGTCAGGAATGGGTATGGTGGTGGAATGAAGTCGAGAGCAGTGGCGCAGCACGTATTTGAGTTGATTCCTACCATTCCGCTGTACTTGCCTGGGTCGTTGGCTTCCCCGTCCACGATGACTTACTTCCCCCAGTCGTTTTCGCCTCCGCATTCGCCAACGTTGAGACCAAATACAATCTATCGTTCATGAATCATGTCTTCCTGATTCTGATCTTTCCTGTTTTCTGCAATATATACATTTTTACCTTACTTAGTTGTCTTCATCACTGTTCTTGGGATATGTCTTCTGGATACTGTGTTATTGTGATTGAATTGTGTGTGTGTCCTTCACAATTCGAACTTCAGTGCTAGTTCCCACAAGGAGCACTTATGCGACTTTATTCGGCCTGTTGGATAGTTTGAGAAACGTTGGATGAGCCATACCTAGTTTTTCACCAGCAAGCCGAGAGCTCGAACATGCTCCTCACTCAATGCGTTGCAGAGCATATACTCCACACTATGCGCCTTCCAACCTTGCCAACTTCCAGCCCGAGATGCACCAGCCTTTTCAAACAATTTCTCTCCCTGTGTGGCTTTGCCGACAGCCTATAAACACGAAGGAAAAGGTGTTGGCCGAACGTTACCCCTACCTTATGTGACATCGACCTTGACGAAGTTATCACCATTCTACACCCCACTGCTTTCGGCGAATTCGTGCATAAATCCTTCTAGCCAGATACCTCTGCTATGTCTCACTTTGATGTTATTTCTTAGTGTTCATTCCGCGACAGATAGGTTAAAGTCTTTTGAAATGCTTCGCACTCGTTGTAGAGAACAAATGTTTCCTCAACGATGCGATTGCAAAGCGAGCCCAGCTCCTTGTTTCCGCAACAACTAAATGTAATATCAAATGCAGCTCGAAGACATACTAGTAGGAATCGGGGTAACGTGGTGCAAAGATGTATATCTGACCTTCAAGGGCATGTTGGATCAAGTCACAGAGCTACCATGGGCGTCTACTAGCAAATGGGCTGCTTCGATTTAATGTCATATGGTCCTTCCAAAGCCAGAGAGTTGAGAATATCTCAGTAGCCTCTGAGAGCTCTATAGGCTAATTCCGTACAAGAAATCAACTTATCCTTGTTACAAACTTAGATTGCAGATTGTAACAGCCATGTGTCTCGAAATGTCCTAGCACGTGTTCGTCATCCCCTTCTTCATTCAACCGTCATGTTCATTTTAATTCTTGAGCAATTCCAACAGGACTATTTGCGGTATCGCTCCTGTCACCAGATGGGCTTGGATCCTAATGACACGCTGGAGCAAGCTGGTGAGGGCATCAAACGCGTTCTGCAGCTATCTGGCGATCTCCAGTTCTTCGAGGTCAGTATTTGATCAGACTCGCATTATAAACGCTCACCAGTCCTTTTCTCAGCTCAAACAACCAATCCAATTCAGTAGCGTAAAAGATCTACCAGACAAATGCCAGGATTTATCAGATTACGACGCTCTGAATGATCGTGCAGCAGTTCATAGCTCACGTTCAACTATTGGAGAGCTGGGCCTTGCCGAATCACCAGACGTATTTCTAACACAAGTTGTTTTAGTGGCAATTTGTAAGTATTCGTCAATGTCAATCTGGAAGTTGTCTCATCTTTCGAATCTAGGCGAGTCTCAGCACACGTTTACGAATCTCAGAGACACATATCCCATCTCAGAAGACAATTTTGGTTTGATCTTTTCCCTTTTACTTTTACCATACATTGACTCTTTCCTAGCTCGCCAGGCTATCGCATCCGTTGCCCAAAAGAGACCATCACCATCAACTGGAGCGAAAAGTGCACAGCTCGTATCCTCTCAGGTTGAAGAACACCCTGACGCTGCGTACAATCATCGCCCACCTGAGCTCGCTCCCCCTCCACTCTCCATCTATCACCCTGTCTTTGCTCGATTCCGGCGAGAAATGGCTACTCCTACCGAGAGCCTGCAGCTCACAGACAAGGAACTTCGACAGGCTTCACTTTTAATGGATGTATCGCTACGACATTATTCCTCCGAAGAACAACGTAGGGAAGCATTAAGCAAAGTCTTTTTTCTCGACGAGCAACGATTCTGGAACGGCATGTCTATCAATATCAATGATACAAAAATGGAGCCCGATGGCGTCCTGAAACTTGATTTGGGTTTTGGGTTTGCCTCACTGTACACAATATTGGGAGAGCTCAAGAACGGGGGTGGTGACGGAGGGTGTGACCCTTCAGATCAAGCGCAATGTGTTTATATCAAACTTGTGTCCTCAAAACAGGTTTGTCTCATGTTGGTTCCACCAAACCCACCTGTGCTGACATCCTTGCTTGAGTATGAACCTGTGCGTGCAGCTTCATGCTGCCCTGCCCTCCTCCTAGGCCTTTCGGGTCACATAGGGTTATAAAGGACAAAAAACGGCGTGTAGGGGTCACCCCCCTGGCCTAGGGAGTGCCTATCTAGGGGTTAGGGGGTTATAAAGGACAAAAAACGGCGTGTAGGGGTCACCCCCCTGGCCTAGGGAGTGCCTATCTAGGCAGGAGATTCCCACAGCAGGCTGGACTGACGACTTCCCGATCGGCCCGAGTCATCTCGGGCAGTACCCCAGACGGCAGGGAAATATCGCCGCTATGAGCCCGGGCGGTTTCTCCTCGGTAAGACGCTTCGCCCATGTTCAGTCCGGGAGACTGTCGAGGCCAAGCCGGCGTTAATTTCACGACGGATTGTCATGCAAGAAATAGTTGCATCGTGGAAATTTTTAAATAATTCCTTGACGCAATGAAATTAGTACATTGGATGCAGGAAAATATTTTCAGGTAAGTGTACCCTTCTCGGGATGAATAGTTGATTGCCGGAACAGTGAGAGGGATGGCGGAATGAATGCAAGTGCAAGACCGAGCAACGGCGATATTTCACTGACGCATTACCACCGGTAAAATAATTAGACAAGAAACACTCACGAAAAGTCTCATTGTTCAAATAATTGCGTTTTTCCACACAGGAACAGGACATAGGTAGACCATACCAATCGTAGACAATTTTCAGGGGTTATAAAGGACAAAAAACGGCGTGTAGGGGTCACCCCCCTGGCCTAGGGAGTGCCTATCTAGGCAGGAGATTCCCACAGCAGGCTGGACTGACGACTTCCCGATCGGCCCGAGTCATCTCGGGCAGTACACCAGACGGCAGGGAAATATCGCCGCTATGAGCCCGGGCGGTTTCACATCGGTGGGACGCTTCGCCCATGTTCAGTCCGGGAGACTGTCGAGGCCAAGCCGTCGTTAATTCCATGACGGATTGTCATGCAAGAAATAGTTGCATTGTGAAAATTCTTAATAATTCCTTAACGCAATGAAATTAGTACATTGGATGCAAGAAAATATTTTCAGATAAGTGTACCCTTCTCGGGAAGAATAGATGATTGCCGGAACAACGATAGGGATGCCGGAATGACTGCAAGCCACAGCCCGAGGAACGGCGATATTTCACTGACGCATTACCACCGATAAAATAATCATACTGGAAACAATCACTAAAAGTCTGATGGGTCATAATTTCGTTGGTTCACTCATCCTAGTATTATGCCGGGGCGGATAGCGACCGCTATCCGCCCTAAACTTAAATGACCCAGATGTCTCTCAGTTCTTATCCAAATCTCAAATTTCTTTTTGTATCACATACCTCCTGCTCTAAGGTATTCCAAGATTTTTTTTGCTTGGCGTCACGTGCCCATTTTCCCTTTCAGCCGCCAACTCAAAATTACTACTCAGAAACTACGGAATTGTCCAGATGGTTTGCATTTTCACCTCAAACACTGAAAACTGTTTTGGATCCATTAGAGTGCATACCCAGCATACTTGTAATTTAATTTGATAAGCGTCATGTGACCTTGTTCCCAAGTTATATGGTTTCCAATGTTCCTGACCAAGTTGAATACACCCTTGAGTTAAAGCATCCAGATGTCTCTCAGTTCTTCCTCAAATCTCAAATTTTCTTTTGCATTATATACCCTTTGCTCTAGGGTATATCAAGATTTTTCTTATTTGGCATCACGTGCAATTTTCCCCTTTCAGGTCCCTTTCCAAAATCACTACCAAGAAACTAACCTCATACAATGGAACTGCCCAGATGGTTCGCATTTTAACCTCAAATACTAAAATCTGTTTTGGACCCATCAGAGTGTATGCCCAGCATGCTTGTAATTTAATTTGATAAGCGTCATGTGACCTTGTTCTCAAGTTATATGGTTTCCAATGTTCCTGACCAAGTTGAATACACCCTTGAGTTAAAGCATCCAGATGTCTCTCAGTTCTTCTTCAAATCTCAAATTTCTTTTTGCATTATATACCCTTTGCTCTAGGGTATATCAAGATTTTTTTTATTTGGCATCACGTGCAGTTTTCCTCTTTCAGTCCCCTCCTCAAAATTTCCACTCAGAAACTTATCCCCTGTAATGGAACTATCTAGATAGTCTGTATTTTGGCCCCAGATGGAAAATCATTTTGAAATCATCACAGTATATAGCCAATGTACATGTCATTTAATTTAAAAAGTATCATGTGACTCTATGCAAAAGCCATATGCTCTGCAATGTTTCTAACCATAATGTGACTGTTATATACTGCAATGCTCCACCATTCTTTCCACATCAACTTAGGGGGGTTAGGGGTTAGGGGGGGGGTTAGGGGTTAGGGGGTTAGGGGTTAGGGGGTTAGGGGGGTTAGGGGTTAGGGGTTAGGGGGTTAGGGGGTTAGGGGTTAGGGGGTTAGGGGTTAGGGGTTAGGGGTTAGGGGGTTAGGGGGTTAGGGGGTTAGGGGTTAGGGGTTAGGGGTTAGGGGTTAGGGGTTAGG